>PPKV03000004.1:0-633363 GCA_003706285.3 Kuraishia ogatae
CCACACACCCATATATTACCCCCATCTAGACAAATACACAGCTATATATGCACACACCTTCCCCTTATCCTCTCCTCCTCTCCTCCTTCTCTCCTCCTCTCCTCCTTCTCTCCTCCTCTCCTCCTTCTCTCCTCCTCGACCCTCCTCTGATCCTCAACCCTCTCCTCCTCTGCTCCTTCTCTCCTCCTCTTGCCTCTACCAACATCCACTTCCAACATCCTCCACCTCCAAATGCGACACCACACAATCCTCCTCACTTTCTCTCAAATCCTTGCACTGGGTTCCCACCCCCAATCAAAAACTCTAACACCTCCCACCCACTCTTTAACTCCTGATTTTCCTTGTATGGTCTCGCCTCCACTTTTTTCTTGCTATTGTTGCTGCTGCTTTGTACTATTGTTAATTTTGTTGCTGCTATTGTATTATTGTTAGTCTAGTTTCTGAATGCTAAAGTATAAACAACAGTATACTTGATTGTTGCTTGCGGAGAAGAAAAATGTAAGCAATAGCGGCAAGGAAGAGAAGGGGGGGCAGCACCCCTATTTATGTTATCCCGGGCCTGAGCGAAAGAACACAAATATGGGGGGATTCACTACGTCTGTGCTCAACTAATTGGTTCATGCCCACAAATACAAATGGGGAGTGTAATTTATCTTGCAGCTTGCATACCCTCCACCTCGGCCTTACTCGCTACTCGCTCTCTTCTTCTTTGCTCTCTCCTCCTTTTCTCCCTTCGCTTCCTTCTATCTCTTCTTCTGTAACCATTCTAATACTATGTCTTGTATACTAACCGCCGTCCTCTTGTATGCTCTTCACTTACTGAAACTATCATAATAAGATTACTTTACCCTTGAAACACACCAACTGGCAACATATATTAATTTGGCTTCCAACCTATTCCCAACCACTAGGGAGAGGTCCCAGAGGCCCCACCTAACTAAATGCAACACAAACTACGCTAATCACATGCAGGTAACAGTCAATGCATGAACTTAAACATACATTTGCATTAGCGCAAAATCTTAGTACCATCTTAAATTCAACACAAACTAAACTAATCGTATGCATGTACCATTGCATGAACTTAAATATACATTTGCATTAGCGCAACCTCTTAGTCCCATCTCAAATCCCCGTGTATGCATGGAACATCTACTCTTCATCCGTCAATAACCGAGTTTTTCAACCTGATAATATATCTGTTCCTGATGAATTCTGTTTATACAATTTTATTATAAAAGCGAAAATTTAATTTTGGACTTCTAAAAAATCTGCCACCTTCACCACCAAAAATATTTTTCCAAAATACAAATCCACAATTTTATTTCATTTTTATCTATATTGATATTTTCTCATTGATGATAATGGAAATCGCTTACAAGTTACCTTTCACCTGTATCAAGTAGTTGTTGTTGGATTAGCTGCTGAACCCCTCCATTTCAGGATGGAAAAATACACCACACAAAAGATCGGAAACCGGAAACAACAAACCCATTTCGTGCTGATTCCACAAAAACACTCTGAATCCCATTTCCATGTGACTTGTGATGAAATATACGCAGCACCGGTCTATTTCGGTTCACTTCCGGGGATGAATATTATGAACTGCCGTTGGATGTATTTGTGTCATTTCCATAAATACTCCACCTAGTGACCACAGACACGTTGAATCCGTTCTTGAAAACCAGCAACACTCTCCATATGCAAGACACACAAATCCGCCAGACCAATCAGTCGAGTCCTGATATGGGAGGTTGCATCCAATGCTGAGATTGAAATATTTGAACCAGTCTCAACAGCCTCTGATATGAAAAAGCCCCGCCGATAAATTGGATAATCTATTGTGTTTGTGAGCTAAGTCGTTTCATCGTTTCTAGTTTTTATTATCAATCACTTTCTCAAAATTCTTTTCAAGTAGGATTATAGAATATCTAGAACTTCAATACGATGTATAAACCCTTTTGCCCCGGGTATATAAAAGTCAAGTTTATGCATACGAGCTAATGCATCATGTCTATCTATGCGCTAGTCTAAAGGTGAACTAAGGCTTTCCGCATCTAAAGCCTGAACCCAAAGTAAGAAATACTAACGAGTCTTTGAAATTTCGCCACCTAAATAATCAACCTGTGACCAGGATGATTTTCGATAATAACATACATGCATTCATATAGTCCACATTATTAGCTCTGAATTAGAGCATCAAAAATTATCTACGTATCAGTGACATCATGAGACAAACTCACCATACACAAAGTGGATTGGGTGTATGCAGTCAACGGTCAATGCATGAACTTAAGAACAATAGTGTAACTTTTAGTCTCAACCTACAGTACCTGCATGTGCACACTCTCTCAAGCCCTTCTAAAAGAACGAAAACAGTATTCGGCTGTTGATTTTGCTCTAAAATCGATCAAAGCCTGAGTTGAGCACAAAGCTCTGACTTTGCTTAATATAAACATTTCACGTTTCCATATTTTGACAACTCGGAATACGATCCACCAACTAGAGTCACAAACAGTGATTGTAAATACCAAAGCGCAGAAAAATTAGAAAATGAAGAATGTATAAACTTGATAAAACTAATTGTGATAAAAAAATCATAGATTAAAAATCACAGATTCAAAACCATAGACTCAACAACATTGAATGCATCAAATATGTAAAGACGACTAGTATAAAAAACTCCGCTTAATGAATAAGTTTATCCGGCCTGCATAATGCACTATGCGCGTGCGTGCAGTGCACGTCGCGCTAAATGTGGAGAAATAAAAATGTGCAGAGCAAGAAAGCGTCTATGTATCTACTTTTTTCTTTCTGGATATAAGCCTGAGAAGACAGTTTCTTTGAAATTTGCAATAAACCTCAATGATTCCAGAGTGCTGAATATTCATCAGGATATGAAAAGATGTTGAGGACGAGGATTACACCGCTGCACAATACGTCTGTAGCTACGATTGGTTCTGTCATCATGGAGTGTCCAGCTTTCCCCAATGCTCCTTTAATGGTGGTGGCTACTGAAACAGAGGTGAAAGCATACACATTTCATAAACGGTCAGTGGTTAATGAAGTATTGGATTCTATTTTAGAACTCACCAGAAGTGTTCCTGATTGTATAAAGGAATTGAAGAGTGTTAATTCGCTTAACCACGACAACGTCATGGTGGTGGTTACTGGCAAAGGTGACATCGAGGCACTGATCCCGGAGGTGAACCGTGGCCGATTATCATGGAGTTCATATCGATTAGATGACATTATAACTGGCGATGATGTCACCGTTATTCCTCTTGCAAACATTCGAAAATTTGCTGTGCTTGGGAAAACTAATTACAGGATATGCTCCTTTGACAGTTCTGAGAGACGTTTCCATTCTCATTGTTCTGCAAATCCACCAGAAAGTATAGCCCCTACGATTCACAAAAAGCAATCTAAACAATCTAATCAATTAACTAAGACGGGGTCAGACATACGGGAAAGCGTTTGGTGTCTTCATAGGGAGTTCAATCGAAAGGGCCTCTCCAGTATCAGCTTAATGAACGTTCATCTTCGGAAAGAGTACAAAAGGGTAGAGCTTCCAGTTGATAGATATGCCAAGATGATACCACTAGAGGCGGGACTCCTAGTTTGGACAAAATCACGGCATTATTTCATTTCATCCTTCAGAAGGAATAACCGTTCAGTTATGCCACCAAGACGTGACAGGTTTATTATCCAATCACGCGAACTGGGAAATGATGTGGTTGCTTTCACAGCTTGCCAGAAATATCCCCAATTGATGGATAGTTGTAGTGTTTACATATATCTGGATGAATGTAGCGCACTGGTTTGCACGCACAATGGATGTTTTTACACCGTCTCGATTGTTGTACGAGTTACGGATTCTAGTGTTCAAATTGAAAAATGGGACTATAACTTTTTAGGAAAGTATCGCGGCGTGAACAGTATAATTAGAGTTGTTGAAGATGTATTTTTTGCAACTTCACTGGGGTGTGTTTCATTTTTCTTTAGATTATCAAAATCGGATAGTGGCGACTTGCAAATGCAAATATTACATGGCAACGCTATACGCAATTCTCCTGGTTGCAATGATGAAGATAATGACATATTTGGAGTTGTGGCACCTATAACGCATATATGCCCATTGGGTTATTTTGGAGAGACTCAGGTGGTGGATAATGTAGAGATATCTGATATTGCCGGAGGTGATACAGAAACATATGACACTTCTAGAGGCCTTGGAGAGATATCCGATTGTATACACAGAGTTATTGAAACAGACCCCGTATTGATAGCTGGAGGTGACGATAATATCTCGTGGCTCTCTATATCACAGAGACCGGTATTGACAAGGGCTGGTCCTTCAAGTGTTGCGTTGAGTCGTCTCCAAAATCTTTCAAGTGAGGTGTACAATGAGTATTTCGCTCCCTTCCAAATCGAAAGCTACACTACAGGACTGAAAAGTTTCAAGTTTATGCCTGATTTATTTGGTATTACAAGCGATAAAGGTATGATGCTCTTCACAATGGAAATCCAATCCCCACACATGTTCCGCTTTGAGCCCTGTTACGAGATCAATGGTGTTCCTTTAATAGCTGAGAACGGGAAAGGAACGGGAAAACTACTAGAGGTTGCACCCGGAATCTTGGTGAATGAGTGCACTGTAAGAAACTCTACATCGCGGCAAGAGATGTATCGGTTTCCTGCTCCTATTTCCAAATGTAGGATTGTCACCACTCTAGGTGTTGGGCCCATTTTCTTAGTGTATATTACTGAAAGGAAGGACTCAGAGGTTGGGGTAATGTCCACCATACATATTCAGGGAATCAGTGGAGACAACAGGCAAATGTCATTGATATTTCAAAAGGATGTACCTGCTCGCGTACACTTGATTGACAGCAGCACGGATAACCAAAGCAAACTCTTGACATGTCTGAGTCTTGAAGATTGTAACAAGTCTTGGGTAGCTTCGATTGAAATCTCTTTTAAACAACCTTTTGACTCCTTCACTGACTCTTCCCCTGAGTGGCACAAGATAACTCGGTATGGCACACCTGCGTTATCACCAATATCACTTGTAGTGTGGCCATGCCGTGGCGTGTTTGCAATGTCAACAGCCATAGGGACAGTGGTGTTATTCACGGTGGGAGATGAAACTGGGAGGTGTCAAATCCGCATAGGAGACTCCAAAGTTGACTTGGTTTCATTAGATGAAACCGAACATGACATTCAGTGCTTCTTGGCATACACCAGTCAAGTGAAAACAGTTGTGTTTTTGTATCCAAACGGAGATATCTTGCTATCCAACCTGGATAAACTCTCGAGTCATCAGCACATAGCAGCGATTCGATCTACTTTGTCAACAAGTTTGAAAGAATGGAATGTTGTCAGTTATTCCGGGAAAGGGAATGCATTTTGTATAACTCAATTAGAAGCCACTTCAATAGTTGGTGGCAGAGTTCCAGCGAGCCATTCGGACATGATGAATGACGATATTGGATGTAAACGTATCGATCCATTGCATCATCTATCACAGCAACGTTTGTTATTGGATGAAGTTATTGTTGATGTGCTTCCCTACTCTTCTAATGAGGTCCAAACGGCTCAAAAGGCTCTGGTGACAACTTTGGTTGGAAGAAGGCAAAGCGAAACGTGCACAATTATGATTAGACTATTGGATATTGAAAAGTTTGAATTCGTTGCACAATTTGAGATGAAATGGAGAGCTTCATTTGTGAAAACGTTTATTTTGAAACAAGTGATGGATGGGGAAAATAACCACATAATCGTTGTTGCTGGTAGCTCAAGTGGAATTAGCTTCATAGGTGTTGATAGCAACTATCGATTTTTCCTCTACAACTCAGTCATGGGTATAGCAGATAGAGACTCATTGAAAGTGAATGAGGCAATGTTTGTTTCATACGGGCAAGATATGACTCTGTATGAAGTTGTTAGAGAGGAGTTAATTTCCACTGTCAAAAAGAAAAAACCTAAATTGAACTCAATGGGAATTTCATTCAACTTGAGGAAAATCGATAACCTCTCCAGCTATACGCCGGGGAACCTGCCCCTTGCACAGGATGTCCAAATGGTGAAAATCATAAGCGAAAGATATGTGTTATTTTCGACCCATTATGGATGGGGTCTGGCTGATACTAGTGATCCCAACCCATTTTGTACACTTTTGCCCTTGAAGATTGACATGGATGTGAGTCCTCTGTTGGACAGCGTGATAGGCCATGTATCCGATGACGGAACAACCACAACTCTGTTTTTCTCTTCATCAGAGGGAGGATCTGGGGATATCCAGGCTTTGATAAAAGATACGAATGGAGTATTCCATATCAAAAATATTCAACGCCAGAGCGCACAACTGGCTAATGACAGTGTGTATTGGAGACCAGAACGAACAGTTTCTTGTCCTCTAAAGCAGAGAACCAAGAGCAACAAGGCAATCGCTTCAATTGGCAGATGGAACCCAGCTTATGGAGGTAAATGGGAAGGTGGTACAAGTGACGCATGCCTTTTAGGAACACCTGGCGGAGGAATTGCTGTAGTGGAAGTAGATGAACCGTCAAGAGTCACCGAGACTTATCCAGGAAATTTATGGTTAACGTTGAACTGTGAAGGCTACATATATTTAAGCGATGAAACCAAACCCGGGCGCAGGTAGTTTAATAATATGATAATCAATATTCATGCAGCGCTACTCTTGGCCTGTCTCCAGATAGTTACCATTTTGGGCAACCTGCATATTAGCAATGCATTCATGCATGAACTAGCGGCACTCATGAACTAAAGCAAATGCATATGCAAGAGAGAGGGGGGAGACACACATGAACTAAAGCAGGCAGGTATGCAGGAGAGAGAGGAGTCATCGTAAGTTAATGTGACGCATACATCAGACCAGTCTTGACCTCTGAGAGATGATGTGATTGACCTCTGTTTGAACATCAGGAGTAATAAGTAATTGAGCAACAAATCCAAGTACATCAACATAGAATGGTTTCGGTTTCTGAATCCTGGCAAGAAACTGCCAAAGCCAAGAGAGAGGCAGTGTACAGTGCGATACCAGTAGAATGGAGACTTGAAGTAGTGCCTTCGGTGGAGCAGGAGCCTAATGCGCTCGAGTATCTGGATAAGAAACTACCGGAGAGTGAGACGAGAATTACCAAATTGACTCTAGTTGCTCTTTCTGAAAAGATTGCCCAAGGAGAGTTGAGTGCAGTTGAAGTGACAAGGGCTTTCTGCCATAGGGCTGCGTTGGCCCACCAACTGACCAACTGCTGCAGCGAGATTTTTTTCGATAAGGCATTCAAGAGGGCAAAGGAGCTGGATGAATATTTTGATGCACATAAGAAAGTGGTTGGTAAACTACATGGTGTTCCAATCTCTTTCAAGGACCAGATCAATTTGGAAGGAATAGACTCGGCCATGGGGTATGTTGGCAGGCTCAATAAACCAATCCCCAAGGATAGAGTATCGGTGTTGGCAAAGATTCTTGAGGGCGAGGGTGGTGTATTCTATGTTAAAACAACAACGCCCATGGCAATGATGTCCGCTGAGACCACGTCGAACATATATGGGTACACTTTAAACGGTCTCAACAGAAGGCTTTCACCAGGTGGATCCAGCGGTGGAGAGGGTGCCCTAATTGCGTCGGGAGGGGCGGTGGTTGGGTTTGGAACTGATATCGGTGGTAGTATTCGTATTCCTGCTTCATTCAACGGTATATATGGACTAAAACCATCCACATCCCGCCTCCCTTACCATAACATCACCAACTCCAATGCGTATCAGCCTATACTCTCTTCAGTTGTGGGGCCAATGGCCCGCAATCTCTCCGACTTGGAGTTTGTCATGTCTCTGATCATAGATTCCAAACCTTGGCTCTACGATCCAAAGACACCTCCACTAACGTGGAGGCCAGTGAAGCTAGACACCACCTTAGCCTTTGGACTAATTAGGTTCTCTGGTTTGAGCAATGTGCATCCTCCCATAAAGAGGGCTCTCGAGGAAGTTGCAAGTGCCTTGAAATCAGCAGGCCATCAAATTATCGAGTGGGATCCACCGCTGCTGGCGCCTGAGATTATTGCTACAACGTACGAGATTCTTGGCGCAGATGGCTATAAGGAGGTTTACGAGGATTGCAAAGTATCTGGAGAGCCCCTTGTGGCAGAGATGGCCCACCTATTTTCTGATGGAAAACCTAGGCCACAGATGTCCATCAGTGAACATTGGGATACTAACAGAAAGAAGATAGAGGCATGTGCAGCCTACGATGCCTATTGGCTATCAACAAAGGATAAAACCACAACAGGAAGGCCCGTGGATGGGGTCATCTCCCCCGTTTGGGCCTCGTGTTCTCTGTTATCAGGACATATCAGATCTTTTACCATTGACTATACCGTGCCCTGCAACCTTTTCGACTATCCAGCGGTGGTGCTCCCTGTTGGAGTTGTCGATAAGGAGATTGACGTGGTTGACAGCAACTACAGGCCAATCAGCGACTTTGACGATGGAGTGCATAAACACTATGATCCAGATCTATATGATGGTCATCCTATAACACTACAGGTGATCACTCCAAGGTATCAGGAGGAGACAGCACTTTTCCTTGCAGGTGAGATCCGGAGGAGCATAAAGCGTAGTGATAAAGCGCAATGACGAGATATGCTACTGACTTTGGCCGCTTCATTGTAGCAAGAGTACAACTTGTTTTTTGCCTATTTTTGCTTATTTTCAATAAATTACATTACAACGATACACAACTACGATAAATACGGAACTTTAAGATACACGCGGAAGTTTCATCATTGGGTTCCTTCCTTGGTGCGTAGATTATAAACGATATGATAAACACCGATAAGCGAAAGATAAGATTAGGTGGTAGAAGTGTAACAAAAACTCTCGGCAATCAAGTTGGCAATAAAGTGCTTTGTACTGAAAACTTCTTCCAGTTGTGTGGCTCTCGTTTATTGCGGAAACGCGGAAACTTCCGCACCCATTAGGGGTCCTCCCTGCATATGGTCTCCCTGCATATGCAGTCTTCATACCTGCATGAAGGTGCAGCACGATAAGAATTGACTCGCACCTATTACAAACATCAAAATAGACAAGTAGCTTATCATGCACTGGCAAACGAGTAAAGAGAGAGAAGTGAGGTGTATAAAATGAAAAGGATATTCCAAGGATCTAACCTCTTTTAGCTGCTGTTTGAATCAACTAAAACAATACACCATGTCCAAAGAAGAGTATAATCTCGAGGTATCAGAGAAGTTAGACCCCGTGCTTTCTACCGTTGTGTCGTTGAACGGTGAGGTGATCGAAATCCATCAAAAAGATGTGGACCAGGCGCTGGAATATTCCCTTGCATCCAAGGGTTTACAGCTTGACCCCGTGTATGAGCTTCGGCTTGTACGCAAGATAGACTGGTGTATCATGCCAATCATTGCAGCTCTCATGTCGTGCCAACTGATGGACAAAACCACCAACTCATATGCTGCAATCATGGGTTTAAAGACCGATCTCAACATGACAGGTCAGGTTTACTCCTGGGTCGGCAGTTCCTTCTACTTTGGATATTTGATCTTTGAGTACCCTGCAAACATGTTGCTTCAACACTTTCCCCTTTCCAAAACCCTGGGAGCAGCTGTTTTCGCATGGGGGATTATACTGATGTGCCATGCTGCATGTCAGACCTCCGCAGCATTCCTCGCTTGCCGTGTCCTTTTGGGGATCTTTGAAGGTTTCATGAATCCAGCATATATCATCCTCACGAGCCAATGGTATAAGAAGGAGGAGCAATACATGAGAACGTGCCTCTGGTTTGGACTCCAAGGGTTTGGTACGCTGCTGGGTGCCGGTATTGCCTATGGATTAGCAACACATGGTGCAAGTGTTGCTCTAGCACCATGGAGGCTTCTGTATGTCATCACGGGTGTGATCACTATAGTACTTGCCATCATCTCGACACTTCATATCCCAGATGTCCCCGTCAAGGCATGGTTCCTCAACACCAAAGATAAACAGTATGCTGTGGAGAGAATCAGAAACAATCAGCAAGGGTTTGGAAACACTGTTTTCAAGAAACACCAGATGATTGAAGCCTTCACAGATGTTAGAACATATTTGTTCTTCATATACGGTATGTCTTACGCGATCCCCAACGGTGGTTTCAACAACTTCGGCTCCATTCTGTTGGAAGGAGACTTTGGGTTCTCATCCACAACAGCCCTGCTCATGAATATGCCAGGTGGAGGCTTAGATATCATCTTCCCTTACTCCATGGCATGGGTTTGCAATAAGTTTTTCAAAGGCAGAAGGCTGGTTGTATGTTTTATTGTGAATATGGCAGTTGTCATAGGAATGTGTTTGCTCAACTTTACTACCCATAGAGGTTCTATGCTCACCGGTTACTACAGTTTCTACATGGCAACAGGTGTGATGGCTGGAATGGTTTCATGCGTTTCTTCAAACACCGCTGGTCACACTAAGAAGATTACTGTTAACACCGTCTTCTTGGTAGGCTACTGTGTAGGTAACATCATTGGCCCCCAGAGTTTTCAGGCAGACCAAGCTCCAGGGTACGCCGGTGCGAAGATTGCCATGCTGGTGTCTTTCTGCGCAGGAAGCGCTTGTATTGCTACCATGTACGCAATGAACGTTATGGCCAATAGAAAGAGAGACGAACAAAAAGCAGCTCTGGGTGATGCATACGTGGTTCAAGAAAACGTGGAATTCGCTGATCTCACAGATAAGGAGAACCCAGAGTTCAGATACTCTCTGTAAGAGTGGCCCGACACGAGCCTCTTTCTTATTTTATTTATTATTTATTAATATCATTGCTTTTCCTTAATACAAAGTAAAGGAACGAATCTGTAAATCTATTTGATAGAAAATGTAATACAATCGGGTGAACTGCTTGCTGCTGAGCTCGGATGTGGTTATCCGGGGCTCATCAGTGCTGATATATATTGAGACAACCAGGCTAATGCACTAGGTTCATGCACCACCCTCGACGCACGTCCCTGAAGGGGCAAGGACGGAAACTTAAGCATCGCGGCCGCCTGCTAGCGGGAACTTTGCAGATCGGCGGCACGGTGTTGCTCTCCAACCGGTTGCCTATAACGGACATATACATGAAGCGGGTTCAGGAGCTATGGGGTATTATGACTCGGGGAGGATAATGGGAAACCCTCTGAAGGAGTCAGGAAGTGGGATGATTATTTCATTTTTTTGTGGATAGTGATATATAACTGACTGATAGTTTCCTACTGATCAGTGTTATTGTGATATCTTACCAATTGTTCTCCAGAAACCCCTACCCAAGATGTCATTCCACTCGGATAAAACGAAGCCAATTATTATCGTGGGAGCCGGCGTCAACGGTCTTTCGACAGCATTGGCACTTCTGCAACGAGGATATGAACAGGTACACATTTTTGATAAAAGAGACTACTTCACAAAGGAGTATGACTACTTTAAGGGCTGTGACAGTGCCAGCTCCGACATGAACAAAATCTTCAGAGCCGCGTACGGAGAGCAAGTGCATTACCAGAAGCTGGCATTGAAGAGCAGGGATGTATTCCTGGAGTGGAACAAGCAGATCAAAGAAACCAACTTCGAGGGCGGCGATCCAATTTATATCAACAGCGGCAATATTCACCTCACCGACCTCAACGAGCTCCCCATCTTTGAGCAAACAACACTCAAGAATATGTCCCCAACAGAGGCCATCTGCGTGAGCGACCCAGATGCAGCAGAGAGGGCGCTTAGCGTATCTCTGCCTGCAGCATCGGTAGACCCGTTCGAGATGCGCAAGAGAGGCGTACACCTCCAAGGACTATTGGACACCACTGGTGGAATGATGGTTGCGGATAAATGCTGTAGATGGGTTCTACATCTGTGTAAGTCGATCGGTGGTTCAAGATTTTTCCCCCATCTTGGGGACTACGTAGGTGCCCTTGACCATCTTCTCATCGAGAGGACGCCAACTGGGAAAAAGTGTGCAGGAATCAAGACCAAAGACGGGCAGGAACATTATGCACCTGTCGTTATCTCTGCATGCGGCTCATGGACATGCGAGTATGTGCCCGAGGCGGAGGAGAAGCTAGAGGCTACTGGAGGTACGGTTTGTCTGATCAAGATTGATGATCCTGATGTTTGTGAAAAATACAGCGAGAAGAATTTCCCTACATGGACCTTCAAAGTGAGAGACGGTGCTCTCGGTGGCTTGTATGGTTTCCCAGTGAGGAATGGGTATATGAAGATTGGCTACAGGGGATTAAAATGGACCAATCCTCAAGATGGAATCAACTCGAGGATCAAGACTGCTTACTCTGAAGAGTCTGAAACCAATGTTCCAATTTTTGGTCTCAAAATCATCAAGCAGTTCATCAAGCAAAACATTCCAGAAGTTACGAAAATCGACAGAACGAGATTGTGCTGGTACTCTGACAGTGAGGACAACGACTTTTTGATTTCCTACTCTCCGTACCACGAAGATAATTCGTTGTTTGTCATTGGAGGTGATTCCGGTCATGCTTTTATGATGTTTGGCTATATTGGAGAAGTGATTGCTGATATTTTGACTGACACTTGTAAGGATGAAGTGCTTATCAGCACCTTTTCATGGGAGAGGAAGAGAAGCAAATTGAACCCGATCAATAAGGGGCTTGATGATCCAAGGGCTTTGCAGCATCTCAAGATGTCCACTGCTGAGGATTTAATTATATAGAAGTATAGAATAATAGAGCGATAACAAGTGCTTAGAATTAGTGGGTAACCAAATATTCAGTGCAGCATAACCATCTACTCAAAAACCAATGTAATGGTGTAGTTTTTATACCACCTACTGAAAAAAATGAATAGTGTAATCTTTGATAACCCACTGAAAGACAGGCAACAGTTTAATTTTTGTCTATTCCATTCAAATCAAGAAAAATATTTATCGGTGATAGGACGCTCTTCAGGCAATGAGAATAAACCCTGCCCCTCCTTCAATCTATACTGAACAACCTTCAGCAAATTGTAGATAACATCAAGGATAGGTGTCTCCACCTTGAGCTCTCTGGCGACAGCCAAGAGGTTTCCAAGGATAACCTCCAGCTCAATTGGATTGCCCTTCTTGACATCCACCCTCATAGATGGCTCAAACCAGTCTCCATCATCAGAGTGAACGACTCCGTTGATAACGTCTTGAGGCAAATCTACACCATCTGCTTTGGCAATTGCAATAACCTCTCTCATAGCCGGGATGGAAACCGCCTCCAAACCACCAGAATACTCCAATCTACCTGTATCAACACCAGTCAGCGCACAAACAGTGTTGAGGGAAGCGTTATACACTAATTTTCTGTATCGATACCATTTGGCGTCTGGGAAGTAGGTGCAATTGTTTCTATCATTACTGTAGATGGAGATAAACTCCTTGGTCTTTGCCTCTTGGAGTTCCTTTGATAGATTTGGGTTCTCAAAGTAACTTATGAGTGTTTTGTCGTTTTGCGTCTGGTGTATGACACCCTTGTTGTTATGAGAGCCAATATGGGAAACTCCGGAGATGACAACATTCTTTGGGAACTTTGCAAACAGTGGACGGGCCAAGTCAAAGCCGTTCTGCATGAGCACCACGGTGGTCACTTCCGGAGTCACAACATCATTGATAAGATCTTCAACCTTGACGATATCTGGCAAATTCTTAGTGGCCACAATGATAAAGTCATACTGGGTTCCAGAGGCCGCAGCAGCCGCAACGTCTGGGTAAATGTGGTCTGGTTTCCATGCCTCGATTTTTCCGTAGTCCACAGAGTGGATTTCATACCCGTCAGCAGCAACCTTTTCATAGTCCCTTCTAACCACAACGGATAAGACAGACTTTCCCACATAGTGAATTCCGTAGGCAACAATGGTGCCCACCCCTCCAGTCCCGATAAGCAGAACGTTTGACTTCGTCATAATGTAGTGGTGAGTTACAATCTGCTTTTGATGACAACCTATTTTCAATGCGAAATAATTGACGCTCCTAAATATATATACTCCCTGCTTTTCCAAAAAAAAGTGGAGATCAGAGGGTTGGTGAACAAAACTCGCCAATTTTCCATGTTATTTCCGTAATGACGCAAGCAGCTCTAAATGGAGTAGTTATCGCCTTGCATGAGACTAGCGTAAGTTTCCGCTCCCACCCGCATACTGTCGGATATTTTCTAACGTGCGCTACGCGCATATCACGGCATGCATGGTGCTAACACCCCGCCTTCCTGGTGTTCGAGGACTCTTTTGGACTTTGTTCTTCAAAGTGCTGGTAACTTTCGGAAGTGAAAATATTTGAGGGTCCCGTAAGTCGTTGAGAGTTCTTCATTCTGCGTATAAAAAATATTGGCCTCCCCTTACGTATAACTAAAACAGCTGAACTAGAACAGCTGAACTAAAACAGCTGAAAGAAGCAGTGAAAGAGATGGCTCCCTCACTGGAAGAGTTCGACGAGTCCCAGAAGGCAGGACTCTCCAAGAGCAAACATAAAATTGTGCCACTGGTATATCCAGTATTCAACTCTCCGGAAGAGGAGAGACAACATTGCAAAGAGAGGTTGGCTGCTGCCTTCAGAATCTTTGGGAGGAGAGGGTATGACGAAGGTGTAGCGGGCCATATCTCTGTACGAGACCCGGTTGATCCAAGTAAGTTCTGGCTCAACCCTTTGGCGCAACATTTTTCCACTATCAAGGCATCAGATCTAATTCTGATCGATAAGACAGGAGAAATAATAGAAGGAAATAAGCCGATCAACAGGGCAGCGTTCCAAATCCATGGTGCTATTCACGAACACTATCCTGAGATCAACGCTGTGTGCCATTCCCACTCACAGTATGCCAGAGCATTCTCCGCTTTCGCACAACCATTGAAAATGTACTCCCAGGATGCCTGTAGGTTCTACAAATCCCATGGCGTGTACGAGGATTTTGGAGGCGTTGTGTTTACCGAGGAGGAAGGCCTAAGGGTATGTGAGGCATTGGGAAAGAACAACAAGGTGCTGATCCTTCAGAACCACGGCATAGTTTCTGTTGGAGAGACGGTGGACGAGGCTGCGTTTTGGTTCATGTGTTTCGAGAAGCTTTGCCAGTCACAGCTGGCGATCGAGGCAGCAACTCGCCCTGGATTCGAGCCCCGCCTCATTGACGACGAGGCCGCTCTATATACCGAGAAAAGCATTGGAAGCCATTACAAAGGGTGGCTGAACTTCCAAGGTTACTACGATGAAATTCTGGCTCTGACTGGAGGTGATTTCCTCAACTAGGAAATCAAGCAATCGAAATAAATAAATCCATTTTAGAGTTGATTCTCTTCAACATTATAAAAAATATCACGTAAAAACCTATCACCCGTATTGTTCAAGAACTCCCACATTGATGAACTCAAATCCTCTCCGATATCTGGGAATCCGGCCATTGGCACAGAAAAGTTGTTTACAGCAGGGAGGTGTTTCTCTATTGGCTCAGCAGTCAAGAGACCGAATACCATCCTATTACCATCACCTCTGTCCATTCTACTAGGTTCACCGTTAGGGCTAACCTGGAGATTGGCACATTGTATGTCGATGCTTCCAGGGATAAAAACGGAGGCATCTGCTACCCCAGAAGCGTAGTTAGAGGAGTTGGAGGAGGGCTCTCCCTCCAGTATTCTCAAGATTGTATTAGACATTCTATCAAAAGTGTTCCTGAAACCTTTCGCATTCTCCCATCTCTCGGCCATAACATAGAGTATACTGGAACAGGCAGAGATGGTGTCGTATATTAAACCACGTCTCCTCCATTCCAGAACCTTGAGAGAACTATCCAGCCAGATACAATAGAGGAATGAGACCCCAGCAACGAAAACGCAATGAATAGCAAGCCATGTATAACCCAGCTTATCCTTGGAATGCAACTCCTTATAGTTTAAGCAGATTGCAGACGCACTTTGGGTGAAGACTTTATACCACTCAATGGCCCTTGGCGGAGAGTTCTTCTTAAGCCTTGCAACTTGGAGTAGAGCCGGTCTTAGGAGCAGCAGAATGGAATTGTGATATGAGAGAATCGACCAGTTCTCTGTCTCAAACGTGGAGCACACTTTATCCGAAACGGGAAACAACTGCTTCCATTCGTTGAGCTCCATCAAGATTTGCAGTCTCATCGAATCAACCTCATCTGGATTCTCTACAAACCTCTTGGGCTTGTACACAAAAGAGCATATGTTGGACTGTATTCTTCTCAGCTTGAATATATGAGTCGCAACCGCATACTCGTCTGAATTGGGCATCCCTACATCGATATCTGCATCCGCTATACTGAAAGGTCTACCAAGCACTAACCCGTTGATTCTCTCCATACTATACGCACACCAAAACACCCTCGATCTGAGATTTTGGATAGCTTTATTCTCAGCCTCTGTCTTGCCTCTCCGGGTATACCTATCCTGCTCTCTGTGTAGTCCTAAAGCAACAGCAGTTCGTATAGCCAGACCGGTCACCTGCCAGATAGAACCACCGTCTGGCATCTTCTGGGAAAAGGCACCCAGCAGAAGGTATATCTGGACGGCTCTCAAAGTGGAATCGTCGATGATTGTATCTATGTATTCAAAGGCTTTGTTGTAATAACTACGAGTATACAGGCCAGTGGGTAATCCCCTATTCTGGGCCATAAGCTGACTACCTATCGCGAATATCATATATATGAAGAACAGTGGAGCCGGTTCAACGGTATCCTTTATCATCACCTGATCATAGCAGTTCAACACCCATGGCCATTCAAGGAACGGATACTGGCACTGAACTGCCTGGTTGTATGCCTTTAGAAGCTGCTGCGCAACAACTGGCGAAGGCTTTACAAACGCCGCAGTCTCAATTACGGGAGGCACAATATCATCCTTGGATGTGATCCTAGCAAACACATCTTTTTGTCTATGTTGTTTTTCATAGTAATGAATTGCATGATGAATAGCCTTCGCTATAGAATAAGCACTGCTGGCACCAATAAACCTTGGCTCAGCCGCTGCTGCCAGAGTGATATACCCAACTTCCAGAGCCAGGTCCTTCTCTCTTCCAGCATCCGCCCCCTTCAGTTGCTCTCTATCAATTTCATCCTCTTCATCAGTTCCCTCTCTCTCCAACGGCTCAGCTGTGCCCATGCTGGTGGAAGAGTTACTCACTGCCCTTTGCTCCTCCAATTCCTGTTCAAGAGCACGAATCTTCTCTTCGAGGATATTCACGTAACCACGCGGCACTTCACGACCGCTCACAGCGTCAATTACCGTGCATGGGATCTTGAAGTGGACGCATGACGAGCAAGACGGATATCCTCCATCGCATTTTCTCCGTCTCTTCTTACAAGTACAACATGCTGCCATTTGGTGTTTCCCTCCGCTCTTCCGTGTCCTTTTCTTGCTCACCAGCTGGGTGTGTGTAGAGGGAGCTAACCCGTCATCCTCATCCTCATCGCCAGCCATATCCAAGCTCATTTCCGTGACTACGCTGATCTCCGCACCTGGCTCGTTGTTACGATGTTGGATGTGGTCTGGAAAGCCTAGGCTAACGGTGCCAAGAGAATACGAAGAGTAGGGCATTTCTTTAATTATATCGGAAAGTTGAACCCATTCCAAGTTACCGAGCACACTGAGGTAAAAATTCCGTCTCGGTACCCCATTGATAAGATAATGGTTTTCATATAATCATCACCTGTGAAGGGGAACGGAAGTATCCGCTGTATAGCCCCCTCTATCTCTACTAACATTATCGCATCAAGGGGTGGAAGTTTTACGCTCCGCATTAGCTCGTGCATTAGCTCGTGCATTAGCTCGTCCGCTAGCGCCTCCATTTCTGGCTATCGCAGGCGTCATCCGCATTAGGAAATCGCGCAGATAAGATAGCGAGATGAGCCGTTTTAGTTTTGTGCATGGGGAGAAAAGATGGGGAAAAGTGGGACTGAATGTGGGACTGATATTTATTATATATGTATGAGTATAGGCAAACAAAAAAAAAAGAAAATTGCTTACAGAAGGTTATTCACAATGTCTCACTACCCCCCTACCCAGGAGTTGAAGCCAATGGGCGCCCTTTGCCTTGACTATACAGATGACATACACAGACCGCCTGGAGATGCACTGTGCGTTGAAAGTTATGGATTCCCGTTGATTCATGAAACCGTGGGCAATGCAACGCTATGGAGAGTTGTTGCCTCTGAACCATTTAGCGAAGAGTTTGTAGAGAGCTTCGTGGAGGCGTGCGTCAAGCTTGCGAATAGGGGAGCTGTTGGAGTTATCACCTCATGTGGATTTTTGGCACAGGTGCAGTCCAGGATCAATGCCAAAAGCCCAATCCCAGTAGCAACCAGCAGCTTATTGCAGATACCCATCCTTCTTGCTCTGCGGCCTGCTGATCAGCATGTCGGGATTATCACTTTTGATGGTGACGTGTTAGGGGATGCTCACTTCAATGGACTGAATATCCCCTCTGAAATGAGAGAGAGGCTCACCGTTTTGGGGTGTCCTGAAAATGGAAAACTGAGAGGTATGATCAGAGACGGTGATCCATATATTCACGAAGAGATAGAGGAAGAAATGATACAATGTGCGAAGGACTTGCTGGTAAAGGACCCCAGTGTGACGGTGTTCCTGCTGGAGTGCACACAAATGCCACCATTCGCCAAAGCCATACAGGCAGAGACAGGATTGCCTGTTTATGATGTGGTTACCATGGCTGACTGGTTCTACTCAGGACTGACAGCTAAGCAGCATGTTCCAGATAAGCTCAAGGCAGAGGGACTCAGAAGAAGGCTAAGAGGTGTTAAGGAGATGAAATAAGTCGCGCTATCCGTAGCATTCAATAATATTAAAAGGTTTCAAATGTTTTCAATGTAGGAATCGATGGGAATGTCACCGTTCACCAGCTGAATAGTCTTCCCGATGGTGTTGTCCTTGGATAACACAGATACTATACTATCGGCCACGTCTTCTCGGTAGATCTGAGGCTTAGTGTCCACAAAGGCCTCATCTGCCTTTTTCAGTTTCCCGGTGCCTTCTCCATCCAAAAGAAGGCCAGGCTGCAAAATCGTATAGTCGAGCCCTGATCTCCTCAACTCACGGTCCGCATACTTCTTGGCAATATAGTAGGAGCGGATCGACATCCCATACCAGATATCCCTGTCCTCAGCACGGAAGGAACTCACCATGACAAATCTGGAAATACCAGCAAGCTTCGACGCTTCCATCACCTTGACAGCCCCATCAAGATCAATGGCGAACGTCTTGTCTAGTCCCTGGCCGCCCGCACCTGCAGAGAACACCACTGCATTAGCGCCCTGCAATGTCCCTGCAATTGCAGAAACGTTGTCTTCTAAACTTAAAATCTCAGTCTTGATCCCATTATATTCATGCACATAAGCCTCATTGCGGATTATCGCCAGAGGTTCATACTTTTCGAGTTTGGCTAATCTGTCAACAACTTTTCTCCCCACTTTTCCATGCGCTCCAAATACCGCAACTCTGATGGGAGACATAGGGAAACAGAGACACAAATGAGTTATCTGATATTTGATAAACAAACAATTTACAAGTATTTATTATAATAATTATATGCAAAAAACCTTGCGATACATCCTTGTAAGATACGACACGGTGGAGAAAGCATACCCCTTGTTATTTGTCATGTGCATTGCGTTACCGAACCCTACGCCCCCACAAGTGCTTGTCTCCACGGGATCGAAACCTCATCTCATCTTCCTGGGGCAATTCCCCTTTACGCTTCTGGGAGGATGAGACAGCCGGGACTGGCCATGTGCTTCTCCAATCATCTCCGGCATAGCTTTCCATGACTTCTATACGTTGATTGCTCTGATGAGCCACAAACAGCCCATCCCTCGGACAGCCCATCCCTCCCACAAACAGCTCATCCCTCGGACAGCCCATCCCTCCCACAGTCAGACTCTCCCACAGTCAGACTCTCACACAGAAGCCTCCTGGACGCTGTCCTCTGTGCAGCAGTGCTCTGTGTAACTGGCCTCTAAGTCTCCAGGCTAGTCAAATACCACCTGACGCGAGGTGGACAACGCAAGGCCGCATATGGTGCGTAGGCAGTCAGTGTCTTGTGGGCACAGAATGCCCGTACTACTTACTCACTCACCCACTTTCCCTCATCTGTACCACTCATCTTGTTTGCCTGGGTCTGCGCTGCGCCTGTCCACCTCTGCACACCTTATTGTGCCCTGCCCCTGTCAATGCGACACGGGCTCATGTATGATTTGTAATCTGAAACGTATGTTGCCCAAGCGAACGCCATACAAACGACCAAAACGGTATAATCACCGCCAGAATAACGTGTCTTCCTGCGCGCGGCACGGCTTAAGCAGAGAGAGAGGGACGTTGAAGACGTTAGGCATCGAGCACCTGCGCATCGTGATCTGGTTGATGTGGTGCGCCAGGGAGTGAAATGTCGAAAGATGAACTCTGGAAAATGCGAAAAGTAACCCCACTCGAAGTGCACAGGAGTATATATAAATCATGAAAAATAGTGGCAGGTGTGAATTCTTTTTCTCCGTTAAGGTATATATTGTTCCCAAAAATATACGTCATGACTATTAACAACGTTGGTGCTAGTCACGTTCCATACTATATCCCAGCACAGCCTGCACCCCCAGGCTCGCTTTTCGATGGGGAAATCGTAAAGCCACCCACACCAAAACTGTTTGCAAAACTCAAAATCAGAGACCTGGAGTTCCACAACAGAATCGGCGTATCTCCAATGTGCCAGTACTCTGCCGACAATGGGTTCCCAACTGCCTTCCACTTCAGCCACTACTCCCAGCTCTCCTTGAGAGGGCCCGGTCTCGTTATCATCGAGAGCACTGCAGTGACTCCAGAGGGAAGAATCACTCCCCAGGATTTGGGTATCTGGAGCGATGAGCATGCCCTCAAATTCAAAGAAATTGTTGACTTTGCACACTCACAGGGCCAAAAAATTGGTATCCAGCTTGGCCATGCCGGAAGAAAGGCATCCACGGCTGCCCCCTTCTTTGGCTGGGATATCCTCATTGGCGAGGAATTCGGAGGCTGGCCCGCAAAGACAGTTGGCGCATCCGCAGAACCTTACCATGACGGTCTCCCCGCGCCACACGAGCTCACCGTGCCAGAGATCCACAAGCTTGTCGAGGACTTTGCCGCAGCAGCACATCGTGCAGTGCACATTGCCGGCTTTGACTTTGTAGAAATCCACGGCGCTCACGGTTACTTGTTGAACAGCTTCATCTCTGAAACTTCCAATCACAGAACCGACGAGTACGGCGGCAGCTTTGGGGGTAGGGTCAAGATCGTCCTAGAAATCATCGAGGCCGTGAGAGCCGCAATCCCAGCAGGCTCTCCCCTGTTCATCAGATTGAGTGTTTCTGAGAACGCAGACCAGATCCCAGGGTCGTGGAAGGTAGAGGACAGTCTGAAGTTGGTAGATTTGGCCATTGAGAGAGGCGTCGACGTGTTTGATGTCTCCTCTGGAGGTAACAACAGATTCCAACACGCCAGAGGTATGACCGCCCCTCACCACACGGCACTAGCCAAGGCCGTCAAAGACCACGTAGGTGACAGAGCATTTGTTGCTGCTGTGGGCGGCATCAACACTGCTGCATATGCAGAAGAGCTCCTTGAGGATGGGATCAGCGACCTTGTGCTTGTGGGTAAGTCCTTCCTCAAGAACCCAGGGTTGGTATGGCAGTGGGCCGATGAGCTAAACGTTAGACTCTACCAGCCGCAGCAGTATGCATGGGGTTTCTATGGCCAGTCCCAGAACAAGAAAGCTGAAGGGGTCTAAAATAGCATGGCTTTTCGTTGGGTAGCTCACTGGGTGGCTCAGTGACAGACCTTATAAGAGGTCATATGGGAGTCCCCTGTCGATACCTTATTGAGTGAATTCGTGTTAACTTTTGATTTTTTGTGTATCTGAACAAAAAAAAAAAATAAAGACGATTAAGCAAATACCCTCCTTGTCAAATATGTTATATGTTGTTCGCTCTCGCGGTACGGCGCCATATATATATACGGATAAGTGCCTCTTGGCCGCTTCCTCGCCTCTAGCATGTGTCATAATGGACCAACCACAGTAATCATCTCCAAGTTTTCGGTGCCTGCCGTGCATAAGGCGATGCGCTATAGCGGTCGACAGACAGCTGGGGAGACAGCTAGGCTATGAGTTGGGTTTGGTCCTGTGATGGTTCTGTTATCCGTCGCAATGCATTCCCTTATTGAAGTTGATTCACATTTTTTTTTTTACAAATTGCAAGTGAACTTTCACTTTGCACTCTCGCCATATATCTACTCAAGTCGCTTTTACAGAATCAGTCGTAATTTCACCACACATCTACTTAAACGCATTTATATATCACTGCACACCTGTCGTGTACGGCACCATTGTGGGGTAACCGATTCACCCCACACATACGGTGACTAGAGAACCCCAACCAAAACGCACGCGTCCAAGACACGTCCAAGGGCATCTGAGATTTTTGTTTCTCAATGCCTGCTCGCAAGGCACATAAAAAAGACCACCAACGCCGTTGATTCCACCGTTGCTGCGGGTCCGCAACAGGCATCTTTTTCCTCTCTTCCGGGAACGCAATTTGAACACAGACTACATATATCGATGTTTAAAATGTCGCACCACTTCGGTAACCTCCGGCTCGCAATGGCATCAAATAATGGATAACACCGTTACCAATCATATAGTAACTCTCAAAGGCTCCCTTGATTCTCCTTATGGTTGTTCATTACATAGTTATTTTTATTGCCAACTCAAAAAATCCCTCGAACACAAGATCTAGCTGGAGCGCACGCCAAGAGCCTCACCTCGCTCAATAGCCGCGGTCCAGGCTATCTGTTGCCTAGCAATGCTTTTTTTGCCTTGGAATGCTGCCTGCACAGTAGAGCCAGAGCCCCTTTTCTGTGTTAAGGCTGGTTGGTGCACATTACACCCTCCAGCCCGCAGATTCCTTGTCTATTGCTTGCCCTGCATGATTTGGCACCTGCAAATGCAACGATAGCATCTGCGGCATTGAGCGTTCAGTGCTTTTATGTATGGGATGCTAATCAGTCCACCCAGCGTGATGTAATCTCACTAGTGAGGCATTATCTATGGTTCCTTACGTTACCCCAGACGTGCACCTCTGGCGGCTGACTCCATTTTGGGTAATAAAACATAGATAGGTGGCGGCTGATGATATCAATGTCCTTGGTTGCCTTAAACTGTGGTCTGCGTTTTCCATTTTCCTAATCCCCAATTTCCTTGGTATGAGGCGAAAGGAAAAGACAATAGTATGGGCCCATCCACCTAATGAACACTCAACTCTTAGGCAGCATGGCCTATACTCCTTTTCTCCATCATGTCTTTTGTGGTAGGCATTACGTGCAGTTAGTTAATGCGCGAGCAACCACCGCCTACCATTTGTACAGCGAGTCATCGACGTATTCCCCTCATATTTTGATCGTGTGACGCACAGCCTACACCAACACGTTTTGTTCTTCACCAGTGAGGACAACGACAACACTACGCAGCTCTGGGGTTTTCGCATATATATTATATCCATCATCATTTACAATTTTTAGGGCTAATTCTAATTGATTTCGACACCGACTAAGCCTTCCCTTTCCGGGTACTTGACTAACCAACTCTTTGTTGCTCGTTGTGTCGCCCTCCTCCAAGCCGCATATTGCTGCCGTAATCTCATCTTCCCTGTTCTCCCCTGCTTCGTCTAAGGCTACAGCACTTTAGATGTCTATCGTTGCACTTGGCTGCGCTTATCAGCTGCACGTCGAGCATGAGCTGCATAACGGAAACGACGGACCACTGCATTATCTAGCGGCCTCTTGATGCCTCTTGCTGCTTCACTACAGGCATCTAGACAGTGCATATCCTCATATTTCGGTCCATCAGAGATAGCTAATCTGCTGCCTCCAAGGGGTGGAGTAGAAACTCATTCCTCCTCTAATGCCCCAATAGCAAGGCGGCTTGAAATCCGCGCCGCACCGGATCAGTTTTTTTCCTTTTCCATCAGTCCATACGTAACCAGCTCGCTATCATTGTGCATCGTTTCAGATCCTTGGCGCCGGTGATTGTCGGGAGTCTCTGCATTTTCTATATACTAGAGACAAAGATTGGGCAGTAGATTAGCAATGCTCAAGGTGCCAAGGATGCCAGCCAATCCACCATAGCCCACTACCATTCCCTGTGCGTCCCCGAAACGGGCCGTCTCTGTCTGCGCTCATCTAATGAAATATCTTTGGCTATCTATCAATCTCTTCATCTGTATATATATACCCCGCAGCCCCTTCTGCTGGGAGAGTATGCCATATTGTTTTTAAGGTGTATTTTCGAAGGGTCTTTCAAAGTTATATCTGACTAGCATCAAGCAAAGATGTCTAACATGCTCAGTAGCATAAAGTCGATCCCACAGTCGAGACTGGAGGCAATTGCCTCTAATCAGTCGGCTCTGAGGGAGATTGACGCCCGCCATGTTGCCAACGATGTTGATCTATTGGCTGAAATTGGTTACAAGCAGGAGCTGAATAGAACCTTCTCTACGCTTGAGATTTTTGGTGTTGCTTACTCTATCATGGGTCTACTGCCTTCGATTGCATCAACCACTGGTTTGGGTCTGGCATCGGGAGCAGCTGGTTTTGTGTGGTCGTGGTTCGTGTCTGGATTTTTTATTCTCTTTATCGGTATTGGAATGAGTGAACTCGGCTCTGCAATCCCCACTTCTGGAGGTCTATATTACTGGACCCACTACTACGCACCAGAGAGCATCAGAGTACCCCTCTCATATATGATTGGCTTGTCCAACACCGTTGCCCTCTGTGGTGGCTTCTGTTCAATCAACTATGGTTTCGCTGAAGAAGTGCTCGCTGCAGTGTACATCAACAAGGATGGAAACTTCAACATCACAAGCGGCATCACCTACGGTGTGTTTGCTGCTTCGTGTGTGTCCCATGTGATTGCATCCTGCGTCTCCTCGTTCGCGGTGAGCAAGCTGCAGACAACCTCGCTCGTGTGTAACTCTGGTATCATTGTGCTCTATTTTATTGCACTGCCCATTGGTACAGCTAAAAATTCTTCTTTCAACGATGGCTCCTTTATTTTTGGTCAAATTGAAAACTTGGACACTTGGCCAATTGGCTGGCAGTTCATGCTCAGTATGATGACAGCCATCTGGACCATTGGTGCCTTTGACTCCTGCGTCCACATGTCTGAGGAAGCCAAGAACGCCTCAAAGGGTGTCCCAATCGGCATCATTGGTTCCATCACTGTATGCTGGATCGTTGGGTGGTTTATCTGCATTGTCACAGCCGCATGCATGAACCCGGATGTGGGCGCCGTGCTTAACACAGACACGGGCTTCCCAATGGCCCAGATCGTGTATGACTCTCTTGGAAAGAAGTGGGCAGTGGCATTCATGGTG
The DNA here is from genome assembly GCA_003706285.3 of Kuraishia ogatae. Lineage (NCBI taxonomy): Eukaryota > Fungi > Ascomycota > Pichiomycetes > Pichiales > Pichiaceae > Kuraishia > Kuraishia ogatae. The sequence continues at coordinate 25,461 of PPKV03000004.1, forward strand.
CTGCTTGCATGCTGCCAATGGCTTATGGGCGCCTCCATCCTCACCGCATTGTCCAGACAGGTGTGGGCCTTTGCTCGTGATAACGGAACTCCCTTCTCCAGATACATTAAGGTTGTCAACCCCTTGCTCAGGGTTCCCCTTAGGGCCATTGCGTTTGCCGGCATGTTGGGTCTGCTCATCGGATGCCTTACCCTTGCCGGCTCAGCTGCCGCAAACGCCCTCTTCTCCCTTGGTGTTGCAGGCAACTATCTCGCATGGGGCACCCCCATCTTCCTCAGACTTACATCTGGTAAGCATAAGTTCAAGCCAGGCCCATTCTACTTGGGTGATAAGATTTCTCCAATTATCAACTGGATCACTTGTGCGTGGGTTGTATTTGTGATCATCCTGTGTATGTTCCCCAACACAAAGTCTGTGGACAAGTCTACCATGAATTATACCGTTGTGATCAACTGTGGTGTTTGGATCCTCGCCTTGATTTATTTTTACACTTACAAGTACAAGTACTATCACGGTCCTTCTTCTAATTTGGACGAGCCAGAGCCAGAAAGCGAGTCCGACTCCGTCCCAGTTATCGATGGCTTGATTAGTGAGAAGCGCGACATCACACCCGATCGCAAAGAAGTTTAATTCTACAATTTCCTTTTATTTGTTTAAATTTATAGTATTTATGCAATTTATATGATTTATCTTTGCGTTTTAATGGATGTTAGTACTGATTCAAATGCAGGCTTTGGATGAATGTCGGATGTTTAATTTTCATATTTGACGACAGTGGTTTGTCAACAACAAAAAATAATCCCGTGAGATTCCAATCATTTCTCGAATAATAAAGCAGGTCTTCTTAGCGGGCCACTTCAAGTTAATACTCTACAAAAAGCTCTCATGGGGGTCTCTCAAGGCCTACTGACACCTCATCGCAATGGCACATGGCCATGATGACAAGGGGCAGGAACCAATGGAGACGCCACATCACACGCCGGTTCCCCACAAAAGGGTCTCAATACGTTAAAACTAGTGCGATCAATAATAAATTCGCATAGGCAAATGACGTGCTGATTCGTAAAGTTGCGGTGCCTCCCCTCAAAAACCACGCTAGTAGATAGGAATGGCTCTCTATCCTTCCTTCGCTTCGACTTGCAAATTGTCAGGGACTCCTCAATTGGTTGGGCCGAGGTAATATATATAAATATGTGGGCTTCTCCTTTGGCTTCTCACCAGTGTATTACCAAAAAGTTCACCATGTGTGCAAGTATCCCACACTCGCAAGAAGCAAATAATAGAGCAGACAAGTAATAAAATCGCAAAATTGAAGAAATCAATAGTTTTCGTTCCGATGACTGTTGCTGATGAATTTGAAAAGGCGAATGCCACCTATGTTTCGGCGTTCACCAAGGGTTCCCTTCCCCTTCCCCCATCACGTAAGGTTGCAGTGGTGATCTGCATGGATGCTAGAATTGGTGAGTATGCTGGTGACTGAGACAAGGTCCAAGACAAGGCTACGCACACAAAGCGATATAACAACAGGAGTGCAAGAGCACAGAACGCATATAAAAGCACCTCCATCTAAAATGATAATACTTAGTACTAACTACCTCAGACCCTGCTAGAGCTTTGGGCCTTGAAGAGGGTGACGCACATGTCATTAGAAATGCAGGAGGCAGGGCCTCTGATGCATTACGCAGCATTATCATCTCGCAGAGGCTACTGGGAACAAGGGAAATTGTGATCGTGCACCATACGGACTGCGGGATGCTCACGTTCACGGACAGCCAGCTGAGAGATATCGTTAAGAAGGAAACGGGACATTCAACTGATCACATCGCCTACCTTCCCTTCACTGATGTGGAGGAGAGTGTCAGGGAAGATGTCAAGTTTCTTGAAGAGAGTCCTCTCGTACTTGACGTTCCAGTGTCTGGTTATTTCTATGATGTCAAGACGGGGAAGATAAACAAAGTTAGCGATTGAAGATATGTCTCTATTTTTTATTTATTTATTTAAGAGTTGCAATTGGGTTATTGGATTTATTATTATTATTATTATTATTATTATCTGCAAAGACTTATATATAACCATGTTTATGACTATGTGCATTACAAGTTTTATTTTTTCCAACCAATAACTGTTCCCTCTCTTTGTGGTGCCTTCGTGCCCCTACATACACGCTTCGCATGCACCTTCCTGTTTCTCCACACACCTTATCGTCTACTGCTGGATGAGTTACAATGCACATTGCAGGTACATTCGTTTTCAATATATTTGTTTTCCGTCTCTCTCTAATTTTCCATACTGTTGCTCCTCTATATCTGTCCAACCCCCAAAAATCCACCCATTCACTACTCAACTCTTTCCATGAGATATTCTGGGACACTGGCCGCTTTTGGAACCCTCATAGGCGTTGCCTCCGGGTACGGCTTATCTGAAGGCATTTACTACGGAGACGCTGAGTTTCAAGCTGCTGGTAAGGAGCCTACCCTTAGCCAACTATGGGGCGAGGATTGGCCGTTCACAGGGATAAACACATATGCCCATCTCAATTTCACAAAGTGTCTTGTGCATCCCGAAGAAGAGTTCGATGTCGCCGTGATCGGCGTACCCTTTGATACGGCCACCACCTTCAGGCCAGGTGCCAGGTTTGGCCCAAAGGCTATTCGCAGTGCCTCACAGAGGCAGAACACATTGAGGGGATTCAACCACCGTGCTGGCTTTAACCCTTATCAGAGCTGGGCCAAAGTGATAGATTGTGGTGATATTCCCATCTCTCCTATGGACAACAAGCTGGCCCTAGAGCAGATGACCAAGGCGTTTGATGAATTGCTCGAAAGACGCACTTCATCTGTTGACTCCTCACATCCGCCTCGCTTCATTGCATTGGGCGGGGACCACAGCATCATTCTCCCCCATCTCAGAGCCCTCAACAATTTGTATGGCAAAATATCAGTGATTCACTTTGACGCCCATCTTGATACCTGGCTGCCTTCAAAGTATCCCTCTTTCTGGAACAGCGACCAATCCAAGTTCACCCATGGAAGTATGCTTTGGCTGGCCCACGAGGAAGGTTTGCTTAGCGATGACTCCAATGTCCATGTGGGGCTGAGAACAAGGCTCAGTGGCACCTCTTACGAAGACTACGACGATGACGATGCGCAGGGGTTTTTGAGATTGGAGGCTGATGATATTTGGCTGAAAGGTGTTGACTATGTTGTGAAGAAAGTTTTGGAGTATATCCCCAAGGACGCTCCCGTATATATCTCTGTGGATATTGATTGCTTAGACCCAGGGTTCGCTCCAGCCACAGGCACCATTGAGCCTGGCGGGTTGTTGCCCAGAGAGCTCATTTATCTCTTGCGGAAATTAGACTCCTTGAACCTTGTTGGTGCCGATGTAGTTGAAGTGAGCCCTGCGTTCGATGTTGCGGAAGTCACTGCGACAAATGCGGCGCAGGTTGTTTTTGAGCTAGTCACGTCAATGGTGAAGAAGGGTAAACCCTTGCCTACTGCTGCTGAGCGTAGGAATATTATTGATTTTACAGTTGGTGCAGCGGCCGAAGAGGTGTTGCAGATTCTCTGAGCGGCATATTCTGAGATCTCTAGTTTATATAACAGACAGCGGTCTTGTATTATTTTTAATAAATTACAAACAGCGTCATCACTATATAGATCGTTCGAGACCCAAAAACATTCTTTGACCTTGTAGCAAAGATGTTAAATACTTCTCCTTGTTTCATCAGCTGTCCTTGTCTCGCGATACTCTTTTTTATTTTCCCATTCAGTTCTCAATTCCTAAGACAAAGGCAGAAAAATACTTCACGCTCGCATAAACCTCCTTGCCAACAGGCCCAATATACTTGCTTGGTAACAAAAACCCATGGCTGCCGCTATCCCTCAACTTCAGCTGGAATGCCCAATACGCTCTATTGTGGTACATGAAGTCTAAGGCAGATCCACTTCCCAATGAAGGAATTAGGTCTGAACCCTTGTCTTCACATGCACTAAGCACATCGTAGTGTTTGCCTGAGCTGAGCCGCACCGCTTTGGAAAGGCCATATGCAAGTTCCAACAGGTTCTCCTCATCTCTTGGCATCTCAGTACAAGAAAACGCATACGGATACAGCACTTCCTGTGCATAGGAATGCAGATCCAGGTATCCATGGATCGAGTGGGCATTTTTAGTTCTGTTGAGGTACGAGTTCCATGCGCGAGCCTCGAGGCTCTCAAATGCGCCTTCTCCAGGGTAGTCCTCGCCACAAGGGGTGTCAAGACTCTGCTGGAAGTGGAAGTCAAAGGAGTGATCAATGTCGATACCAAAACAGCGCTGGTGATAAGTCTCTTGACGGTTCTTACGCCACAGCCTGTCGCTACTCCAACTGTACTCGTATCCATCAGGATTCATCACAGGCAAAAATAAGTAATCCAGGTGCTTGGTGAAGTACGTTTCCTTCTTCTTGCCCTGCTCAATTCCAACCAGCAACCTATACAGCACATAACATGCAGAGGATACAGAGACCCACTCTCTCGCGTGTATTCCACCGGTTATCACCACAGTCTCTGTGTCTGGGTGATTAGCTCCCTGGGTAGAGAGACGCACAGCTTTTATGTCTCTGCCCTCATACGTCTGGCCAATCCACACAACTTCTAGGTACTCCGGATACGTCTGCACAAGCATGTCGAGCCATGCATAAATCGAATCTAAATTTCTATAGCTTTTGAAGAACAAGTCCACCGCTTCTGCAGATATTTCGTTTTCTGCTGCATCTGCAACAACTGGAAGAGGGTAGGTTTCGTAGATCCTCTGAGGAAGATCTTCCACAAGCAGCCGCATTGAGAAGGCTATCTTAGCATTAGCTGTTGCATCTCTCTCGTAAATTTTGGTCAACAACACCTTCATCTTTTCTTCATTTGCCTGAACGTCAATAAAATGTTTGGAAACCGACTTTCCCCACACGTTAGCACCCATCTCCGCGCATGTCCTTAGGATTGCATCCCTTGTCTGTTGGTTGTCATATGTGAGTCTAAATACATAGTCGCCCTTGTATGCAGACAAATCAATGGGCCACTCATCAGAAGACAAGGAAGAATAATGCACGTATCCTTCCTCAAATGATGTGGACAGAGACGATGCAGAATGCAGGTCACCCGTGGAGTACTGTCCAACCAGTTCATCCAGACGTTGCAGTTTTAGCTCGAGCCCCATCTGAAGACCTGCATCACTTGTAGCGCCAGCAGCAGCATTCCATAACTTGTGTACATTCTCATATATATTGTTGTATACGTTGTTACATGTCTGGCTAACCAAATCACCAATAGAGCTCCTGGAGACAGAAGCCTGCTCCCTAAGAGGAATCTGTTGGCCAAGTACTGGTTGTGATAGCGAAAGAGTCAAGAGTAGCATGGCACCAAAAGGCGCTGTTCTTGAGGCACTCCCTGGCAGCTTCATGGTTGGTAATGTCACAATGATAGATATGGGAGTTAATTCAGTTCACTTTGTCTTCAGAAACTAGCCATATCTTGCCCAATTAGAGCAAAAAGAAAAAATGCTTTCACTGCACAAGCGGACCGATTGGGTTTAGTCCTTTTCTTTGCTGCAGCTGAGAAATGCACCTCGACAACTAATAGAATGCCTGTTCAACAGTAACAAGCATGGGCACGTATAGAATAGGGTTCAATAACAAAGCAATCAGCCGTATCCGATTCCATTAGTCACCAGATATCCCGTTTCTAGTGTACACTATTTTCTACACTTCATCTTTCGTTTTATTTTTCTTTGGCTTGTCCTTTTGCAATATGCTCGGGCTCCTTCAGTGAGCGATCGTCACAATAAGCAGCCAGTGAAGGTTATGAGTGATGTCCAGCAAGGTCTTGACATTTCATAGACATATGCACGATGGCCCAGACACAATGCAACATAGTAGTTTCTCAATAGATGGATAATGCAAGAGGACCCTTTGCATGGGACTCATAACAATAAGGAAGAAATGTAGCCTCAACGCGAAATGAACAATAATAACAACAAATAAGATCCAGATATGATACTCCAGCAACCTACTTGTTGTGAGCATATTTCTCGCTAATTCACTTGTTAATAAGATGCTGTTTCTCATAATTATCTATATATATATTTGTGTCTATACATTCTTTAGCTGACCTTTGGTCTGCAGGTTTCCACGCTAAACTTAACGCTAAACTTGACCCTAGACGTCACCATACACTTCAAGCTAAACGCCGCCTCAATCGCTTCGGTTCTAATGCGTGACCTCTAGCCTTCAAAAGGAACAATAACTTAGCCTCCATGGGACTTGACCTCCCACCTAATTTACATGGGACTTGAATGCTCCCACAACCTTCTTATAAATCCACTTTTGTAACAAAAAATTGGAGAAAGCGGTGGTTGCTACTATTGCAAAAATAACAACACGCGACTCAAAATCAACGTTTAAGAAGGGATAAGGAAACTTGCTCGATTCATCCATAAGATACTCAAGGTGTTTCCAATATCCAATTGTAAGCGCTACAACTGCAGGCAATGCTTGTTTCCAAGTCATAAGCCATGGGGGCATGAAGCAGAAATAATCGACAAGCAGTGTAATAGTTGGAGCTGCATGAATTGCAATGTCTAGATGAGTGGCTATGGTTTGGCCTCTTGGCAATATGAGGTGGGGCCAAAATAGACGCAGTGGCCAGTACACCATGGACACAATAGTTTCCAACGTAGTGGCAATGGTGTGCAAGCCATTCTTGACTTTGAACAAGAAACGTGAACCACTGACATGGGCCACAATCCCAACAAGATAACAAAGCACGGTGAAGATCAAGGACAGGTTGGTGAGGAACTGTGAATGACCTGCCGCCTCCAACTTCGCTGGTAGAGGGAGGGCCCAAACCTCGTTTAGTGCATAGACGCTGAGGCCGAGGCCAAATGTTGTGATGGTGAGTGCATATGGGTTGCCTGCACTCCGATCAAAGAACTTTATAGCCATGATGGTACTTTATAAGTAGCGGTGACAAACTCGATATGCACAAAACGGTAGGACGATCACCGAAAATGCTTGCTCTATGACGAATACCCTATGACAGCAAACGAGTTAAAGACAAGAAGCAACGATGTAAATGACTCTCAAGTGAAAATGTACTTAAGTGAAAATGTACTTAAGCGAAAACGACACTGGAGTGAAAATAATTCTGCGGCAAGCACAATCAACCAGATCAAAATAAGATAGCCCCATTGGCTGACGGCCAAATCACAAAGACTCTTGGTATGTATCACAAACCTTCAACATACAGAACACACTACAATGCTTCGATTGTTCACTCAGGTGACTGAGTGGTGTAACCTGGTACTTTGTCTTGTACTTAGTGTAGCTGAAAAGCCACGCAGGCAACTGCCGCAAGTGATCCCACTTGTTTCTGGAATCCTCTGCGGAGCATCTGCAAGCAAGTAAGACAAATGAGGCAGATAGCACATGCTCTTCTAAAGACTAATTTACCCGGCTCATCTTTTTAGATGGGGATACAAGATAGGGAGAGGGACCTTGAGCTGCTGTGATGTAGTACTGCAGGAGCATGCTCTTGTAGTGCACCTAACAAGAGGCAGGCATATACCATCCATTAAAAGATAAACATCCCGAGTAAATCAAGTTGGACAGGTGATCCTTTATAACTTCGGTTCTAGAAGACTGGTCAAGTTAGTGACCACGCGCTCTGCTCGGCAATGTCAATTGATTTCGCAATGATAGCTGCCAGGCGCTCTTATCTAGGGTCCACATTGCAGCACCACTAATTGATGCCATGCATTTGAAGTGAGAAATGGAGCTAAAATATGCACCTACTAGTCAGTGGCTAAAGACTATGGTCTTGAAACTGCTTTATTGGGGAATACCACTAATGTGAAATATCGACTATTTACATGATGAATCCAGACCTTTCCATGTGAGAACCCGTTCAGTTCAAACTGCTACCTCACCTCTCAAGGTTGATGGCATTACCGAATCTGGCATACAACTGCTTCTTCAGGTCGCCCAGCCTGTCGTCGATTTCTTCAATGGATGCTTCCAACTCCCTTATCGACTTGTCCAGAGTCTCGTTGTCCTTCTCTAGTCTCTCCACTATTTTCGACTGCTTCATCAGCACAAAGGTATCACCAACACGGTAGTTGAGCTTTTCATCCTCGTCAATGAGCTCAATCTCCAACCCCAGATCATCCAAATATTCTTTCTCTTGTTTTTCCTTTTCTAGTCGCACCGATATGTTATCCTTTCTACTGATCAACTTCGAGAATTCATTGATCTTTTGCTGGTACTCCCACGTCACTTCGGTGGTGTTCTTCTGTCCCTCAGGTAGCTATAGGAGTTAGTTTGTTTACTTGAAATTTACGCCATTGCTAAACTGTACTCACTAATTCCATTTTCACCAGAAGTGACAATAGCTATATGATACCAAAAAGTATAAATCTGGGTTTTTTTCAATGTTCCCCGATTAAATGAAAATCTATATTCTCCGCACTCTGCTGCTCTTCGCGTCTTCATTGTATGAGACGCTGCTCACTATCGCTGCACGCTATTATTCATCGCTCAGAGCTGACGATTACCCTACCCATTTAGGTCGCTTTCGTATATATAGATGCTGCGCGGAGTGGAGTGTTTAGGTTGTGCAGTAATTGCACAGCAGTGCAGGCAACGCATACCGTGCACTATAATGCATATTTGTAGCAGCAACCTAATTCGTATGAGCAAATTAATATATGCACCTAATATATGCTAAAACTCTTGCAAGCCTTTAGGCTGCTGATTAACTCTAACAGGCCATATTGGTTTCACAAGCCGGGGCACTGTGCACTCGTCTGTATATCCGCAAAAATGGATGGTTTCAGGGAGGCTCAACAAGCCACAGGCGTACAGTTTCAGGAAGCAATTGTGTTCTGAAAATGGTGTCTCAGCCACGTTGGAAGGTTGTTCCCGGTAGCACAGCATGCGGGGCCTAGGGTGCAGAGGGTACAGTTCCTGTTACACAGTATACACAATTGTCTTCCGCACATTCGTGTAGCGGATTCTCAGATAAGCATAGGTACACAGACGTTTTTGCGTGTCCCGGAACCTGCACCCTTGACTATTCATCTACCCTTTTGTGTATGTTTATACCCACAAGAAGCATGCACGCTTCGGGATTACATTACACTTTTGTGCATTTATCACCGAGAATTTTCTACTTAGGTAGCTACTACTCCCAAACTGCACCGGTTTGGGAGGGGGAGGCGATAGAGGGGCTTGTCCTGAAGCCGCGAAGCAGATGCAGCTGTGCCCTTGTAGTTGCCACAATATGAAGCCCTCACAGCTGGAGCACAGAATTGTGCCTTTTGTCGCAGGATACATTGCAGTAGTGCCCTTTTCCGGCATGCTACCCGCATATTTCTAGCGAAGCACACGGCACACACCAATGTTGCCCCATAAAGAAGCGCGAGGGAGCGCGAGTGACCGCGACTGTGTGGTGTGAAATATTTTGTGGAGCGCAGCTCAAATGTTCACCTTTATTGGACAATAATAATCATTTCCATTGTCGTTTGCAGAAAGTAAAAAGCCCTTCGTGCATCTGTAGGGTATGCTAAACGCCTAACGTCGCGAAATATGTACTTCCTGCCAATACAATTTGTCCATAGGCTGTGCCTCCAGACGGGTATAAACAACTCCAAGTGACTAATTGGGTCTGCTGCATAAGGCTTAGATACAAAACGAGGTACCGCATGGACCGCTCACATGTACAATTTATGACAACACCGACAGCAGTTTCGCCGGTATGGTCCTTGTAATCCTCAGGGTATTTATAAATTGACCCTCTTCCTTCCTTTCTTCTCTTTACAGTATATCAAAACAATTTTAAGGTGTTTCACTTTTGGTCTGCTTTCCTCTCCTCTCCCCGCACCGCGCGGATATAATTTAGCACTGTGCATCTCCTTGCATCTGCAACCTCCGGTGTGCCCGCAGCTAGCTTTCTATGCCTTTACAGGTGCCAATACGCCCGAACAACCTATATTTATTATACGTTTTCCATTCGGAAATCTGACACAGACTCGGTCCCATTCTCCAAAGAAGAGTTGACTTTAGCAACATAAAAACACGATAGCGAGTCGTCATAACATACTGTCTCGTCACAGAGACTCATATACACTTCTCCGCAGACATAGAGTATCACAGGATGTTCCATAATACTGTGAGGGCTTGCACCTCACCGTTTGGGATGCTAGCTGTTCTGCTCCTCTTCGCCCAGTTAGTCACCGCTGGTGACTTCCTGGTGGTGTTCACAACAGGCAGAGAAACTCCTAAATTGTAAGTAGGATGTATCCATTTTTGAGTGACTTCTTTTCTGCATCCACATACTAATCAATTCTTCGAAGCCGCCTGGCCGAGGTGGAAAACGTTATACGTGAGGTTGGTGGTAAAATCCTCCACAGATACGAACTCACAATCACAGGATTTTCATTCACATTGCCTGAAAGCACAAAAAATACAGTCAGGGACCAACTGCTGAGGCGACTAGACAACCCAGACTGGCCCATATTTATAGAAGAAGACACCGATGTATCTGCGAATTAGGTGCGATTGTTTAGTTCATACTTCAACTCTATATTTGGTTATGGTTCTTTATTTATGTTATTTATGATTCTCCCACTTTTTTTCTTCTGCATCGTTTCTTTCTTTTTCAAAAATCCATTCATTCAGGTCGAAACGACTTGGGCTACTTATTTAATGCTGGCGATTCGTGGTTTGTATCAACGCCGAGGAGGGACACAGACATATTGAAATAACTCCTCCTCACGCCTCAATCTCATATACCTCATCAAAGGTACGGGATGTCTCAAAAGGAAAAATGCTTGGTTGGGTTCTCTACTTTTTTTGACTTTCTTTTCATAACTGATGTAACAGTTATCTCTACCCTATTTTAGTTCCTATAAACGTGTTGGTTTTTTCTATGTGTTTAAGGTTGACTTGATTCTTCGCTTTTGCTATATTCTCTGCCTTTGACTTGGCTTTAATGAAGATATAATGCAACGGTTATAAGTACTAGTGATATCGTGATGTCGAGTGGGGAAAAGAGGTGGGGGCAGCAGCAGCGTCAACCCTTAAGTACAGCTTGATCACTCTCGCGTATTTCTTTATAGGTATTTCGCAACTTTGATGACATTTCCATTCGGAGTTGCAATGTTTTATAGATCACATATATACAGCTGAGATACCTTTCGTTGTCGGTTTCTACGTCATTTCGTACGACCCCAGTTTATGGATTTCGCTCGTGATAGTCTTGCACTGCTTCAGCGGCTGTCCGAGGCGCATGAAAGATCTACTTCGCATTACCGAGACGTAGAAGAGAGCAAGACTGCGCCAAAGGGGATCGGGGTAGCAGTAGCACAAATTGGTAAAACCTTATCAGGAATTGTCGAAATTGAGGTATTCAAGGTGATTAGGTCAATGTATACAAAAAAAAGCTTTGAATATGGCACAAGTTTTAATTGTCAAAAAAAGAGGCGAGGGCCACCAGTGGGTGAAGACAAATGTCACCAGTTGTGCTCAACGCCTTGGCACTGCAGTACACCGCTTCCATGCAGTATGCCATACACTATACATGAAGGCAGGCCTTTTTGGGTGGCAGTGGCAGTTGCCCACCATCTACCCACCATCTACCCACAACCCATCATTCATATATTTACTCTTTTATCAGCTTTGTTACCTTTTGTATATTATCTTGTTCTCGATGATATAATACAGGCTGTCATATATTTTATTCCAGCAGTCTACTCCTGGATCTCGTATTTGGCCTCATACGGAATTCAAAGTGTGCCTACCCCTTACAGACAAGCCTAACGTCACCAGGCAGCGTACATCGACCCATCAACCAATCCACCAGCAGCACGACCCCAGCCACCTTCTTGGCCGGAGTCTCCAGTGCTGCCATGTCCTTCTCCAACCCTTGCGTAGTATTAATTAGAAGGGCCGCTGGACGCTGGACTGCAGTGCAGGCTATTATAGTTCATAGTATGGGGAAAAGTCCTAGTACGGAATGCTGCACCCAGGACACTGCCCAAAAAGACACTTGCACCCCTAACAAGGAAAGTCTGATTCTCGTTCAGTGAAACCCATTTGGTCCCTAGTAGTTTGCTTGTCATGCATGACTCCTATCTCCTGTCTCTCCCGTAGTGTTCATTCCGCTCCCAAATACCCCCACTGCTATCACCTCATCGGAAAATGGCTGGTGGGTCCCGAGCGCTCGGCTTGTTCTACAAATTCTCGGCGCGGGATGTTTTCTTTTTTTGTTACAGATCATTAAGGTTTCAGCTGCTGCTCTGCTGAAGGCGTAAAACGCACGTTCAAGGTGAAACACCATCAGTGGCTGCTAAAGTAGACTCTATCTGTAGATCAGCTTGAGATTCGTCCACACCTAGTCAGACTCTGGTCAGACTCTTGTGTTTAACCGCTGCCTGTGCTTAGGATCCAACATAGCTCAGCAGATTACTCGTTTCAGATTTACTCATGCAAGCGTTAGGCACGCCCGTCTGAGAAACTTTGGCTCCAGTAGAATCTGACTACTCGTTTCCCTTAGCCCATCCCTTGTAACTACAATGCAATATTCTGGTATCATTTCTTGAAGACACTATCGTAGAGACTAGGAATTCTCAAGGCGCTAATGGCGCCAAGGCGCTAAGGACTGCTGTAAAGATTATAATAAAGAACACGTGGAAAGATACTGGATTTATCCTTTTTGTATCATGGCTGAATACCTTACTCTACAAACAAGTTTTTGTCTTCTCTGTTTGTCTTCTGTTTGTCTTCTCTGCTCAGTCCCCATATCGAGTACGTTATCATACCTAAACGGCTTTACTGTACACCTCACATCATCTTTTCAAGTAATCATGCACAAGCGGTCCTTCCTTCAGTCTCTCGATCAACAGTTCCTTGATCAACAGCCCTTCTAGCTATTCTTCTATCTTCTCTTAATCTAATAGCCCTCCTTGGCCTTTTGGGTTGTCCCCTTTTCCCCAGTACCCTCTTGTCTCGTAAAAGCAGGCCTCCCCCGCCGCTACTGGTGACCGGGGGTGATGTACACAGCCACGCATTCCAGCCAAAATCATCCCATCAGGCCATAGTGTGTGACAAGCTCATCTCGATTATCTCGCTCATCTCCAGGCCAGGTTTCTCCTATACAGCTCCCTGTGCCATCGGGAGAAATAGTAACATATACGGGAGGGCTTAGCAGCCGAATGATTTTCTGAGGGATTTAGAGTGAATGTTGTAGGAACTTCTGCATATCGCAGAAGGAATATCCCGGCTTGCCTGACTGGGTAATAGTAGCTATAGTGTTACGATGGTAATGGCGTGCATAGTCTCGCCACACGCCATGCTTCTCGCACACAGTATTCCATGCATCGGTCGGCATAATAGATGACTTGTGCGTAGGAACTGGGTGATACCACCATGCTGTCTGGTGACCATCCTGTTGCAACAGCGCAACCCTCACAGTAAATGTATGGGGAAGTTTATGCGAGCGTCTTTTGTGATGCAGGGCTGGCATACCCGGCAGGCAATCGGCGTGGTAAATTCTCCCCGAACAGCACACATTCGGCATAGACCCACGCGAGTCTGTTGGTGGAGACAGCCTGCACAACAAAGTATCATTAGCTGGGCTGAGGGGAAACTGGAATCAGCAAGGTGGGGAGGAAAGCAGCCCTATACATTCTGTGAGGGGGTGTGAGGGGAAAAGTCAATATAAAAGGCGGGGGTATCCTCCTCGGTTATCATCAACACCTTTAATGTTTCTCTCATCATCCAATAACCAAAGGATTATAACAAATAAACAAACCAACGACTACTTGTGTTAGCAATTACTTGTTAACACTAAACTTAAACAAAAACCAACTAGCAATCATGGGAAAGAAGAACGCAAAGTCTCAGAATTTCCATACTGAGCCAACCAAGGTGACCTCAACCCAGCTGTCGACAGCACCACGCCGCAACAGCGAAATCCCCAGTGTTAAGCAGTTTGACGATCTGGAATCGTTTGAGCAGTTTTTGAAGGATGAATCGTGGGATAATGAATTTGATTTCCTCCATGCACATCTAGACTACCTACCACCATTTATTCTTGCGGAAATCCACAACGATCCAGAGAAGATAAAACCAACCATGAACAGCAGGTCCAAGAAGTTTGTCAGAAACCTGCATCATCACATTGATAAGCATCTGTTGACTGAGATTAATAAGATGTCTGGAGTTGAGTACAAGTTCCAGAAGTCACAGGAAGTTAAGGACAATGGAAAGGTTGTATGGCATTACAAGGACGAGAGCAATCACGGTTTTGACGATTCCGATCTCGCCGAGAGAAAATGGAAGGTTGAGCTCGATATCGAGTGCAACCCAGAGAACCCAACCGTATCTGTGGATATGAAGTCTATTCCATGCTAAATGGGTGTAGGCTGTAGGGTTCTTTATCGCCATGCATATGATGCGTGTTTGCACCTTGGATCTTGATATGACGTTGCATGTGCTTGTTGCATATGACTAGAGTGGTCCCACTAGAGTGGCAGTCTTGATTGCGCTAGCGTGGTTACTAGAGTGATTGGATCGGCCACATACACACATTCATGTCTATAATATTTTTATGTTTGATGTCACGAATAATGAATAATGAATGAGAGAATGAATAAGAAATGATTATTATTACCGTTTAATATTGGTTTTCGTTAAAGATCTTGCTCTGTGTATTTACCTTGTCCGTAGAATTGGTGTCACGCTACCGGGTCCGTTTGTGTCTTGTAAGCGATGCGTGCGCGCAGCATGCAGCTCCGCTTATTCATGGAGGACAAGGGGACAAAACAAAGGAAGATACGAGAGGTCCTCAAGAACGAAACGGGGGAATAGATGAGGTAATAAAACACATCACAAGGGCTTTCCAGGTGTTGGTCATCTATTCAAATAATGACCAAATCATCCTCAGCACTCTCCATTTCAAATATTTACCAGTGGTGTATTTGTTCATAAAACCTGACAACATGCACATATAAAACATAAAATGCAACTCTTGTAACAATATTAATTTGAGTAACTCTCGTAAGAATTTTTCAAAGCAACGCTCTAATTGTTCGATTTAAAATGCTTGTCCAGATTCACCGTGTAAGACTATGTGCTGCTGTCTTTATGGCAGGCCAGAGGAGCGCAGCTCATCGTTGCCCCCCCCCCGCCAACTTATCTCCAGCTCTTCTCCATCACTTGAAACCAAACAGCTCGAGATCCACTTGAGGCATCACCAGCCCAGTCTTCTCCTCCAACTCCTTAACCGTACTGGCCGAAATGCCAGTCTTGCTCCTGTATGCAATGTAGGCCTCTTTGATCTCCTTCACGCCTCCCCGAAACTGGGTCTGAGCCTCATTCCACTCCACTGGAAAGAGGCCATGGTCAGTTCCAGCTGCCCAGATCTCCTTATTAAGCATTCGGGAATACAACACATCCTCAGGGAACCCCAAGTCATGATAACGCCTTCTATCACCCCGTTCTTCAAGCCTATCCCTCTCCTCCTTCTCCATGATATCTCTTGTGATGAGCTTTATACGGCCGCTAAACACCCGTGCAAGCCATGCTCCTTGTGTCTCCGCTAGTCTAGTGGGCAGGACATAACGGGGAAGCCCAATTATGGCTAGGCCAGGGTATACGTAGGAAATGCACTGTCTGTAGAGTCCCTTCACCACCTCACCGTTGGTGGTAAGGGGAAGCTCTGAGTTCTGAATCTCTTTCAAAAAGGGAAACGATCTAAGATAACCAGTACAAAAGATCACCGCGTCGATATCGTGGAGCACAGTGCCGTCAATGAGCTCCACAGACTTGGTGTCGGCGTCAAACCGCTTCAGATCGGCAACATCTTTGATCCTCTCATCACTTCCGGCTGGGAGTCTGTTCTCAGACCGAATCGACTTGTAAATAACTCTGTCCAGTTCAGTGGCAAGCTGAAAAGCAATGTCCCCTCCAGAAGCAGAGTTTCCAACTACAAGCACATTGCCCACATCCTTGAACTGCCGTGGGTGTCTGAAAGACTTGGCATGTATGATTGAGCCACGGTATTTCGCATCCCAGTCCCTCAGTCCTTCTACATCGGGGAGAAACGGGCTGTCGTAATTACCCACCGCAATAATAACAGCATCGTACTCCTCGACGTCATCAGACCCATCAGTCTGAACTTGCCCACCTTCCGTACGTTTGCTGACTTCCCTCGAGGTGACCTGCCATTTAAGATTTGGCAGCTGCTTCACATCAACAACATTTCTGCCAAACCTGATGAGATCCTCGACTTCCTCTGTGTATTTTTGGATATACTCCAGCACCTGTGCTCTCTTGGGGAAAAGGGGTACATCAGCTGGCCATGGAAAACCCGCATACTCCATGATCACAGAGGGAACGTTGGTATCCAGCAGCTCATACACCGGTGTGTGCCATAGGTAATCCTTCCCCGGTCTGTCCTTTGGCAACTTTTTGAATGGTGGGTAGCTGTCTGGATCAATCGGTAGAGCTGGGTACACTCTCTCTGGGTCCAAAGCAGGCACCACAGTTGGAGGTGGGTCATCATAGTAATTCCATAACCCACCACTGTTGCACCGTTTCTCATAGACGACGACCGAGTCAAATACTTTCTCCGCCAATAGGGCCTTGGCACATCCAGCACCGCATGGACCTCCTCCCAGGACCGCTACTCTCTTAATTATAGTTGGAAGTACACTTGTTTGGGTCATTGTGTAATGACAAGTTATACACAATGCCACCTTGAAAACTATGAAAAGAATGAAAAGCAATAACCCGGATGTAAAATATCATTGGCAAACGTCCGGTTATATATCAGCTCAGTCTCCGTATTTTTCAGCTGTCTTGAAGTCTCACCATATGCATGGTCGGCTTTACTGAGTGTCGCGATATTCCAAAAGTGGTAATCTCATGCAGCCTGAGACCCCCAGTAGCCTAGTGGATAAGGAAAAGAGAATCGGCCACAGCTGTGGCTTAACCGGTAGAACACAACCTATTGACCGTTATTCCCCGATATCTGCTACGGAAGCCCCCAAAAAACAGTATATATCAGTTATATAAGCTAGGGCACTCCATCTGGTTCATGAGAAAGAAAAGGTTGTAATGCCGACAAGGCTCAGCGCTAAGTGCAGTGTCCGTTAAAGATGCCACCTGCTGGTATTGCGAACCCATCGATAGTATGGCGATAAGAAATGGGTGGGAGAAGGAAATGCCGATGCACCGATGCGGTTCTTCGTGGTAGTGCGATTCCCTATTGAATCTCTCCACAAGATGAGTGCAGACGGTGGGTGCATCTGCAGTGCATAGAGTGCATTGGAGTCTTTCAATATCGTGTAGTTAAAATACGCTTGGATGTTGTTGGTGCTTTGTGGAGGCGCTATCACTGTGCTCCAAGTTGGCTTTCCAAGGCTATCATGATGAGTTCGAAGCCATTGTATGACAACCCAATAGTGCACCTCTCCTCAACGTGGAATAGTCCGTTGGCCATTCGGTCGCAGCTCGCTACCCATTCGAGCAAAGTTCATGCTATACATGTATATGATTTTGATAATACTTTGTTCAGGTCTCCGGTTCCTGACAAGAGGCTATGGCATCCAGCCACAATGGGTGTTTTGTACTTGCCTCATGGGATCAACGATAGTGGGTGGTGGGCTGACCCCAGGTTTTTAGCATCAGCAGGCAGAGGCTGGGAAAGGGAACAAGCTAATGGATGGGAGGGGTTATGGAACGATGAAATCATCAAGTTGGTCAATCAGTCGATAACGGACCCCACAACATTGACGGTGTTGTTGACAGGCAGGAAGAGGCCACCCTTTGAGGATGTGATAATGCAGATGCTTCACGCCAAGGAGCTTGCCTTTGATGCGGTGATTCTCAAGCCAGACGCCACCACAGATACCACGATGGTGTTTAAGCAAAGCGTGATCAAGAAGCTGGTTGAATATTTCTCTCAATCAAGAGAGCTGAGCATATATGATGATCGGGCACATCACGTAGACCAATTGGCAAAATTTATGCGGGAGTATTGTTTGGATTTGGAAAGACGAGGAAGGATCGTCGAGGCCCATCATGTACCCGTCGCGCCTAAGGTATCTGTATTGGATCCTCTGGTTGAAGTTTCACTAATAAAAGATATGATAGAAGCACACAACAGCGCATTGGACAGAAACACGCTGGTGAGAGGAGGACAGGAGCTGGGTGTTCTTTCTCTGAGAAGGAGTATATTTCAGACATCGTATATTCTTGAACCTACATCGAGAAGAGTGTTACTGGACTATTGTGTTAAAAAGCAAAAGAATTTCATTCCAGGTGTTGATGATCCTATTTATGACAAGCTCACATTTCACTGTGAGGAGATCCCAATAGCGAAGAACCAGATCCCGAGGGCAGAGTTGACAGGATTGGGAGGACTAGGCGCCGAGGTTATATTTGGGGCTGCCTACTATGGGTCCATCCCGGGAAGGTTATATGCAGTACAACTTCTTGCCAATACAGAGGAGTTGAAGACCATGCTGCCTGAGCCTATACTGATTGTGGCCCAAATCACAGATAATGCAGAACCAGTTACATACGATGAGTGTGTAAACATCAATAACTGGGAGTTAATAGACGAGCTCGTGAGGGTAGAGACATTCATTGGGTTTCGAGAAACATTAAAAATTCACAGTAACACGTTGTGATCTGTAGAAGGAGTTGTTGAGGTCGGAGTTGCATGTTGTTTGCACTGTATAATACCACTGTATAATATTACTGAAAGACATTTCTCTAAAATAGTTAATGAACAAACAAATTAGGATTATTTTTAAGGAGGTTGTCAAAAAAATTGTAGTTTTTTTGACGACATTCTCTGATTTTATTATTCACCACATGATGGGTAAAATATCGTAATAATTTTTGTTTATAAAGTTGAACTGGTTTAAGATATCACTGGATACTTTTTTGCTGGTGCTAACCACCCAACATAGAAGTTGAAGTGGCGAAGCTCTACAGTGGTGGGTTTTGTTCAGTGATCCTCAAAACCGTCGAAGAAATGCGGGGATGCTATTCTTATGCTATGAATGAATGGTCCCTTGTTCCTTGTTTCTTGTTCGTTGTTCGGATTGTTATCCATTCGACTGTTTCAGAATCGGTTGCATCTTGCGTCAATGCACTCCGCTGACAACAAGAACAAGCGGACACATGCTACGCTAAGAGTCTGCTTGTCATAATAGAGCCCATACAAATAGTTAATGGTAAGCAGTGTCTGGAAAATAGTGCATGTGTGCTAATCAGTGTATGTTGCTCAAGTAGAGTGTGCAGACTCAGCGGAGTAGCTGGCTAGTCTACACACTACGCACTAATAGGCATCACCCATTTTGTGGATCACGCACAACCTCATAGACGCGTCCCTTTGTGCTCACTATTATTCTGGGACTGGAGAGTTATAGAAAACTCAGCATCCCCAAAAAAGGTGACGTGACACGAGGGAAGCAGGGACAAGACAAAAAAAGCAAGGCAATTCTTCAGATCACTTGACATAAGTTATCCAACAAAGTATCCCAGGCCATTTGATCAAAAGGGATTGATCAAAAGGGAAACATAGGAGCATTGAGAGACACTGAAAGCTGCCTGCTTGTCTTTGCATCAGAGCGTACTCAATTACTCAATTAGGCACTAGGGAACATCAAGTGGCTAGCACCGACCGTTAGTGCCACAAAGTGGGCGGAAAGCAATTAGTGTCACCAAGGAAGCTTAGCCATCAACCACAGACAAGGGCTGCAACAATTAGGCGCCAATAAAGTGTTAGTGCCATCAGGGAGTCGAATGTCCCAGTTCGGCACCAATTAAGCGCCGAAATTTATGTTTTGCTCCATATAAGGAGTGAATTCCCCCACACTTCTCCTTCTGTCTCTTGTATAATCAAGGCTTGAACAAATCATCTAATATCCACACCGCTTTTCCACACATCTCATCCATACAGCTTATTTGCACATAACTGCTAGCCAACACCATACAGCTTATTTGCACATAACTGCTAGCCAACACCATACATACCGATGCTACGAGCTTCTACGATCACGGTGCATTGGCACGATGATAGCCAGCCTGTATATTCTGTGGACCTTCAGCCGAATTCGAAAGGCGAGAGGTCTGAGAGGTTAGCCACAGGAGGTGGTGATAACAATATAAGGGTGAGTAGGGCATTGTATATACATTGTATATTCTCTGTTTGTTTTATTTCTTTTCTCTATTTGAATTACTAACAACTGCTTAGATGTGGAAGCTGATTTATGATGAAGAAGGAGCCAATGTCACATCTGTTGATTACCTTTGTACGCTTGCCAAACACACACAAGCAGTGAATGTGGTGCGGTTCAACAAGAAGGGTGATCTTTTGGCATCTGGAAGTGATGACGGAACAGTTATGATATGGCAGCTATCGGATGCCATTGTTCGTGAGTTTGGTGCAGACAAGGATGACGAGGCCAAGGAGTCGTGGGTGCTCAAGCACGCACTGAGGTCTTCAACATCAGAGATTTACGATCTCACGTGGTCGCCTGATTCCAAGTACTTGTTGACAGGGTCCATGGATAATGTCACGAGAATATATTCGGTAGCGACTGGGCAGCAGACCAAACAGATTGCAGAACACAATCATTACGTACAGGGAGTATCTTGGGATCCACGTAATGAATATATCGCCAGCCAGTCTGCTGACCGCAGTGTACATATATATAAGTTGAATTCCACAGCAGATGGGCTGTCCCTGGCACCAACCACGTACTTCAAGATCTCCAAGGCTGAACTGCCTACTTCAAGGATTGTGCACCCTTCACTTCCAGCACCCTCTAAGGATTCAGACTGCAAGGAGTTGAAGGAGCCTTCCAAAGATGTAAAAGAAGTGAGCACACCAGAATCGGTATTGGCACAACAAGGTGTATCGCAACAAAAGCAGCAGCATCATCATGGACAAGCACAAGAACAACAAATACCCTCTATTAGCGCGTCACCTGTGGTTTCCAGCCTCACATCGGAGAACCTTAGAAAGCGAGACATGATCCCGAGTGCCCCAGCCACACCTGGAGCCACGCCCAGTGCCACCCCCATTGCTACCCCTAACATGTCATATCTAATGAATCCTCCAGCATCAACACACAAGCGGCGGCTGTCCACTTCATCTACAGGTTCAAGCACCGCCAACACAAACCCAAACACAAATAGTTTGGCAAGGTCAATGTCGCCCTCTCCCAGCCTGCCGTTGCCGGCTGTGCGTACTATGGAGCCTCCGCCTTTCTTGTTGACGAACCCACCTTCGTCGTTCAATAGCCATGCCACTTATGGGAAACCCTCTGCTTTATATCATAACGAGACTCTGCAGTCTTTCTTTAGAAGGCTGAACTTCTCTCCCGATGGAAGTTTACTCCTGACGCCAAGTGGTATCTATAAAAATGTGACAAACAAGATTGGACCATCTGCTGGTGCAGCAACTGGTAGCAACACCACACACATAGCAAGCACCGTCACGCCGGCCGCTACACCTACTCCCACTGGAAGTGGCTCTGTCAGAACTACCACTAGCGGGAGTGGTGGCGTTGCTGGTGGAAATATCCCAGCTGATGCGAACTCCGTCTGTACCGAAAACCCAACCACCGAGGACGATATCACAAACACCGTTTACATTCATACACGTGCTGGATTGAACAAGCCACCTGTAGCTCATCTTCCTGGGTTGAAGAAACCGGCAATTGCCATCCGGTTCTCAAGTATTCTCTACAAGTTAAGAGATGCATCGGCTGTGGAGGAAACTGAACGTAAAGAGGGTGATAATGACGGCAATGCATCTGACGCTGAAACTGGCTCTGGAATTGGTGCTAGTGCACCTCCTCTCTTCAAGCTTCCTTACAGGATGGTGTTTGCGGTGGCAACACAGGACTCTGTTGTTATTTACGACACACAGCATTTCAAGCCACTAGGGTTAATCTCCAACATCCATTACGCTGTTATTACAGATGTCACATGGTCAAGCGATGGTCAGACTTTGATTGTTTCCTCTGCTGATGGGTTTTGCTCTTCGTTGGTCATTAGCAAACAGCTGTTAGGTGAAGTGTTGACATACGATGTTCCTCACTATTTGAGGCAGCAACAACAACAGCAACAACAACGCCGGCACCAAAATACCACTCCAGCCAGTGCTTCGCCATCTCTGTCACATTCTACGTTGGCTGCTAATAGCAGTAATTGTTCGCATTCTGGGCAATCAGTGCTGCCCGTTAGAGAGTTGACTGCAAATGTGTCTGAGATCATCAGTAGTGCAGCGGGGGCTTCCTCCTATGCCCCCTCAACACCCACACACAAAATCCGTATCCCTGCGGCTGGTCGCCAAGTTAATGTCACCGATCTGTTGAATATTGGAGGTGGTGAGAATTGCAAAGACGAGGTGATCGAGATTTCGGGGGATGACGACGTGGTTGCTGTCGAGGAGATGAAAGGCAAGAAAGAGGAGGGTGCAGATGCTTCTAAAAAAGATAACAAGAAGAAGAAGAGGAGAGTTGTGCCTCTGTTGGTTAGTGGTGGTGTTGCAGTTGGATCAGGCAATAGTCAGGATGGCCAAGGTGAATTAGGAAAGACAGCTGATATCAAACAAGACACCTCAGGTATAGTTAATCAACCATGCGAAGGCGGAGTGAAAGGCTCAGTTGGCAGAAATTATCACCCGGAGGGCACTAAGACAAGTTGAAGCTGTGATATACAGTGGTGTAGTTATGAATCTGGACAATTAATGCGAAGAATGAATTGTTGGATGGAATCTCCATCCACTTTATATACTTAGTCTATCCAACTTTACCAAATTAGTCTACTAATCCACTTTTTCCGATTAGCCCACTCAGTCCTTGTGTTAACCCAGTAGCACCTTGCCCCCTACTAAAACCATATCGTCACTAGGGTGTAAAAGGAGGGCGCGACTAAAGGACGTATGGGTGTGGGAAGTGATACAACCCACAAGATACAATCAACTAGCTCGAACTAAAATATGCAGCACTCCAGAGTCAGCGTACCGACTTCAGTGTTTGGTCTTCAGTGGTGTTTTTACTACGGAAATTGAACTCTCAAGTTTCTTAATCTAGCTTGAATGAAGCGCAGACAAAAGTGGAGTACTCCCCTCCTCCACACAGAATGTGCACATCAGCTGTGCGCCCTTTGTATGCTCTTGAGAGTGCGCTACTCAGAGACTTCAATGACAGAACACGTTAGATGAATTAGGAGACAAGTGCCAAGTGGGAAACGACCAGTCCCCCAAAGGAGGATGTTAAAGTGTGACAGTTGATTTTATATTAGCTCAACTTTAATTGTGTATTGTGAATATTATTTACATTCGGTCAGAGCCTGCTCGTCTGCAGATCATAGCGAATCATATCATAGTGGGACATATCATAGTGGGACATATCATAGTGAGATATATCATAGCAAGACAGATACCCGGAGAGTAGACGTGAAGTAAACACTGAGACAAGCACTGGGTCAGATATATCCACTGTAGTCTTTGATGCATTGGAAGCGCGTTTTTTAGAAACCATTCATAAACACAATCACCACACAGGAGACAAGCGAAGATTCACTCTGGGCAGTAACTGGCATACACAGAACTATACACCGCTGGAGGTATCACCAAGCCATCACACCAGATATCGCGCGGCAAGAAACCCAAGACAAATAGAAATAGGATACCAGCACGTCCCATCACTGGCTACCTGATTGGTTCTCGTTAGAGGTGTATCGATATAAATATATTAGGGTACATTGAAGTGTGCTGAAGTGCATTCAATCATACGGAAGTGAATTGTGCATTGAATTATTGCAGTGTATTTTATCAAAATGGACTCATCCACAATAACTTTCATCGTCACGCTTGTGATTGCGTTTGTGTTTCTGCGCTGGTTCATCTCCCCCGATATTCCCCAACAAGGTCATGCGGACCAAAGCCAAAGCGCTAGCGCAAACACAAGACGGACAGGCACAAATGCAAGTGCAAGCGGAAATGTAACACATGACCAACAACAACCCCGCAGAAGGCGTCCTGTAACTATGGATATGGTGGAAATAGTACAGACGCTGGCTCCCCATTTGTCAGAGGCACAAATCAGACAAGACTTGGAGAGGACGGGCTCGGTTAACGAAACAGTTGAACGGTTTCTCCAAGATGGATCGTTACCAGTGGCTGAGGTGGTGGGTGAGGATCCAAGAAGCAGTGGAGGATCCAAGTTGGCTGGCTCTTCGGGCTCTTTGGATGGGTCTCGTAACTTGGAGAAGATGAGCATTGGATGGGCAACGACAAAGGAGGAAAGAGCCAGAAACCTTGCAGCAAAGAGAGAGCAGATGCTTAAAAAGGCAAGAGCAAGGGCTCTTGATAAAGGCGAGGAATAGGGCGATGTTGTACATAATAGAGATAGATGAGTGTGGCTGTATACTGCATATAATAAATTGGAACAAAACCTATGGCTCTTTCGAGTAATATACTTATTCATCTTCAGTTAGGTTTAAACAGGTTGCCAATGATATTAAAATAAAATATAAATATAATTTCCATTAACGTATCAATATACACTATAACCTTGTTTGTCACAGGGTCAAATGAGGTGAGGAGGCACCATAGGAGGTGAGAACCCATTGAGGACCATCCCAAGTGAGATTCTACCATAAGCCCACCGTGAGTGAAGTCCTGGCTACTGGTTGAAATGCAACTTGAATGCTTTGTCTAATTATAATGTTAGTATCCCTTGAAAAAACCAAATTAATGTGTGCATCACAAACGAAGGAACTAAATCCACTTGTAAGCGTGAATGAGGGGATCCTGTTTATGTTTAATCTGTTGGCGTCTATTGGGACACCACTTGTATTAATGTCACATATCTCGACAACTTACCCTGATTATTCACCTTATAGATAAAATTCGTTATTAACTCGCTCTCCCTGGTGGTCATATTCATAAAATGATTCTTACAAGCCGCAGCCAACTGCGGCTTGGAGATCCTGTTTGTCTTGTTCTGCGATGAATGTGTCCCTTCGCCAACCTTGCTGCCCAGCAAATACCCACTCATAGTGAGCGATGTCGGGTGGTTGGCGTCCAGGTACTTGTCCTTGTATTTCCTCAGCGCCGAATTGGGAATACTTTCGAAATCTAATGGGTCTGGTAGAGGAATATCCTGTGGCCCATTAGAATGGATATGTTTTGCAAGAAACTCCTTCTGGGCTTGCTGCAGTGCCAACGTCCTTGCTTTTGTGGATGCTCTGCTTCCAGACCCATTTGCATTCGAATTGTTATTGCCAGTATTTGCGTTTTGACCTTTACTCTCAGACTCTGAGGCTGAGGTATGGTCGCGTCTGGGGGCCATGACTGTATGGGGGAGTTGGGATTCCGTGGGAATACCGTCGGTGTAAACTAATTATGTGATAACTGTGAAATCTAAATCAAACCACAAGCCACTGGTGTAACTACCAGAAAAGACATGAGTGAGATGTCCTGTCAATAATGATCAAATACTGACAAAGCAAGCAAATGAGAGGGTGATGTGACCTGTACGATAACCGTGTGAATACTTAGTAGTATATTTTCCCTCTATTCTCTATGCACAACTCTTGTATCTATCTTCTTTCCCTTGTTCTCTCCTTTCTTTTGTCTTGTCGTATCTTCTATTCCTATCAGCCAGCTCTCCATCTGCCTTCTCACTACGGGTTAATATCTATGCAGATAATACACCACTTTTAGCGCCCTTCTAAGAGGCAGATGTCAGTCCAGGGGCCCTTTCGGACATCGAGCATGAGCATCGGCTGGCATGCCTATAAACTAGTTGCATCAATCCATATCGGTGATATTCGCACTGGATGGGTGACCTTGCTGATCAGCGCGACGTACCCTTTCTATATAGCAGCACACTCACATGCACAACACAGAATATAAATGTTGGCTGCTTAGAACACAAACATGCACGCCTGTGCGCTGATATGCCTGCCTCTGTTAGCCCCATGGCGTTCACAACCCGTCAAATTAAGTGTACGCGCAGGTGTATGCGCAGAATTACGTTTCTCGGTGGTGTACATGTATGGGTGAAAATAGCCAAGATTTGTTTTAAACTTTTTCGGTAACAAGATGCGATTTCTTTTTTTTATCAGTACGCGATATTCTAGAAATTAATAAATGTATCTTTTGAATAGCTAAAGGAGCACTCACTCAACTTAACGAATAAGGATATGATGAAGTGCATGATCTGCAAGTGACATGCGAACTGGTATATGCCTCTTTAGTACCCCCTCGCTGCCTCTCGGTGATTTACACACTTCCTTTTAATTGTATGGTCAAATGCGTATTGGGTCAAACAAGCCCTGATCTCATTCAGACAAGCTTCACAGAGCTTTAACAAAAAGGGTGTAACCATATGTAATTGTTTGGTTAACCCAAGCGAATCCAACGAGATGATTGCATGAGGGAGTTGTGCATAACAAGCAAACGGTAATATGTAGCTACGTGGCACAAGAGGTGAGAAAATATGGTATGCAACAAGGGTAAATTATCGGTACATTATCTTTCTTCGACTGTCCATATTTAATTCTCACTTTTCTGTAATTATATCTCTGCATTGATATTGTATTGTGTCACCTAAGTGTACGTGAAATACTCACCAGACATCATCTCAAATAGCATCATATTATAGCAAAGTGGTGTCATAGAAACAAGCGATACTTAAAAAGGAAACCACGAGAAAAATGCAACTAGAACTGCAACAGAACAAATAATCGTTGAAAATCATTAATCCACAAAAACCGTGTTCTTGTTCATTTGTATGGTTGTCATTGCCTTTTCTACCGCAGCAGAGTCATACGCAAGACATCCGATACAACCTAACAGTCATCCCCTAAAGGACCTATCCAAGACATCCAGCACTTTGCCGTCCTCTCTGAAATATGGATTGGATGAAACTCGCAGAGCCCCACCAGTGCCTGGCTCAGAGATACCAGGAATACCTGGTAGGGCCGTGGGTGCTAAACCGGCCAGTGGCGCAGGAACAGAAGCCTCACCCCTGTTGTCAGACGTTGTGTATCCCGCATAATTTCTACCTGTAGAAACACTGCCTAGCGTCAATGTGGCCCCTGACAATCCGCCTTGTACTTCCCCATACTGTGCCCTTGTGCTGTAAAAGGGCGGTGGTAATATAATACTACCCCCACTGCTGCCGCTTCCACCACTCAATCTGTTCGGCCTCTCCTCAGCCTCAACGCTCTGTGCATGTTGTCTTTTGTTCCCAATATATCCCTGTTGCGTGCTCAAGTTGTTCTCGCTGTTTGGAGTATTGAGCTGGCTTTGTGAGTGGATTCGTCTGACACGCGTGCCAAGTTCTTCTCCGGGTGCACCTCCCATCCCATCCATGACGCCAGGGTGGGAACCCGCAGACAAGGCGCCTGTGATTCCTGGGGATGGAAGAGGACTGCTCACTTGTGAATATACGTTTGTTGTCGCTGTGGTTATTGTGGGAACGCCATTTGCACTTTGTGTTGCAGCAGGCATTAGCGATGTTGCTGTAGCTGCATGTGAATATCCAGAGTAGCTGTATGGTGCAGGATAAGTGCCACCACTTGCATACAAGCCCCCACCTGCGGCACCTTTCTGCTGACCCTGTTGTCCATACTGACTGGCAAATGGAGCCGGTTGTTGTGGTTGTACTGCGACAGCGGACGCCAGTTGATCAAGCCCTGTGTTTCCCCTTGTTTTAGACGAAGATGTCGGCCCGAGATTGTTTGAATCAGGACTGATGCGAGATTGTTGATCATACCTCTCTTGGCTAGGATACCGAGGCAGTTCGGGCAGCTGTGGTTGAGCGGTGAAATCGCTCGTGTCCGCTTGTCTTGTCTCGACTTGTCTGTGTTCGTCATATTTAACGCCTACCCCATACTGTCTCCCATTGTAATCATTGCTCGGTGTCCTTCTTAACTGGACCGCCACTTCTACCTGTTGAGGGAAATACTGTGACGTATTCTGCCCCTGCACGGGCTCTCCATAGTAGTAATTATCATTGATTGGTGGAGGAACTGCTGCTGCCGTTTGTGCCGCTGTTCCTTGGATATTTGGATGGTAACCGTTGTACCCCTCTTTCCTATAGGATTGCCACTGGTTACCTGATGGGATTGTCGATTGTGTGAGTATATCTTGTTGTTGTTGTTGTCGCTGCTGCTGCTGTTGTTGTTGTTGTTGTTGTTGGTGGTGGTGCTGTTGCTGTTGCTGTTGCTGTTGCTGTTGCTGTGCCTGTTGTGGATGGTGCCGCTGACGATGTGGTCGCTCAACCACATATTGCAGTGCCTTGGCAGGTGCTGTTGTAGGGGCATGAGGCGGTGAATGCATCATCGACAAAACGGAAAAGTTCTCTTCACCGTCCATCCATATATGCTTCGGATAGAGTTCTTTGTCCAATCTAATGGATTCAAATTTAGGGTCTGTTGATGGCCTGGGCATATCCTGTTCCCCGTTCTTTATATAGGCATTACTTATATACGAGATGAGATGCAGTTTAAGGCCATTATTCAACGTCATAGAGAAACTTTGCTTCACAAGACCATCAAGTTTATACCTATACGTTTCATCATTAATGAGCTCTGCAGATGTCTGCTGCTGCTGTTTGTATATTCCTCCAGTACTATACCTACTGCCTTCATTAGGCATCACTTGCATCTGATCGTATAGCCTTTGGCCTGCTTTGGAGTTCTCCATCTCCTTGTATATCAAAAAGCTTCCACTGACCCTGCTGGCACTCCATGACTTGCCATCCGTCCACCTTTTCATTCCAGATTCAACTTCGTCCCATATGAACACCGCACCTGACTTGATGAGCTTTTGCCTTTCAAATTCACTGAGCCGCCTTGTGATTTTGGGCACCATCGCTTGCCGAGAGGCCTCTAAGAGGATAATGGCATCCTTTGGGGTTAATATCACCCCGTGGTATGATATCATGGCGAGGATGAAGTGGGACCAACAATCCTATACGGGTGAAATCACAATCAAATGGTTGAGTGAAAAAGAGAATGGGGTTACAAATTTGTTCAACGTTGGTATTCTTGGGAGTAGCTTGTTTTTGGCCTTGCGCCTTACACTGATCTAACACTTTGATCTACGGACTGTCTGCGCAGTGAGGCAGGAAGTCACGGCATACACGCTCAGGTCTCTGTACCGCTTGCCATACCTCCTAAAGGATATGTGGTGAACAACCGGGAAATATAAAAGCAATGTGGCAACGACATGGCCTTGGACCGTCAATGACGAGGGCCAAATTTTTGCACCATCACTCGGTATATGTATGTAAAGCAGCTGGCGCGGTTAATATGAGCGAGCCTCAATAGTCACGACGGGGGATTCTACGCAGCATACAATGCGGGCATGTATCTAAAGGTGTCCAAGCGCAAGTACTGCAAGAGACCCGCGGTGTGCTTCTCATTTCGGAAAGGGTGACAGGAGCCAGGCGCACCACACAGGAGATACTCACCTACGGGAAAGCAGTATCAATCGCCGCAGGAACTTTTAGGGGCTGATTTAAGGTTTTGCTGAACGAAGCAACCACTAGCCCAGCTGCGTTGATGTGCCTTAGCACCGACCTACTTTGATGCACGTTAGCATTTATGGGTCGGTTAGGAGTGCAGGACATGATTCTCTGTGGGGCTTAGATTGAATTTTGTACGCTCCACCGCTTTTAGTTTCAATGCTGATTTAATCGGGATGGGCAGCAAGCTTGTGTTTTGTGTTGTGCGTGTGTCTCTATATGTGAGTTGCTCTTGTCAAAAAGAAAAGAACCAGCTCGATGGTCAGACCCCATGGTGTACTCTAATTATGCCTATGTTTACTTTTACCCGGCGCGGATCGAATGCAAAAAATAAAAATGACCTTTTTTTAACTTCCATTGAGGCATCACTGCTTCGGTATCTGCGATGAAGAAGCCTAGACAGTCGAGGGGCGGCATGATGGTCGAACTAGTGCGGGCTCGGTATGCTCCAACTTACGTCCAAGTCCCTGCTGATTTGCTCATTGATATGCCTATGTCGGCTGGCCCTATCGTGCCTGGAACTCATGCGAGGATCAAGGTTACTGACAAGGAGGCTTCTCACCTGCAAGATGGGCGCATCCGGGGTACAACGTGCTGCGTGCACTCACAAAAAAGAAATAAGATGTAGATACAAGCACAAGAGACAAGGCAATTTCACATGCGAATCATGCAAGGTAAATTCCATTTGCGGTTGGTTCTCATTGCCCTAGGCTAAAGGGTTCTCAAGGCTAAAGGATTCTCAAATCCACCCAGAAGGGGAAAGAAAGTGTATAATTGAGACTCAGTTGAGTGCTGCTAGTGACAAGTCCGAGACCGGCTCACCACGGATGTCCAGGTCTTGGTTAGCTGATTCTTGCTCTTCAAGGCCGAGCTGAGAATATGCCACCGTATGCGTGTGCATGCATGTGCATGCACAAGCATATATTGACGCAGTTTGGCGTACTACTCTGCACACGGCTTTTCTACGTTCTAAGCTGTCTGACAGATTCCAGCTTTATTGAAGCAAAAAGCCACACTATGTGTTGTGTAGATTAAAACACCATCCAATAGACTGAGAACGGCTCATTCCCGGTTAGTTGATCTGAATAAACGCATGTGGACTTCCGATGCTCCTTTAATTGGATATATTTTATTGGCATACACCCGCAAACACGGCAGTTCAACAGGAAAGTACATGTCTTCGACGCTGATCTGAGTGAGTGTATCAACCATATCATACAGTACGCGCAATATTTATTGGGGGTGTTTTAGCATGTTTTAGCACCAGTTGTGATGATGTGCTGCGATGATGTGCACATTTTATTTCCTTTCGCGGCATCTCAGAACGCTATCAATTATTCTCTCGGGTGAGGGGAGAGGATAGCAAGATAACAAATAGAGTTTTCCGGCATTTGGGTGCTGCTGCTCGTTACATCAGCCTTGGCAGTATGCCAGTCTGCGAAAACAATGTCATGGGAATGGGAATATCAAGAAATGTATCCTATATCTAGCTTTCAATTGTGAGTGGGAAGGGTGGAGACACCACAAATGTGGTGGTGGCTAGGCCCCTCCCTCTTTCTGTTCCATTTGGCAGGAACATCGCGCACCATATGTTTCTCCGGGGCACGCTGCGACGGAATTCTAGTAGTTTTGACGCATATTCATGTATGTGTGGTCTGCACAGAAGAGGATGTGCTGCTCGTGTATGTGATGATGACAAGCCGAGGCCAAAGTTGGTGCAAACACGTACGCTTTGAGGGTGACGCTGAGTTGTGGACCAAAGGGTCCTCCACCAGGGGCTGTGTGTCTGAATCGTTCTTATTGTTGCTGACACAAAGTGTGCATTAATCGCAAAGGATTCACAGCGCGCAATTGATTGGATTCTCTTTTTTTCTTATTCATCAAGCAGCTTTGCAAAGTAAATACGAATATAGGTATGGCTTAATCTGCCAAGTTCCATCAATCTCGCACTCCACGTCTTAAGCCTCTGCCAAAAGAAGTGGAGGGGGCTATTGGCCCAGGTATTATCTAGCTTGATTGAGTTCGCGCATGACACGACAGCGTGCATTTCCTTTAACGTTAGCTCCAAACAAGCTTAATTGCTGCATCGTGTTCCTCCTCCTGCAGGCAGGTGGCATTAAATAAAATAGAGGGGCATAATTGGCTGTCAAACACCCGAGAAGCATTGATATGTTATGGTGATTGTGACTGATTGGGATACTCTTTCCTTCAGGCATCCATTTCGGACAACCCCATTAGCAGATCACTCATAGAGTAGGAAAAGCGCCGCATCTGATGCAAACGATAAATAAAGTGGGTTCCGAGAAAGCCAAATGATGTAAACGAAGATAGATATGTATTTGCAAAAATGCGTTTTTATCGACGTGCATATTCTCTTCTCGAATTTACTGCCATGGTACGCGTTGCAACTATCGCACTGCTTGGCTTTGGGTAGCAAAATGCCAGCCGATCCGATGTTACAAATTGGCCATTGTGCATCATGGAAGGGGATATACATTAGGTGCAGTTGTCGGAAATATGTACGGCATTCGATAACAGGATGTACAGTGAATATAGCATAAGCGATGGCTGAAACGCTTGTTTGTATGGTGTGGGGAATGTCTAGAATTCCACAAAGCTTCTCGGCAATCATCGCACGCTTTTATTCCACCCTTGTAGGGACTCGAAAGTCATCGGATAGATGCGTAGACTGTTAAGACTGCAGAGGGGTCAGCTATACCTATGGATTGCCGGACAATTCATCCCCCAGCAACCTAGAAGTATGAGTGGTTTGCAAAATCTTACATTGGAGCGCCAATAAGTCTTTGCGGAAGTTGAGTGACTCAGGTTACCCGAGCGCATAGACGTAGGCATGTACACATACGGCTTGTGCATCAAAAAGGCAAGAGAAAGGCGCCGACGAGAAGGTACTATTGTTCGTCTGCTGCCCGCATGCCCCACTGCGCTTTATATGAAATTACATATCTGTTAAGCCATGAGGATGAGATTCTAGGGCTGAAATGAAGGTGATGCTTAAGGAAGAAAGCAGATTCCCTTTAGGGATACTCTTAGTAAGACTGACAAATGGGGCTTGTAACTGCCAGCGAGTGTTCATGATGAGAGCTTAAACATGGGTAATGATCTTGAGGGCATGAATACGGCGACGGGTTACGTACAATAGAAATGGTAAATGGAAGTTGCTTTTACATCACAGAAGCTGACTCTTCAATATACCACTCTACGGTGCCACTTTCTTAAGGTTTGAAGTTGTCTAGCTGATCGGAAGATGGTATGAGTGTGAGAATGTTCTCTATGGATTTGCATGGAGGGCAAAAAACAGCATCCGTAAAAAGGAATAACCAACCAGGGGAGAAAACCCTCCTGGAAGTAATGTTGATTGGTAGGGAAGCACATAATGTCTTGTCAGGAGACGACACATCCCTTCAAGTAGGAACAAGGGCATGATGAGGGGCGAGGCGGTAAGAAGATGCGAATTCAAAGCCGGGAAAGGGGAAATCACATAGTCCCACTTCACCAGTTTAGGCGGGTGCTTGTCTAGACTGTGTCCCCAATATGCGACAGTGATAGGCTAATTATCAAGTTAACCAGGTAAAGCCAACTCGTGCTTTTTCGCAGCTCGATGATTCACAGGTTTAGCGTTCTGCAACTACTCTCCTACATATCGTCTTTCATATGTGTCCGCCTTTTCACTTCTACAATACACCACAGCGAGCTTCGGGGGAAGTGCCTGATATACGCATCTGAGAACGCTGATAGGGCCATCCATGGTCCATCCATGGTCCATCCCTGGCCTATAGGTGGACCGGGCTCCAGCAGGCATCCCCCACTATTACCCACTAACGATCGACCAGATGTATACACCTGGAGCATCGATAGGTCTATGTTGCCAGCCTCAACGCACACGTCTCCTGGTCCCGGAAATGGTTGTTCGACATGCGTCGTAGATGCAAGCCTCCATCACACTGCTGTGGCAAAAACATGCCAGTTTCTGCAGTTTCAGACACATCAATCAGAAACGAGCATATGCATAGGGCCATGTATGTATCTGTGTAAACCACATCACTTCCGTTTCTTATCCGAATAGAGGATCCCACTTGCCTGTGTATAATAGGGAATGTTATGCGCCTGTGTATCGCTAGCGATGTATGTTCATGTATATACTACGCCACTTGTTTCCGGATTCGTATTCTTCATTTTTGCCTCTTCTTGATCTTGTCTTTACAGATATGTCTTGCCTCCACAGAGTTATCCATTTCCCCATTCTCCACTTGTTCTTTTGTGGTCTCTGCCTGCCACCTCTCGTATCTGCCCTGTAGCATCATACGCAGTGCTGCCTTGTTCTCCTTGTTGTCCTTGTTCTCCCTTGTTCTCCCTTGTTCTCCCTTGTTCTCCCTTGTTCTCCCTTGTTCTCATTCCCCTTGTTACCCTCAGTCGGCCTAGCAATTCCCTTCTTTCCGGTTCCTACCAAGTTAACATTTTCAACCATCGTCCTCCAAATACTCATTTATTTTTCATTACTTCAGCTGTCTGTTAAACATCTTTGTCGCTAATCGCTATCAACAAGGTGTTCCAATTATTTGCATGATTTCGTTATTAGGCTGTCATGTAATCTTTTTCTGACAATAGATATCTAACACGCTGTTCGCATTCTTCTGCCCAGCCAATGAGTAGAATGTCCTTTGGTCACTGAGGTTATATTTTCTTTTGCAGATCTTTCACAACAAATGACAACAGCTGGACATTTTCTTGATACTTTAGTCTAGCGGAATGCCTTTAGATGTTTGCTTTCCTGGACCATCACCGTCGTCATCATTACACTACTCGGTACGGTTTCGGTAACATTAGTCGCATAATACTCTATCGCGATTAGTCATATTCCTTTGTCGGTCTTCTCCTCTTTCTTTGTTTTGCCTATGGCATGGAATACCTTGGAATATCAAACACTCTACACAACACATAAACGAGACAATAAACAATGCTCACAAGATATGCTTCTATTATTATCAACTATACGCTCCGTTCAATGCATCTTCTCTTGGTAGAATCTAGTCCAGAAACTTTAATATCCTATCAATAACATTCTCCTTTACCTTTTCGCCCCAAATCAAATCCAAATGCTCGTGCCCTTCAACACCAACAATGCTAACATATGATTCAGGCAACTGTTCTTGCATGATTTCAATATCAACGAGTGAGTCAGACATGCCGTAAATCAAGAGGATCGGCACTTTGATGTTTGTGGCGGTTGGGAACTCAAAAGTGGCAAAATTGCCCTTGGACATTTCCAACGAGTCATGTTTCATCGTTGCAAGGTTTCCAAGCACAGAGGTGCCAGCCTCGTTGAACATTTGGAATTTCGCAGATTGCATTATTTGGAACCAATGAACAACGGATTTCACGCTTGTGGTTGAGTATAGGTGATAGTAGGAGATGAACTTTTGCAGATAGTTTATGTTTAGGGCCTTCCAGTTGAACAGCAAT
The DNA here is from genome assembly GCA_003706285.3 of Kuraishia ogatae. Lineage (NCBI taxonomy): Eukaryota > Fungi > Ascomycota > Pichiomycetes > Pichiales > Pichiaceae > Kuraishia > Kuraishia ogatae. The sequence continues at coordinate 60,546 of PPKV03000004.1, forward strand.
TCGTTGCCAATGTCAATCACTCTAATGAACAGGGGCGGATATATGATTGACTTCCAAAAGTTAGCTGAAGGCAATAATATCTTTCTTCCAAAAGCGAGGTACATCAAATTGGGGGACAAGCTCATCATAGAATTTATGAGCCAGTTGTGAAGGCCGTGGGGGGTTGTTGCTGGCGCTATGGTGACAAGGCGACTGATCTGGGAGTTTAGCTGTGGGTTCACACTAAGAGAGGCAAAGATCTGCGATGACCCTTGTGAGAAGCCTATGAAAGTGAGATCAAGGGGAGGAGCGGATATTGAAGAACTGTCTGAAGTATTGTCATTGTTAATCATCTCACTACTTTTTAGGTGCGATTGGTTGCTTTGATTGCTTTGTTTACTTTGGTGACTCTTGCCACTCCGGTATCCCTCACTGCTTTGAGGGTCCAGGCCACTTGGGGTAGCCACCAGGCCACTTTGACTGCCCTGATAGCTGTGACCCCCTTCCTGTCCAGTGAATGCCTCAATTTGCTGCGCGTCCAAAGTCAGATTGACCTCTTTTTTCAGGAAAACGTTGCTAGGGAACTGACGCTCCTCCTTTATAGTGGCTAAAATATATGCTATCGTATCTGGAATATCGTACAAGGCAAATTCGTCGATAGAAAAGTCCCAAAACTCCTTAGTGTTTATGCCATGCCGCAGGCTCTTGCAGCTATACTTATTTCCCCGGTTATTGCCAAGCCACACATCAAACCCTAAATCGCACAAGACATACGGCACGTTGTTGTGCTTCTTGTACTGCGTGACCCAGATCTCGCTATTCATGAGCAGGCCATGGTGCATGTACACCACCCTGCCGTTTGGGGTAGAACCGTTAGATACCGGGTTCAACCGATGTACCGTTAACAGATAGTCATCTTTGGTCCTTACTAGGTGGTTCTCCACTTTATAGTCAAACACGCCGCACATCTCATGTATGTCCCTTGCGGATTGCAGTCTCTTGACTCTAGAGTAAAGCAAGTCGGAATCCCTTGGTATGTGAATGCGGGTGTGGTCATCCAATCCTTTTCTTTCCTTGGAGTGATCTCTATTGATAAGTATCCCACCTGTGGGTTGTGATTCTGTGGCTTTTATATCGACGGCACTTTTGTCATCGTCGTAGTCTGTCTCTTCGCTGCTTTGCTGATAATGCACATCCTCTTCCTCCTCTTCCTCGTACAATCTATCTAGGAACGCATCGTACACTGGGTCTCTTCCGGTGTAAAGTGCTGGGACCTTAAATAGTAGTTTCACCCACCATGTGCATTGAGCGATAATCCACTGTGGGAGCAAAAAGGTGATAAAAGCTATTACGGACTCAAGACACACAATAAGCAGAGAAGGTAACACTGCCGATATCTCCTTGAGCCCGATAGATGCACCTGAGGCTTCAGGTGGTGGCAGACTAGAACTTGATCTTGATCTTGATCTCTTGCGCGCAGGTGCCATGGTTATTGGGATGATTGTGTTAGGATATTATTGGTTCCAGTTGAAATGTGCTGTTTGTACGTTTTGTAGCAATAATGCTGATGTAGAGAATGCAATATAAAAGTGGTTATATATATAACTCAAAAACATTGGCCTTTATACCCCAAAACATCCTATTAACTGCTGTCAGATGTAGATTTGAAATAGGTTGCTTATATTCTTTCCGTGCTGGCCCTGTTGTCCTGCGTTATGGGGAAACACGGAGCAACGGGAGACACCCTTGAGAGGAATTCCACTAAGATAGATGACTAAAAGCAACTGCAATATCCTTGTAAGCAACAGCTATCTTTCCGTGTAAGTCTTTGGTTATATCGATTGAGAATTGTCCAGTAAACATGGAGTATATTCTTTCATAATCATTCAAAGTATCTGCGCCTCTGTCCGTGTCACATGCACCTGTCACAGTACCGAGAAGGGGATGGCACTGCATGTCCCGATTAGGAACTGTAATTACCTCCTCCAAAGAGAAAAAGGGGCAGTAGGTGCGTACTGGGCTGAGCAGCCGTGATGAGATGGCAGAGGAAGCAATCGGCCTATAGAACCACAACCACCCCACCGTTAAACGCTTGGAAAGTTAACTTTTATTGTTGATATAGTTAAGTGTTGTATATTTGGGTTGTGTATGCTCTTTACCCCCCCCCCCCCCCGTCAAAATTGGAGTTTTCTGAAGCTGGCAAATTAGTATTGTGTGTTCTGGGAGGGATCTTTTATACTTGAGAAATGATGCGCGCTTCTTGTGCATACTTACACGGCACGTACCAATACGGTGCATACTAGCTACCACGGTGAATAGCCCTTACACGAAGCACGAAGCCAGGTACACCGTTAATCACCCGTCAGAACCCCCATATGGATGTGTGCCGAACATTACACTCCAAAGATCACATTGGAACAATACATCCCAGGCATCTTATCTAATAGGAAGAGCTCATTCTCCTTTCTTCATATATCCGCATACTCAAACACCCCCTCCGCCCCGTGATTGCACCCCCATTCCTTATTGCTATTCTGATCAGTGGACCCCTTGCTTATATTAATTCTCTTGTCGGCTTTTCCTGTGCACACGCACATTTGAAGTTGACTCCCCTCTCTCAATTCCTAACCGTCCCGATCTTGTTTACATCCCGGGAACCATTCCCCTCTTTCGCTGTGCACATCGGGAGGGGAACACACGTCTCTTGCACCCCACGCAAACAAAATGGCAGTTGGCCCTGCATTTTTCAGTGCATGCACGACAATGTTGGGACACAAATGCAGCGATCGAATTTCGAACAAGAACTAACTAACAAGCAACTGCCTCGGTTCAGAAATCCTCTTGTTCCGTACGCTGAAAAAACAAGACAATGCAAAGAAGGTGAAGACAAACGAAGACAAGACAAAGTAGAATGCAGATGCTCAGCTAGTCTATTACGGACTGAAGTTAGCAGCCTGTTATTGTGGATTAATTACGAACAAAGGGTAAATGTCTACATGTCTAATAGCTACTATATCGCATAATTATCTGTCTAAACAACTAGTTATCTAATACGTCATCTATCTTCTATCTTGTATCCAAATTTTCATGTATCATCGATCTATATCTACTATCTATTAAGCTATGCATGTAGATTCAAACTGTGCGCTCCAAGAGGGTTGACCCCCATAGGTCAATCCCCAACTCTCATACGTTTCAAATTGTTGTTACATTTCTGATTCTAATTCTAAAACTTCTTATCCCAAGAATCAATCTTCATCGAACCAAAGTCTTCCAAGTTCAAGTGCATCTTGAAAGCGTCTCTCAAAATCTGAGGCTCGTGCAACGACTGCTTCTTCTTAGAGTAGAACAAGGACCTCTCGTGGTAGTCCAACAGGATTGGAACGTAGTCTGGGTGAGCACACTTGTTGATGATCTCAAGGACTCTCTCTCTTGGAGCCAATCCACGCAGATCTGCGAGACCGATGTCGGTAACCACAACATCGAGGTCATGTTCTGTGTGGTCAACGTGCGACACCATAGGAACAATACATGATATACCGGTCTTGTCTGTCTTGGATGGACGTGCAGATGGGGTATGCATGATTGAGAGCTTTGCGTTTCTCAAGAAATCTCCTGAACCGCCAAGACCATGGAGCATCCTAGATCCGTTCACGTTTGTGGAGTTGGCGTGACCATAAATGTCAACTTCCACGGGGGTGTTCATGGCAATGACACCAAGTCTTCTGATAATCTCGGGTGAGTTGGACACAACCTGCGAACGCAGACAAAGCTTCTTGGACAAGACATCCCAGTTGTCAAAGAATCTATCGAAACCCTTTTCGGTGAGCCTGATCGATGTGGCAGTGGCATAGTCCAATGCGCCAGAGTCAAAGAAATCCAGGAATGAATCCTGCAACACCTCAGTCCACACCGTCAAATCCTTGAAAGAGGCCTTGGCAAGACCCTCAATCACAGCGTTGGCAATGTTACCAATGCCAGACTGCAGTGGGTGCAAGTTGGCCGGCAATCTGCCAGCGGCAACCTCTTGCTCCAAGAAGTCGATGAGGTGACCTGCAATGCTCTCAGATACCGCGTCAGAAGCCGCATTAGGTGGCACCTGGTCCCGCACAGTGGACTCCACAATGGCGACAACCTTGCTTGGGTCAACGGGGATGGCAGTTCTGCCGCTCCTCTGGTCTGCACTGGTGTATGGGTATGGCTGACGGAAAGGTGGGTTGACAGGCATGTCAATGTCGTGCAAACCCTCAAAAGACGGCGTTTTCGTGTTCACCTCGATGATCACCTTGTCAGACACAGAGATCATCTCTGGCGAACCGCCCACAGCTGGGCCGGGAACAATGGAGCCGTCCTCCGTAATGGCTGTGGCTTCGATGATTGTGTAGTCAAGCAGATTGTTCTCTTTGGCACGAGTGTAGTAGCCATAGGTGAGATCCTGGGGAAACATACTCAAATGCTTGTCGAAAAACAACATGCGGCCTTCGTTGATAGCTTTACTAATTGGCTTACCCACCTGGTGAGGAGCACGTTTCAAAATCATATTGTTGTCGGCCCACCTCGACTCTTCGGGACCGGCAGAGGCTCCAACAAAGAGGTTAAATGCCATCTTGCCTTGGAGGTTGTTGTCCTCCACATGCTGAGCGAGCGCTTGTGGGACAACTTTGGGTGCACCCACACCAGTGAATCCTGACCATCCCAGATACTGGCCATGCTTGAACAACTCCACGCACTGCTCGGCCGTTCTCAGCTTGTCGAGGTATGGTGCGTAACGCACCCTCTGTTTAAGAATTGCGGACATGTTTTAGTGATCTATAAGAAAGTAAATGGCGACTAGCAATAATAAACTTTGAACTATTGATGTTTGCTGTCGGATGACAAGCCCGTTATATGTGTTGGCTAGACAATCTCGAACGACTTTGAAAAATCTGAAGAGTTGCTGCTTGTTGAGGGGCTCCCCTTGCAGCTGGCGATACTTGAGTGGGTTGTGGCGTGCAGCTCGCTATGATAATAACTCCACAACACTCCAGTGTATATGGTAAACTATCTAGACTATTCTATCCTGTTTGGAAACGGCCGCTTATGGGGATCACCCCTCATATATACCATCTTGCACTGGCGGTATTTGCGCACAAAGCACCGCCCAAGTGAGCAGACGTTTGGTATGTGCGTTGCCCAAAACAAGAGGAAAACTCAACAAAAGCAAAGCAAACAGGGGGTGTGATCGGCCGTTTCGAGTTAGCTGCATATATCCATGCATGCAATTGCATTGTTGGCGCTCTGAATTTTTGTCTCGGCTTACGGCAAGTTTCGGAGAAGGAGTGAAGGCATCCCCGGAGTTGCTGAGTACGAAGACTAGTTAACGGGCGGGATGAGTACCTTATGGACTGTCTGCTTGAAGATCTGGTTACGAAGGGAACCTGTAGTAATGGCTAGAATACGTTCTTGACTGATCGAGAATGAACTGAATTCCAATAAATCTTTCATTGTAATATATTACATTTTCCATGGGCATGTTTCGGACCCGTTTACGGCCACCGTCTTCCATAAGAAATCGCTAAATAGTATATAGGCAATGATGCACGCATTGCAGAACCCAATGACGCTGTGTCTGCGAACATATTATCAGCGTGCTTTTCTAGATCCTTTCAGTGCGTGAATAATTAAAATAGCAGCAAAACAAGGGTATTTTCCCCCACACCCCCACAGAAAAAAGAAACTCAAGCTGGGCTATGCCGATCTCTCGACAAATCACCACTCCTTGATATGTGATCGTGATCGTGATAGCATCACGCGCTTTTTTAATATAACGCGAGAGTTTATGCAGAGGTGGAGGAAGCAAAGCATCGCAAACGGCAGCAAACAGCAGATGGCTGGCCATGCTACTCTTACTCACCCGGAAAACTCCTGGAAAAGGCGTGAACAGACGAATAAATAGCGATGAGGTTGAGAGGGAAAGAGGGTCGACGGCTCAGATATCTTTGTCTTCCGAACTTGTATAAACACTGCTTAACACTACCAAACAATGGTGCTAGTTTCTCAGCTCAGTGGAGATATTCCTCTCTCACTTTCTCATAGGCATCTGCTGGGCTTTTCAGCCTGGATCTCCAGTGCTACGGTTCTCGTTACCATGAATCTCGCGTGGCGGCACCACAAATCATTCCTCGTAGAGTCTATCCCCCACAAAACGATAGATGAAGTGACGCGGATCTGGAATACACCCCGTACCCTGTACCATTCTATGCTTCCCTTGTGTATGCAATTTCATCAGAGGTTCCCTTTGTCCATACTGATGTATGGGCATCAACGCCTTGCGCTGCATGTGCAATGTTGCGGACGCCCTCCCTGCTGTCTTTGCCCTGTTCTGCTCTGCTCTGCCCCAGCATGTGTTTGTGGCTGCAGCCTGTCTATGGCAAAATTAACAGCGGATGAAATTCCTGTGCCCGCGTGCTGTATTAGCCATTTCTCAAAAGCATGAACTAATGGACAAAAATCACGGCGATCCAAACTTAATTTTTCTTCTTGCTCTAGCATCGACCTTCTCCGAAAAACTCCTTCGTCCGAGAGGGTCATCAGTGGGGGTGTGGATGTTGCCTCATCGAGTAACCGTACTAACTGTTGGAGTGTCCCTCTTTCCCGTGTCACCCGCAACTTTATGTACTGCAATGTACAGCGTTTGTATGGGAACGCTGCATCTCATACCCGTAACGGGTGAAGACTCACGCAGTCTCACGCGAGAGGAGGCTCCGGGTGGTTCCTCTTCTCCGTTATCACCTTGATTGGCATGTATGCGTGATGTAGGTAGGATGGCTAGTGGGTCCAAGTACACACTTGTCGATTATGCTTGCGAGAGAAATCGACGGAGTTCATCTGAAACGCCTTTGTACTACTCAATTCAGTCAGTCCCTCTGATCCTCAAAGAAATCACTCATGCAGATTTTGCAAACAGGCTGTGTGAGCCTTAACGCTTGACCGAACTCGGTCCGCGATTGTCCCTCACTATCTCTCGCTGTATTACGTTCGGAAACTCTTTCTCCAGCTTATTCCTTTTGCTCCAAGTCGGCCATATCGGCTTGAGATACCGAGTCCGAAGGAGGGGACCCCATCATGGTGCGTAGGGTCGTAAAAGAATACCTATGTTCTGAAACGAATTTATTGTATCCAATGCGGTCATATATAGCATTCGCCTTCTCATGTGGATACGTCCTGTAGCCTCATCCTATCCAAATCGGATATGCCTCATATTATGGCTCTCGTGTGGCTCCATCGGGACAACTGGTAGATTGTGGGGTATCTGCTGATATTACGCGTATTCCCTACCGTTGAGCGACTAGGGTATTCGATGCGAAACGGATTGGTAAAAACGATGTACACACTCTTGTACAGACTTGACGTTGATTTACATCTATTTGGCTATCTATGACGGGTTCTCCCCCAAGATACACAGTAGACTTTTATTTATGAGACGAACACTGAAATATTTAAACAAAAGAAATGTACGTAATTGGAGAACAGATCTCAATAATTCTTCCGAGCCCTGATGTCAATGTTCTATACCATCTCAACCAGTAATAACCCAACCAGGGGGCGCCTTTTCTCTTTGCCACAATATTTCTCCTAGCTTCTCTATTTGCCCAAGCACTTGAGGATATCACCCCAAACGGCCTTTGGGCTCTGACTGGCATCAATTCCGGACCAAATACCAGACTTCTGGTAGTACTCAACGATTGGCTCGGTCTGCTTGTGGTAGGTTGTGAGTCTCTTCTTGAGGGCATCGACGTTGTCGTCGGATCTCTGGATCAATGGCTCACCAGTGATGTCATCCTTCATTGGTACCTTTGGTGGGTTGAACTCCCTGTGGTAGGATCTTCCGGAGGCTGGGTGGACGAGACGGCCAGTAATTCTGGACACGAGGAGCTCGTCGTCAATCTTGAGCTCAATGGCCTTCTCGAGTGGGGTCTTGTTGTCGCTGAGCATGGCGTCAAGCTTCTCAGCTTGTGGAATGGTACGTGGGAAGCCATCGAGGATGAAGCCGTTCTTGCACTCAGCATTGTTGGCAAGCTCGTCTCTGATCATGTTGACCATAATCTCGTCACTGACCAAGCCACCCTGGTCCATGATCTTCTTGGCCTCAAGACCAAGCTTGGTCTTCTGGGAAACCTGGGATCTGAGCATGTCACCGGTGGCAAGATGACAAGCACAGAATCTCTCCTTGAGGTTTGGGGCCTGGGTACCTTTACCAGCACCTGGAGGTCCGATCAGCACCATGCGGATGGAAGCCGGAATGACTGGGGTTTTGATTCCAGCCTTCTCCTCCAGGGTGTTGATACGGGCCTGCAAGGTTGACACGAGGGCCTTGAGTTCTTCAACAGATGACATTGTTAACGTGTGGGACAGTACAATTGTTATTGAGAAAGCAAAAAAATACAGTGACTACGCTATTGACAACCCGATCACTGTCTTTTAAACGATTCAGGCAAATGGCTATGGATAATTGGTTGGTGGGGCCTGAAAGCACAGAGGAGCGGGGGGAGAGAGGGGGGAGAACAAAGAGGAAAGAGTAAAGAGGAGGCTTGGCGCGTTGTTTCCGAGACAAGGGCGACCGTTGCTGGGACTCGTTGGAGTGGAGAGAACGGTTGGTGGAGGAGTTGTTGGTAGCGCCTTGCCTGTGGAGGTCGAGCTCTCTCTCTGTTTCCCAGGCCCAATACGCCGTTTGGTACCGGTGATGATCTTCGGTGGTCGGATGGAAAATGGCAGATTCCGGGAATATTTGGAACCACGGCCGTTGGTTGGTGGGGGAGAGGAGTAGAGAGATGAGGCAAAGCCGTCAAGGTGGGGATACTATTGTTAGAAAGGGCATAGTTAAGGAGATGAGTAGTGGGAAGGCGGATAATGATACGCCGGTCGGAAGGAGTAGCGGTGATAGGAGGATATAGGGATGGAAGGCCTTTTTTTTAGGGCAAAGAAGTTTGAAGAGAATAGGGGAGTAGCGATTGTGAGAATATATTGCGAGGAGCCGGGAGAAGAATGCTCGAAGAATGATGCTCAGAGGTAGTTGAAATGGTTAGAGGGGGAAGCTCTGGGGCAGATGAGGAAGTTGTCCGCCGTATTTTAGTAAAGTACTATATTCCAAGTTGATTTTAGTCTAAAGGGTTGTGGGCGGGAGTTTACAACCTTCTCCATTCAGCTATTAGTTATAGTAACAAGCTGTTGCGGTGCCCTTTCCACTGGCCACTACACACAATGTTGCTTGTACCGCACCTATTGCACACTGTTAGTTGCTGCTCCAGGCTGTCTTAACGTCCACATGACGTAGCCCCAACCTGTGCCATAAACGCTGCAGTAGCCAGCTCGATCGCTTCAAAGAAATGACCATACATGTTGGCTTGGTGCAATCAGAGTGTACAGCCAGTCTTACCCTACTTCATGTGACACTCGCTTAACAGTATGTAACTATGGTTACGGTTCCACATCCAAAAGCCTCGATATGTGCGTGCCTGACGGAATACCTTATACAAGCAGCCGTTAGCATGGCGCTCATATGAAATTCGCAGGTTAAACATCCCCAAGTGAAATGTAAGGGAACATATATTGGGGGCATGGAGATGGGGTGTCTCTAAAGGGGAAGTCGCTGTTGTTTATAGTACCCTCATACCTGTTGGACCCTAACTCCACAGGGAAATATTTATCTACAACAAATACACTTTTGTGCTGAGGCAATCTTCTCTCTCTTTTGTTTTATTGCATGTTATGAGGTTTTAGCTCAATTTTACGATCCAACCCGTTGTATGTGCCCTGCCACAGCAGCTTGATCTCTCATATTTGAAAGCCCCTTGCCATAGATACATATCACACTCGAGGTGTGGATTTATTGGGATTGCGTATCATTGAGCTGCGCCCAGCTGAAGCTATTCACTGGTTGACACCATTGGTCACAATCGTTGCTAAATTATTCTACCAACCATATATACTTTCCATTTCCAGCCTCTGCTACTTTAGTCCCCCGTGATCATAACCACCATCTCCTGCACATACAAAACACCTCTCCAACTAGCAGAGGAGAATAAGCAGCTAACCACCGCACAGTTTTTGTAGGGGGTCATTTTGTATATTATTCAGCACCAGCCTTTATTTATTGTGATCTTTTGCTTTGCTGTGTACGACAGAAAAAGATCTCCAGCATAGTAACTAGATTCTTTCAAGATGTTTAATTTCCTCTCGAGGAGGAATTCTACGAGAAGGGTAAGTAGCCACTTATAACAAATTCCTGGTTCTGTACTAACAATATTGAAGGATCCGGGTGTATATTACTATGAGAGCCCTTCGTCCCTCTCACAGACCGAAAGGACACACGCTTCAATTGCCGCTAGCGCCGCGTCAGGCGCAGGAAGACGGGCCCAGTCAATGACTAGTCTCTCAAGCCAGGCAGCTGCAGCTGCATTACGACACAACTCTGCAAGGCAGACTGATAACTCTTCAATTCTAAGTGGAGGGAGTAACAACTACGTCTACCTAAGAGCACAGCCAAACGGACAACCAGCGGGGCGCACCATGTCTCTTAGTTCTAGATCGTTCCGCAAGCCGACACGGGGTGGTCTGGACGTTTCCAGTCAAACGTCTCGTAACAACAGTCTGACATCCAACAGCTCGAGGCCGTTGTCTCTGCAGAGCACCCCTGTTGTAACAAGGAGGACCAATTCCCTAAGGACGAATTCGATAGTGGGAAATGTACGTGGGTCGCGTGCAAGTGCACAATTAGCTGCAAACCTGAACCCTAACGACTATAACTATGTATACACCAACAATTCAGCACCACAGGCGAACACCATAATAAAAACGACCACAGAGCAAACTCTTGATGGCAGAACAAGGTCAATCACTAGGCAAACAATACAAAGAATGGGCTCTTTTGAAGTTGTCAAAACCACAACAATAACACCTACAAGCAATCCAGCGGAATTTGCAAATGAGGGCGATATGGCAGGTAATGAGTTGGAAAACATTGTTGAGGCATTTGATGAGGACTTTTATGGTGAAGACGCAGTTGATCAGCTGGATCGGGAAAGTTCAAGATTTGGGTCTCCAGTAGTTGGCAAGACACAAAGTGCTGTGGTTGGTGCAGGTGTCAATGCAGGCAATGCAAGCGAATCAGGTCTTGGCATTAGGTCCGGACCTAAACCCGTGGCTTCCCTTTCAGCTACTGCTACTAGAGGCAGAAGAGTGGAGGGTACAACCCAGGAGGCATATATGAGCTCGCAGGCAAAAGCTCCTTCTCTTGTCATTAAACAACAGCAGCATGTGATAGGTACCGGCAAAACGCCAGAACCTATAGATACGCCTCCTGCGGTGGGCGCACCACTGTCTCCACCACCCTCTGTTTCTCCAGTGGTACAATCATCCCATTCATCCCCACATACTCACTCCTACAGAAGACTGCTGGAACAGGCTCAGCCCGTGGAGCCTCCATTATTCTCTCCGCAGACTGCGAGACAAGCGTCTCCCGTGCGTTCGATTCTTAAGAAGCCTAGCGCTGTTGGTCTCTCACAAAGCACTCTGGCCTCTAACGTGGCTCGTCATGGTAGTGCATCACCCAAACCCTCATCTCTAGGCAGGAGGAGTACTGCATCTTCCCCCGACAAGGCAACAAGAGCATCCGCACAACAAGGACAAGCAGAAGAGGTGGACTCTGGCGAGTCTGTATACTCTGATGCGCCCGATGTAATCGACGCGTCCGGAAAGCAGAGGCGTCCCAAGAGCGATGAATACCTTGCAGTGAATCCATATGAAGGAGAGGAAGAAGTGCCCCACCCACAGGCTGTGCATCACATGCAAGGAGGAGAGTTGTATTCGGAGAAGGTAACAGAAGATGTACAGTCGTATCGCTCTTCTAACCATAGCACCTCATCTCCGCGTGACACAGTTGCAGCAGGTGCATATAACCGCTCCCGGTTCCAAGAGGCCACGGTGAGCAATGGCAACACGAGCAGTGGAGTATCTTCAATGGCTCCACCCAGAAGGCCACGTGGGAATTCAACGAGCTCTGCCACTCAGTCGTTGGCCACAAAGAAGTCAGTCAAGATTAACGCCCCTGAGGAGAAGTTTTTGCATGATGAACAGGTGCGTTATATTGATCATCCGGCAATGGATAAGTTGCCGGATGACAGTATGGCTGCAGCTGCAGGAAACAGTGCCAGTGGCGCATATAAGCGTAGAGTTGCAGTTGCACCTGCACAGTACACAAATGCAACTTTTTCGGACGGTTTTGGTGGCATGACACAACAAGAAGTTTATGACAAGGCGTATCAGGCTGCGTTGGCGAAAGTTTATGGGAACAAGCCCAGCAACACGGGATACGGCAGCGAAGAAGAGGATGAAGATGAGACTTTGAGAGAACAAGAGGAACAACAGAGGCAACCACCCTCAGATGATGAGGGCCATGTTAGTGACTCATCATTCCAAAGGGAAAGACATGCTAGAAACCAAAGAAGGAGCAGTACCAGCAGCGGTGGTGGTCGGTTGATGTCGTTGAGGGATATGCAAGATAATAGGGTGCAACCACTGACGCATTCACGCGGCACCACTGCAGGTCGTACTGTGTCCCTTACAGGTGGAAACTATTATAGCAGTAGACCTCCAGTCACTGCAAACAACAAGAGCAGTTCCGTCGGGCGCACTATGTCGCTTACTTCCAATGTCTCCATGGGATCTGCACCCAAGTATCAGTACAAGTCTAATGCGGCAGGAATGGGATTCCGCACGCACTCTCTTAGACCAGAGGCAGCTGCAGAGCAGGCCAAATCGGACAAGGCAGCAAGAAAACAGCAGCAAGAAGCTGACAAACAGGAAAAAAGAGAAAAGAAAGAACTAGAGAAGAGGCTCAAAAAAGAGAGGAAACAAGAGATGAAGAATTTGGAAAGGGAGAGAAGGGAGGCAAAGTTAAATGCTGATCGGAGGGTTAATGCGGTTGTTCCTGCATCAACAAATGCACCAGTGCAGCAGCAGTATTCAGATGCTAATGCAGGTGCCAATGCAGGTGCTGATTCCAACGCCAGGTTACAAAATATTGGAACCCCTCCTAGATTGGATGGAAAGGCAAATGGAACAAACAACAGTGTAGCAAGCAGTCCATCTCCCAAGAAGAAGAGCAATAGGTTTTCCTTCTTTAAACCCTCTTCATCCAAAGAGAATGCTCCAAGTGCGCCAAAGGCTCCAGCAATCTATGAAGGACCAGGCGATTATAGTGATGACGACTCGAAGAACATCACTGTTAGACTGCCTGTTGAAGACCGTGTACCGGTTCCAAATGGAGGGAGCCGTGCGAGATCGATCTCCCATTCAAGCTTCTTGCATAGCAGCACTGTTGACGGTATAGGAAACCCGCGTTCTGCGCCTCCACCACCTTCTTTTGTGGATACACATTTCGCCAGTACTCCTGGTGCACTTGTGAGTGATCCATATAGAGGTATCTCTGCCAGTGCTCCAATTAAAGCGGTTGCTACACAAACCAGTGGAACGAGTTACCCTCTCACGGAGAAAGATATTCCATCTTCCTTTAACCATGAGACGTCGCAAGCACTCCGATCATCCCAGCCATACCAGGTGTCTCAATCATCTCAGACATATCAGGCGTCTCAGCCTGGCCAACTAGTTGAGTCTTCTCTCCAAAATGGCCACCATAATGGCCACCATAATGGAAGTCCAAGTAAGGAGAGAGCAGAGAAGGGAAAGATTGGGAGGAGAATAATGAGGTTGTTCAATTTATAAGGAGGATCTATTCATAACTTATTTTACCTTTGTTGTGCTGGCTGATTTAGGTATTAAATGTCGAGAACTTTGTAATATATAATAAAAGTAATTTTTTGGTGTTGATGTTAGTTTGTACATTTTTTTGAAATAAATAAAGAAAATTGGACATGATTGCATTTGTACGTGTCATTTGGGAAAGAGACGAATTGACTTTTCAAACGAAATTATTACATTTCATATTTTATTATACGGATATTTCATCAATATGAATATTATTTCAAATGAAGTTGAATTTGTTTTCATTTCGATTACATCATTTATATTCATAGGTTGTTTCTCCATTTATTAACGGTCTGTTTCCTTTGGTTACAACCACGACGAGGAACGCACTCACAATGTACACTGCAGCATTTCTATAGCGAAGCATTTCTATAGCGAAGCATTTCTATAGCGGAGTTTTACTACAGCGAAACATTTCTACCTCAGGTGTGTCCTCCTGTACGCCACGGGGTCCGGCTGCAGCACATATATAGGGACACCGCACTAGCAGCTACGTACCACACTCCACTCTACCACCCACATCAGTCTGTGTTCCCCGTAGTTATCGATCCACATTGATATTCTCCTTTTGATGATCTAATATGAACGAACATAAAGCGGTCTTTTTTGTATACAATAACAGTTTTTTTCACGCCTAGCTTAGTTGTGAAATAACTCCCAGTCTCTCCTGGCATAATCCTAGCCTAATCCTATCATTAACGTCAGACCAGTTCGTTCGTAGTAGATTGATGGGTAGATAGGACGGCTACCGCTTCTCCTTGACAGTTAGCAAATCCGCTTAATGACCCCAGTAGGTTAGCCCCACAGCGGAGAAAGAGGAGCATGGCGCCCAGAAGTTACCCCTCACCGATCTCCTCGAGCGGTTGAGGGCCAGGAGGCTTACGCAGAGCTTACCTCAGACATATGCTGTATGCGTACTGTACCATTACATAATGCCATACCAAATGTAGTGCCCCCCCTTTATTTCCCCTCCCCCTCTTTTTAATGCGCAACCCCCACACTTTGTCTCCCCCGTGGTGCATCACCTCTGCTGACCGTACAGAAATGGAGTTTTCGGTTTCGGAACACCACCCGAGTTGGGAAGGTGGGATTGAAAAGAGGGGTTAGGTGGGGGCCGTGAGTTTTGGCAAGGTGGGGGCCGTGAGTTTTGGCAAGGTGGGGGCACCTGGATGGGACGTCGATTTTTACCAACCTCTTGAAGGGTTGATGTTGGTGTGTCTCTTTTACCTTTTTATTGTTTTTCGGTTGTTTCTTGAGTATATCTGTGAAAAGGCAAATCTTTGGCAATACGTATTGTATGTATAGCAGTACTTACCACTCCACGAACCATCGCAACCATCCACCCCACGGTGCACACACATCCTACAGATTTTAGTGCACACTTCTCCCGCTGGTGCCGCACAATTCTTCCTGTTGCAGTGCTTCTTGTTTAAAGCGCAGCTAGTGGATTTCTCCCACTTGGGCTAAAACGCCTTAGCGGAGAGACAGAGCCCCAACTAGCCACTACGGCCACGGTACCCAAAAGATCGAGCGAACCGTGTCACAATACGATACTCGATACCCAGCGACAGTGCAAAAGTGCGCAGCAACAGTGAGCAAAAATAATAACCACCAAAGAGGCCGCACTCTCATGAGATCTTTTCAGTTTTTGTTATCAACCAGGTGACCGATCATACAGCACAGGGACATCAGACTCAATTGATCCGGTATACCTGCTCCTCCATGCTAGGACATGCAGGTGAATGCATGAGTTGATCCGAAATCAAGTCTAAAATATTTCATGCAGAGTAACACTTGCAAGCAAGAATACACACGGTAAACTACACACCTATTCAAACGATGCCTCCACAAAAGAGATACATCTGTTCATTTTGTGCACGCTCCTTCTCACGGTCAGAGCACAAATTAAGGCACGAGAGGTCGCACACAAAGGAGAAACCATTCAACTGTAACATTTGTCATAATGCTTTCGTAAGGCGGGACCTTCTGCAGAGACATTGCCGCACTGTTCATGGGTTGGTCCTCAAGGCCAACATTGATGCTGTGACTGGTGGGAAGCCGGATGGACACCCACTAGGTGAACACTCACTAGGTGAACGCTCACTAGGTGAACACCCACTAGGTGAGCACCCACTAGGTGAGCACCCACTAGGTGAACACCCACTAGGTGATGACACTACAAATAACGACAGCAATTCCCAAGTCAAACCTCCAAGTGGCACAAGTACAGAAATGTCAACTACATCCAGTGAAATGACAAAAGGATCATCATCCTCCTTTGATGACCATTCAGACAATTCAAACACTAAGCCACTCCCACACTCCACCTATCCTCATCATTCTAGAAGCGGTACTTACCAAGGGAATACTCACCATGCAGTCCCGCCACACTCTGGACCTCCACACTCTGGCGCACCACACTCCGGCACTCCACTCAGTGATATCTATAGTAATGGTGTAATCATCACTAACCCTAATGTGCTGACAGAACGTAACATTATATCGCTTCTAACCCTCTGCAAAAAGTTTTCCTCTCTATCAGACCACCTCGCATTAAACAGCTCCATCTCCAACTACCTGTTGGTCTACGGCACAACTTGTCATAACCACATCCCTATTCTAAACTTCAACAAGCTGCTCAACCTCAGTGAGTCAAACGAGCTGTTGTATCTAATTATCTGCCTCGGCGCATGCGAGTGCAATGATATGCAGGACTCTATTAAGCTCTTCAACAAGAGCTGGTCCATAGTGATTGAAAATGTGAGTTCCCAATCGATTAATTACAACAGCACCAACTTTGATGAGTTTGTAGAGAATCTCATTATGCTATGTTTCATCTATCTAAACTATTTCGCAAATTTTTACGACCAGGTATCGCTGAGAAACCAGATCGCCATCCCTATAGATGTGCTGTTTGAATATTTAAATAATATTATAAGTACACAAATAGCCAGCGAGGGGGAATCCACCACCAACAACAATAATAATAGCAACCACAATGCATCTGGTGGTGAAAAGTCATCATCCTCCACCGATAATGAGGGTTCCTCTGTTAAGAGCTTTTATTGGTATGCCTATACTCTACTATCACAATATTCATTTATCTACAACAAGTCACCCTCCTCCCTGCATCTATACCTATTGAATAAACAGCTGCCTATCGAAGATTATAGCTTCAGACATGGCAGCAACAATGGCAGCAGCAGCCACCGTGACTCCACAACAACGGCAACTGACGAGATGCTCCACCACCCCACTTTAGGATACTTGATGAAAAACCTCTCTGTAAGCAGCAATTTTTTCCATAAATATGAGGAGGGAGTAACAAACGGAGTGGGTGCAGCCACAAGCGTAGTGGGTGCAACAGCCACAGGCGGAGTAAGTGCAAATGGAGCCACTACAAATAGGGCCACCGCAAATGGTGGGACTGGTGGAGGAGCAAGCGGTGGAGGAGGAAGGTTCAAGTATGCGCTTGGGTTTAAAGAAAAGATCATCATCTGTTCCCTATTGAACGAACTCCAGATGATCAAGTTCAACGACAACCAGTCTCAGTCTCCCAGCATGGTTGTGCAGAGAGGGCTATTCAACGACAATAAGAACTTCCTGCACAATGCTGTTATCCTTGCCAACAAGTCGTTCAACTATGGGTATAACATATTTGAGATGCGCGGTTCCCATAGTGGGATATCTGGGGGTAATTCTACAAGTGTGACTAACTTGTCTGATGGTGACAGCCACCCATCCGCACCAGCCACAGACACCCATAAACACTATCCTCACCATCAGTTTAGCCATTCTGACTCAACTATTGGTGTGTTGAACGACGGAATTGATAGAGACGAATGGGAAAGGCTCAATAGTGCCGATATGGCTCATGATCATATCCAGCAGGGTCACCAGGGCCACAGTGGCGGTGCAACCAATTCAAACACCACCAGCCACAGTGGCGGTGCAGTAGGTCCCACAGCCCCAACTAGTCCAGGCAGCCCCTCTCCTTCACAAATTACTCACCATGTCAACATTGTAGATTCTTCGGAGAGTATCAACTCCAGTGGGCGCAATATTCTTGCTATCAACAACAAATACGTAAATAACCAGTCTCACATCCAGTTTCTCAACCTCTTGATCCTCAGCAAGCGTCGTTTGCTCATCAATTGCCCTCTCAAATTCACAGACCTCATCTCCAACTATGTGTTTCTACCCAAAGACCACTATAATTGGATCCTTCTATCGCTAACACTAAAAGAGTTTTTGTATGAGATTGAGTCACAGTATAATCCTTCTGCCAGGTTTGGCGGCGAGAATGAATATTCAAGTGGGGACCCCAATAGGGACCCCAATAGGGACCCCAATAGGGACCCCAACAGGGACCCCAATATCCATGGCTCCCACGGCTCATTAAACAATGTTGCAAACATGGAAAACTCCTTCTCGCAGTCTGGTGGATCACCCAGAAATACCAATGGAGAGTTTGACCTCTCGCGGTTTATCCAGTTGAACCCACCACTCAATGGAGTAGCACCTCACAATGAGCTTTCCAGTGACGAAATTCAATTGAATATCTCACAATTCATCCATGCTCCCTTCAATAGTATGTTTGTAATCAATAATAATCTAGGCATAACCGCACTTCCACTCTTGTTTCTGTCTTTGGTGTTCATCAACAACACTCTGGCACGCCATAAGAAGTTTGTCAATATGCCTGTTAATACGTGCCTTTCCACAGAATTCATCGTCGGCAATTTCTTGATCATTTTTCGGATCCTCGTCTTTTACAAGTCAAAGGTAAGCTCTTCTGATGCATCATCCACCACTGGGAACAATCGCAATGCGAATGGATTCATGGAGAGTACAATCCTTTCTGTTATTCTATTTGTCTTGAACGAAATGGGCGGCAATGTGGGATTGGACTCTATGAGGAACAACTCTATAATGAACGTATCTCCCCCTCCACCATTGGGCACTGGGTATCAAAACCAGGCTCACTCGGGAATAGGCCTTCAAGGGATGGGTGTAAACCAGGGGCCCCAGGCATACCCCCCGTCTAATTCTAAGTATGGATTGCATGGTAGAAGTAACAGCATTACTATTGGAGAATTCAGTATGAATAATGAAAAGATACGTGAGCAGCAACAACAGCAACAACAACAACAGCCACAGCCACATCATAGGCTGTCTGCTCATTCCACCTCTTTTAGTAGTTCACATACTCGTCAACCTAAATGGAGTCAGCACGATGGAACAGAGGCAAATTCGCCGCAGGAGCAAATGAAAAACGACTTTAAATACTACTTTTATCTCAAGAACTTGGAGGCAAGCCTTATCTCATGGATGTATGTGTTGGACATAGAGCCATCGAAGGTTGAGAGGTTTGTTTCTGGGCTGAGAGGGGCAATGAATGAGATTTATAGTGGGCTGAACATTGCAGAGGGGTGTGCAGTTAGTTTCGGGTCAGCACCCGCTGCCACTATGGGTTCTGTTGGTGGTGGTTCTGGTTATCTGCACAACCTTAGTAGGAACAACGTTTATAATCATCAACAATTTTCCTCACCATCTCCTGTTGTGGGTGGTTTCCCGCACCAGCAACACACTGGATACAATGGTGGGTCCGCGCTTTCTTCTCCCAAGTTTGCCAATTCGCACTCATTTGGAACCGGCACAGGTGTTGGGGGTGGGGGAGTGCCTGCAGCAGGTGCTGCATTGGATGCGGCTTTTGTGCATGGAAGTGGAGCACCCGGCATGAATCTTACCGGATCAGGACAGTACAATAATCCACCGGGACTGGCGGCGTCGGGCGGGGCATACATATTTGGTGAAGGCAATAACAACCAGATGAGCCAGATTGGTGCATTTGGTCAGACAGGTCAATTAGGACAGTTTGGACAGGTTAACCAGAATGGCCCGATTGCCCAGCTCGCACCATCCTTGCCATATAGGATATCGGGCTCTACTCCAAAGAGTAACCGTCAACTGCTACATCTACAGCAACGCCATAATGACAACTTGAAATCGTACAAGCGTGTAAGGCTCGATACGGGGAATGGTAGTGGTGGAACAGGCGCCTCTATGTTGACTCCTCCAATTCTACCCAACACAACCACAACCACAAGCAGAGGGTTGCATCGCATTGTTCTTCCACCTTTGTTGAACACGAGTGGTGGTTCAATGTTGGCTCCCCTCTCTGCAGGCAGTACCAGCAACACCACCAACCCCGGGAACTCCAATTTTATTCCTTCTCCCTCTGCACCAATGGATTTGACTGCAACTTCCCCTAGACAGCTCCCACCGGGCTCTACCTCTGTTGATCCTGGCACTATGATGGGTGTAGTTGGTGGTGATGACCGCTCACCACCACCTACTTCCTCTTCTTTCCCAACAACAGTGAGCTATTCAGAGCCAGAGTTTAGAAGTAGTGGGTTTAGTACGTTGAAATGAGGGTACAAGAGGGTTCACCAAGACAATATTCTGCCGTTGCAACTCTCCACACTACGATACTTGGAGTATCTTCATCAGCGAGAGACAATATGCCACCACCACGCCTTTACGACAACTATTTATTCATCTCTTTCCCTCACGATTACTATTTATATCTTTCTCTCTCTTTTGTCTCTCTTTTCTTTTTCGCCAGCTCGTTTTGACTTTCTATTATCCCCTGTGTCCTTTTCACTCCTTTATATTTTTTTGCTTTTGGTTGATACTAGGCGGTATTGGGTTATTTTTTTACGGCATTGTCAATGTATTACGGTTGTATGATCCAAATGGTTTGTAGTGCTTTGGTATTCGTATATCGGTGTAGATCAAAAGTGGTTGTTAGTTACACCTCCTATCAGTCGTGCTTGTTAAGATTACGGATATCATGCACATATCCTTGTTCCGATTGAGTGTTGAGATTGCACGCACGCGGCTCCTTTGTAGTTCCTTTATTCTTGCCTGCTACAGCTCCTTAGTACAGACACATCACCACCTCATCAATCGAGTTTGTCCTGATATTTGGTGTTGCATTTCCAGTTGTGCATGGTGTAGCGTGTGGGGGTGTGTCCCCTTCTGATCCTTCTGATCCCCTCATCCATACAGGTGTTTTATCTACATCCACTCCTCAAAGATAATCAAAACATTATTTTATTTAGCATGATCACATAACGATCTTTTAATATACAAATGAACCAATCATGTAATCAACAATGATAAGCGACAACATGCAGCCGCCCTAACCGTGAACTGACATGTCTCAATGCTATATGCAACAATGGCGTAAACTTCCGACCAACAAACAAAACATACCAAAGGCGATTGTAATCTATTCAAAAAAATGCAACAACCACAACAATCTAATTCCAATATTTTACCAAGCATCATTCATGAAAGCCACGGAGCGTTGGCCGTTGTGGTTGGATGGGCACCATCTGCCTCATCCTCCCCTCTCGTTGAATTTTTCAGTATCTCAATAAACGAGCTGTAAATATTGTCTAAATTATTTAAATCATCAATGGCATCAGGACGTAGTGTAAATATAATCTGTCTAAACGACGGTGACTTCACAACGTTGATTGGGAGCTTGTTCTCCGTTAAAAACCTCATGATCTCCTTGTGGAACTTGGTTTGTGTGTATGGCGCAAGATCAAATTCGTTCAACAAATGTTGTGGGATATGTCCCAGACCCCCAGCAGGCACCTGTTTTAGTGGCGACGACGAGAAGGTAGGTCCCGCAGCGCTCAGTATCGTCTCCCTTGTTGGGTTTATGGTGTCCTTGTCGATCTTGTGGGTTCGAAGATGCTCAGAGAGCTTCTTTGGTGATCCCTTGTCACTGGAGAGCCGCTGCACTACCTTTCCACATTGGTCACAAACGGCCACATTCGAGTCATTGGCATCCTGAACAAACCAATTCCATACCCAGCTCTTCTTTTTAGCCCCAAATTTCATCCCTGGGCGGTTCCTCCTTGTTGCCACCACTGGACCTGAATGTGCAACCACCAGTCTCGACTCCTTGTCCGGCTGTTCGTGGATGTGCTGCTGCTGGTTTATAAGCACACCACCGCCCACACCGGTGGGCTGCTGTTGCTGCTGCCGTTGTGGGGGAGGTGGCACTGGTGACGGGTGCATGTTTTGGTGCGCCACCGGGTGGTTCACCACCTGTGGCCTTCCAGGAAGTGTAACACCTGGATGGTACGAAAGAGCGTGAGCCAGCGTGGACTCTACGCTTTCAGATTGCCGATCGTAAGAATTCATCAGGGGCTGCAATGACATAGTATTCACAAGGGGCATCGACATCGATATATGTACATATGTACATACATATGCTGGAATATAAGTTTTATATGTGTATGTATGTATATATATAATGTCTTTGTCTGTTCAATGGATCCTCTCTGTATGCCCTTATTATGTCCTCCCCACTGTTATGTGATGGACCGGAAGTTGAACCTTACGGTATAGGAGGTGTGTATTCCGGTGTGTTGCACAACAATCGCACTGCCAAGGATTAGTTCTGACTCGGGTGACACCCCACAAAATATAAAATATATATCAGGTTTATATCCAATTGCGCTGCTCCGATTGCTGATTAGCGGCGATATCGTTTTTCTCATAACTCTCAAAGAGAAATGTGCCCTTAAAAGAGAATTAAAACTATCAACTCTCTCTCTCTACCGGGCGGCACTTGTCATTCCCGGCTGCTCCCCACCCCTTTTCCCAAAGCCAAGAGACGGAAAATCGAGGGTGGATGTGCAAGCAAATCTATCGCCATAGGCGCCTCGCCAGGCTCCGGTAGAGTGGGGGGGTTCCATTGATCCCTTAGGTGTGATTGATGCGCTTTGGTCATTGTACGACTAAATGGGAATCCCCCCACTGCATGCAAAGGTTTCAAGCTGTGAGGCTGTG
Organism: Kuraishia ogatae; assembly: GCA_003706285.3. Classification (NCBI taxonomy): domain Eukaryota; kingdom Fungi; phylum Ascomycota; class Pichiomycetes; order Pichiales; family Pichiaceae; genus Kuraishia; species Kuraishia ogatae. The sequence continues at coordinate 83,205 of PPKV03000004.1, forward strand.
AGAGACACTCGCAGTAGATGGGTGGGCTGGCAGTGAACAATCGATTGTTGGTAGTGTCTAAGCTGACAACCGACTATCAGTAGCAGGCCACGGTTGCAGGACTCTCATCACACACTCAATATACACTAACTACATACTCACAGAGCATTGGCAGTACAGTGACAGTACACGAGGAGGACAACAGTACATTTGTTGTGTTCTCTCAAGATCACTCATAGCATTACTGCCTCCGACTGTCTCCGACTGTCTATATATAACTGTGTACACGACAAACAATCAAAAAGTTACAGAAAGCGGCAGACATCACTCTGCCAAGTAACTAAATACCTCGGTGAGTCCGTGCTATGGCCACAGCATTAAATTTATCCCCCATGTACATCCAGAATGAAGCAGGCACCGCTTTTTGAACCCTCCATCTGCATCTTACGCGATGGACTCATTCGCTTCACCTTGTATATCATTAACTCCCCCACACTACCTCTGTGGCAGTTCTGCTTTTTTCAAACCACGTTACCATGGCAACACATCCATGATGCAGGTGTGTTCCCCAATGTTTACACTATTCCATATCCGGTTGTGATCCGTACACACCCACCCATATCCACACACACTGCTATTGAGCGCGCCCGTGGGGACCCTTCTCCCCTGTTGTTTCCCTCTGTGTTTTGCTACGCCCTTTGTTTTGTGTGTACATCGAACAAATCCCCCCACTATGAGTGCCCTGCCCATTGATCGTGCGCATCCACATGGATGTTTGTTTATTTTGTTTAAACATCATTAAAAGCCCCAATTGAACAATTGTTCAATTGAAAGAAAAACAGTCAAACATTAAGGACTCTTGTTTGTAAATCACTTTCAGGTTTTACCTCGTGTTGTCATAATTTTGCAACACTTCCACTCACAAGTTTGACAAGTTTGACAAGTTTATTCCCCAAATGAGTTTGCTAAGAAAGACCAAGCCAGAACTGCAAGAGATTGCCAGCGATCTCGGCCTCAATATTCCTGAAGGAGCCCTTAAGAAAGACTTCTCTGACCAGATTGGTGATTTCCTTCTTGAGAATGTCGATATCTTCAAGGGAGACTCCAGATACTCCAAGATCATCAGCCATTTGAGTTCTGCCTCTTCCCCAACAAAGTCCTCCCCTTCAAAGGGTACCGGATTGTTTTTAGCCACTGAGTCGAGCCCACTCAAGCCTGTCTCTATTGTGGATAGTGAAGAATCTGCCGGCACTGCTGGTGCTGCCACTACCGCCAATGGCGAGGTTGAGGACCCGGAATACGTTGACCATGAGCCCCTCTTCAAGGATCTTGCCGACTCTGCCTTGCTCCATTACGAAAACTTTGTCTCTGCTGTGCTCGAGAAGACCGATGCTGCCAAGGCATTTGTCTTGGACTACAGCAACTCTCTCAGAGACCTATTGAGCGACTCCTTCTCCCTCATCGGTTTGCAGTTGTTGTTGGAGACTGTTTATTTCATCTCCTTCTTTTACTCTGTGAAGCCAATTGCCAACTTATCTTATGTTCCCCAGATTGTCAAGGACAACTTGCCAGGGCCAGTTGTAGCGTTCAAAGTGTTGGACTTGTCCTTCTTTGCGACCCCAGCATACTGGTCCTCTGCCCTTGTCTGGGCTGTCATCACCGTTGCACTCCCAGTTGTTGCTGCTTACTACATCAACTTCTCCTTTGTCAAGAAGGGCTCCGGAAAGAACTATATCTACCAGGTGGATCCATTCATATTCACCGTCGCACGTCTCCTGTTCCTCTACGTGCTTCTCAAGAGTGAGATCTCCTTTGAGAACGTCAAGGAGGAGCTCACCTTCCAACTCGGCGGCCACAAGAGCTGCTCTTTCACTGCTGTCTACCAGGAGCTCAAGAGTGCTCTTCTGCACGCCTCTGTCGACCTTAGATTTAAGTTTGGCAACGAGGCTATCATTGGCACTCTCCTCATTTCTTTTGTGGCTCTCTACTCCCAGTTGTTGGGTTAGACTGCCCACATGTAGGGATTTAGTAGCCCAAGCTTCTTTGCCTTGGGTGGCTGTGGGTTGGTGGTTTAGTGCCCTTGGAGTGTAATGTATGCATGAGTTCTTGTTGCACCATGCGCCAAGATGCATGTTATGTTGGCCCTTGTTTCTGCGAAAATGAAATGTGCCGGAGGAGGGGGGTGTTCTGGGGTTGCAAGTTGTCTTGTTGTATAATCTGATACCACAACAATATAGAGAGTATGATGTTGCTGGTGAGCAAAGACGAGAGTTGTGTTGTATAATTCTCAGAGAGGGGTCCAAATATGCTTCCACGTTTTATTTGGTGCTGTTGTACTGATGGACGAGTTATATTTGTATATTAGTGTGAATTATGGCGCTTTCAACATGTATGTGCCTTTTGTTTTTGGGATGCATGCGTGTTGCTGTGCCTCTACTTTTTATTTTCCTTTATTTTAGTTTTTCACTTCTTTGTTTCAAAACTTTTTATATGTCCCCTTTTGTTTGGTTTGTAGTATTATTTTTTGTCTTCTCTCGTTTATCCGTGCCGTAGTTGTATATATATGTATTATAGTTATATATACATATATACAGCGCAACTCTGTTTAACGTTAATATTATATATGATAGTATCCTCTGTGTGGTGAGTGAGTGCTTGCAGCGGTCTCGCTCTTTCTTTCCCTTTCAGTTTACCTAAAATATTCGACATTGTGGTCAACCCCTCCTATGGCAGCTTCCCCAGTGATCTCCCAAACATCCTTGGCCACTTGATCAATACCCTTACCGTCCACATATAATGTGACCCACGTTGTATTGTCTGCATACTCTTTCTTTGCAGTCTCCCTTGTTTCAAGAGCCTGAAACTGGTGCTTCACCTTTTGTTGGAAACTCTCCACCTCATACCTTTCCTCACCAAAACCTTGTCTTTGACTGACATCGTGCGTATCCTTGTGGCACAAGAACAAGGTGAAATCTGGCTTGGGGAGTCCAATGTCGGGATTATAGCACCACTGCAGATCCATTCCTTTAGCTGCAGAATATGCAACACCGCTGTAGACATATCGATCCAGGATGACTGTCACTCCCGATTCCAACAACTCCAATATCTTATCCTTGAGCTCCCATCGATTTGCGCTGAACAGGAGGTGTACTGACTCGTCAGATAGTTGGAAGCTCTTGTCAACAAGATAAGTATTTATCAGTTTCCCAATTTGTGTTGTGCGGTCTGGAAACTTCAAAAGTTGCACCTTTTTGCCTTGTTCTTGGAGCTTTGTCTCCAAGATGGCTGTCTGCGTGGTTTTGCCTGTTCTATCAAGACCCTCAATGAGTATTAGAGCGCCTCGCGGCATGATGCATACCATATAACAAGCACTAGCGGGATGGATATGCGGTGAAGTTGGTCACGCACCAAGATTGATTATGTACCGGTCACTTTAAATTCACAAAAGGAAATATCATTTTCTGTTTTGTCTCAATACTGTCCACTTATCGCTGCATATGAATCTGTATGACACGCCTAGCTCATCGCCCTTATGTAATGCGTTCCAATAATAAACAAACTGCATTGGGTCACGCGTGTTGGTAGTGCGCCAAAAGATGGTCAACTATCATAAATAACGTATATTAGGCTAGCTCCCTCTACATACTAAGAACATTATACGTCAATAACAACTAGACTATGAAAATATGTAGTTGGTTCCTTGTTTGAGATATATCAATGTACCCGGGGATGTAGGGCAACAAGCAAACTTAAATATCCTCTCACATGCATTCCAGCATACAGTTGCTGCAAACAAGCCAAACAAGCCAAACAATGGCCTGAATCAAATCTATGAATGAATACAGTATATACCCTTTATACCCCAGAAAAAAATAAAAATTCGTTAATCGTCGCCTCGTTTCTTATTGTTTGCAATTGCGCCTAGCAATAATTGCTGGTGGAAATGTGTCTTCTTAGGATCCTCTTCGCCATTAGCATCTTTTGGATACTCGGACCTCGGGTACATTTCCTTGCTGAAGTCAGCGACCTCAGCATACTCCTTCTCCTTTCTATCCCTCCTGGTAGACATGGACACAGTAGCAGTAGCAGTAGCGGTAGTTGAAGGTGACGTAGTCGTATTCCCCTGTTTAGTATCATCCTTGTTGACTCGGGTAGAGTCACCCCCTCCATGACGATTTGCATATATATGATCTGAAGAGGGAGATGACCTACTATTCTTCACCACAATGACCATCACCACAAGCAGGACGCTTGCCAAAGCTATTTGTGGGAGAGCAGGCCCCGAAGTTGGCGATTCGGTTTCGTTAAGTTCGGCAAAGGGCGGACGCAGTGGACCTGCGGTAGCGTCTCGTACACTCTTGTTAACCGACACTCTCCTTTCAGTTTGCTGAGACGCCCTTTCAGAATTTATCTTGTGTGCTACTTCCCTAGTAATTCCTTTTCTTACTCCATCCTGGAGTGACCTAAACACAACCTCATAGCTGCGGAGGTCGCCTCCCCGGAACTCCTTTGTCTGTGCCAGGCGTCTGTCAAAGTTAATATTCTTCTGCAAATGCTTGTCGTAATCAAAATGTGGTACGTCATAGTTGGATGGCTCCCGATGTTGCCCGTTGAAGTAAGACCTGTCCCTGTGCGGTACCCCTTGACCGTAGTGCACCTTGCCACGTGTGGTATTCAATCCACTCGGTTGACGCTTGTAAGTTCTGGAATCACCATAGTACTTTTCGTTGAACTCCTGGCGCTTTGCACTTCTGCGTCTTTCCATCTCTTCAGCCGTGTTGACCTGCGCATCGTACTCTCTTTTCTTCTGCGCGTTGCTGAGCACTCCGTAGCTGTCAGCAACTTCGGCAAACTTTGCGTGATTTTTCTTGTGATCCTCTTCGGAGAGGTCAGGGTTTGAAGAATGCAGGTCGGGATGGTACTTCTTGCTTAGATCTCTGAACCTCTTACGTATCTCCTTGTCTGTTGCATTGACCGGCAGGCCCAGAACATCATAATGGTTCTTAGCACCAGCCATCTTGGCATGGGGGTATAAGCATGATGATCGATAACAAGAAAAGGCTCGACATGATGCTGCATCATGTAGGTGGCGGGCTTTGATGGTGTCTGGGTCGGTGCAATGTGACGCATGTATATATGTCGCCGATATGTGTTGAGCTCCTCCTGCATAACCTTTAGCAGCCTCCACACAACCCCCAATCGTTGGGAGCCCTCTCCGTCGTACCAAAGCAATCATGTTAATTATGCACTCACAAGATATATGCTGTTTGCTGTACTGCCGTGATGTTATGTCCTCGTGCTGGTCTCCGGGTCTCCTGGTGTGTAGCTTGTTATGCTTGACTAAGCTGATGGTTCCTGCCTTGAGGTGATGCAGGATACAACTAACAGGATACCGAGTAAAAGGTAGAGTTTCCACCACAACGCACGATCCCAATTATATTTATACAAATATGCAGATATGATACATTTGAGATCGCATGCGTTCACGGAGGCCGACTTTTCTTTTGTATTGGTTTCCTGGTGCAATTGATAAATCTACTCGTGGTTGATAGATGCTCGTGTGCCGGCAAGAATCAGGGAGCGCAGGAGCGCAGCCGAGCAGGAGTGTCAGCGCTCCACGCCTGCTAAAGCTAGTGCTGGATGACATCGTATTGGCATTATCTCTATGGTGTGCATCTTGCGTGGTGTTTTTGACACTACACACAAAGCACTGCGCGTAATCGCACTACGTGCGACGTACCACGTCAGAAGTGCACTACATAAGATACTACGTACACCTCTTCCAATGGCTTAGTGCGTGCAATGGTCAAAACAATCAACTTCGTCGGAGCTGCGCGCCCAGAGCGACATTGCAGACTATTATGATGCTCAATGGTGCAAACCACTTTACATGCTCTCGCATTGGGCATGCGCAAGACGTACATACTCCATAAGATGCAGAGAGTATTGGCTTTCCGGATGGGGAATGGTGGCTCGAAGATTACTCTGTAAACATTTTGTTGAAAATGCTCGTAGGTGCCTCTATGCACGGGTACATTCTGTACTATCCTGCTGCTGATGTGAGATCTAAGCAGAAGTGAATGCCATCGCGGAAGCACACGTCCGCACATTTTGTACACGGCTGACTCCCAAATTATGCATACATTTCTCAGTCCTCAAAATGATGCTGTGACCTGGTGATAGACACCTCGACTGCTGGCCAGGCCCGTAAAGATAGCGCATGAGAGCATTCAGTGCATCGGAGTTAAAACAAAATTGGGAATTCCTACTCGGCCATTTTAGTTGCTCAATAAGGCGAGTGGAAGAGAGGGAGAGGCAGAGGGGGAGGTGCACAGATGTGTCACGGTCCTCACTTTGTCACATCTCAACGGAACAATATAATTGTCCCCCCCATCCGTAGCAATAGGGCACATGCATATCAGCAGGGCTAAGCTGAGCCTTTCGCATATTGTCCTGCAGATACGAGTTAGTGCATCCATCGGGCGTTGTTGTGACGCATAGAAGTGGTTTATCCCCCGCTAAGCAGCATGGATACCACTTGTAGCTTCCGTGGTATAACGGAGTTCACCAATAGAAGTTATAAGGACGTAGAAATGCGCGCATGCATATACATGTGCATGGTGTCCCACCAAAATATGAGCTGATTCAACTTTAGCTGCTGCATTAAGTTTGTTTGTACGTAGTTGCTTCGGCCCACCCCACCGAGGTGTTAAGCTTCCTACGGATAAACTAGGGAGAGGGGTGTGTAGCAGATTCCCCCCCTTAACACTCAAGAATGCCCTCACCTCAACCATAGCTGTCCTAATGGTGGTGCTGCAGCATGCTGCTCAATGTCAAATGTTTCGGCCGCTAGCTAGCAGCTGTCGGGCAATCGATGTGTCCGAAAGCCGTGCCCGCTTTGTGAACACTTCCCTTCAGATAAGACTAATGCGGGACATATAGCGACAGAAATAGGATATTGCATCGGCCCAAAGGTGTTCTGCAATTATGTAATCCAAAACATCTGGTCCTCGGCACTTGAGCATTGAGGATAGTTGCCGAAAGTGGCTAATCGAGTGCCTTTTACTTTGTTACACCCTACCATACAGAGAGCATTCTTCCATGGAAAATTAACGCACGAGATCAATTGACCCCAGATAATTCAATGTACAGATTTGCTGATTTTTTTTCAGAGACCAGTTAATTAATCCTAGTCTCTGTGGCTGAATAGATGATCCTCCGAACGAGGAAACAGTCGGTAAGCCTGTTATCGGTGAGACTTCTGTCGGCGGCAGGTGTATGGGAAACCGTTCATAAAGGGCCCTCCGCTTTTTTGCTTGGCGGGCGTAAGCAACTACTGAAAAGATAGCGTGTGAGCATCGCGGAAAAGCAGTTCCTCCACCACTCCACCTACCCTCCGCTCGACGGGCCGCATTGGAAGAACCCCTGGTGTTTGATCGCAGACACCGTGCTTATCCTGGCAGTAGTTCGGCATGCAGAGGCCAGATTCTTCTGTAATAGTAAGCGAGCGGTGCATGCGCAACTGTTGATATAGGTGCATTAAGGAAGGATAAGACAGGTGGTCGAGTGTGTGAGCAGACAAGAAGGAGGACAAGGCATTATTGAAACCTAAAAGCGTACAGGGTTACGCTTATGATAACAGACGTGCGTCACATTTGAGGGGAGAAAGGGGGAGAGGGGAGGGAAAGTAGCGCGAACAAAAGAAAATGGAGATCTGAGAGGTTAATAAATCAGATTCCTTTCTGCGTGTTCGCGTGCATTAGTGCCAAAGCTTCTTTTTGATAACAAACCACCTGGGACTCGTTATCCCGATTGGGCTGGCGTGCCCAGAACACGTTGGCTTAGAGAAGGCGGGGGTTCTCGTACCGCGGGAGTCGTTAGAGAAACAATGAGCTCAAAATTAGGGAAATTTATTTGACTGACATGTAGCAGACGCGGTTCTCACTGGCGATTCTTGTAATTGGTTTCTCGTATTCACCAAATATATGCATGCCAGCCTATACGAGATTCATGAGCTTGAATTTATCGGGGAGTGTTCTATATACAAGGCCAAACCAAAAGAAAAAACATAGTGAATATCTATACAAGATAAGCAGGGTAGGTCATCGTCGGTTTGTGTGCCTTGACGCAGTTAGGTATTGGGTTTTGGGTCTGTTTTGCGCAGTAGACGCATGGAATGCGATCACTGTAGGGCGCATGATGGAGGCAGAGTCAATTTGTTGGGACTCTGACGTAGCGCTGCATATGTTGGCTGCATCAGGCGATGCTTGAAGGGCATGTATATACAGGGATAATAATAGAACGTTCTCGTCTAATGCCTTTTAACAGATTGGTCAAAGTAACGGGCATCAGACAAAAAGAGAAATGCTAAATAAGTACATCCCCGCGAGCAGAATTGAGCCTTTATACAAGATTGTCTATCGTGTGTTGGTGGATTGGCTGTTGATGCAACTGCTGCAGAGTGATTTGCGCTCATTGCCCCGTGCGTGCTACCTGACGATGTACCTGCGGTTCATAGCCCGAGTAAGAGATAGGGAGCATATTGCGCAACAATTGCCGAGGCTTACGGAGAGGCTAACAGGAGAACGCACCCAAGTAGATGGTAAACGAGGATTTTTTGATATTTGGTGAATGAGAGTACAATAAACATAGCTTTGGCTAAAATTTAAAGAACAGTTACCATTATTGCTCTGGCATCACGGACATAAATATCAAAATTCATGCCTTAAACATTGAAAGCTGTGCAGCGAAGACAGCGTTTTCTTATTGTGTCAAAGCCCCTCGAACCTTTTTGTTGCCCGTTCCCCTTTGTCACTTGACGGAAGGCAGATCCGCTGAGGACGCGCGCTTCACCTATTGCGCTCTGAAAAGTCACCAATGGGAACGAATACGCAGTGTATGTTGACAGCCTACAAGTTGGAAAAAAAACAGGAACGCAATTCGTAATGTACCTTTCCCCTCAGGATCACACGATATACATCATTACCTTATTGCAAACGAATAGATGAATAATCCTATATCTTCCAGGCTGGTCTTCCGATTCTGCACCATGTGTCTTTAGTCCCATTAGTGACCCCACGGGATATGTGACCGCATCGGTGTTCACTCTCTGCTTGTGTCATCAATTGATCAGAGTGCCCCATACGGGCTTTACCCCTCACCACCTTATCTGCAGCACGAAGCACCTCTTGTAAGGTGCGTTTTTTCTTCGGACTGCACCGTACGAGCCAAGAGAATGCTGTCCCCCCTCCTCTGCTGCTGATGCTCCTGCTGCGGTCCTCACATATACATCCGCAGATGCATGAAACGGGGTTGCGTCTTTTTCTATGCATCCTGCGAGTTCTTTATTGAGAAACCTTGGTATGCCGCATGCATATCGCCCAGACGCAATACTGCAGCATGCTCGCTTTTGGATACGACGCAGACGTTTTCTATGCATTGATCCACCGGTGGCCAAGGGCCCCACAAGAGTGTCTTCCATGGGTGGCTTTCTTCTCCATCTCCAGCCTACAATTGACTTCGGTACTTGAAGACATTCAGGATTTCCATATGACGTATGCAATGCAATTCCCATGGCTATGGACGGGTGATGTGGACCTAACTTAGGTAAGGACAGGTCCGGCCGAATCGCGCACTTTCTGCATTTTTGTTTTTGGCCTATATCCTCCTGCATTGCATGCCATGCGGCTAAGCAAAGGAGGATGCTTAATGGCTTTTGCACACGGGGGGTTGGTTGGGACCTGATGTGTGTTTCGTTTTTGGTTTTGGGATGGATGATATAAAAGGAGACATGTCCTTAGAATGGACCCGTCTCGTCTTTCTGGCTTGGCGAAATGTTAAAAAAAAAACAATTACAGATTCAGCTAAAATTTTGTTGCACAACCTTGCAACTGAGCTGAGCTGTCATTTTGAAGCTGACTTCATCTTTTCTACTGTTTCCCCTCATCACAGCTACTATATACATCTATACATACATCTATATATATACACATCTATATACAGCCATACAATTAGTTACACCCGCTGCCCTTACACCCACCAGTATACTCCACCGAAATTATTATCGCAATGGCTCGTCCAACACTCTCGGCATCGTTAGCCTCATCAGTTTGTGAGTTTCACTCATCTCATCAACCAGTGGCTTCATTGCGCTTCAACACTACCAAAAAATGCGATAAAAAAGAGGTTCCAGAGGATGGCGGGGTTCGAAAGTACAGGTCACGCAGACAACGGCCTTGTGACTTCTGCAGAAAACGGAAAAACTCGTGCGTCCTCGTGGGGAAGGGCCCATGCAAGTTCTGTGCCAAGTTTAACAGACAATGCACATTCGAGATGGAGCCAACCCCCAGAAAGAATAGGATTCCCAAAAGTAGCAACAATGCCAGCAAAGCAGGACACCAAACAGGCCACAAAAGACCTCCCTCCGTGGCTGCTGCTGTTGGCTCCTCCACCATGGATATCGACAAATTACCCAACGGAATTGGTATTGGAATTGGCATCCATAGCCCCCTAAGAAGGGCTTCTGTGACCCCTACAATTCCACTTCCTTCTGACTTCTCTCATTTTTCTGACCCCATTCATCTCAAGAGGTCGAAGTTCCCAATAATAGCTGGGGAGGACCTGGGAGTATCTCGCTACCCTAGGAAGTCCAGTTTATCCTCGGAGACTTTCCCCACTGATCTCGATGATATTGATGCCCCTCATTTGGACAACAAGTACTCGGCGGTGCCAATATTGTGGTCGAGCAACCACAGACAATCCATAAACTCAGTTACATCTGCGGTCTCAATGGAGTCTGCATTCTCGACTGCACCAAGTCTGTCGTCCTCGGTTGTGTCTTCCGCGTGGTCTTCCTCTAACTCCTCCTCTATATCATCTCCATCGCAACACGCAGAGAGTGCCTTTCAGTCTGCCTGTTCTAATGCAACTCATACTAACACATCCATGGTTGGGTGGGGTATTGGCGGAGGAACAACACCAACACCAGCACCAGCAGAGGCAGACCCACCGGCAGATGGACTGTTGCAGTCGTCTCTGTTTGGTTCTCTAGAAGGAATTACGCTTGCCGACTTGGAAAAGTTTTCGTTTCCTATTGCTCAACGAGTGAAACACACAGCACCAAACCATGTATATCTGAGTTACACAACTTTGGGTGATGTGGGTGCGATATATGGCGACACTCCAATGTCAAACACGCCAGTGCCAAATGCCGACCTCAGCGTTGAGCTTCTGGGGCGTTCCCCACCACCCCAGGCAGCTGAGGCTGCTCCTGACATGGGGTATGGCTGTTACAGTGGTGAAACCCCTAGGAGCATTACTGAAGCATGTCCTTCAGCCTCTGAGATTGCCATGGAGAATATGTTTCTATGCGCGTATAACAATCTCTCGAAGGATACACCAGACGCTTCATATGCCCAGGTGTTTGACCCGGCCTCCTTAAGGGTTGGTTTTGAAGATATTCGCAACATGAACCATTCGTATGCGGGTACAACGTGGCCGTGGGACGCTGTTCAATGTGGATACTCCGAGTCTATGGGACTTTAATGGGTGTTCAGGTGGTGTCCATGGGACTTTTTGATCAGGTGTAGTTTTTTAATGGCTTTATTGGGTTTTTGTTCTGTGAGAGGGCATAGATGCAATGAACACCGGTGAGGCACGCTGTGGAGGCACAACCAGGAGGAGGTCTTCCAAGGTGAGGTGTCATCTAGAGATATTCATGTATTTGAGCGATTTCGGTTTCTGTATTTGTTTTTTAGGTATTTGTTGACGATGAATTTTGTATATGGTAGTTTAACCTGTTTCCGGTTTTGTGAGTTTCCAAGTTGTGAGTTTCCAAGTTTCAATGATTTCTGTGTCCTTAATACTCTGAATTCAAAATGTTATTGACCTTATTTATTCAACTCTCTTGAGTAGAGTAAGCCGATGCAGCCAGCAGCGAAGGCTGTTGGAGTTGTTCATTGTGGTTGTATTTGGAAAAGACGTACATTCATTACTATTACTATATACACATTTCGAGCAACACCAATCCATACCGATTATCGGAGGACCCTCTAAATCTGACCCTCTTATGTCTGACCTTCTAAACTCTGACCTCACGTCCTCCCACCGATATCCGTTTCACCTCCACCCTCTTGTTCATCCTCCTCTTCATCGTTAAAGTCCAATTGAATCCACGACGGCCAAGCAAGCTCATTGACGAGGAGACTCCTTATAGTGCCCACTAAGAACTTTTCTATATTTCCAATACTCTTCAGAATAGACCCTTCCCTAGCTTGATTGGAAGAACCACTGATATTTCCATAGCTCATTGGAGACGCGGCGACGCTACCTGGATACTCCTCTGATGAGCCAAACCCCTCGCTTGGGCCATCACAATGATAATTTCCCAGCTCACCTTCTATTTTTAACCGTTTGATAATATCTATTCTTTCTCTACTATTTGTATTTGCAACCACAGCAGCACCGTCTACGTGGGCAAAGGAGGCCTGACGGGAGGGCACTGCCGAATGGACAAAAGAGGGCGAGGGCGAAAAGGGCGATCCACCACCCGGAACGGCGACCAAGCCCGAGGAGTTGAGGGTGGGAACGCCGGGCATATATGGTTGGGGACCCATTTGAGAGTTTGATCTAGCAGCCGGCTCAGAGGGTGGATGTGGATTCGAGAATGGTTGATTAGGGTGGGCAGCAGGGTTACCAGTTTGGGAGTGGCTAGCTTTACTACTGCTTTGAGAGTGACTATCATTACTAGGATTTGGATTCACACCCGGGACATTTGGCACATTTGGCACACTTGGGACACTCGGCACGCTTGGGACACTCGGCACGCTTGATGATCCCGCTAGACTCACCAGTCGCTCAATGGTTTCCTCATTAGCATCATCATCTACATCACACAAAAAAGATAGAAACAGCTGTTTATCTATATACGCCAATACGGCGATGGAATGGATAAGCAGATCTGTGATTTTTAGCCTCACAGGAAGAGAAATGAACTCCCTTGCCGGGTAGTTGAGCACCATATTGGCAGTCACCTCCACGTAGATGTCTCCGTCGAATTTGATCTCCACGATGAGCTGGAGGTCATTGTTAGAGGGAGAGGGAGAAGGCTTTGGCTGATTGGAGGTGGCAAAGTTAGGAGAAGAGAGATTATTGCCGCTTTCAGATGATGCAGAGAAAAGAGGTGAAGAAGCAAGCTGATGAGCACCAGGAGCACCATGAGAACGCAAGTTACGGTGAAAAGTTTGACTTGGCGAGCTATTATACCCATGCGGGGCACCTTCTTGACCATCGATGCTTAGATTGGCCAGCTGGTCCATTGTAGCTGCCTCCAGGTCAGGTGACCTCTCTGGTCTCTCTACATTGGACAAATAAGCGTTTATCCCTAGTCTATGAGGGGCAGTAAAACTCGGGGTGGTGAAACTCGGGGCAAGCCCTAACGGAGGGGGCGCAGAGCCCCTTAGGAAAAAATTGGAAGAGAGCAAAGGAGGAGACGATGAGCCTGACCTTAACTGGTCATATGTATTATCATCGGCGTGTTTGGATCTAGGGGATGAGGAAAACGCCAAGGCTGAAGAATTCGGGTCGGTACCAGTGGCTGCAGGAGAGCCTCTGCTACGAGAAGTGGCCATCCCCCTTTGTCCAAACGCCGAGGACTGCGAAGCAGGTGGAGACCCAGGAAACCTCACTGAGCGTGGGGTTGGCGTGTTATTTCGATGGAGAGGAGGTGAAGAATGAGATCTACCAGCGGCGGAGGCGGCACCGATACCAGTCACTGTGGAGGCAGCGGCTGCAGGAATGGGAGAAGCAGAGAGTCCCTGCGGATCCTCCTTCAGTGCCTCATAGAACTCGGGAAATGGTTCATCGATATGTCTAATGGTTATTTCTGGTGGTTTTTCACCTAGGGAACACTTGTTGACTCTCAGGTTGGAGAGGTAGTCTGGCAGGGTTACGGTGGATAGTTGGCTATTCAGGAAGCTCGCAAGGCCAGCATTGATGGTGGCATCAGAAACCAACTGTGACCAATTTATATCAAATGACATCTGGATGTATAGTCAGTCTTTGTGTTATCTATGTGATGTGACAGAGATGACTAGGTGGAGAGGTGCTTAGTGTGGGCTCCGCTGGCTTGAGTATGGCATGTATGGGCTCTGCTGGCTTCGCTGTGGTTTAGTATGGCACTGCTTAGTATGGAAGAGGTAATATGGAGATATATTGTGTGGCTGTGTCAATGGACAGATATACCAATTATCAACATCAATTGTATTGTCTAATGTCATTTTCAGTGCACTTGGTGACCAAAAGCATTTAAATTTCACTCAGTGGTTCTCCGCAATTACCGTACCGCGTAGACGCACACCCCACCAGATTAGCTTACATTTTCTGGCAGACGCGCGTGCTCTTTTAACGTGTGATGGGAGAACTGAGGGTGCACAGGTTGTGGGCCTACGATTAGTGGGGTGGGGGAAAGTGGAGGACAGGGCAGGAAAGGGCAGGAAAGGGCAGGAAAGGGCAGGAAAGGGCAGGGGGGCCGGCTCAGGAAGAGTCAGGAGAAATCTTATCAAGAGGGTCAGAAGAAAATAATCTCTCAAAAAAGAAAATCTCAGCACTATTATTATAGATGCTAGTGATTAATATCAGGTGATAAATATGAGTCAGTCACTCTAAGGATCCCATTATTTGACACCCTAGCATTCATTGCGTTTCTTGGTATGTAGCGCTCTTCCTAATATATCGAGTGCTCTTTTTAACATCGAGAGCTCTTAATATCCACAGCACTTGTATTATCCTTCCAAAACACTTCCCTTACCCCACCTCATCGGAGCCCCATTATGGGCTCGCCAGGGAGAGAAGCAGCCTTGCCCGTAGGAGCTGTTCCCCTGTGCTTTGCATTTGTGAGCGGTACTGTGTGCTCTGCTAGTGCCTGGAGTGCCTTTGTGCTCTGCTAGTGCCTGGAGTGCCTTTGTGCTCTGCTAGTGCCTGGAGTGCCTTTGTGCTCTGCTAGTGCCTGGAGTGCCCGCTGGAGCTACCGGCTGGGCTCGGCTGGCATGCCTTACTGGAGAGGCGCCAGCTACGCTGCCTAGCGTTCTTGTACTCTGCTCAGTATGGTCGGCCAACAGAGTCTTATTATGCCCCGCTCTTCCCATCACTAGGCTTCGCCCGTTCGGCGTCGCATATACGACGGTTAGTAGCGGTGCCAACAAGCTATTGTAGGAGATGACCCTCGGGACAAGGGCCATAGTGTTATACAATAGACTGTACGTCACCTGTGACCTGTTGCAGATACAACGATATGTAGGCAGAAAGGCATCTCTTAGACTTAATGGGAGGAGGTGGAGTGACAAGAGTTTCTAGGATTTAGGCTGGTTGGAGGTGGTTAGCTGATGTTTTTGGGTGAAGAAGAGGGTCTTACCTCAGGAGCTCTGTATGCATGAGAGTCTCAGGAACACAGGTAACGGAGGAAGGAGGAGTTCATGACATCTCTTGGGCGCAACAGAAGTTACACTCAGATTTATCGCTCAGGATATTATTGAAAATATCCGACATGACTAAAAACCATTCACTGGTATCATAGATACATTCAACAGTCAATAATGATATTTTTAGAATTGAACAAAAATAAAAAACATTGCCTTTGAGGCAATATTCCTTGGCGGTTTTCTGTTGGTAACTAACGATTTCAAGTGATGTTCCAATACTGCACACCATGACATAAGTTACTTTGGCAGACATGTATGTTTTGCACAGCTCTACATGGACAAGCATGTATGATGTACATCAGCCAACTTTGCATAAATCACAAACCCCGTTCAAAGTACATCGTTATGTCCTTTACAACTACACATCCCTGCACATCGGGCTGGAAGTCGGATGTACTGCCATGCACCTTAAGTACGGCCTGGTACACCTGTATGTCATGCAAGCCATTTCCTGTACACCGCGCTTTACCCTGTACGGATGTTGCCAATGTCGCGCCTACGCCCCGCCCCGTATGGGGCTCGTACGGGGCTCGTGTTCGTATTACACAGATTTCAAACTTGGAATCGGAGTGGAACGACAACTGCATCTCCGTGTGTGGTTTCTCCTCCTCGGTGACTAAAGTTTCATCCCGGAATAAACCCCAATCAGGTAACTCGCCAATGGAAATACTTCTCGTTTGGGCACAACCAACCAGAGCCACTGCTGGAGGAGAGGCATTACACGCAGAATCTTACACGAGCTGCTCATCGTACATGCGTTTCAGGGATTCCAGGCCCGACCCTACTTATTAATCAAGGCTTAAAGAATTAAAGCTCTGGAAACTACACCCCGTCTAACTTCTCACCCACCCCTATTAATAGACACACTGCCAAGCATGTTGCCAAGCATGCCAAGCAGTCTGCCAAGCAAATACCGATAAACATTATGCCCCCTAATAAACAGGCAATATACCATCAAGACTTATATAGTGTTATATCCCAAGTACCATGTCTACCAGCGGGCCCTATTTTGTATAATAATGGCATTCCAGTCGTATATACCTTCCATATTGTATAATCTGAAAAGTCCCTCACATCTTGAGGTATATGCCTTTTGGGGCTCCTCATGTGGTGCCTGGCCTTCACACCATCACCGTCGGGATTTGCTCCCCAGTTAGGTTTATGTCCGCCACTTCTGCTTGCATTGTGCAGCCCCATCACACCTACTCGGCCCCCGTGACGTGGAAGGCCAGAGTCGAGACCCTCAAAGATTACAGTCCTCTCCGGCTGGGGTTGCTCTGCAATGCACTGCAGGGATTAGTGGAGCTGACGAGATGGGGTGGGGCGGTATCAATACTGCAATGCCTGCGCTAAATGAGAACAGCCATCACCCGTCAACAACCGTCGAGGCCCGTAAACACCCGTCGTGTTCTACCCAGCGCACGTCCTTTTTGAACCTAGGCCCGTTGGGGCCCAATACACTTTGCACCCAATACACTTTGCACCCAATACACTTTGCACCCAATACACTTTGCACCCAAACACTTTGCACCCAAACACTTTGCACCCAAACACTTTGCACCCAAACACTTCACACCCACAGCACCATGATCTCTCAAACAGGGCCTGTTGCTAGCAGAGCCTGATGCTAGTAGTGTCCCAGTGTTCTCTTGTGGTGTCCCGCCAGCCCAGTTTCTCCACTACTCTGGTGCACATTGCCGATGCCTGCCAGCGTGGGCCCTGCCACAAAGCCTGTTATGGAGACCTGGCAGGGTCTGCATTGCTGTTGAGCCTTCTGTAGGGTGCTTTACTATGCCATTCATTGCTCCGCATAGAGTGGATATTACAAAGGTGGATGGATGGATTGGTTTGTACAGAGAAGAGGTTGTGCTTGAAATATTAGAATAAACGAATAAATAATGCGATTATTTATATAGTTCTTTCATTTGAAAAAATATTCACCACTGATATTGCTCTGTATAGGATTCTATATTAATTCATTTTCACCCGTCCCATCCCATCTGCAATCTCTACGTTATCTAGCTAATCTAAAAGATCTCCAGTATAGTGACAGCATATTCACGAATACAAAAAAATAGAAAAATGCTACGAAACACCAGCAGCTCCTTCCTCCACTCCAGGAGGCGACTCATCAAGTTTCCCACTCTTGGCTCTGCAAGGTTCAACTCCACCAACACCAGGCCACCAACTGCGGTGGTGTTCATGAATATGGGCGGACCTTCTAAAGTGAAAGAGACATATGATTTCCTGTATAGGCTGTTTTCTGACGGCGACTTGATCCCCTTTGGCCGGTTGCAGGGAATCCTTGCAAAATTCATTGCAACGAGACGCACACCCAAGATCGAAAAATACTACGAGGAGATTGGTGGCGGTTCCCCAATTAGGAAGTGGAGCGAGCTCCAGTGCAAGAGCGTGTGCGAAAGACTTGACAAGATCAACCCGGAGTTTGCCCCCCACAAGCCATACGTGGCATTTAGGTATGCCCACCCTTTGACTGAAGAGACTCTCCAGGAGATGCTGGATGACGGCATCACCAGGGCTGTTGCGTTCTCTCAGTATCCGCAGTTCAGCTATTCCACAACAGGCTCCTCCATCAACGATCTCTACAGAACGAGCAAAATACTCGACCCAAACAGACAGATCGAGTGGTCGGTCATTGATAGGTGGCCCAAACACCCTTCCCTGGTGAAGACGTTCGCCGCCCATATCAGGAGCACCCTTGCAGAGTACTCTCAGGAGGAGAGAGACGATGTGGTGATCCTCTTTTCAGCCCATTCCTTGCCTATGGATATTATCAACAGGGCTGACGCGTACCCTGCCGAGGTTGCAGCAACTGTCTACTCGGTGATGGAGGAACTCAACTTCTCCAACCCCTACCGTCTGGTGTGGCAATCTCAGGTTGGTCCTAAGCCATGGCTGGGAGCAAAGACTGATGCCACCACAAAGCGCCTTACAGATGGTGGCGACAATGTCCCCGGTATTGTTATTGTTCCAATCGCATTTACTTCTGACCACATTGAGACTTTGCACGAGATTGACATTGAATTGAAGGGTGAGCTGAAGAACCCTGATAAGCTCAAGAGGGTGGAGTCGTTAAACGGAGACCCAATGTTTTCTGAGGGATTGGCCGATCTTGTTAAAGATCATCTTTTGAGTGGCGAGTACTACTCCAGGCAGTTGCCTTTGGATTATAAACTGGGTAGTGTTACAGCCAAGAATGTGTTTGAGCATCCTTCCGAGTTTTTCAAGAAGAAGTAGCGCATACGTGGCGGTGGCGATAAAAAGGTGATGGTGGCACATATCAGGTGTTGAAGTAGATGACAAGGCATATGTGTTGATAGTTGACCAGCACTTGTCGAAAAAAATATTATTTTTCCACCATGTATATATCTTAGAAGATTACAATATATTGTATTATTTATTGATTTAATTATCCTTGTATTATGCTCTATCTAGCCTCAACAATTTTATACCCCTCGCTGAGTGCTGTTTGAACCTCTTCACTCTTGAATGGCAATGCCCCAAGAACAAACGCCACATCATTCCATTGCTGTTCATTCTCAACCTTCATCAATCTCGCATACAGCTTCTCACTCAACTGTTTCTGGTGTCTTTCCTTCTCAATAAAAGACAACAAGAACCTGATGATATGCTTCATGGACTCCTTGGGAAGCTCGGCGTCACAAGACAAACCGCTGAAAATATCAATGAAGCCATTGTAAATGGCATTGTCTTTTGTGGCCAACTCTGTGAAGAACAACCTACACATATCGGAAATGCCCTGGTCTGGGTCCTCCAAACATTTGGCCATTTGTGACAGCTGGCCCTTCACCTTCACCTGTCCTGCAAGGATCAGGAAGGTAACCGTCATGAGGCATGTCCTCTGCACCATGACGTTGTCGTCATGCAGGCGTCTGTACATGTAGTCTGTGTTTTCGTCAACAAGGTTATTGAAGCAGACAGCCAAGTCACCAAGACCAAGCACTGCATTAGATCTGATAATTGGGTCGGGAGACTTCTCCATGATTGTTATGAGCAACGGCAGGTTCTTCTCGCAGTAGCGTGGCGAGACGCACATCAGTTTCTCAAGGCACAGCACTGCTGATCTCTGCAGGATGGGGTCATCATATCGATGGTTGTTAGAGCACACCTCTTCAACGAGCGGACCAAACTTAGCTAAAAGAGATTTTTCTCCATACAGCAGCTCTTTTTCCCTGATGAGAACCACCGCATCCGCAAAGTCATCCTCAGTGGTTCCACCAATCATCTCCAGCTCGTTGTCGTTTCCATCCTGTTTGTCAGCGCCACCGGCAGCGTTATTGGCCTTGTCCTTTTGCTGCTGCTGTTCGTTCATGATCTTCTTCCTCTTGAACTCGGCCTCACACCTCTCCAAATGGACAATGGTTTTGATGGCGACATGGCCCACCAAAAATAATAGCTGTGATAAGTTGACAACCTGGGACTCTTCAGGGTTAGGTTTCTCAAATACAGCAACAATACGCTTCTTTAGGATCTCCGTACACACATCGTCAGGGTGGGTGGCAATATTGTAGATGGCGTTGAGCGCCTCCTCAGCCATAGAGTACCACTCCTGGTCTTCTGTATACAAACAGGCAATAAACGATAACTTGGCAAGCGCCTCCTCTTCGCGTGATATGCGCACATTCAAAGCCTCGCTAGCGCTGTTCTTCTTAGCCTCAGGCACAACCTTGCGCAATGCAATGCACGAGAACTTTGTTAGAACAAGGTCCTTGCCTGCATTGGGCCCAAGACCCACATTCAGCAGCATGTCCAAACCGCGAAGCGCAACCTCATGGTCAGCGGTGGCAAGCATACCCAGAACAATTGAGGCACCATGCCTCTGTCTCCTGGAGATGGTGTGGCTCTTGTTGTAGTACTGCCATAGTACACGGATGGTGTTGTCGTCGATGTGGTTTTCCTCATACATGAGACAAAGCAATTTTTCCAAAGAGGCAAGATCCGCCACCGAGGCCGAATACGTCAGTTGAATTAGGTTACCGGCTATGTATGCAGCTGTCTCCGAAGGTGACGCACTCTCCGGAACGCTGAAGAACAAGGAATTGTAGCACTCCATCAGCCGGGTGGCAATACTCGTACCATCATCGCTGCTTCCTCTCATCCAGATAAGATGCAGCATACGTCTGATACCTACGTTAGCGGTCTCGATGCCATATGCATCGCATAGCACAAAGAATTCCATTGTTTCCAGCACCTCGTTCTTGTTCTTTGAGTAGAGCAACTGACAAGAGAGTTCAGTAGCATGGTGTATACTCTTGATAAACGTCAATGCATCCTCATAGTATTTGATGGTGAGACGTAACTTGTACACCTCTTGAGGATCCACACCGTCAGGTATTGGTGCGGGCAAGTTTGCTTGTTCGGCATCGTCATCATCATTGGCCATTGAGATGTCATGTTCCTCGTCCTGAACCGCTGTGGGTTGTTCCATGGGCATCGCCTGTTCTATGGCAACGCGGGTTTCTTCACCTACAAATATATCGGAGTGCACTTTCCTCAACTCTGCTTCTGCCTCGCCCAAACGCTTCTGCCATTGTGTGAGTTGGAGCCTTGTTCCATGTATAGCGCCAAATGGGTGGGTCAGCACCAGCTTATAGATGAACTTGATGGCATTTCTGCGCACTAAAGAACTACGGTCTTCGAGCGAACGTACAGCCAAGTCCATAAACGTTTGCCTTCTACTAACAAAGTTGACCTCCATTTCACATAGTTTGGTCAGCCCCTGCACGGCCTTAGTACGCACGTATGGGTTCTGGTCCAGGAATCTCTCCTCGAGCAAATCGATGAACGCATCGACCTGCGTCTTGTGCATATCGACTTCATCCTGGTCCTTGCTGAGATCCGCAATGATATTTCCACATGCCTCGACAACAGCGCACCTCAGCGTGTAGGAGGTGTTGTGCAGTAGCTTGACGATTAGCGTCATTTGACGCATAACCACACGCGGAATGCATTCAGAGAGTCTAACGACAAACGAAGAGATCGATTTAGGTCCATTTGTATCGTTAGCATTGAATGTCTTGTTGGAAACGTCCTTCAACACCTCATCGATCAATTGGCTGTAGTCGTAAAAGTCATTTAAAGTTTGCAGCAGCTCAGCCATAACCCCTGTGAGGTGGAAGAAATACGTAAGATGCTGCATGATCGCATTCTCCGCAGCAGAAGCGTGACCATGGTACTTGGTGGCCATGCAGATAACTTTGAACATGAACATCTTCACAGAGTGTACCTTGATGCGCTGCTCGCTCTCCATAAGGGAGTAGATGGGTCTGGTAAAGAGGCTAATGTACAAGTCCTTCTCTGGGGTTGTCTCAAAGAACCTGCTCAAAGGTAGTTGAAACAAGGTGGTTATTGACTCCATGACGTTTTCAAGCTTGACGCAACTGTCTTTGAACTTTTGTACTGCTTGCTTGTCGGCCTTTCTTGTTCCTTGTATTGTAATTGCTCTGCTGTGGTCTTCTAGCCCCAGGTGCGTTAACAGAACATGGGTAAGGTAGCCATACATTTCCAGGTATTTCTTGTACGCAGCGAATGAATCAACCTCGCCTCCTTCGATTATTTGATGCGTGTTGTCTGCAATGTTATGCAAACTAGAAGTTACCAGATACGCCAACTGCGACTGTTCCTTATAGGATAGGGTTGGGTATGCGCTAGACAAACTATTAGTACAACAAGAATAAATAATCTTCAATGGTTAGTCTAGTACTTACTGGACAAGCTCCTGTAGATACTCAAATACCTCGTTCCTTCCTATTGACTCTGACGAGAGGGCCAAGGCGTCTGTGACTTCGCTCAGCGCATGATCGCTGTTGTCTATAGCGAATGAGTTTTTCTCAGCCTGCTGGAAAGCAGCGAGGCTTTCCGAAAGATTGAAGTCCATTCTAAAAGGTTAATTCAGGGTATCGATGAGTGTTTGACTGTTATACTAATGCCCCTATAGTATGGTTCTTATAGTATGATCTTTTATTAAAGAGTGCAGATTAGGTGATATGTTGGGAAGAGATCCACGGGATGCAGTGATACACTCTGAGTAGCAATATAGCAATATAAAAATCAAAAGTAGCAATAAAAAATAGCAAAATAGGATATGAGCATCCAAGTATCTCGTAGAACTAAAAAAATATATCGTGAAAGCAGTATCGATTTATCCACAAAGACAATAATAATCTCTTACTACTCCTGATCCACCACGCATCACAGGCAGGCGTGCCGAAAAGTAAACACAAACGCATCGGTTGTTTAGGGGATATTGTAGACGGTGGGTGAACGACCATAACACTGTGGGGATGAGATGATGGGTGGCCCTCAGTGTGGTAAACTATCATAGTTGCACACTAAGAGACATCCATTGTGCCCGCCACTACTAGATATAGCAATCATGCCATACTAGAGAGAGAGATACTAAGAGACATATGGCATATAACAGGCGGGGCAGCACATACCAAGCAGCACACAGCACATATATCACCACATCAGCGACCCAGTGTACTGTTACTGGCAATTCACATCCACTACATTAACTACAACGACTTATAGCATATAACGGAGCATTCACACCCACTATATCGGCTACAACGACTTATTCGCATATAAATGTCCTACACTGGCAGGATTGAATAAAGAGTGAATTATATATTCCAAAATACAACATCTCATATGATTATCTTCTTCTTCTTGATGGCCACTCCTGATGCATTGGTCTTTCTCTTTAGTGTGCTGGTGCGGTGCTGTGTTTGAGTTATCCCAGGAGTGGCTATTTTAGTAGTCACCGACGAGCTACCAGGCTGGCTGCCATCGTTATCCGAATCCTGGTCAGAGCTTAGGTAATCCATGCCAAGTAAACTACTGCCCGTGATACCTTTGGCAGACGAAATTGTGTTTCCAGGAATAGCGTGAGTCTCTTCAGGTGAATCTGGGAGAGGACCCTTTTCCGGTACATTCGAAGAGGTTTCATCTGCTTTACTCTCCGTTAGACTCTTCCTTGGACTTTTTACTGGAACCTCCATTGGAGCCTCCTTCGAAATACCCCCCACAACATGCATGGGGTCTCCTTTTGAGCTTGCCTTCCTAAACTGTGCAAATGCCAGCCTTGCCGCCTTCTCATCCTCCTCCTCAGCCATTCTCATCTTCTTCAGCCTCTCCCCCTCGATTCCACCCGAAGCCTTCACCAATAACTGGCTATCCACTCCATTTGCACGCTCGATCCTAGAGTTTCGAGCCTTTAATTGCTCCAACTCATCAAATATCTCTTGCTCCTTCTGCTGCTCCTTAAGCCGTCTCTCCAACTGCTCTATAGCCGTTTCATCGGTCTCTCCGGTGAGCTCCTGACGCTCCTTTTCCTCCTCCTTCTCAAGCCGCTCGAGTGTCTCCTCTAAGGTCTCCACTTTATTTGAACCTGCCCCTCCCGCTGCAGTTGCGCTCTTCTTCTTAGGGTCATAGTTCCTCACGGCACCTGACTCGGTTGTGTAGTCAGCATTCACCGGGTCTGTACGAAACTGGATCTCCCCAAAGCACCTCGGACACTTGATATGAAATCTCACTATTTTCACTCCAAGGTAATCTTCACCTGTTGCTTCTTTTTTTGCGTTGAATTTCTTGCTCTTGGCAATGTACTCTCCACATGACGTGCACCTCATGGAGAAAGGGGTCATCAGCCTCACAGTGGGCCATGCTGCATGGCCCTGTTTCTTTATTTTTTTAACCTTTTTGATCTTGGAAGGGTCAAAATCAGGTGGATAGTATTTATTGATTGCTTTTCTTTCCGACATTGTGGGTGTGTATGAGCTATTGTACGTATGGTTAGGCGAACACAAAGTGTGGTTGTATTGATAAGCCTTGAAAAGTTATATATCAAGGTACTTTAGTTGATCTAAAGATATAACTGAAAAATATATCACAATAAGAGATTCTCTGGACTTTCAAAGACAGGTGGTCAATAGCCGAAAATTTAGCATATCGTCAAATCGTTATCACAACTTTTCACCTTGCCTGCTTCCTTATCTAACTTTTATCTCATCGCCTGCAGCTTGGAGGGCGGGCCCCGAGGCGTGAGGAGATGAGCAAGAGGACAGTGATGCCTAGTGTGGAGCGAGATGGGGGAACAGAGGCATACAGAGCATAAAGCAAGTATGAGAGATGAGTTACTGAGAGACTAGTTTGTATATGAGAGATTAGCTACAGTGAGAGATGAACAATTGTGAGAGGAGCAGCCGAGTCTTAGGCGACGGGAAGAGATGGAGTATTACACACATGCAAGGTGGGCAAGAGTAGAGCCGCATGACAATCGCCCTTATTATGGGTTACTATGGTGATTTCATTAGGCTGATCCTGCTACGGCCACTCGTACTATGAGACTCCTATTATGGTAATCCTTACTAGTATGGACCACGTTTAAGGATGGCATAACCATAGCCATCTGTGTTTGTTTTGTGTTTGTGTTTGTATTTGTGTACACAGACCCTTGTCGAGTTTTCCATGCTTCCATATGTCCTCGTTCTGATTCCCGCTGCTCACTTCCTCGTGGTTTGCTTGTCTGAGCCATCGTCATATCTCGTCACTCTCCACAGCATGCAGCATCTCCTCAACACCTTGTTACACGTTATCATCTCTTGTTTGACGACAATTTTGACGATATCTTGTTTGGAGGTGTTTAATTTGAAGCCACCTTGTTCGCGAGCCTTTCAAAAGGTGTGCTTCATCTTTACTTGAACACATGCTATGGGTCGCAGAGTGTATATCTGCACAAGAAATCATCTTTCGTAAACTTCAATTATGTTTGTATATACAGAGCCAGAAACATTCCAGCTAATAAGATAAGCATTGTAAAAATAATATAAAAATGATGTTTCCACAAAATGCGTGTGCAATTCTTAGCACATAACGAAATCCCTACGATATACACACCCAGCCATTGCTAACCCCTGCACATAGCGGCATCACCTCGCCTCACCTCATCCCCTCCTGATTCTCCTAATCCATTATATACACAGGCTGATCATTTAGTAAAAGTCCGTAGGGCTCCACATAATATGACATACAAATACATCACCATATCATCTTCTTTCCTGTTTGACCGCAACTAATCACTGGTCGCTAGCGGCATTTCATGCAAAATGGCCTACCCACAATAATATTCCTGTCAATCTTCATCCCTCTTTCATGCCACGTTGAAAATACACTCTCTCTGTAGTAGCTTCCTCCAGCCTACAAGCTCTCAGATCAAAATACACTGAAAGCTTGTGAGCCCTCAAATGAAAGTCTCTGAGTAATGAGCCTTCAAATCAATGAGCGCCCTAAGCACCCAACGGAGTTGGCTGGTCTGGCATGATTGGGGCAACTGGTTTGTTCTGCCATGCAATATACCTCTGGAACATCATACCAACACCTTCAAAAACACCCAACACACAGGCACAAGTGATGGCGGAGTTACGAGTGTGTCTCCAGCCACCTCTTATGGCAAGGGAGCCACCGGTGAAGAAACCAGCAATGATGGCGTTCCATGGATCTTCTCTCTTTCTAACTCCCTTGACCGCACAATCGAATGTGGAGAACAGACCACCCCACACACCAAAGTTGCCTCCCACGACTGGGGCACGGGCTTTGATTGCTGATATGGCTCCGAGTCTACGCTCGCCGATGGGAGAGTTACGGAATCCTTTAATACCATGCCACACACAGCCACCAATAACCTAAACTGTTAGTAAGGTCATACACAAGAATAGTGAGATAATACTGCGGGTTGAGCTCAGATCGTGAATGGGGGCATATGTAGACGAAGTTGTTGTGTGGTGGAAGTGAACACGGTGTGTTCATATATAACGGTGGTTCCAATATGATAGACACTGTTTAGAAGCTGTCTAGAAGCCGTCTAGAAGCCGTCTATATCCATTAATCATATCATTTTATACTAATCCAGTTGTTTCGATCCACTCATATTGATCCAATCACACTAATCCACAATAATCCCCCATGCTAATCCACCCAGACTGTTCCAATCATGCTAATCCACTTATTATTCAACTTACACCCATAGCAAAGGCACCACCAAAGTCACTCAAGATGACAACGGGACATGGATCTCTGGAATGATCGGCTGAAGACATCTTTATGTACGTATGATAAACGGTGTTATTGAAAGCGATAACCAAAAGTAATGTTCCAACAAGATATTCCTTATTCTGATAGCTGTTTATTCTTCCGATCTGCCTCTCTCTCTCTTCCTCTTGGTTCCATTCGATGCGATGTCACTTTGCGATGTCACTTTGCAGTGCTCGCTTTGCCATACTAAACCATCTCATAGTAACATTTCTTTACCGCTCTCCCATACTTAGGTGCGTCATTCAACGGTCAATTTTTCACTCTGGTGCGAGCACTACTTAGGCGCCACCAATTGGGTAACGCACATACAATCTTGAAGCCTATACTTGAAGAAGAGTGTGTTAACAAACCTTGCTAACGCACGTCTCAGGGACTATACTAGGAGAGTGGCTGCAGGTGCTATCTATGCAAGTAGGGTACAGGCACGATATTTACGGCAGTAGAATGTGTAATGCCTTAGTTATTGACGCTCATTATGTGGCAATTACTATGTGGCCATTACTATGTGATCATCAATATGTGGCCATTACTATGTGATCATATGTGACCATTACGATGTGGGCGGTTAATATGTGGTCGTTAATATGTGCGTCCCTTCACTACGTGTCAACTACTATGTTATTATAGTTCACTATGGCTCGCTATATGGTGCAAACAACACTTCATACAGTACCTCATGTTTACACCATACAAAACTTAAATCGATAGGGTGGGCTGGTAACCAATCTAATACAAAAAGTGTAAATAAAAAATGTAAAATAAATATAAAAATAAAGGTAGAAATGCATAGTAAAGAGAACAAAAATCAAAGACAATTGTTATAAATAATGTCATGAGATTCAACATCAATAAATGTTGGTATTTAATAAACTCAAAAGCGTTTAATAAATGACAATAACTGAAAACACTGTTTAGGATATAAAATATACCCATATATGAAATATTAAAACAGTTACTTATTTATCCAAGCATTTTCATAAATAATACATTTCATTAATTACAGTACACATCACCTTTTATGCAAAAATACAACTTCATCCTCATCATCTTCACCATTTAGCCAATCCTCCTCCTCCTCTTCCTCCTCTTCTTCATGCACTTCATCTACCCTTATAATTCGATTATCATCTGAACCCTCACTAGTGATAGGATCAGAAGGTGTAGATGGCGAAGGAGAATGAGTAGCAGCACGAGAGGGTACCTCAGAAGCACCACCAGAGGCATAATCACCAAATGGGTCTTCAACTGTATCATCTGTTTGGTTCTTACTGCTTTCTTCTACGCTGTTCCCACCATGAACTTCAAACAAAACACCATCTTTCGACGATTCCGTCTCTTCGTAACTAGGTGGAAGATCAATAGGGTCAACGCGAAGAGAAATGAGGCCCTTACGAGAAGAGGTTGTTCTGGGTCGTTCTTCTCCGTGTCCCTCATCACCATTGCGCCTCAGGGTCTCTTGATCTAAATCTATATACGTATTGGAGACATCCTGTAGTATGGCAGAAGGATCATCATCTCTGGCAATGGTGGACATTGGAATTGTTTCCCCACCAGTTGCACCACTAGTTGCATTACTTGCGTTGTGCTCTGCATTGTAATCCAAATCCAATAAAGGACCATGGAAGTTCTGCCTGCCCCAGAAAATGTAACTCACGGCGGCAAAGAGGGTGAAGAATAACACAACTACAAATGCATAGTTCATGGAGATCAATGTGATGGGGATCTGCGGTGGCATGCATAGGATGATCACCGTCATAAACACCCACACTAACGACATCATATTGACTAGCCAGCCCAATTTACGTAGCTTGAAGATGGCACCACGTATTTTCCGCCGCTTGTTCAGCAGTAGACATAATATGGGGATACCATTGGCAAGCGCCAACGAAATCACAGTGCTTCCCACAAACGAGTTGAACGCGCTCGAAGATACCAAAGACATAAGGCCCAACACCACGGAAATGGCGGCCGAAAGGTGTAGCGCATTTCTAGGCACAATGCTCCCATCGGGCATCTCGTTCACCTGGGTCCATAGCTCTTTGTACGGAAGACCGCCATCTCTTGCAAAGGCATAGGTTCCACGGGAGGCGGTGGTTAGCGAGCCAATCCCGGCAAACAGCACGGTGCCGATGAGAAGAAGCACGAGCAAGAAGGAGACAAGGTAGCTCTTAGTAGAGAGCTTGAAGACAAGATCGATGGGCATGATATCGGGGTTTGAATCGAGCAACAGCGTCAGCTCCGGCAATACTGCTAGAATGGGGATAATAAATACAATGCCAGTTAGCCCAGCGATTAATACACTATACACCATCCCCTTGGGGATATTGCGCTCAGGGTCCTTCACCTCATCGGACATGGAGGGGATCATGCCGTATCCTTGAAGGGTGAATGCGGCAGCCTGTAGACCGATTAGAAAGGCAATTGGGTCTGGCCAACCAGAACGCGAGGCGTTGAAATCGGTTAAAATAAATTTAATATCGTGGAAAGAGCTCGAAAAGAGGAGCAACAAGATATCTATAAGCAGAACCGTATAGATGGTCCAGTATATACATAGCTTGTTAATCCTTTCCAGGTGTGCGGAGAACTTGAGGTTGACAACAAGACAAACCAGTACGAGTAGATAGTATAAAAATAGCGTAATCAAAGCGTCACGCTTGTAGGCATCATCCTTCAAGCCAAATATAGACATGATAAACTGGGACCCACCGTACAACACACTGATAAACATCGTCCAATTGCCAATGATGAGAAACCAACCCGTGAACCACGAAGAGAACAAGGAGTACTCGTCGTTTGACAAGATGGCCGCAAAATGGTACACGCCACCTGATGAGGGGTATTTGGAAGATACCTCGGCCAATGAGAGTGCTACAAATAACGACATGACAAACACTGCCACCCACCCCCACAATATGGTCACGCTGCCGCCATCGATAAGGCCGATAGCCAATGTACTGGAAAGACCCAATGGAATTCCCATCAACGAGAAGCCCAACCCAATGATAGAACTAACGGTGAGTTTCCGCGAGAGCTCTTGTTTGTATTTAAAATGCTCCACTTGTTCAAAGTCATCGTCTTCAGAGAGGAGATGAGCCAAGAGGTTGTGAGGGACCCTGGAGGTGACCTCATCCAATCGGCTCAAAGGATTGTAGTCGGGCATGCTAGCTATTTTTTACTGTGTATGTGTGATGATGATCTTTTTGGAATTTGGGGGTGCAGATGCCTTCTGGATGCCCTCTGGATGGTTTCCTTTCGATCTCCTTCTGTGATGAGGAATTCGATGTGTGTGTGAGGAGGTGATGTATGTGACATTCAGCTGTCATGTGACATTTTGAATATAGATAATGCAGAATGAATATAGGGTACGTAATATATATATATATGTATATTTTTGTTTACTTCTTGGAGCAATTGGGTGCCTATGATGTCGGTCAACTACCACACATTATACGATTGTATCACTATGTGTGGGGTGGCTGATCAGTAAGAGCACCCAAATGAACAATGCAGGATAGACGACACTTTTTTTGGTGAACTCGGGGTTACAACTGATTATGTGATGTTTTAGGCCAATGAGTTGTATGAGATGATTTCTTGTAAGACGATGACTTGTATGGGAATGTGATGAATAACAGCATAGCTTTCATTAAATGCCATGTGCTGATGTGTGCGTCTCTTGTCAAAAGACAAGACTGTTGGCAGATGGATGCGGAGACGGGGATGGCGGGAAGGGGAGGCACACAAGGAGGAGATGGTAGGCACACAAGGAGATGGTAGGCACACAAGGAGGTGGCAGGCAGACAGGGAGATCTCACAGAAGACAAGGGGAGGAGAGACAAGACAAGGGGAAGACAGGGGTGCACTACACTTTGTTACACAAAGCCGCTATGCTCTCCTACTGAAATTGCATACAATAGGTGGAGCATGTAGGGGCAGGGCAGGCGACGGATAGCGCTCATGGCAATTGTGCAGTGCGGAGAGGAGCAGTGCAGACGGGAGTGCAGAAACAGTGCGTAGTGGATTCTTGCATTTACCTGTATTCTTAGGACACATACAGGCTTGTGTAGATAAGGTTGAGGTATGGACCGTCTATATTAAGAAGGTGTTAAGATGGAGAAGAGGGAGAAGAGGGAGAAGAGAGGCATGGTCAAGTATACAGTAGTACAGTATAGTGTAACGAGTTTTTTAGATTAGCGAGCTTAGTATAGGTTAGAGAACTAGAGAATTGTAGCAAAGAGTTAGTTCGCTATAGAGTAGAGATGTGCAAACAATTCAACGTACTCTAGAGGGAACACTATAATGTAGAGATATTATTATTGAAACAATTAAGGGAACGACCAAAGCAGCACAGTAGTCAGTTGCCTGGTCGAGTAGAGTCAAGTAGAGACAACTAGAGAGGCCCCATTAAGCAGAATGACATAGAATTGCCTAAAATAATATCATCTTCATATACAATAAATTATATAGGCAAGCACCAAACACAGCGAAGGGTAGCGCACCATGTGCACATACTGGGGTAGTGGTGTGCACACACGCTCATCTCATCGCCATACATTTTGTGTACCACACTGTGTAATCACAGAATTATATAGTGGTTTTCGCTTACTAGAAAATGAAAAATACACTAACAAAACTTGCATACAAGACAAGACGTGACCACATTCAAGAACAGGAACGATAAAACAAACAAGATATACAAGCTAACAAGATAACTTACTGGTATAACAGATCGGTGAAACAGAGTGGAACAGACTAGAAGAACAGACTAGGATATTGTACTAGGATATTAGACTAGGATAACCCACTAGCGTGACCATAACCCACTAGCATCGAACTAGTCAACTCACCTGCATAACACAAACTCAGACAAGGACACAAATTTACAGATAAACAGAACAATTCCCACGTTTCCCTCACTCTTCCATACCCTCAAACAAGGCACAAACATCACCGAACGATCGCAGCTTGGCTGGACATCGCTACCTATATATTTGCTTACTTGTATATACCTAACAATATCCAACAATGGACGAAGATCTTTATGATGAGTGAGTATGAAATATATATATATATGCATCTATAGATGTGAACGTCTGTATTTATATATATATATATCTATATAAGCATCCATATCTCCCTGATTATCAACTAACAAACAGATTTGGTAACCCAATTGGGGGACAGGCTTCTGACCTTGAAAACTCACAAGAGGAACCAATTGACTCTGATGATGAAGTGGAAATTGACTCTGATGACGTTGAGAGAGAAGAACCTCAAGAACCCATGGAGGGTGTCGAACAGTCAATCATCCTCCACGAGGATAAACAACACTACCCGACTATGGTTGAAACATTTGGGTCTGAAGTTGAAGTGATTATTCCCCAAGGAGACGCGCAAGATATTTCTGAGCCCATTATAGCACCCGAAATAGAGAAACACTTCCAGATTGAGGAGACCGATTTGCCTCCTACAACATACTCCAAAGAGTATATGGCGGACGTGGTAAGCAGGTTGCCCGAGAGGGTGAGGAATGTTGTTGTATGTGGAGATTTGCACAGTGGCAAAACTTCGCTGGTGGATTTGTTAGTGTTGCATACGCATCCTTTGCTGGCTGAGGCTGCAAACAAAGCCGACCTGAAAAACTACAAGTCACTGAGATATACGGATAACCATTTATTAGAAATAGAACGCGGTGTTTCAATTAAAGCGACCCCAATGACGTTGATGCTCACCACATTGACCAAGGGCCAGCGCTCCTTTGTAGTTAATCTTGTTGACTCACCAGGGCACGTGAACTTTTACGACGAGTACGCTGTGGCCACACGCCTGGCTGATACTTGCGTGCTTGTTGTTGATGTCGTTCAAGGGTTGACAATGGGATTAAAAGTGGTGATTGACCACGCGATTAAGAACAAGCTTCGTATGTGTTTAGTGGTGAATAAGATCGATAGGTTGATTTTGGAGCTACGACTGCCTCCCGCTGATGCCTATCATAAGATCCGCCACACCATCGACGAGATCAATTCATACATCGGAGAGCCGTCGTTATTATTTTCGCCATCACTCTCCAATGTATGTTTTGCCTCATCCACATTGAACTTTTGCTTTAACCTGAGGTCGTTTGCAGCTTTGTATATAGAGAGGCTATATATGGACAATGTGGATATAGATGAGCTGGCAATACGTTTATGGGGAGATGTTTATTATGGGGAGGTCAAGAACGACAACAGTACCTTCTCCAACAACTTCTCTTGCAACCCGCCATTCTCCGGTGCCCCCCGGTCATTTGTCCAGTTCATATTAGAACCCCTTTATAAACTGATAACTGCAACTTTGACCAAAGATGGTGAAGCCCTTCAGCAGTTCCTTAAACAGCGTCTGAACATCACTGGGATCCCCAAGAAGGTATTCAAAGCCGATTCCCAAGTGTTGTTGAAGAGTGTTTGTAGTGCCTTTTTCTCAACGCCTTCTGTGAATCCCGTTGTGGGGTTTGCCGACATGGTGTACACGCGTGGCATATCACCCGTTGAAGGTGGAGTCAACAAGGCAACCACCGCGTATTCAGGGACCTGTCAAGACTCTGCATATCAGCACATTGTTGCATGTGATGCAAACGGGCCGCTGATTGCCCATGTAGCCAAACTGGTGGACACATCCGATGGCAAGAGGGCGTATGCCCTTGTTAGGGTTCTTTCGGGGACTCTGTCCACCAACACCAAGTTGAGACTACTTGGTGAGAGCTATGCAGATGACTATGATGAAGATGCGAAGGAGCAGGATATACGTAGGATATACATAATGTGTGGTAGATATCGATTTAGCGTAAATGATTTGAGTGCTGGTAGTATTGGATTAGTAGCTGGCCATGATATCGACTCGTTCGTCACAAAGACGGCGACAATTTACGACAAGGCTTTTGTTAATTCAGTGAGTGGCCAGCATGGGACGATTAGCGGTAAGAATTCCAGCCTACCACTGTATATCTTCTCCCCCCTCGACTATATTGTTGTTCCTACATTTAAAGTGGCTGCTCAGCCGGTAAACCCGTCCGAATTGCCCAAGTTTGTTGGAGGCCTTCAACGGCTCAACAAGTCGTATGCGGGGTGTGAGATCCGTGTTGAAGAGAGTGGTGAACACGTGATCATCGGATCGGGAGAACTTTATATGGATTGCCTTTTGCATGATTTACGTAAGTTGTATAGCGACATTGAGATTAAAGTGAGCGACCCTGTCACCAAATTCATGGAGACGTGCGTTGATGCCACCAAGATCAAAGTGTCAGTAGAGTCAGCCAATAGAAAGAACAACATCTCTATTGTCGTTGAGCCGTTGGATCCTTCCATTGCCAGCGATATAGAGAGGGGAAGAATACCCACAGCGAGTGCCAGAGAGACTGCAAAGTGGTTTCAGCAACAATATGGATGGGACTCCTTGGCCAGTCGGTCTATTTGGTCACTGGGTGGACAGGATATGGTAAATTCGAGTGCTCAGTTTGGTACCGCTATTCCCAACATCCTTATTGATGACACTCTGTCACAGGGAGGAGACGACGCTACACGTAAAAAACTCCTCTCTGCCAAAGAGAACATCAAGCAGGGATTCAGATGGGCCACAAGGGAGGGCCCACTGTGTGACGAAGGGATACGGGATTTGACGTTCCGGATTGTAGACATCAGCCTATCCGATAATTTGCTTGAGCGTAATGGAGGCCAGATCATCCCCATGGTTAGAAGAGCGTGCTACACAGCGATGATGATCAGCTCACCTCGGCTATTGGAGCCTATCTATGAGGTTGAAATAGTATGCCATGTCAACATCGTCAAGCGGTTAGGTGAGCTGCTGGATAGGAGACGGGGGTCGATTGTAGAGGATTCTCCAATCGGGGGCACACAGTTGTATAGAGTTATAGGGTATGTACCTGTTATTGATTCTGTAGGGCTTGAAACGGATATAAGGGTTCAAACGCAGGGCCAGGCGATGCCACTGATGAGGTTTTACAAGTGGCAGGTTGTTCCTGGAGATCCCTTGGATGAGGATGCGTTTATTCCAATGTTGAAGCCAGCTCCGTATAGGTCGCTTTCACGTGACTTTGTTATAAAAAGTAGAAAGAGAAAAGGATTGGGAGGAGAACCATCTTTGGAGAGGTATGTAGGGAGAGATACCATTGAGAAGCTGCAACTGTTGAATAACTAGCCTTAGCTGGGGTGAGGTAACTAGTGATTCACATATATATAAAAGGCTCAGGGTGATGACGAGAGTAATAGACGAGAGGAGATGAAGCTGTATGGAATAGTTGGTTGGGTGATCTCAGATTGGAGAGTTTAATATGATAAATTGGAGAGTCCAACTTTGTCAGCTTAGAGTCCCAATTCACAGAGTCTTTCACTATGTGATACTGTACTATATAAGCTGTGTAATGTGTATATTATAACCATGTCAAATAATTAACCAGTTGGGTGGGGCATATAGGTTGCCGGGTAGTTTAGTGAGTTTGTATTCACATTTGCTATTGAGTTCTCCTCTATTGGTTCATATTTGCTATTGAGTTCTTCTCTATTGGTTCATATTTGCTATTGAGTTCTTCTCTATTGAGTTCACATTTGCTATTGAGTTCTCTATTGAGCCGCTATAGTTGTACATTTTCGAGCAGCTCAGACCCCTTTAGATATTCACTTTCTCCTTCTGCTCTTGCCGGGCCTTTGCTGCTTCCCCTTCATCTTCCTACCGTTAAACCCAGAAACATCAGCAGAACTCTCTGCCGTATTGCTCCTCTTGAACCTCTTCATGCCTCCCTGGCCAAACTTTGCATTCTTGGCAAGGCGCTTTCCGTTTGGCTTGCTGCCCTTGGCCCTCCTATCGTTGTATTCGTCCTTATCAGCTGCTGCCTCTTCAACAGCAATATCAAACTCATCCTTATCTATCTCGTTATCCTGTCTCTTTCTCTTGAGAGACTTAATCTTATCCAAAGTGTCTCTCTTTTGCTTCTGCCTCTCTTGCAGAGTTGCATTTTGAACTTGCTTTCCAAACTTCTTGAGCTGCCTCTGCCTCTTTGCATCTTCTGACGCTTTTTTGGCCGTCGCCTCTTTAACCAGCTTGCTCTTGAGCTTATCCATGTGCTCATCTGACTTCACCATCTCTGCAAAGTAGTCCAGTGGACGTGAAAAGGCAACCTTGAGGGCCAGCAGCTTTGCACGGCCAACTTTGGCAGCGTCGAGTGCCTGCTTGTAGAAGGCCAATTCTCTCTGTGTGTCATCGTAGATGTCTTTGATCTCTGCCTCTGTTTGAGTAGCGTATGTAACTGTCTGATGCTCGTCAAAGGCTGTTTTGGCCCATGGGAGCTGAATGCGTGAGAGCGATTCTCTAAGTGCTGCAGTGTTGTTGACGGTGAGTTTGGCATGGGGGACGATGTCCGCATCGGAGTCAATTTCCACTTCCGAAAGAGGAATATCTTCTTCCTCTTCCTCAGCATCTTCCTCATCCTCCTCATCCTCCTCATCCTCCTCATCCTCTTCATCCTCCTCATTCTCATCCTCTTCTTCAGAATCAGCAAGAACATCCGCACTTAACCTGGCCTCGATATCGTCAATATCAGAACCCTCAACGTCATCTACATCTTCATCCTCCTCGTCTTTCTGCACCTGCTTCACCTCCTGTTTCTTTAACTGCCTCTTTTCTTTATTGCTCAGTGGCCTCTCCTCAACCACTTTCTTCTCAACGGCCTCTTTGAGGGCAGCCTTTTTGCCTCCCTTACCTCTTATTCCCTTAGACATTGTGTGTGCTAACGGATATATAATGAACGAACCTAGGAAAACCCTGGCTTGCAATGACTATATATACAAGAGTGCCTATATAGAATGAGCCACAAGAGTAGAGACACCTCTACTGTTCACCATATCGGAAGGCTCGCAGCATAACCAAATTTTTTAGGCGTATGCATAAAAAATTTCGGTGCATGTGATGAGGTTACCCGGTGCAGTATTGGGGGAGAAGAAGTTGAGGGAGAGGAAGAGGTGGTGTGGTGAGGAAATGATTAGAGAAAATGATTAGAGGGAATGATTAGAGGGAATGATTAGAAGAAATAACTCAAGTGATTTTAACTATAAATAGAGAGTTTTGCTAGAGGGCAACAGTAGGCGCTGAATGGAGGGTGGAAGGTTGAATGAAGAAGAGTAGATGGGTGCATAGTTAATTAACTATGGGGCTTAACTGCGTCTGCAGTAGATAGTGAGGCGTACATAGTTAAGGATACATAGCTAAGCGTACATAGTTAAGGACACATAGTAAGCAGCATAGTTAAGCAGCATAGTAAGCAGCATAGTAAGCAGCATAGTTAAGCAGAACAGTTAAGCAGCACAGTGAGCAGCATAGTTAAGCAGCATAGCTAAGTATATTTAGGGACACACAGCCACCAACGTTATTAAATAATCTACACCTTGGTGAATGTGAAGATCACCAGAATATATACAGGGCATGCAGAGATTTCAAGATTTATAATGTAATTATCTAACTGTTAATTGAAATAACAAATAAAAAGAGACTCGTAACAATATCTCCATAGCAGTTCTACATCTCTTCCCTCTTCCCTCCTCTTACAGTTACCGAAACGGTCAGCTGACCCGTGTTTTTCAGACAGCCCAGCGCGTTCAACACGTTCCAAACGAGGTGCGACGTAGGCGGTACGAGATAGAGGGTGGGAGGAAATCAAGCAGAGAGAGGCAGGTGGAGCAAGGTTCGATCCTCTGGAATCAGGGATCCACCATAATCACCAACCTTATACTTTAATACACCAATTGTGTACATTACTATCACACATTGTATACAATATATACATCCCTGCCCTGTCATACAAAATGAGCAAAGCCGCTAGTAGAACCAAGTTTCTGTCCGTTTTCCCAAGCCTCGTCACAGAGCTCCAGGATGAGCTCAAGCGGTACGGAATGCCAGACGATGCCATTGCGTGGTTCACACGCAACTTAGAATACAACACGCCCGGCGGGAAGCTCAACAGAGGAATCTCTGTGGTGGACACGTATGTGATCCTCAAAGGGTATTCCTCGTTTGAAGAGCTGAGCGAGCAGGAGTACTCACAGGTTGCGCTTTTGGGATGGTGCATTGAGTTGCTCCAGGCATACTTCCTCGTTGCAGACGACATGATGGATGCTTCAATCACCAGAAGGGGGCAGCCTTGTTGGTACAAAGTGGAGGGAGTGGAGAACATTGCGATCAACGATTCCTTCATGCTGGAAGCGGCCATCTACGTACTGCTCAAGAAACATTTCAAGGGGGAGCCTTACTACGGGGATCTGCTGGATCTGTTCCACGAGGTGACTTTCCAGACGGAGCTCGGACAGCTGTTGGACCTCATTACGGCCCCCGAGGACCATGTTGACCTGTCCAAGTTTTCGCTTGCCAAGCACTCTTTTATTGTCATCTTCAAGACGGCCTATTACTCGTTCTATCTGCCCGTGGCACTTGCTATGTACATGTGTGGAATCAACAGCGAAAAGGATCTCCAGCAGGCCCGGGACGTGTTGATCCCCCTTGGTGAGTACTTCCAAATCCAGGACGACTACCTTGACAACTTTGGCAAGCCAGAGGATATTGGCAAGATTGGTACGGATATCCAGGACAACAAATGTTCATGGGTGGTGAACACTGCTTTGGGGCTGGTGACTCCAGAGCAGAGGGCCATCCTTGATGAGAACTACGGGCGCAAGGATTCTGCGAAGGAAGCTGTTGTCAAGCAGTTGTTTGACGAGCTCAACATTAAGCAGATCTATTTGGAGTATGAGGAGAAGATTGTAGGGGAGTTGAGAGAGAAGATTGCTAATGTCGATGAGTCGAGAGGGTTCAAGGGATCTGTTCTCACTGCTTTCTTGAACAAGATTTACAAGAGACAGAAGTGAAGGGTGAACAAGAGAACAAGGCATGATATGTTGAGCGATCAAAAAGGTGTTGAGGAAAGCACTAGATATTGCCAAACACATGCTGTGATGACGAGGAGATGAGGTGAGAATATAATATATTCCGATTCAATATAATACACCAAATTTAATTCACTCTTATACAATAGCTCTCTTGCGTTCACACTCACCACTTGGTTTTTCACGATTATTTGTTAATAGAATTCGCATTGCTACCAAAACCTTTTATAACTTTCATATTTACTATAACATTTATTATTCCTTTATTTTGCCTACACGTTAACTCTCTTCAACTCTTCAGCACCAGCCTTGGTGTACAAGAACTCATTGTAGTCTCTGGCCCATGCCCATACGTTCCATACAATGACACCAGGCAGGATCACATACAATGCCTGAGCCTTTGTTCTTCTCCATGTGTTGAAGATGGCCTTGTTAAGGGAGCCCTTGAGTGGGTCCTGAGCATAGGGGGACACAGTGTAGGTGGTGATACCCTTTTGTGGAGGGGAGCCTGAATTGTTAGTATGCACGAAGCACAAGAGGAGCACAAGAAGAGCACGAAGCACAAAGCACGAAGCACAAAGCACAAAGCACAAAGCACAAAGCACAAAGCACAAAGCACAAGATGCACAAAGATACGCAGCGTCTAAAAAGTGAACTAAAATGGATACCCCAAATGGACAACGCAGACCAAAATGGAGAGATGAACCGCATAGAAAACACACTAGTGAAAATGTGTCACCACGCGAAACAGCCTTAGTGGATGGCAACCGAATAGTCACCGAGTGGCCACAAAGTGGTTCACTCAGAGTGCTTGTGGTGCCCAACGTCGATCATTTCGCATCTGAACAAGCGAAAGATAACGACAAATATGAATTCATCTCAAAGATTTCACCGTTGTTACTGCCACACAATTATAGACGGGTGTGCTGCTAAAGTGAGGATTATAAATGTAACTTCAATGTTCCATCTCGTTCTTTTTAGCGAGTCACAATAACTGCATACAATAACTGCATACAATAGTTGCATACAATGCGCGAAACCTAAGCACCACAAGCACCACCAGCACCTCCAGCACCAATCAAGGTCACTAATTGAGAATCCTCTAATTGTTGACAGACACTTATCGCCTCTGAATGCCTGTGCTTTCTTTGGTTTCCCGTGTTCTCTGATTTCTCTGTTCTCTCTGATTACAGATCCCTCACCTCGCAGACTTCGGTTGCTTCTGCCTCTAAGCTCATTCCATATTTTAAATGCATTACTTACCCATAGAACCCCACCATCCCATAGATGCACCCGGATGACCAGCCATTTTGAATATATATAACTGATTTATTGATAGTGATTGAGTCTTGTGCGATATTTGTTATACGTAAATACGTTTATCCTTCATACATTCAACTCTGCTAATTGGCACCACTGGAGAATCTATAAAGGAGTGTGAGAATCAAGTGTGGTTGCGTTTTGAACACTTTAGATTGGCTGGTGGGATTTCCTTACCCGGATGAATAGGATCATGGATTATGGATGAGGTAATCCACGACATAAGCATGGGCATATTGTGGAGACAGACGTTAAAGGGTAGGAATTCCAGTTGACACGCTACTTAGAGAGAGCCTTGACGCCGTAGGCCATATAACCTGCGGGCCTTACAGCTTGTCAGGTATTAGGATATATGCAGGGGATAGATAGTCCATAATATTGTTCCTGGTGGGTATTAAACTTACTATCTAGCACCACTCATCAAAGACGGCGTCATCAGAGCCGTATAACATAGATGATACGACGATGGATACGTTTTTTCTTGTCGAATTAGGATTTTTCATACTTGTATTATGGTAGTGCATGATTGTCTGGTATAGGGAAAAGTGGGTAGCACTTTGGATCTTCACATGCAAGGCGTATGGATCCAAGAAACGCATTGCCTGGCATATTTATCTGGAGAAATACATTTCTGATAAGCAATGTGTAATAAAAGTCCAACTATGATACCTTGATCCCAAAGGCGGGATTCCCAATCGCTGTACATGTTTCTCCAAATGACTCCACATTCCTTTCTCGGCGTGCCACCGACTATAACCGACGCATGCCGTTGTGGTGATGCATTCTTGGTTGCCAAGAAGGATGGTCACGTCTCTACCAAGTCAAGAGGG
Organism: Kuraishia ogatae; assembly: GCA_003706285.3. Taxonomy (NCBI): domain Eukaryota; kingdom Fungi; phylum Ascomycota; class Pichiomycetes; order Pichiales; family Pichiaceae; genus Kuraishia; species Kuraishia ogatae. The sequence goes on from PPKV03000004.1 coordinate 123,870, forward strand.
TGGCGACTTGTGTCAGTGAAAGAGGAGTAGGTGGAAAATCCACACAGGTCAAACAATGACTGTTGATGGAGGGTTCGAATTCTACGAGAGAGGGGAGTTCCCGAGACAACCAAAGATGACAACCATAGAAGACATACCCAGATGGCATACTCAGATGACAGGTGCATGACGCAGAAGCCAAGGTGGAATAACAAAGGGCAGCCAGGAGCAACTTTGCGGATGGGCCTTTGCAATTTTATACTCTGCTAGAACAACGATATGGAATTCACAGAGAGCGCACCGCTTGCAAGGTTACAGTGAGAATGGAGGTTTGGAGCTTTGATGACAATCACAATATAATGTAGATACAGGAATGAAGAGTTGGTTATAATAGGGTGATATATATAATGATATATATATAATGATAACATGTAATGATTTAAAAATACTACAGAATATATAATAGAGTATTATTAGGTATGGGGATTATATATTCAACGACCCTGTTACTTATCACCTGGTGTGTCTTAAATATTTCGTGATTATATTTGATGTGAAGATATGCCCGCGTATATCCTTGTAGCGTTTGCTTGCGTGTGGGTTCAATCAGTTCTCCGTTGAATTCTCCGTTGAATGTGCCCTTTAAACAAACTCCTTCAAAGGACTGCCTCTTCTCCCTCTCCCTACGGTATCCCTCGATGCTCCCTTGATGCTCCCTCCATTCTCCCTCGATGCTCCCTCCATTCTCCCTCGATGCTCCCTCCATTCTCCCTCTATGCTCCCTCCATTCTCCCCCATTCTCCCTCTGTTCTCCTTCCATTCTCCTTCCATGCCCCCCTCTCCCTACTGTCTCCGCCCCACACCCCGCTTCGTTCCATTGCAGCTCACATATACAAAAAATATTTCCAACTGCATGGCATCTGACTGATGGCTTTTTGAGGAATTGAAGGAGGGCACTTTTGGTTATTGGACCACACCATTCACAATATTAACTGGTGACCTTGTCTATTAGGATAATATTCAGTTAACATATACACAATAACGCTCTAATTATATTTAGTTTGTTCACCACTTGATCAGTTATTCATCCTACCCACAGTCACAAACAGTCATCCACAGTCACCCACTGCATCAATTAGTGGACTGACCAACTACATCAACACACTAAGGAGGCCAAAGGCACTAAAGTGGCTAAAGGGACCAAAGTCACAGGTCAAAAGGGACTAAAAGACTAAAGGGACTGAAGGAGAACCACACTAAGTGTAAAGCACACTGCACTATACATATAATACACACTACACATCGTGGTGTATACGTGGTGTGCATACATTATTATATAATCCATATAATTCATTGGTAAAATATAAATCATACACAAGACATAGCCCATCCACACAAGACACAGCCCATCCACACAAGACACAGCCCATCCACACAAGACACAGCCCACCCACACAACACACTCACACAACACACCACTCCGTAACACGCTGTTACACTGCCCCAATTAATGAAAACAAGCCAAGACCATAGTAAGATAGCCACCTCCGTTGACAGCCTCCCCGATAATGAAAGTGGCAAGTTTGTTGCCTCAGACCCTCGTTCCTCACCCTACAATAAGGTGACAACTTTCTCACCCAATCAGTTTGTCAGCACAAATATTCTCTCACTGTCCATAATGAGTTCCTCTGAGGTTAATAGAGAAACTGAAACCAACAAAACCAGAAGAGCCACTGAAACACACAGAACCAGAAGCAATGGTATTCCCACTTTATCACATGCCAAGAAAAACTATGGAAACCTCATAGCAGAGGAGCCCGATTTGAGGGCGCCCAGTGAGCCCCCCGGTCGCCCAACAGGTGGTAAACCCGCTCGGCTGATGAGAACCTATTCTGATTCCGAAAAGAGCAATTTCAATCTCAGGACAGGAGCACGTGTTTTTGATGATTTGAAACACAGACCATACCATGAATATTCTCAGCAGGAGGAGTTGGAAGCTGACCGGTCACCTGAACAGCCGCGCGAGCGGTCGCGTGGACGGTTAGTCAGTAGGCCTGCTGGCTCAAACAGCCAATCAGGCAACCACCTAAAAGATGTGAAAATGAGTCGCGGGGATTCTTCTAACAGTAGTGTATATAGCCGACCCAATATAATGACAGCGTATTCTTTTTCCAGTAATCTAACGGTCCCCGGGCCGACTCCTATAATGGGAGGGCCAGTCGACAGCTCTGGGGCCGTTGAGAATTCCCGGGCGGTTGGCAGTTCTGGGGCAGTTGGGAGTTCCACCGAAGTGAGGGGAGCGTCACCAACCAGCCGGGGATTGCCAAGTAATTGGGGGTTCCCAAGCAGTCGAGACATCCCAATGGGGAGGGGATTTCCTACTGGGGGAGTCAGAATGTACGGTGGGATGGGTGATACGTACGAATACTCACAGTATTCCCATGGGTACCGTAAGAATGCACCGTCGTACCTTGGAAGGCACCCATCGCTAAAGCTGTCTCGGTCTGAGTATTCTGCGTCTGAAAAGATCATCTCCGGTATTGAGGATGAGTACATTCCTGAGTTTACTTTTGAAAGTGTATATAATAAATGGTTTGAAGACGAGGGGGAGGAAGACATATATGGGGTGGATTACGAGGGGGAGAAGATGAGGCTGAGGGAGTTGAAGAGGAGGAGAGGGAGCGAAACACGTCTCCATGGGGAACAGGACGAACATCAAGCCAAGAATGAGTTGGGAGAAAGTGTGTCTGATGAGCACGGGAGACATAAAAGGGTTGATATTATACGCGTAGAGTCTAGTAGAGAAGGTCCTGGTGAAATAGATTCCGATAGATTAACCTCCAATAGACCGGACTCTCGGAGAGAAGCCACAATGGAGGAAATGAAATATCCCCAAGAGGAAACACTTCTGGGTAAATCGTCTCAGCTTGCTCCACTTGCTATCCCTAGCCAGCCACCTATTACCAACCAGCCCCTCCGCAGTGAAAACAAACCTTCCCCAGCTGCCTCGTCTCCCTCCAAACGGCGGAGTACCCGGCCTTCTTCTATTGATGAGGAAAAACAAATCTTGGGTGAGTTGCATTCCCAGGTTAACCCGATTTCCGTTCCCAAAAGGAGGGTTTTCCGTCCTGTGGGGAGCATAACGGGGTTAACGGGACTCTCGTCGTTGGAAACTACTGGTTTAGGTAACAGCTCCGATTCGCTTGGTGGGTCAAATTCCAACTCCAACTCTATTGGCGGAAGCTCTCTCGAGATGACGATCAACGATATCTCTCAGTTAGCTGGCTCTCCTCCAAGGCCCGAGGACGAGCGGCTTCTATCGCTGATCCCATTGAACTACCACGAGATGTCGTTTTCAGAGCGTAAAAAATCAGTCTCGTCAATTCTCCCGGACAGCCTCAAAGATGACTACGAATATAAAGCGCACTTGGCCAAACTTGTCAAGGCAAAGTTTAGAGACAAGTTATCCAGTAGTCGTAAATCGAGCCCTGCAGTGAGGTATTTGAACAGCTTGTCGAGCATTGCAAAGTTTAAGGTTTTCTACGACAGATTTGGCAATCAGATTAGAGGCGAGGCCGAATCTGGCAAACCGGATAATGTCAACGATAAGGGGAGTGTAGTTTTGGGCCATCGGTTGGGTGGGGTGATTGGCTTTGGTGCGTGGGGGATTATCAGAGAGTGTACGGAGATTATTGGTGATAGTGGGGTAGCGCCGGAGTTGTCGATTATCGCTGATAGAGCCGATGGCACAACAACAGGTGCTATAGGTGGCGGTGCTATTGGTGGCGGTGCTTTTGGTGGAGGCACCGTTGGGCCTGGCACGTCAGATACTTCGGGGGGGACTATTGTTCCAGGTACAATCAGGACTGAGCCTAACGTCAGCGAAAGGCAACTTCATAATCTGTTCACGGGTGGAAGCAGGATACCTGATGACTCCATTTCTCCAAACACATCTCTCCAGAATATTAATAGCCCCTCAATAATCAGTCCCTCAACCATCAGCCCCACCATAGGCAAGAGGAATGGGTCTCGTTTTGGCTCATACACTCCCAGCAGACGCTCCTCGCTTGCCTTTAGCTATAATGCGCAACCGTGGAGACATGGCAGCGTCACTGGTGGTGGTGGAGACGCCCTCGGTGGAGGAGGCGGTATTGGTAATTCCACTACATTACCCCCTCCCCACACTGGGGGCACCGTTCGAGCAATGAAAATTGTAAACATCACATCCCCACAAATCAGAGATAGGTTCCGTACTGAGATCGAAATCTGGTCTCTATTACACCATCCCAACATTCTGCCCCTTTTGGAGTGGAAACAGACCAAAGAATTGATCTTTGCACTGACCCCAAAGATTTACGGCGGCACTCTCTTCGAGCTCGTGCGGTATTGGGACATGTACGACTCTCCTAACACTACAGTGACCTTTTCGGATAGATTGGTGATCACACGCAATTATTGTCTTGACGTGCTGTACGGGCTGGAGTACATGCACCAATTGGGTATTGCACACGGTGATGTTAAGCTGGAGAATTGCCTTATAGATAAATATATAGAGGGTAAAGAAGGAGGAGAAGCTGGAGAAGAGAAAACTCGTATATTACTATGTGACTTTGGAATGGCACAATTTTTCAAAGGAGGCATAATTGAACTCGATGGCAGGAGGAGAAGGGTAAGCACTGGTGGGTACTTGCTCAAGAGCAAGTCAGCCAGCGATTTGCATGCCGTGGAGTCTGGTAGTGTAGGGCACAACGACGATCTTAAGGAGGCCGGAGATCTCGGCGATAACGATACAAACTTATATAGAGGTGCTCACGGCATAGACGGTAGAGCTAAACAAAGAAAACTGAGTAAACATAGAAACAGCAGCAGAGATAGTGATGCTGAAGATGACGAACCTCTTTCTTTCAGAGTCGCCAAAATGGATAGAGCATCAACTGTTTCTCCGTCTTTGGCTGCTGGTGTTGGTTCCGGATCCGGGAAACGTCCTCTGTTGGACCGTAATAATTCGCACGACGGGCCAATTGGAATTTCGTCATTCGCAAAGAATTTTGGTCCTTCTCCAGCCTCAACCTTTTTGAGGCCTTATTCGTTCACCAGGATGAATGGCAGTGGAACAATAACAGCCACGGACAAGCAATCTGTGGCTACCTCTCAATCTGGTAATTCTCAATCTGGCACATCACAATCAGGTAATACACCTTCGAGTAACACTCCAGCAGGGACTCCTCCCATTGTTAACCATGCATCACCTGTAAAAGATGTCAACAATGGCGTCAGCCTACCTGATTCCCACATTGGATCGCTTCCATATGCCTCACCTGAGAATTTGGAGCCCAATCCTCCTCCTCTGGATAGCAAATCCGATATGTGGGCGTTTGGCGTCATGCTCTACACCATGTTATCCGGTAGGTTGCCCTTCCAGCACAATTTTGAGCCCAGATTAAGGGCAATGATTGCCAGGGGTAAATATGATCTAAAGGGAATAGAGGAGATGATTAATAGCGAGGGGAAACAGCAACTGCTATATGTGTTGAAGGGATGTCTTCAAAGGGATCCTACCAAGAGGATGACTGTTGGCGAGGCTATCAGTTTAATCAGATGAATGGTTTTGTAAGGTAGGAAGAGAGAGAGAGAGTGAGAGAGAGATGCATTTTGTATATTATATAAATGGACTTTAATAAGTTATGTTGTAATGATTATGTGATGTTTTCATACGGATTATGTAATAACTCATTCTTGGAATACGCTGCATAATACTGGGTGGCACACTCACTAAATCCACTCAATAAATCCAAGTATCCAACTATGTACAGAATGTTACTGTAAAGTTTCACACACGATCTATAAAACAATGAATAACTTCTCAGAGCCTCAACTCTATAACCATCACCAGTAATTTAACGGTGATCTAATACATGAATATATATCCAGTCTGGTTGATTGGAGCTTGTTTGGATCGAGCCTGGTTGGTTCCATGGCTTGTAGTGGTACGCCGTAGTATTCATATTCCCATTACGCATTAATTATGTCATCAGATGGCTATCTGAAGCATGTGTGCGCAGAAAATATCACTGCTAGGAGAAAGTAGTGCAACATCCATGTATAGTGGTTATGCTTTCGTTGCCTTTACACTCTAGTGTAAAGGTGTAGGTTAATGGGACAATTGGATATACATCTGGATATCTAGATGTGTATATTATGTATATTTATGAACACATAATACATATTACACCTAAATATCAGATATATATTGTGAAGAGACATTTATATAATGTTAAATACTCATATTTGTATATCTTGGCATTCACTTATCCTGACTCACATTGTTAACCAGCTTTGGCAAATGTGTTACATAATATATTATGTAACACATTTGTTAGTGTCACTACCTGTTTGTTTGGGCATTCCCCGTAATGGGCATCCATTATGGGCATCCATTGTGAGGTTGTGCATTCATTCCCCTGTGTTGAGTGGGGGTTTCATCACTATTAATATATCGATATATAAAGGGTTTGGCAGATGGATACATTATATTCCATCTATACATAATAAGACGCACTCCTTGAATCTCACGTATTTTTACGGTGTGCAGCGTACAGTTGGTGTTGAACGTGAGCAATTAGACGCACTCGCAAGCGTGGCACAATCAACAACAAGGAGGAGGAAACAAGACACGAACAAGGAAAAAGTGATTGAAATCACAGCGGAAGTGAAATAATTGAAATATTTGGATAAAAATACACCATATAACGGTAAATAGGTAACTTTAAAAGCAATAATCAACCACATTGTCCTTGTGTGATTGTGGGCTTAGGTTTCATCAGAGTGAAAATGTCACAAGAACAAGAAAACCCAGAGCACCTAATGGAGAGGGGACAGCCAGAACAGGCACAGGTGTACGACAGTACAGTGGGGGCCGTGGCAGTGGAAGTGCCAGTAGAAGCAGTTGGATTAATCGATGATGAAAATATAGCTGATGCTTCAGGTGATCAAAACAATCAATTTGATGAATTTAATCAAGACACAAATATAATTGAGCAAGGGAATGAACAGGTGGACCAATTGGACTCAGCAAACTCAGCAGACCAACTGGACGCATCGGACCCACTTGTTGAAGAGGGGATTTCCATTGATGATTTTAGTACGCTGGAGCAGTTTAATGAATTGGGTAATCAGGCAGAGCATGAAGGAAATACAGCAGATGCGGCGAATGCGGCCAACGCAGGTAAAGTGGAACAAGCAGAGGAAGTGGAACAGGTGGAACAAGAAGCAACTGAGCCCAGTCAACAGGTAGAGAGTGCAGTTGGCACTCCCAGGAGAACACAAAGTGCGATGCCAAGTGAAGCTCAAGTTGGTGACTCCGGTGAGGAGATAGCTGAAGCAGCCGCCGTGACAACCGGCACTGCTGAGCCATCAGGGGTAGCTGAGCCAGTAGAGGAAACTAAGGCGACCCAGCCAACTGAGGCAGCCGAATCGACTGAGATGCTTGCAACAGCTGAACAAAGTGGTGAATCTGCAGAGATAGCTGATTCCGCTGGAAAGATCGATGAAGTGGGCAAAGCTCATCCTATCGATGCCGGACGCGATGAGCCATTCACTGTGGGAGAACAAGGGGAACAAGGGGAACAAGGAGAACAAGGAGAACAAGGAGAACAAGGAGAACAAGGAGAACAAGGAGAACAAGGAGAACAAGGAGAACATGGAGAGCCAGCAGAACAAGGGGAGCAAGCGGAACAAGGGGAAGTGGCTGAACCAATAGATGGGGCAGTTCCAATAGTGGAGGAGTCCACAGAGGCTACACAGCTTCCAGAGGCCACACAGCTTCTAGAAGCTATGGCATCATTTACCGAACAAGCAGCAGAAATTACAGGCTCAGAAGTGCCAGCGGATGTTTCAGTGCCACAAACATCCACAGAACCCATAAAGGCTACTCTGCCAACTGAGTCGAGTGACCCATCTGAGTCGACTGCAGCATCCCCAGTTGCATCCCATGTGACAGCCTCAGTGACAGCGCCAGTTATATCCTCAGCAGCCCCATTGTCAGCCCCATTGGAGGGATCCTCTACTGATTCGGCTGCTCCCTCTGAAGCTCCTAGAGACAGTAGCGGAGTAACCAATGCAGTTGTTAAGCCAACAGGAGAAGCGCCAACAGGAGAAGCGCCAACGGGAGAGGCTTCAACGGGAGAAGATTCCATTGGGTTAAGTGTGGCTGGTGGACCCGTAGTTGACGTAGCAAGTAACTCTGTGGCTGTGCAAACAGAGCATAGTATTTCTGAGGCACCTCGCGTAGATAATGACAATTTATTTGAGGCCGATGGTGACGTTGTTATGGGAGAACAAGAGGTTTCCCATTCAATCGAATCAACAACGCACACCGTGGAGACTGCAAATGATGAAATGGAGGTTGATCAAGCGGCTGATGTTGATACTGAAGTACCAGTGGCAGTTGCTGAACCTTCTATTAGAGTAGATAGCAGCGTAGATATAAATCCCATAGATAAATCCTTAGAGACTGCTGAGACGGTTGAGGCTGGCGAGACTGCTGAAATCGCTGAGACGGTTGAAGCCGGTGAAAACACTGAAAAGGCTTCAACCGCTGATGCCCTCGCAGCGATGGCTACCGCAGAAACCCTATCAAATGTTGAGCCACCTACAACATCGATCACCTCTCTGAAAAGCCAGTCCCACACTGTTGTAATCCCCTCATACTCCTCCTGGTTTAATATGAACAAAATACATAAAATAGAAAAGAAAAGCCTTCCAGAGTTCTTTCTCCCAATCGGACAGAGTGCAGGCAACACTCAAACTTCTGTTACCGGAACAGTTCGGTACTCGCGTAACAAAAACCCCACTGTTTACATCAAATATCGTAACTTTATGGTCAACTCGTACCGCCTCAACCCCAACGAGTACCTAACTTTTACTGTGTGTAGGCGTAATCTGATCGGAGACGCCGCTACAGTTCTACGTGTGTTTAGGTTCCTCAACAGGTGGGGTCTCATAAACTACCAGGTGAACCCAGAATCACGTCCTGTTAGCATCGAGCCTCCGTTTACAGGGGACTATCAGGTTGATTACGACTCTCCAAGGGGTTTGTTTCCATTTGAGAGTTATAAACCTCCTTCCCATTTGCCTGATTTGACAAGGGTGAAGGAGCTACTTGCCAAGCAAAGAGATCCTTTGGCGGCAACAAATGGTTCTGATAAGACCGAAAAATCCGATACGACCGATAAGTCCGATGACACCAAAAGGCCCGAAAAGAGACCGCTTGGAACTTCAATAGACATTCCATCTAAAAGACCGCGTGTTTCCTCTTCCACAACTTGGTCTCCTGATTCGTTGGCAAAGCTGTTTGAAGGAATTAAAAAATTCCACAATGATTGGAACGCCATTTCCGACTTTGTAGGCACACATACGCCCGAGGAGTGTATTTTAGAATTCCTTCAATTGCCTATTGAGGACAAGTTTTTGGAGGAGAACCCACACGCATTGGGCCCACTTAAATATGTCAGCAATTTGCCCTTTTCTCCAAGCGACAACCCGGTGATGTCATCCGTAGCTTTTTTGGCGTCTTTAGTTGAGCCCCAAGTGGCGCTTGCTGCTTCAACGAGGGCGGTGAGGGAGATGGATAAATTGATAGCAAAGAGATTGGATAAAGAGGGTAAAGATAAAGAGGATAAAGATAAAGAGGGTAAAAATAAAGAGGGCAAAGATAAAGAGGGTAAAGAGGATGGTGATGATAGTGGGGACAATGGGGTTGTAGATAGTGGAAATAAAGCAGATAGCGGGGTTGTAGATAGTGAGGATCCCCTTGGTAGTATCAAGAATGCTGCCTCTACAGCTTTTGGAATCATTTCGGCACGCAGTCACGTGTTTGCAACATTCGAAGAGCGTGAGATGAACCGGCTGATGGTTACAATTGTAAACCAACAGCTCAATCTGGTGGAGTTGAAGGTTAAAGAGCTTGCCCGGATTGATGGGGAAAGGGAACTGCTCAAGAAGACACTTGAAAAGCAGCAGCAAGAGATGTTTTTAGATAGAATTGCATTAAGCAAAAGTAGTTTAGATGTTTCCGATAAATTGTTGGAGGCGATTGAGTTGTTGGAGGGTGTTGCAAAGGGTGTTGCAAAGGATGCTGGAGATGGTGTTGAAGGTGCTGCAGGTGCTGCATTGGCAGATGCATTGGCAGATGCATCTGGTGGAGACTCTGACGCGCTTCCTGCAGAAGGTGTGGATACCCTGCAGGGTAACATCTCAATCGGGGAACCAGCTAAAGAAGCTAGTGAGAGTGCTGACGATGACAATGATATGCAGCACGCTAATGCCAGCCAGCACATTAATGCCAACCTCCTAAGCAAAGTAAAGGCGCTTCTTTCTGAAGCCAAATCGATTGTTTTATCACCGCCACGCAAGGTTGTAAAAGCGATCGAGGAGGGTGGATCTTCAAATGGTGGTAGTGCTGATGCCACTGATAAGAAGAGTGTTGCCAAGCCAATTAGCTTTGAAGCTCCTCAGTTGTATAGGTACTGGAGCGGTTAGATGTCCAGTTTGCGCTTCATTTTCTGCTCTGATTATCGCTTTGTTGTATTTGTCTAGATATGTATTATATTAGCTACTGATTGGTTTAAACTAGGGCTCTTGGACGTAGATTCTCATGTACGCCTTACATTGGGTGACGCCAGGATGGGTTTTCACGATGGGATTTTCCGATGGCTAGTGTGGTTGTAGAGTTATCAGCGGTACATAACCGTGCAGATCCCCTAAAGCAAACCCCTTTGGTACAGCTGGTGTGCCTTAAGATATGTCTCCAATTAAATTATGTCTCCAATTGATAATACAGCTATCCCACTTTGCCCCTCCAGAGCAAAATGGATTTTACAACCATTTTGCTCAGGAGACCAGCCATCTCAGTTAGCCATCCCTGCTGTGCCTCCCACCCTACGATGCTCCTCCATCCTGTGATGCCCTACAATCCTGCCGTGCCCTTTTCCGCCGCACGGTGCCCTTTCCGCCTTGCGATGCCCTTCCCTCCGTCTCAAGGCCTTGCCATCCGCTTCCACTTTAAGCGAGCCGGAAGGCGGTGCAGACAGGGCACATAGGCAGGGCACTCATAGGCAGTGCACTTATAGACAGGGCACTGGCACTCATAGACAGGGCACATAGGCAGGGCACATAGGCAGGGCACATAGGCAGTGCACTCATAGACAGGGCACCAGTCCACAGCGCCAGGAGCCCGCCAGAGCTTGCAGGTGAGGCGATTACTGCACCGCCCCGCCTAACTCAACTTATAAGCACACCATCGCATAACTATACACCCTATATACCGGAGCAGCATGCTGAAACACCATAGGCAAGCCCTCCAGCCTGCCACCTCCTACGGACCCCCAGCCTACCTACCCCCTACGGCCCTCCCAGGATTGCGCACTGTGCCCCTCGCATCACGCGCCTTCTACCGTATGCCCGCACGCTCCTCTCCTAAGGGAACCCTCACCCTCACACAACTCCTTCGGTTACCCCATGGTGCTCTTACGGTTTGGGACAGCGTAGATGGTGCTGGCGTAGGAGCTTACAGCAAGTAGGTGTATGCGATGTGAGGCTGATCAAGGATATTTCGCAGGGAAGCACAGAGTCAGAAAATCCACAGTGCCTTTTTTTTTATTTATCACTCTGAAATTGAATAGATTATACTAAATATATTGGTGTTGATTGTTAACTTGGACTGTTGACATAGACTGTTGACAGATAGTGTTGACAGATAGTGTTGACAGACAGCGTTGACGTACAGTGTTGACATTGGTATTATTGAGGTTCATATGGTTATCTAGTTGGTAAATCCTTACACATCAGATCGAAACATCTCGTTCAGCAATAGCCAGAGATTTTTCTTGTGAATTCACCTGTCAATCCACCCGGCGGTGCCAGTGAGTCCCACATCTTTGCATCTTATTTTTATCTTTTCTCCATTGCACATCTCTCGTTGTACATCCGCCATGTCTGATCCATTGGAACAATCGGGAAGTGACCAGATAGAGCACGCTCTTTCTAGTTGGTCCACCATTGATCTCCCCACACTTCAAAAAGAGTTGGATACACGGGGACTGGAAATCCATGATGGACAGCGTGAAAGTCTCGTTTCCAGAAAAGAGCTCGCAACCAAGACGAAGAATTTCAAAAGACTTGAGGATGAAGAGAAACTGTCGCAGATCAATTCACTACTAAAGGCGTACCAGAATGAGATTGATAGTTTGAGCAAACGTAACAAGAGCATTGAAAGCTCCTTCTTCATGGTGTACCGTACTCTTATAGAGGCACCCGATCCCAAGCCGTTGCTTCAAGTGTCTCGGCTGGCACTTGCCAAAGAAGAGGAGCTTGAAGGTGTAAGGCGCGACAAGAGTTCCCTTGAGGCCAAGCTGGTGCAATATGCCGATTACGACCAGTTGAAAGCAAACTATGCCAAACTGGAGAAACAGCTCAAAGAGTCTGTTAAGAACCAGGTGAAGGCAAAAGAGGAAGAGTGGCGGTCTATTTTGGATGAGAGGGAAAGACAATGGAGTGTTGAGAAGATGCATTTGGACGAGAGCAATAGGCAGTTGAAGAAAGACGTGGAGGAGGCCAAAGTGAGCGAGGAAATACTGAGGCGGAAGGTGAAGAGTTTTAAGAATGCGTTGGGAGGTGGGGAGGATGACGAGGACGATGAGGAAGCCGAAAAGATGGGCAGAGGTGGTGAAGGGGATGAAGCTGGAGGTGAAATCAAAGCGAGAAGCGAGGGTGTGACGGCGACCTTGAATTCGTCGCTCGAAATGCTTTCGAGGGATGTTGAGTCGTCCAAGGTTCGTGTTCTTGATTTAGAGAAGCGTAATAGCGAGCTTCGTAGAGAGTTGAGCATTGCTAAATCACATGTAGAATCAGACAAGGCCAACCAGTTGGCACAGGCGCGTATTGGCGAGCTCGAAAGCGAAAATGCCCTTCTGGTTGCAAGGCTTGAACACGAAAGGAACGAAGTTGAAGGGTTGCGGAGGAGCGGTGAAAAGGTCAAGGAACAGCTCAGCAGCGAGATCGCTCAGCTGAGGAGTGAGGTGGTGCCACTGAGGGAGCAGCTGCTGAAGGTGAGCGATTATAAGGAGTTGAAGGAGGAGTTGAAGATCTTGAAGGCGATTGAGTTTGGTGTGGACGGCCCGGAGGGAATTCTGGGAGATGGCCCCGTTGAGGTTGAAGGGTCCTCGGACAAGTTAGACTCGATTTTGTTCCAGAGGAATAAGAAACTCACCAGCGAGGTTGTTGCATTCAGATCAACACAGGAGGAGTTGAACAAGACGGTGAAGGAGTTGCAGTCTCAGTTGAAGGAGACACAGAGGGAGTTGGAGACAAGCAGGAGGGATAATGCAAAGCTGGAGTCCGACTTGATGGCGTTCCAGGAGGCGAGCTCAACAGCTAAAAGGGGGAGTGTATACAATGATAGATGGGATACAATGAGTATGATATCAACGGTTCCTTCGTTAGCAGCTGTTGGCGGAGGTGTTGCAGTTGGTTCCAGTGTAGGTGGCTCTAGAGGAGACACCCTTGGTGGTGTTGCATCTCTGCCGGGTGATGCCAACCACGTTCAACTGCAGCAGGATTCGTCTATTCTGCCCATCATCACACAGCAGAGGGACAGGTTCAGAGCGAGAAACAAGGAGCTTGAAGATGATTCTAAGAAACAGTTCAGCAAGATTGTTGAGCTCAAAAGGGAGATTGCTTCTTTGAAGAAAGACAACAAGGAGTTGTACGAGAGGATCAGGTATTTGCAGAGTTATGACAAGTCTGTGGGTGCTAGTGGTTCAGGCCAAGGATACCAACGTGCATCGTTTACTATTGGTGATGGAAAGGGGGGTGGTGAAGCAAGAAGAGGTGTTGAAGGGTTTATTGGTGAGGGATTTGAGGGTGGCGAGGATGCCGAGTCAAAGTATAGTGAGAGCTATGAGAGGTCGCTTCACCCCATTGAGCAGTTTAGAATAAGAGAGTCGAATCGGATTAATAACAGGATGTCACCTTTTGAGAGGGTGTTTGTTGCAGTGTTGAGGGCAGTTCTTTCGACTAAAATGTCGAGATTACTCTTTGTGCTTTACTGTGCGGTGTTGCACTTTCTCGTGATGGGGATGTCGGCATATATGATGTCTCTTCATGCTTCCCTTGTTCCGGATGTTTCCCTTAGCGGGAGGGCTTCACAAGGAGTACAAGGACAAGGAGTACAAGGACAAGGAATACAAGGACAAGGACAAGGACTTCAGGGAGGATCAAGAGGATCAGCAGGTGGTTTGTCTGGGATAAATGGTGTTGCAGTTGGTGTAGGTGACAGAGAGACAGATAAGCAGGCGGATATTGCAGCAGCGGGACTGGGACTTGGTGAAGCAGGACCGATAGGCGAGAACGGCTACGTTCCAATATAGAGGTGGAGGAGTGAGTACCAGGAGCAATAGCGTGTTGAGCGATTCTGTCTTACGCTGTTGTGCCTTGTGTTATCAGGTGTTGTGGTATTCCGTCTTGTCTTGTGTTGGTGACCCGGCTTATGGTGTTGCACTTACATTACCCCTTGGGTTTTTGTGTCCCGGTGCATCTCCTCTTGGTTCGCCTTGTGTGCGCAATGCCCTTGTTTGTTGATCTGCCATGCAGGGTGTTGCAGTTTGCAATGTCCTGTCTGCCTTGTCAATGACGCCTTGTGAGTGATGCCATTTCTGCAGGTGAGCTTCGCATCTGCTTACACTTTGGTGTTGCGGTTATTTAATAGACAACACAATGTACATATATTATCGAGTTACAGAGGTACACCACCTACATGTCAAATATTGTTCAGTTACAACGACAATCCAGAAATAATCGATATCACCTATATTATGTATACGGTAAGTTTAATCATAAGCAGAAAAAATAAAATAAGCACAATATAAAGAAGCACAATAAAACAGAAAGAACGCCGCCGTATTGGATAAAACACTCTGCACTATACAATCACCTTGATCTTCCTCAACACTCCTTGTTTGAGGTCATAGTTGGCCTGCTTCACGTCAAAGTGCGAAATGCTCAGGTTTTGAGAACAAGAGCCGTTGCCAGTGAGCACTGCCACAAACTGCGACACGCCAGCATGGAGTTGGGACGCGTTGACTCCAAACAAGGAGGCCCACTCGTCAAAGTTGATTTGATGTGCCGGGTTTGAAATCGCCAGGATGAACGCGTACAAGATGGTTTTCTTCACCACTGGCACGGTGGTGGCTCCAGTCTTGTTCTGCCACCTGTTCAAGTAGATGGATGCCCTTTTGAACGCTTCAAACGAGGCCCTTGTCTTGACAAGCGCTAGTCTGATGAAGTGCGCAAGGTCATGCATCATCTGTGCATTAGCTGGGGTGCCACTAATAGGACTAATCACCTTTGACAGGTCTTCACAGACAAGGGATACTGCAAGCTGCATCACCTGCTCTCTCTCTTTAACGAGGCGAGAATTCGCAAGAAGAGGTGGGGATGGAGTGGCGGCGTCTGTTAGTTGAGGCTCCATGTCAAAGTCGGAGTCGCTATCGGAAGTGAGACCGGGAAGTGATTCTTCATATATGACTGAAGAGATTGTTGTCATGATGGGCAGATGCACAAAAAGTGAATCGTGGTCGATAGTGGATCACTGTGTGTGTGAGGATCCTTGTGTTAGGATATCTGTGAAAGTATCTTTGCGTTAGGATATCTGTGTAAGAATCTCTGCGTTAGGATATCTGTGTAAGAATCTCTGCGTTAGGATATCTGTGTAAGAATCTCTGCGTTAGGATATCTGTGATGTATTTGGCTTCACTAGCGCCGAAAATATGCAATGCAAGTGGGTCGAACAATTCTAACAATTAGTCTGAACAGTGAGTCTTTCAGTCTCAATAGTACTACAGTTAGTCTACTCGTTGACTTGACAACCCCTTATAGTAGAATGTGATTTGGCCTCCCAATGGCTTAAACCTGCTTTGCGGAAACCATTTTGAATAAAAGACCAGTGTTATTATATAAAGAGATATGTTATGCAATGTACAGTGTGATAAAGAGAAATGATCAATAATTGTAGTGTATCAGTGTTGTATCAGTATATATAGCTTGCAAGTGTATGGGGTTTGCTGTTCAGTCAATCCCGCAACGGAAATTCACCTTCCAGTGTACGAGTTATAAAGACTTGAACAGGTTATACGACAAGCGTTCGACTGATATATAACTGAGAGTCAGTTAACAAAACGGTGATGGCACTGAAATGATGACACTGATGGAGCACACAATTTCAGCTGGTGAGCGAGTTAGTCAAGCGGTTAGTCACTAAAAAATCAGTCATAGCATCACACAAGACGGGAGGTGGGTTGGCTATAGTGACGGGGGAACTAAGGTAGTCACCGTAGACAGTGCAGGGTATTTTGTTAGTTGGCCTCACTGGGAAAGGCATTACACACAAGGGGGAACGGCACACCTGTGAGAAGCATATAGGGGATGGAGGGGCGTATGGCGCATGGCTCAGTGAATGGCTCACGTATGGCTTATTATGGTGCCTGTATGAGTAACACAGTTCACATTTCTTTTTCTGGGGAAAGAGTCATCGTGAGTGTAGGTGGAGAGAGGGTTGGGGACGCTTTTCCTGCATGTGTGTGTCATTTTGAGCGGCAAAGGACGGAGAGTCCCTCAGGTAGGGCGAACTTTTGCGTGATGGTGCGTGAAAGTGCAGGGATATGCATAGCACTGCGTGGAACTACATGAGAGCCGCTCAGTGTGCGGGATGTTGTTTTGAGGTTGGGCAGAAGGAAGCGGCAGAAGGAACAGGGTACCTAATCTTAACTATGGGAGGCTAATGGCAACAGAGGAAGCAACAAAGGAGATACTCGAGGAGATGCATGTTACTGTATATCTCTGCAAGGTGATGTAGAATTAAGAAACTGGTGCAGGCCCGTTGAACAGATGGCTCAAAGGGAAATGGGGATGGTGTCTGTGTAGGGGTACACTTGGACAAGAGGCATACAATCATATACAATCATATACAATCATATACAATCATATATAATCATATACAATCCAGGGGTATACAATTCAAGGGGTTTTTGGTAATCTGATTTTTATTAAATTTGTAATATATTCACCACACTAACCATATATTTCCATAATGTTCATATAATAGACTCACCATCCACCTCAATCGTGTCGTCAATCACTAAAAATATCCCCGTCGGCATCTACCGCGTTAACCGTTGTGACTCACCTCTTTCACCCCGTACCTCGGCATGGCTCAGCCGTTGTGCCGTACACTTCGGGGCAAACGCTCAATGTCCAGTATGAGCATAAGGAGTGAGAGGTTAGTATGAGAGATTAGTATGAGGAAGGGCGATGGGAGGAGCGATGGGAGGAGGAGAGGTGAGGATGAGTCAAATGATAGAGTCGTGTGAGAGAGAATTGTTCCCGTTTGGGGTATTTTGGGAGGTGCACATAAGTATATCCCCGTGTGTGGTTATAAGTGGCTGGTGAGTGGCTGGTGACTGGTTGATAATATGACTGATAAACCAAATGTCAACTATCATTATATTATACAACTATGTTAGATACTAATAACACATGATTTTATTATCTGCTGATTAAACTTTCAAAAGTTTCAGCAGCAGTGGTAGTGGTATACCTGAGTTGTGTAGACTCAACACCGAATACCGAATACCGACTCGGAGTACCGGTAATTCCTAATGGATATACTTTAATTTTGTGCACCTCCCAAGATACCCCAAACTGAAGTTAACTTTTTCTAACTTTATATGGATGACACAAACACTTGCAATATAAAAGAATAATTTCCATTTTAGTTTACAAATGGTGTATTAAAATATATTATTTATTACTAGAGATTGAATGTAAAAGGAAACTTAGTAAATGGGCTTTATAGTAAAAATGAGCTTTATAATGTCGATAGAACAACTTTTTATCGATAGTATTTCTATAACACGCCAACATCGGGAAGGCCAGGAAAACCATGAAGCCCTTACAAACCAGGAAAACCTCTCAGCAACTGGTTACAATCATATAATAGTTAACAATAACAATAATGAAAATGTAGAGACATCTACCCAACCTCCTACGCCGCTTGGACCAGTTTATGAAAAGGTTAAATCCAAGCTTTGTATGAAATTCTTGGCCTACCATTTGTTTCGATTCTTTCAATACTTGGTGACATTCATATTATTGCCAATGGAAGATATCCAGAATGTTCCAAAGGTGACGACTGTTGGCATTTTGATTGTTTTAGTTGTGGTGAGTAACTTGATGTGAACAATTTAAGATTTATGTTTTAAGAGATGTCGTATGTTAAATGTGATATGACATCTAGGATATCACATCGAGGATATGACATCTAGGACATGACATCTAAGATATGACATCTAGGATACGACATTCCACATTCTCAAAACTAACACACTAACAACAAGAGCCTATCGGGAAACTTTCTACCCTTTCCAAGAAGGGACCTCCCACCAACTACAGCAGCTTATAGGTTTATCATCATGACATTCATGTTTCAAAACATTGCACTTTTCGTAAACATGGCATCTCTAATAGTGGGAGTTAAAGTGCACCACTTTAACTGGACTCAGAGGGTTTCGGGGATTGGTGGAGCTCAAGTTGTGAAGCTCGTTGATATTACAAAGTGGTATAAGTATGGGTTGATTGTTGTATTTACAGCCAACCTGATAGCGGTGTAAGTTACCGGCAACAACAATTAGGCCTGTTGCCATGGCAACCATGCAAGAAGTTCTAACCTTAATTTTCAACCTCCAGCATTATGATTGGCGATATTTTATACAATTACAGAAGACTTTTGCACCATTACTTGTGTTTGGCAAGTTTGGAAGATTCTACAAAGTTGTCACCTGGAATTGATCTGCCTGAACCAATGAGAATTCAAGTCAATAGACAGTTTATGCGGTAATTGAACTAGTTGGTTAACCAGGATATTTTCAATAAATTAAGAATCTTTTTTTAATTAAACTATTGAAGATATCTCCTAAAGGGTACTACTCCTAAAGGGTAATACTCCTAATGGGTACTACTCCTAAAGGGTAATACTCCTAATGGGTGATACTCCTAATGAGGTAATACTCCCAATTGGGTTATCTAATTGGGGCACTTAATTAGGTAATATGCCTGATGCGGTAATACTCCGAATTGGGTTATCTAATAGGATTACCTAATCAGATATGCCTAATACAGTGATTCTCCTAACAGGGAAAAAACTCCAGATAGTAATGCTCTCCACATTGGTTTATCATATATTAATTATTCTATACTGATTTCCAGTGTTGTATTGTATCTCTGAGGGATTAGTGAGGCTCCACATAGTTGTCCCAATTGGGATATGCTAATTGGATATTCTGATTACGTAATCTGTCCAACCATGCAGATGGCCCAATTAGATAACCCAATTAGGAGTATTACCAATTTAGGAAACGGATCTCGTTAACTCAAGAGACTCCTCTCTATATAAAGAGCCCCACTATGGAATGCCCCAATGGGAAGCACCCTATGGAAGATTTAAATATATTTCTGATACGCTATCAACCATCATTCGATTATTATTCCACTTATAGTAAATTATAACCCATTAAATTGTAATCTTTCCTAAAATAGTATGGTAAAAACTAAACTGTACTAGCTCTTTAACTAAGCACGCTATATGAGTATAGAAGAACTCCACTAACTTTATCAGGAAACAACATCAGACACCAGGATTGGTCTCATCAGAAGAGAGTTGTAAATATGTTTAATTATATTCGTCCCAATAACAAACTATAGGGTGTCACTCCCTTAGCCCCCAATGGAAGTGGGATATGGATGGGATGTAGATGGGATGTGGGCGTGCGTCACTCAATCCCGGTAGGTGTATGAAAAATTGCCCAATACGGGAGCGGCCATCATGAAGTTTGCGTAAATAAACATAAGAGAAGCGGCAATTGTTGGTGTAATTGAATATTTCTATTCATTTCTGAACTGTGCGTGTTCTGTTTACCATTGGAGTGCACCCTTGAGAGTTTAACGGGTCAGTTGTCGACATTTCGCTCATCTAAAGGGATTACCCTGCCATTCACCACCAGGCACATTTTCACACCATTCACTCACATTCATATTGATCTATACCGATGTATAGACATCAACATATGGAGATAGTCAAGTTATATACAGATTTGCAAAGAACACAGAGATATAAGTGATCTCACGTGATCTCACGTGATATCCTTCGACACCGCAAGCTCAGCCATAGTCCTTTACATATACAGTCCTTCACCTCTTGAGTTCTTTAATCTTGAGTTTTTCATCTTGAGCTCTTTAATGGGTGTTGTTACAATCACGTTTATTGAGAGTTTAAAGAGTCGATTTTGATGCTATCACGAGTTGTTAGGGTGAAGGCGCGTGGGGTGCGGCGTGCGGCTCATGCGGCTCATGCAACTGGTGCGGCTCATGCATCAACGATCGAAGCTACAGCCCCACACTCAAAACGCTTCTCCACCAAGAATGAACCCCCCCATAACGAGGCCAACCATTCATATTCATCAACGGTTAGATTGCCCACTACAAGTTTCCCCAACCGGTCGTCCCCCCAATTGGTCAACTCAACTTTGAAGCCGCAGTCATGTGACCAGCTGTATGAGTGGAATAACCAAAAAGAGGTGACTTCTCTGGCGGATTTGTTCATCTTGCACGATGGCCCTCCATATGCCAATGGAGACCTTCACGTGGGACACGCTCTCAATAAGATATTGAAGGATATCGTTGTAAGACACCAGTTAATGATGGGGAAGAAGGTTTTCTATAGGCCCGGGTGGGATTGTCACGGGTTGCCAATTGAGTTGAAGGCGTTGGAGTCTTTGAATAGGGAGTTTGATGCTAAGGAGAAGGAGATGAAACGGGAATTGAAGCGTCGTGAGCAAAATAGCTCTGAGGAGGTACGTGCGGCTCGTGCGGCTCGTGCGGCTCGTGCGGCTCATCAACGTAGTGAGGGCCATCCGCCTCCTGCTAGCCCCATCTCCTCACTCTCCAATTCTCAACTCTCCGAGGCTCTACAAGCATTGAAGACAAACAGAAAAAACCTAAAACCTATTGATATCGTGAGACTTGCAACCTCTCACGCGCACAATGCGCAGAGATCCCAAAGCGAATCGTTTGAAAAGTTTGCCATAATGGGAGATTTCAACAACCCATATATGACACTAACGAAAGATTACATAATCAGCCAGCTCAAGGTGTTCAAAAGCATGCTGGACAATGGACTTGTGCACAGGCAAGAGAAGCCGGTGTTTTGGGGATGTGAGAATATGACGGCATTAGCCGAGGGAGAGTTGGAATACAACGATAAACACGTGAGTACGGCTGTGTATGTGAGATTTCCTCTTTTGGAATTGAGTAGCGCGCTACAGGCTCACGTGACCGCCGCCATGGGCTCTTCCAATGACCCAAGTTTGGTTTCTGCGCTTATTTGGACATCGACCCCTTGGACTCTTGTGGCCAATAGGGCGATTTGCGTCAATGAGAATATGGAGTATACTTTGTTGAGGCAAGTGGGTGGTGAGGATACTGGTGCTCACCTGGCTGATCACGTGACTCGTAGCGCTACCGGTGCCCACACTACCGGTGTTCACACTACTGGTGATCACACTACTGGTGTTTACACTACCGGTGCCCACACTACCGGTGTTCACACTACTGGTGATCACACTACTGGTGTTTACACTACCGGTGAACACACTACCGGTGCTCACACTACAGGTGATCACACTACCGGTTCCCACACTACCGGTGCCCACACTACTGGCTTCACCTCTACCCGCAAGCACACAACCAGTCACACAGCCAGTCACTCCAACCAAAACCCACTGATAATTGTCGCTGCCGATCTGGCTGACAACATCATCGCCCTGAACTCTGCCGTCCCATTGGCTAAAACAGGAATCACATTCAAGGGATCCGACCTCCTTGGCTCAACATACTACAACCCACTGGAAGTATCCACGGGATCATCAGAATCAGCTTCTTCCGGGTACCCCCTCATCGCTGCAACCCACGTAACCAACTCTGCGGGGTCTGGCCTCGTCCACAGTGCGCCCGGCCACGGCCAGGAGGACTACCTGGCGTGTAAGGCTCATAAAATCCCGCCTTATTCACCCGTAGACAATGGCGGCAGATATGTGGGTGCTGCACTACCTGCCTCGGTAGCGGGTCTCCTAAACGGGAAGAAAGTGCTGTCGAAAGAAACCACAACCACCATCTTGGAGCTGGTTAAACGCCATGGAATGCTGTATAACGTGGACTTCAACTATGTACACTCGTACCCGTACGACTGGAGATCGAAGAAACCCATCATTATCCGTTCCACGCCCCAGTGGTTCATCAACGTGGAGAAGATTAAGGGGAAAACCACCGTGGCATTGGAGGGAAAGGTGCGCTTTTACCCTCCCAGAGGCTCCAAGAGACTCGTCTCTTTTATCAGAACCAGGAACGAGTGGTGTATTTCGCGTCAGAGGTCGTGGGGCGTACCAATTCCCGTCCTCTACCATAAGGAGACGGGAGACCCGCTGCTGAACGATGAGGTTATCGATCGGATCATCGAGGTTATTGAAGAGGATCCGCTTCCCGGAGTGGATCTGTGGTTTTGCGAGGATGACCGTGGTGGAGTTGCCAAGTGGTTACCCGAACATCTTCGACCAGAGGCCCATCTGTACGAAAAGGGCTCAGATACTATGGATGTTTGGTTCGATAGCGGGAGCAGCTGGAGTGTTATCGAACGGTACCTTGTGGAAAATGGCCTATTAGAGCAGGCGAATGCAAGGGGATACCTGGCGGATGTCTATTTGGAGGGTTCAGACCAGCATAGAGGGTGGTTTCAGAGCTCCGTGCTGACAAAAGTGGGTAGTACACGCCACACAGAAGGGGAGAGCTATCCCGTTTTGCCATATGGACAGATCATTACGCACGGATTCACGCTGGATGAAAGGGGAGAAAAGATGAGCAAGTCAATTGGCAACGTCATCTCCCCAATGGCGGTCATTGAAGGTGACAAGTCTTTGAAGCTGCCGCCTTTGGGCATCGATGGCTTGAGGCTATGGGTAGCAAGCAGCGACTATTCCACTGATGTGGCCATCGGGCCCACTGTATTGAAGCATGTGGGAGAAAACCTGAAGAAGATCCGATTCACGTTGCGGTTTTTGCTGGGGAATTTAGAGGATTACGTGGTGCACGACAAATATGCAGCACACGACAATGGTGTGGCACACGACCTTCACGTGAGCGTACCCTATGAGCAGCTGGGATATCTGGACAGATACACTCTTTCCAAACTGTTTACACTGAGCAAACAAGCACTGGAAAACTACGCAAACTACAACTTTTCAAAACTCATCAGGGAACTCAACCATCACATGAATGTGAGCCTCTCGTCTGTATACTTTGATATCAAGAAGGACACTTTGTATACAGACAGGGTGGATTCCCACAGCAGAAGATGTGTGGAGACTGTTTTTGTGGAGATTTTCAAGGTATACGAGAGCATTCTAGCACCGATATTACCTATCATAACCCAAGAGGCGTGGAACCATGCACCTGATTATGTAAGGGGCTCACGTGACTCGTCACGTGACTCACCCTTCAAAGCCGGATTCCACGCGCTGCCCTCCCACTACTACAACCCACAGCTTGTGGCTGAGTTTGACGATGTTATTTGGGTCATTAGAGATAAGGTTAAGCTTCTGTTGGATGCCGCTTTTAGACTGGACAAAACCGTTAAAAATTCGCTCGAGACAAAGGTTTACATCAACCTGGAGAGTTCTGGTCAGGGCACGACCTCCATAGAGGAGGTTCTAAATAAACACGCTCCATTTCTCAGTGAGTATTTCTTGACATCCCAAGTGGTTGTCAATGAAAGTGTGCCTCGACAGGAAGCGGGTGCGTATAGGTATTCAGATGCGTATCAAGTTGAGGGTGCCACCGTTTCCATTACTGTTGTTAAGAGTGATTTTCATAAATGTCCAAGATGTTGGAAGTTTGACTCAGTAGTGGAGGATGAGTTGTGCAAGAGATGTGAAGATGCGGTATCTGGTTAGGGGGAATCACCATATTAGACAATTCCATATTAGGCAACTTCCACATTAGGCAATTACCGTATCAGGCAATTACCATATTGGGATGTTCCCAATTCATCTGTATATATCTATCGTATATCTACTGTATATCTATTGTATATATCTTCTTTATATATCAACTGTACATTTTTATCAGATGCTGGTTTATTTATTTATGTTGAGTTGTTTTGAATACTTTAATGGTTCTGTTGTTAGTCACAGCGCATGGTCAGCAGTTATGTAATCAGAGTTGTCTTTGCTACAATCGATTACATAATGTAGGCTCATGCAGTGAGTCCTGCGATTACGTAATCAGATGAGGGGGTGAAGCGATGTGAAGCGGAATTGTACTTTGAAATGTTGCCTATTTGGTAAGGTTCTCTTTTTCTTTACTTTTATAACATATATAATATACACACATTTGATTCTGTCATCATGTTTCAGTTTATTCCCCAATTGACACGGCTGGGAATCCGTACAAGCCTCCGGAGGGGTGCTCAAGCAGGCACCCAATTTGGCACCCAATTTGGCACCCCATTGGGAATCAATGCACCCCTTCTATCAGGATTGATTGCCCCAAGGGGCAAAGCCCCCTTTAGTCATACAACCCGAGCTAGCTTACTGTATAAATCTAAAATGGAAAGGAGGAAGCAGTCGCCGACCAATGTGCCGTCATCCTCACCGGCATCAGCATCCTCACCATCAGCATCCTCACCATCAGCATCCTCTTCAACGGCTCCCAATGAGGAAACTGTGCTGACACCACTCGACACCGCTGAATCCAAGGAGGCCAAGCTGATGAAGAACAAATATTACCGTAGGATGCCTCGGATTTTACGTCCATATATGGCATCGTTCATGCTAAGGCCAGTTGGGTTTGGAGTTTCGTTTGTGGTGTTGCATGAGATCACGGCGATAGTTCCATTTCTGGGTCTATGGGCTCTTTTCATGAGGGTTGACTGGGTTCCAATAGATTTGCCAGAGGAGTTGATAGTCAAAGGGACGGAAATTATTTCTCAGACGGTATGTATAGTGACACCTTTTATGCATGAGGTTTCAGCCTTTGGGGGGCAGCAGTGGTGTGGTGGAACATCTCTTCAATGGTGTTGATACAATACGCGAGAATTTACCACCACTATGTTCACTTTTACTGTTGATCTGTTGATGAACACTGCTTTCATGACGTTTATCACTTTATACTAACCACTGACATACAGCTTGCAAATATAACGGATGATGGATTGATTGATAAAGCCAGGATAGCAGTTGCGGGTGCCAATGCTTACGCCCTTACAAAGCTCATCCTCCCTGTAAGAATCCCCCTTTGTTTTGTGCTTGCCCCCTGGTTTGATAGGTGGGTGGTGAAGCCAATTGGGGGGTTGTTCTCTCGGAGTCAGAACAAACAGGAGAAGGACAAGGCGGTGAAGGATATTTGGGAGACTGAATTGACGGATGGTGAGAAAAAGAGAGTCGAAAGGAAGCGTCTATAGATATTGGGGTGATTAAGTAACTGTTGAGGGAGCTGACACAGACCAAGGGGTGTGATGTAAGGAGTAGTGGTTGCAGAGGGGGAGCATGGTGTTGCAATTTGGTGTTGAAGGGAGCAAGGAGGCAAGTTAGATGTTGATGGAAAAGAAAGATGCAAGGACGGAGAGAGGACAGATAAAGGAGGGTGGTCTCAGGGACCAGAGATCTGGATGAGGCGATTCGCTTCAACAGGGTTGTTGTGGCACCCGTCTATGATGGTTGTGTCTCGAGGTGATCTGATCACTCTGTTGTGTTGAAAGCCACTGGCGTTGGAGTTCACTGGTGGATCGCCACCACATTGTGTTGAGATTGCACTGTGTTGTTCGTGGGTGTTGCACTCCGTTGGTGGACTCCGTTGGTGTTGCATCCCGTTGGTGTTGCGTTCCGTGGGTGTTGCATTCCATGGGTGTTGCGTTTCACGGTAGTTGCGTTCCGTGAGAGTTGCATTCCATAGGTGTTGCGTTCCGTGGTGTGTTTTTCACAATAAGGGCCATCGTGCAGCTAACACTGAATGAGATTGTTAGATGGTGATGACGATTTTGAGGATGAAGGTGAAGCTGAGATGTGCATGCAATATAATGCATGCTGTTGGCGAATTGATGTGTTTTACGTTTTATGCTTTATGCTTTCCTGTTACATAGTGTTTAATATTTCACAATACGGTGCATTCACTAAACAAGCCATTCTACATATCGTCTGCGGTGATTTATTTATTATACATTATATATAACATGCTATATATAATATAAATTCTGCTCATAATATATAACGTCACACAACACACAAATATCATTTCATTGAATATGACACCTTATTGAGACACCACTTTCATATCCTCCTTTCTCACTTCAACACCTCTACAAACTCTTGTCACTTCAACTCCTTCTGTTGATAGTATCCACAAACCGGCTCAAGTGGGAATCTGTTTGACCCCAGTTTTGAGAAGCTTAGCGCAGTTTTTGTTTGTTCCTTGTTCCTTGTTCCTTGTTCCTTGTTTGTGGCTTGTTCCTATGCATGTGATAAGAAATGCAAGGGCTATACGATGGGGAGTAGCACCTTGTGTGATAGAGGGTAAGATAGTACAATGTGGAGTGCGCCGCGTGCATCCTGTACTACATAGAGCACAGAAGAAACCGTGAACAGTGCAGTGCCAATATGCTCACAGAGTGCCCTATTGGAGTGCCAATTCGCTTATGGTGTGCGCTACAGAGGATCCCATCCTGCTGTGTGTACTGCACTCCACCCCACAACTCCATAATATATTACTCTCTGTGTACTCCCTACTCTCTACACGCTACCCTCTACATACATCCTGTACACACATCCTATACACACACCCTATACACACTACTCTGTACGCACCACTCTCCCTCTTAGAGCACACTACTCTCTCTTACTACACACTCTCTCCTAGTACACACAGTGCTCTATCTATGCACTAGACAAATGCAGCAGAGCCAACATATCCGGGGGCCCAGGCGCTACCGTTTAACGATAAATGGAGTTTCCAATATATGAACAAGACTTTTTTTAATGAACTTATACAATTAATTGGTGATTGATTTATAACTTTGTGGCTGTTTTGAATGGTTATATCTTTAATGATTGTATCCCCATCATCCAAGTGCTAGTGCCCCCAAGGACTCAACACCATCCTTACACACAAAGCTGGATCACCACATTATATAGCTTACGCGCTTTGGTCATACCACATAAAACATGACTGTTCAAATAACTATCTGATATAACCATCATTACTTTGTATCTAGAATTATAGTTGGATTTAACATCTACAGTCTGATATCTATACATTCTCAATCAGTCATCCAGCATATTATAATTGTCGTACGCCATGGGTGTATGACATAATATATTATATTCCTCAGACAGGTTTTCCATAAGGGTTCTCCATAAGTGATTTTCAGATAGGTTATCTATCCAGGCTTCCAAGCAAGGTCGATCCCCCCACTCGTTCTAACCCCACAGCTGGAGTGTATAGTGGAGCACACTATATGACTCCGCTGTACTTTGCATAATAACGCTATACACGAAATTTCTTCCATCATATACTATAGAGTAGTGGTACAACTAAACAGTTCATAAGAGCAACCCACTGATTAGTTTTTTGAGTCAATCACTCCTCTGTTATCTGATCAAACATTAGTCATCTCAGCCATCGAAACATCTCAACAACCTAATCATCTCAAGTATCCAAACATGCAATCAAATAATCACACATTCACACGGAGTAACCAACCCATGCGAATGGCAAGCAATGACTTCTTCACCATTGGCCCTTACAGAAAGAGAAAAGACTCCGCACGCGTGTCTGTACTACAAAAGTACGAGATTCTCGGCTACATAGCTGCTGGAACGTATGGTAAAGTGTACAAAGCAAAAGGAAAACAGCCCCACCCCACCAATGGCAACGCCAGCAGCGGCAAGATATTGGCAACTAACGGTTCCTTAGTTAGTGGTCATGCAAAGACATCGGGGTACCCAGGCACTAGAGAAAGCGCTAGAGATAGCGCTAGTGCAGGTTTAGATCATTCAAAGACAAGCAATGGCAATGGCGCGGCATCCAGGGTGGGGGGAGGAGCAGGAGAGAGTCCCCCTCTCTATGCCATCAAAAAATTCAAAACAGACAGTAAAGACAACGAGGTGATGCACTACACTGGAATATCGCAGAGTGCAATGAGGGAAATGTCCTTGTGCCGAGAGCTCAACAACAAAAATATAACAATGCTGACTGAGATTATCCTTGAGAAGAAATGCATTTATATGGTGTATGAGTTTGCGGAGCATGACTTGCTGCAAATCATCCACTACCATTCACATCCAGACCTCAAGCATATTCCTGAGTCGACGCTCAAATCAACAATCTACCAAATTTTGTCTGGGCTATCGTATCTGCACCAGAACTGGATAGTGCATAGAGACCTGAAGCCTGCGAATATAATGGTGACGGCAGATGGCGTCATCAAGATTGGCGATCTAGGTCTGGCCAGACGGTTCAACAACCCGCTACAGTCTTTTTACTCTGTGGATAAGGTGGTGGTGACCATTTGGTACAGGGCGCCTGAGCTGCTATTGGGTGCCAGGCATTATACTCCAGCGATTGATTTATGGGCGGTTGGGTGCATCCTTGCGGAGCTGCTATCATTGCGGCCTATTTTCAAGGGCGAAGAAGCCAAAATGGACAACAAGAAGCAGGTACCGTTCCAGGAGAACCAGCTGCATAAGATACTGGAGATTCTTGGTACACCGTCATTGGACAGATGGCCATCTTTGAAGAACTATCCCGAGTACCCGCAATTGTCCAAGTTTACCTTGTTCCCACCTAACCTACGGGCGTGGTATGATTCTGTTT
The DNA here is from genome assembly GCA_003706285.3 of Kuraishia ogatae. Classification (NCBI taxonomy): domain Eukaryota; kingdom Fungi; phylum Ascomycota; class Pichiomycetes; order Pichiales; family Pichiaceae; genus Kuraishia; species Kuraishia ogatae. The sequence goes on from PPKV03000004.1 coordinate 152,874, forward strand.
GTGGCTCGAGCAACAGTGGCACAAACACCACCAATTCGCATACTGCATCTGGACAGCAGTGCTTGGCACTTCTTTCCGAGATGCTGGAGTATGACCCTGCCAAGCGTGTTAATGCATGTTCTGCAATGTCGCACAGGTGGTTTAGTGAGTTGCCAAGGGTTACAGAGGATATCTTTGAGAATAGTAAGTTTAAGTATCCAGCTCGGAGGATCCAGAAGGATGATAACGATATATTGAGCAATGGGCAGAGTCTAGCGGGGAGTGGGAATTATTTGGGCAGCGGCAAGAGGCTGTTGGGTGTTGACGAGGGGTTACATATCAGGAAGAAACAGAGATAGAAAGCATGTGATGATCATATAAGCAGATTAGGAATATGCAGTGATTGGGACTGCGCATATCAAAACGCATACACATTGAGTGATAATATGCGCTCATATACACACCAATGCATTTTGATGCATTGATTGAATTAGCGGTCATGTTCAAGGTATCGATGAATGCGTATTTGGAATGATTAAGATATGCACTTATACAATCACATGCTAGATTTATCGAGCATTGATAAAGGGGGATAGAGGGGATATGGTGGTGTTAGTGCGTAGTGAAGTGTAAGAATATGCAAGGACGGTCAGAAGTAGTACGTACATCCAATGGCCATGCGCATGGATAGTGCATGAGGCTATTTATCTGTAGAGATATACAGCATGCAGGACAAGAGAACAAGACAAAGAGAACAAGAGAACAAGAGAACAAGAGAACTAGGGGACAAGACGAGAAGATGACACAACGAGAAGATGACACAACAAGAAGATGACACAACGAGAAGATGACACAACGAGAGGATGACACAACGAGAAGATGACACAACGAGAAGATGACGACAAGATGACAGGAGGAAAGGAGACAACAGGAAAGGGCGAAGGAAAAGGAAGAGATCACAGACCAAGAAATGAGAGTGGTAGATCACCTTAAAATAATTTATGATGAATTGCAATGATATTATGTCATCTTATTAGCGAATTTCCCTACACCTAATTCTGTACATATATAACTGGAAAACCTAACTGTAAGTCCAACTTTACAACTTTTCAATAACAATAGCAGAAGAACCACCTCCACCGTTGCAAATACCAGCAACACCAATCTTGCCGTCCTCTTGGCTCAAAACAGACAGTAGAGTAACAACAATTCTTGCGCCTGAACAACCTAATGGGTGACCCAGAGCAACGGCGCCTCCGTAAACGTTAAGCTTCTCCTGTGGAAGGCCCATAATCTTTGCGTTGGCAAGTCCAACAACGGCAAAGGCCTCGTTGAGCTCAAAGAAATCCACATCCTCCAAGGCGATGTTGGCATGCTTCAAAGCCTTTGGAACTGACAGGGAAGGAGCGACGGTGAAATCAATTGGCTCACGAGCAGCATCACCCCAGCCAAGGATCTTGGCGAGAGGCTTGAGGCCCAGCTCGTGCAGCTTCTTCTCAGAGACAAGCACAACAGCAGCGCCACCGTCGTTCAGTGGAGACGCGTTGGGGGCGGTCACAGTGCCATTCTCCTTCTTGAATACAGTACGTGCAGACCTGAGCCTTGGCTCGTCCAGCTTGGAGCACTCCTCGTCAACGGAAACAACGGTGTCGGGCTTACCACGAACACCCTTGACTGTGATTGGGGCAATCTCAGATGCAAACTTGCCAGATGCGTGTGCGTTCTGGGCCTTTGTATACGAGGCCACAGCAAAGTCATCCTGCTCTTTTCTAGAAACCTCGTAGTCGCTGGCACACTTCTCAGCGGCAACACCCATGGCCTGGTTGTCGTATGCGTCAACGATACCGTCACGCTGGACACCATCCACCACTGTGGAGTCGCCGAAACGGAGTCCACCACGTGCGGCTGGCAAGTAGTATGGGGTGTTGGTCATGGACTCGGCACCACCTGCAACCACAATATCAGCGTGGCCGGTGAGAATGGTCTGGGCTCCCAAAATGATAGACTTGAGACCACTTGCGCAGACCTTGTTAATGGTGGTGGCAACGGTGTCTACGCCGAGGCCTGACTTAATGGCAACCTGTCTTGCAGGCGCCTGGCCGACATTTGCCTGCAGGACGTTACCGAAGAAGATCTCCTCAACGTCCTTTGGGTCGATCTCTGGCACTTTGGCCAGGGCGGCCTTTACTGCATGTGAACCCAAGTCAGAGTATGTGAAGGAGGAGAGGGCGCCTTGGAACGATCCAATTGGGGTTCTGGCTGTGGAAACAATGTAAACGGCTGGCATGATGGGAGTGGGTGATTGAAAAAGAATGGAGGGAAAAAAAGTTCTTTTTGTGTTCTTTTGTCTTGTTCTCTTTGTCTTGTGTGATTGTCTTGTCTGACTGTCCTGTCTGACTGTCTGCGTCTGCGTCTGCCTTGTCTTCTGTGTCTGCTAGCGCTCGTCTGCGAGTGTTCGCGTTGCCGGAACGAGTATACGAGTGTGGTGGGTGGAAACTGCGTGCAAAGTGGGTGATGCACACAAACACGAAATTGGCTAGGAGTGGGATGTGTAGAGAGAGGACTATCGAGAAAAACGTATACAGTAGGCGAGTTTTATGACACTTGTGGATATTTTGGATTATTAAGGATTATGATGGATTCATCATAATTTATACACCAGGGTGCTGTTGTTTGATACAGCTTGGGGGTTGTCGTTGCGCTCGTTTAATATTAATAGGTGCTGCTTAGCCCGCTGAGATATAATATGTAATCGGGACAACATGCATATGTATGCAGTGAGTGTAAAACAGGTAATGTGGGGTGTGATCCTTAAAACTGGGATTCGCTTACTGCTCGTTCCCCGGCATTCGTATACATTGTGTTGGACACGGCACTCCGTGATTATAGAGGCAGAATTACTAAGGCGGGGTATTTCTCGGACATCACCACTAGGCAAATTAATACTTGAAGTTATAAATTCATTAGATCAGATTACAGCTACCTCAGATTGGATAAATTTTCAGAGATAATAGTTGAGTTACAGTTGACTGAGCTCCTCATTTAAGCAATAGCACTATGTGATTGTTGGCACCATGTAATTGTTGGCACTTTGTGTGTGGGAAACAGAGTAAAGCTGCAGACCATTTCAGCTACAACAGTATACCCCTTATAGTATACATCCTTATGGTGTACATCCCTAGTGTGCTCCCCCTATAGTGTACACCACTCTATAGTATACATCCTTATAGTGTACACCACTCTATAGTATATACCCCTTATAGTATACACCCCTCTATAGTGCACACCTGTCTATAGTATACATCCTTATAGCGTTCACCACTCTATAATATACCCCTCTATAGTGTACATCCCTCTATAGTGCACACTACTGTATATTACACACCCCTCTATAGTGCACACCCCTCTATAGTGCACACCACTGTATATTACACACCCCTCTATAGTGTACATCCCTAGTGTACAGCCAGCCCTTAGGGCAAACACCCCTCTATAGTGCACACCCCTCATAGTCTGCACCACTGTATATTACACACCACTCTATAGTGTACATCCCTAGTGTACAGCCAGCCCTTAGGGCAAACACCCCTCTATAGTGCACACCCCTCATAGTCTGCACCACTGTATATTACACACCACTCATAGTGTACCCCTTATAGTATACACCACTCTATAGTATATACCCCTTATAGTATACACCCCTCTATAGTGCACACCACTCTATAGTGCACACCCCTCTATAGTGCACACCCCTTAACCATGACACGAAGTTAGACACTTCCAAAGAATACTCCATCATATATAATCCCCATGTAACAACACAGAGATTTACTGCAATATGTAAGCCATTTTTAAAAGAAAACTCAATACAACAATTGCCCCACCCTGGTAACCCTCCTACCCAACTTCGTGTCCTGTTAAGACAGGTTTGTCGTGTACCCCTCAATATTACCTCGGGAAACAGAAGAAAAGACAACCTTATAATGTCCTGTACACTAGCATACACCATAGTCAAACCTACTCGGTAATTGAGCAATCCACTACATTATGACTGCCGCAATAGCCATTTGTTTTGTCATCACACTACTTGAGTCACACTACTTGAGTCACACTACTTGAATGACCCTTCCCAATCCGGACATTTTGACACCGGCTTTTTTGCGGGGTCATACATAATGTGACCCCAGCCCCGGCCCCGTATCAGTATGCTTTAAAAATAGCTCAACCACTTTTGTAGTATGTTTCCCTAACATGTCTAATATAGTTGAAAATCATATCTATTAAAACTTTTCATAACTTGTAATCGTAATATAACCGATAGCACCCAATAAACCCTTCCAGCATGCCATAAACCCATGACCCAAAAATAAACATCCCTTCTTACTCCAGTATTATAGCCTCCTCTATAACACTATACACCTCCTCTACAATGTCGTCAATGTCCCTTCCGGTGGTGTTTATTCCATATTCGTCACCTCCCTGGCTGATCAAATCGTCATCCTTGGGAATCTCCATGATGTCATACTGCGACTTCACCATGTTGCTCTTCATGTAGTGCTCCGACCTCTGGGAAACCCTCTTCACGAGCTCAGAATAGTCGGTGTAGAGGAAGAGAAACAGGAAATGCACGTGGGCATCAGAGGCGTTCTCGCTCTGTTCGGCGGTCTGCTTGATAAACTCTCTGTAGTGTTTCTTGAGCATCGAGCACGACATCACACACATATGAGAGGCAGAGTTGGTGGAGGTGCTAATGGCTTCCCTGGTGAGTGTCGACAGCCATGGGTACCGATCCTCGTCGGTCAGGGGGATCCCCTTGGCCATCTTCTCCACATTCTTCTTACTGTGAAAAGAGTCTCCCTCGAGGAACTCACACCCAATGAGCTGTGCAATCTGCTTGCCAATGGTTGTTTTCCCTGTGCCAGCGGGACCGCCAATGACAACCACAAATGAGTCTTGAATAGTCATTTTATGGGTGTATGAATGGAAAATGCAAATGCTCTAGTAATAGTTTAGCTGTCGCTATGCAAAGATGCTGATGTGAAATGCAACATGTAACGGGAAACGGTACGAACAACTAATAAATACAACTAGCACACCATATAAACGCAATACAAGAATTAAAGGTTAGTTTAGACTATTAATGGCAAAACAACCGTTAGAGGTCTTCTGTCCCAAATATATATATATATAAATACTCCTCGGGGGAAAATATGGGGAAAAAAAAACTCATCCTACTGATTAAGATTTGATTATGCATATTTTAGCGTGGGTCACCTTAGCATAAAAATGGCGTATGCAGAGAAAAAGAAACTCCAGGGTCCCGAAGGGGCAACCGGCGGTCGTGCTTCGGGCAAGTTTGAGGGATTTAATCCGCGATGAGGGATTTCTACGTATTCCAGTGTGGTGGGAGTGTGGTGTAGAATAGTAGTGCACATGCAAGCCAGTGCATGTGGATGCATGTCAGTGCATGATAGTGGGTGAGCAGAGAGTTGGAGCACGTCAAACTGGGACGAGTTGGTGGCCTTGTTAAGAGTGGGTGGGAGCGTTACATAGTTAAGGAGGTGAAACTGAGGGGATATCTGGGCCGCCACGAAGGAGAGTACTTCGTGAAAACGGGATCCTGGGGTAACCATATCCTAAAGTGGTTGGAGAGAGCCTAGACACACCTGTCACAACAGGATCAAGGAGTGGAAGATCCTGATGAGTGTAGGGGGTATGGAGGGTGTTGAGGGAATACTGGTGGAAGTGTGGGTGGAAGTGCGGGTGTGGGTGTGTGCAGCTGGCAGAATGTTCTTTATAATAGGGTGTTCGGTTGTTGCACAATTTTATATTTAGAGAGGTACGTAATTCCACTTGAGCGAAATACTTTGGCTCTCCAAGTGTTTATTCGCTATTCAGGTCTTGCAATTATGTGGGGATCGTACGTATGGGGATATTCGAATGGGGATGTTCGTATGGGGATATTAGTATGGGGATCGTACGTATGGGGATATTAGTATGGCGATGTTCGTATGGGGATGTTAGTATGAGGGATTTCTGCATGCCGCCATGACATCCGGATTTCAGAGGGTGGCTTGCTGCATGGGGTAACCATCCCGCAAAGTGGGGCTGTAGAGTGGAGAAGGGCTGCCTGAATATGGGGGTCTCTAAGGTAGGGGGTACGCAATGAATATGAAATTGCGCAAGATTAATAAAGATGAGCCTTTGCAGACAAAAACCACTTTGGTGAATATGAACGTATTAAATGAATTTAATGGTACCACCCTAATCTCGCAGAGACTCTGAGCCTTTGTATCGTCGTTGGACTTTACACTACCATTTGCCATGGTTGATTTGACATTCCATACCTGTTGAGCCTATGCAGTATGACGGAATATTAGGTGTATCCAATGTAACCGATAGTAACCCCGGATATTTACTATGTAGGAGCAATCTATATGTCAACTTAAATATATAGTTTGTTGTTATTGTTGCTTTTCCGTTAATCCCTCACCGCCTTGCAGATGTATGTAGCAACGTTGCTCTGCTGCCTATATGGGTAAGACACCTCCCAGATCGGGATGCCTCCTAAATCGATAGTGTAAGGGGCTCCACGTAGGGGTGCACGTTAAGCGGTAAAGGAATATCCCAAAATTCAAGAGCTGGGATGTTGTATATATGAGATACATATAATGAATAAGAAAAGTTGCATAGGGATGTGTGCGTGGATAGTGTAGGTAGCCGTCCGGTCCAGGAAGGTGCACTCAGGCATCATGCGTCAGACTGCAGATCTCTCTCCTTAGTAGGAAGTGACGTGGGGAGCGAGACCTAGTAGCTGATAGGGGGAGCGTACATTATCAGGAGATTTATTATTGGGGTTCCAGCAATATTAATAACAAAAAAACTTGTGTGTGAATTTGGGAGCAGACGATGAGGGCAGACGCAGAAAGTAGAGGAGGTGGGCATAGGAGAGGGGCCAAAGGGTGAGGGGCCAAAGGGTGAGAATCCGGATAAGAGAGAAACGCAATCCTGATAACAAAGGTGAATCCACTGCCTACCGAGCCTCAATGAGAGTGTGCGCCAACCAGTTAGTGACTTTGTGAGGAGTGTATTAACCAAATACACCCAAAGACCGATAGACTGTTGAAATGCCCCTTGAACTGAGAAACAAGTATGCTCAGACTTACGAAATGAACGTTTCATCCAAGTTCAGCATAGAACAAACTCGATCCCCCCAATTACATCAAACCTCATCTACAAAAATGCTCCCCAAAAGTGCTCCAAAAGTGCCCTCCCACTGACCCCGTCGCACTCGGCGATGAGGTCGTGCGTTTGCAAATCAGTACTCTTTTCAGGTGAAAAATGTCTTCCCAAAGAGGAAAATATATAGGAATCTATTGAGTCTGATGTTATCTGTACTAGTAATAATAGGTTGAACTCTTTAGAAACATACTACAGTCACTTTCCACTGTGTCTCATCACACTCACCACCACTTTCACGGCACCCCGGCTTTCCGTAGCCATAGACAACCACGTGACACCCAACCATCTTAGAGGCACTCTTTTAATTACTCCACATTCCCCACTTTTAGTTATCACCATTGCCCAGACAATGTCTTCGACTCACCAGTATCAAGATTTCACACCATGCTAACCACACTCAGAGGATTACCCAAAGGGGTAATCATTTCCGCACTTGGTCCAACCATTGCCCCATATAGATTCCATAGATGCTTTTCATCTTTGGAGAAATCATCTTTCGTTAGTGAAAACGCGCACAAGTCAAAAAGTAGGAGGCCCCGAAAAGCCGCACCACTTGCCCAAAACGGCAAACTACCCGAAATGGAAATGAGATTTTCACCTCCGCGGGGTCTGCACCGTGTTGAAAAATACATCAACTCCAAAAGCAGTAGTAATCCCCGAAACAGCAAGATGACCGAAATAGTGAATGCCTCCATAAAACAAATCGCTCACTCTATTAACAATAAGAATTACCACACGTTGAAGTTTCCCCTCTTGGCATCTCTGGGAGATGACTTTTTTCACAAGTATTCCAAACAGGTGCAGGAGGTGCTTGCTGGCATTAGGGGGGATGTAGGGAAGGGTATTTCCAGTTTGGAAGAAGGCGCTTATGTATATAATGCTGGTGACTTTGTCGCGCCGTCAAGAGCGAGAGCGGTCAAGCTAGTAGCCCATCTTGCTAGGTCGGAGATATCGGATATAACGGAGATAACGAAGATAAAGATATTGCCCGATTCGGCAACTCCAAAAAACCTGATAGCTCTGACCATAGAGAAACTCCTCTACTCCTCGCTGAAACCCTTGAAACTCATCCACACCTACAACCACTCCTCAAATAACCAAAACTTCAACCAAAACATCACCTTCAACACGATCGATATAACCAACCCCATTGAATGGTTCCCAGAAGCACGCAAGCTGAAGCGCACTTTCATAATGCATGTGGGCCCAACGAACTCCGGCAAGACGTTTCGCGCTTTGAAGCGTCTGGAGGCGTCGTCCAAGGGGTATTTCGCCGGACCGCTGCGGCTATTAGCCCGAGAAGTGTACGACAAGTTCCAGGCAAAGGGGATTCGGTGCAATCTGATCACGGGGGAGGAAGTCATAAGCGATGTGGACGAATACGGCAACAAAGCCGGCATAACAAGCGGTACCATCGAAATGATGTCGTGTAATGACCAATACGACGTGGTTGTGGTGGATGAAATACAGATGATAAGCGACAAAGAGAGGGGGTACGCGTGGACAAATGCCGTCCTCGGTGCCCAGGCAAAGGAGATTCACCTTTGCGGAGAAGCGAGCGCCGTTCCCCTCATCAGGCGGATAGCTGCAATGACAGGCGACGGTGTTGTTGTGAACGAGTATGATCGGCTGGGAAAACTTAAGGTTGCCGAGCGTCCTGTGAGTGTGAGGGACCTCCAGAAGGGCGACTGTGTGGTTTGTTTCAGTAAGGCACGTATTCTAGACATGAAATCGTATGTTGAGATGAAGACGGGGCTCAAGTGCGGGGTCATCTATGGTGCTCTGCCGCCGGAGACACGTGCGCAGGAGGCTGCGCGGTTCAACGAGGGTGTCTACGATATTTTGGTGGCGAGCGATGCCATTGGAATGGGGCTCAACTTGAAGATCAACAGGGTTGTGTTTACGACGCTGTTGAAGTTTAACGGTCGGAGCCTGGCGTTTTTGAGTACGAGTGCTGTTAAGCAGATTGGGGGCCGCGCGGGGCGGTATATGCCTGTTTCCGGTGTTTCTGAGGTTTCGGAGATATCGCAGTTATCGGATATATCGGAGATATCGGATGTTTCGGAGATACCGCAACTCGCCAGCTCAGCCAAGTCTTTTGTTTCCCATAATACCTCCATGTCAGAGAAGCCCACCACCGCTTTAGAGTCTCCAAATACCTACTCCAGTGATGAAATGGTGGACCCTCAAAGTGCCGAGGTAAGTTCGGACATAAACGGAGATAAACGGAGACTCGCAAAAGCCCGCGCAAACAACTCCACTGAAGTTTCTGGTAATTCACCAATTCGTGGCTCGGGAATCGGCTACGTATCTGCCACAAACAAACGAGATCTCGACCGTATACGTAATGAGTTCAACAACCCCGTAGAATACCTCACACAGGCGGCATTGTGGCCTCCCGATTCACTTTGGGTCAAGTATTTCAGCATGTTTCCCAAAGGCACACGCATATCCAGCATTATCAACAAGTTTGAGCGTGATTTGCGGGATCTTGTGAATACGAATACGAATACGAATACGACAAACAAGCGGTTTTCCACCTTTAAGGATGGAATTTTCTTCGTCTCGTCACTCGATGCCATCAAAGAGTTTAACGATTTCTATGATTTCTCGTTCAGTAAGCCAAAGGGTGATAAATTGTTTATTCTAGACCAATTTAAGCTAATGAATATCCCACTTAAGGCGGACAGAAAGGCCAAACGGGGAGAAAGCATGAGTGAAATTTTGCTCAAAGAGTTCACAAAGACTGTAATTGAGAGAGGAAGTCGTCCACTGACTGGGTACGACCTCCCATTTGAGCTATTGGATAAAGTTGCTGAGGGTGGTAGGATCACCACACCCAATGGGGAACCAGAGGGAGAACACGATCAAGACGTTGAGGTTATTGAAAAGGGAGGCAAGTTTTACCTGAAGGGGCCAAGAGGGCAGCAGCCTGCTTCAGAATCCGGGTATGGGAGGGGTCGGCAGGGCCCCTCGTCGAATGGATCACGTGACTCCAGAAGCCCTCTGGAAGAGCATTTGGGTAAACTGGAAAGTCTCCATTCAGTTGTCATGCTCTTTCTGTGGCTTACTTATAGGTATCCTCAAAGCTTTGTTGATGTTGACAGTGCAACTGAATTAAAGGAATTGGTTGAATTCCGGATTAGCGAGGTGTTGTCCAACTTGCGCGCTGAAAAGATTGAGAAGGATAGATTTAGGTTTTAGCATATTTGCCAAGTGTGTAGTGTATATAGTTGATTTCAGCATATTTGCCAAGCGTGTATTGTACATAGTTGAGTTTCATTCACATATTGCCCTATTCGGTAATTATTTCCATATTCGGAAGTGTCCATATGCATGCATATGCATGTCCAATTAAGAAAGTTGTGGCGCGTTATCATGTAGTGCGCTTACCAATTACCCGATTAGGACGGGAACCGATCCCATACCCAAAGACGCAAAGGGGGGGTGGTGAGGGGATATAAAAGGGGGTGCAAAAGAATCCAAGGGTTACTTTCCACAATTGATAGTTCTTATTTTAATAGATGTATATCCCGACAGCGGTTATTGAGTCTTAACTCCGAATTTGCCGAAGACTCCGATATCTCCTTCAGGCAATTGTTCCCCAGGCATCCAATGGTCAACAAATCAGTCCTCTGCGATACCCCCCAATTGGGCTACCTCCATGAATATGCATATAAGCTGACTGCATTTGAATTTGCCAACCAAATCAACAAAAAGCAGTCTGAAAACGTGGTTGTCTTCATTGGCGGGCTGATGGACGACCTCCTCACGGTTCCGTACGTGCCCCTTTTGGCCAAAGAGGTGGACAAATTGGGTTGGACCCTCTTCCAGATCCACTTTTCCTCGTCGGGAATTGGCTGGGGTACAGGAAACTTGAGGAGAGATGCAAGTGAGATTGGTGCACTGGTGGAGTACCTAAGGACCAAAAGGGGTAAGCAGAAGGTTGTGCTCATGGGTCATTCTACGGGATGCCAGGATATTATGCAGTATTTAACTAGGTACGAATTAGAGAATGAATTTCAACAGGTTGACGGTGGGATCATCCAGGCTCCCGTATCCGATAGGGAGGCGATAGAGCTTGTGGTCGGGAAGGAGGAGGCATCGCGCTTAAATGCGATTGCCGAAAAGGTGTTGGCAGATCACGGGCCAGCAACGGTGCTGCCATCGGAGTTCAACGCGTTTATACCCGCGCCGGTTTCCGCTTTCAGGTGGCTGTCACTTGCCAAGCGGTTTGGCGAGGATGATTTTTTCTCAAGCGATTTAACCATGGAGGAATTGCAATTGACGTTTGGGCGTGTTGGGAAGCCGCTGTGTGTTTTGTTCAGCGGCATCGACGAGTTTGTGCCTGCGTTTGTGGACCGCGCTAAGCTCGTTGGCAGATGGCGGCAGGCCACAGACGCTGCATATTGGAGCCCTCACTCTGCAGTGGTTGCCGGGGCAACGCATGCAGTAGGCGAAGGTGCTAAGGCGGGGGCTGCAGAAGAGACTGTGGAGAGGGCAGTTAAATTTCTCAAGGATCTTTTATAGCTTTTTGTAGCACCTCTTCGAGGTGATCTAACAATAATTTAATTCTGCGACGTTTGTGAAGTGTGAGTAGTCTTTAGTGGTTTGCATGATCGTGCATGGTGGTGCATGAAAAAGGAGCTAAAACACAATAAAGTTTATGCTAATGCACGCTAATGCACGCTGCACAAATAATAAAATGAGATCCCAGCTAATAATAACTACTATTGTCTTGTTATTATTTAATTCCGAAATTTTATATTTGTAAATATGATTAGACTTTGGCTGCTGAAAAAGCATATATTTTGACCCACAGGGTAAACATTTCTAAGACAGTTTCTAATCCTATTTACTTACATGTGCAAGATATAATATAATAGTGGACAAATACAATACATACATAATAATAGGTAATATGATCTATACATAATAAATATTTAATAATAGGCCAATATATTATGTGTATCATATCATACTTTTGCAGTGTTCATCTAATGATGGTAATGTCGTGCTCCAACCAATTAGTTAAGGGTTCCTATTTAGGAAGGTAGTGCGAATGCTCAAAAAGGCGTGAAAAGTCATACCCAAATGGGAGAACCTTCAATATGTGGAAAATATCTATAGATTGATAAAAAGAAGGGAAGTGACAGATACATTTGGATTCTCTATCTAGTTAGATTTATAATACACTTGGGTATTACATTAAGAAGCATCCACAGACCCACACACCCCCACAGACCTATCCGACTTCCCAAAAGGGTAATTAATAGAAGGCAGTCTGTATGGCAGTTTGGATTACAGGAAATTCACAGAAAATCCAGAGAAAACACAGACAACGTCCGAGGGTTCGCTGAGAGTCAAGATTCATATATAAAACCTCGTTTCCAATATTCAGCATCGACAACACTCCCTGCTCTGTACAGATACACCTACAGTTTACCCGATTAGGCAATATACCCGATTAGGCAATTTCATATTTGACAGGCACAAGATGTCAAAAAGAGAATTAGGACAAAGTGACGACGCTGGAGACGACCCCGCGGTTAAGAAACAGTCAAAATCCCGTTCTAAACACGCAAAACCAGCACGATTACAGGTTGATCCAGACTCGGTGGAGGGAGATGGAAAGCCCTCTCAAACCGGGACGGTGTTTAACATATGGTATTTGAAATGGTCAGGCGGCGATAGCGGAGATCGCCATGTCCAGACGCACTCCAAGACGAGGTGCAACATTAAAATGGATTCTGGTTATACTCGAGCCGATAAGCATTTGAGTGGAAGCAATTACATTTGCCTCTATTTTGCCAGAGGAATGTGCTGTATGGGAAAGAACTGCGAGTATCTGCACCGCTTACCGAATCAGTATGATAACTTTCCGCCTAGCATGGACTGTTTTGGGAGGGACAAGTACTCTGACTACCGTGACGACATGGGCGGTGTGGGCAACTTCAACACTACAAATAGGACTTTGTATGTAGGAAGGATTGCATCGATGGGCGGAGATGCTTTTGAAGGAGGAATTCAAGCGGTTATCGCTTCGAATTTCGGCGAATGGGGGGACATCGAGCGCATACGTGTAATTGACGAGAAGAGCATAGCGTTTGTAACGTATAAGTATGAGGTTTCTGCGCAGTTTGCCAAGGAGGCGATGGCCCACCAGTCGCTGATGGTGAAGGATGGCTCCTTTAATGAGAAAGAGGTGCTCAATGTTAGGTGGGCGAGCGAGGATCCGGATCCGAGGAGTGTGAAGAGGGAGAAGAGGCGGGTTGAGGCGGTTGCAATGGCAACCGTTAAGAAGCTGCTTGGTGATTTAAACGATGTGGGTGAAAATGAGAATCCTCCATATGTAGTTGAGGAGCCGGAGGAGCCGGTGGAACGCGAGGGGTCGTCCCGATTGGAGGGGTGTAATTTGGTTGACACACGACATGAGTCTCAGCAGTCCCTATTGGGCAGGTCTACGCTTGGCGCTTTAAAGGAGTTGATGGATAAAAAGAGAGGAGAGAAAAAAGGAATTGATACGGGATATGGTTCTGATGAGGAGAGTGATTAGTGAATATATTAAGATGTCAAGCGACAAAAGTTTTGTTTACACAACAAAGATGTCACATGTCGTATGACATGAGACATTAAAGTTAGACATTCAGAAGAACATGTTTCACTTCTTACTGCTGGATATTTCTAACCCTCACATTCGCAAACTCATGCCTCCTCAACTCTTCAGGACACTTACTAACTGGACTCTCAACCAACATCTTCTTAAGTCCAACCAAAACATCGTTATCCTCAGGACCCAAAAAGGTAATAGCCGTCCCGCTCTTACCCGCCCTTCCGGTCCTACCAATCCTATGCGTATACTCTTCTATTGTCTTACTCATTTGGAAGTTTACAACTAGTGAAACATCGGCAATGTCAAGACCCCTTCCCGCCAGATCCGTCGCTATTAGAACATCCGCCTTGCCTGATTTCATCTGGCTGATGGCCTCCTCACGCTGCTGCTGCGACTTCGAGCCGTGCATGATGATGGGCACCCAGTTCAGAGGAGTGAGAGCGTTTGCGATGAGATCACATGACTTTTTATAGTTGACAAATATAATAATCGGCGGTCTGAATTTATTGGGTGGCGCACGATAGGTGTTGCCATGGTAACCATAACCATAACCGCTGTGGAGATCATCTCCACCTCCTGCCTTTCTACCTAGTATCGACTTAAGCCTTTCTAATCTCTTTTCCTCGCTATTTACAAACTCAACTTGCTGAACAACTGTGTCTACGGCTGTGCCAACCTCGCCAATCATCACGATTGCTGGGTTATTGAGGTACACTTTGGCCATTTTTTCAATGCTTGGAGGCATTGTAGCCGTGAACATCATTGTTGTGCGTTTCTGCAGTTTGGGAGTATTGCCTATTTGGGAATTACCTGATTGGGAATTGCCCGATTGGGCATCATTTCCTAATTGAGTACGATTGCCTATTTGGGAAATATTTCCTATTTGGGAAATACCCAGTTCGGCACCAGCCAGCTCAGAACCGCCCGGGTTGTCAGGGTCACCTCCAGAACTGGGCAACTCCTCCAAAATACGAGTCACTTGACTTTCAAACCCCAAATCAACCATCCTATCAGCCTCATCCATAACCAGGTAGTGACATCTATTAAGCACTAAGATTTTACGCTCTATACAGTCTAGTAATCTACCAGGTGTAGCAATGACAATTTCAACGCCGACAGAGAGCTTGTGTACGTTTTCTTCGAACGAATGTCCTCCAATGAGGGAGGTTACCCTGAACGGGTGTAAGGGGTGGCTAGAGTTTCCCTTTCGGGAGTAGTTGCCCTTTTGGGAATTTTGGAGCTCAGCCGCCCCCTCGCTGCTAAATTTATTAAACTCCCGCTCGATTTGCAACGCCAACTCTCTGGTGGGAACCAGCACCAACACATATGGCCCGTCGTTATCATCAACTAATGGCTTACGTAATACATAGTTAAGAATAGGCAGTATAAATGCAAGTGTCTTTCCAGAACCCGTTTCCGCAATGCCGATCACGTCCCTTCCGGAAAGGGAGACCGGAATGGCTGCCCTTTGGATAGGCGTTGGCTCCTCGTAGCCCAAACCGGTCAGCGTGTCGAGCAGCCGAGGGTCAATTTCACACTCTTTGAACGACCTCAGTGGGTTGGCAATCTTGGTGCCTTTGCTCGAAATGCTGAAATCCTCACGCAAAATTCGCCAGTCGCGCTCCTTCATTGCAGAAAGTGGCTTCTCTGACCAATGGAGAGGAAGCGAGGGATCGCTAGCACCGGGCGGTTTCCTCATTGGGAAGTGTGCGGAGCTCCCCTTGCTAAGGAGAGTGCGGTACTCCCCGCTTGTGTCTTCAGAGTTGTCCCATTCAAAGTTGAATTTATTGGGTTTTCCTCTCGGGATGTTGGGATGGGTGTTTTGGGTGGTGCGACTAGGCTTTTCTACTCTACTGTTTACTTTAGTTCGATTGGCTGGATTGCTTGAAGGGGCTGGACCACCTGAATTGGCTGGACCACCTGAATTGGCTGGACCACCGGAATTGGCATTTATAGGCTGTCGAGAAGAGGAGGCAGGAGAGGCTGTCTCCTTCAGTTTGCTCACTTCGTCTTGCCTCCTCTTGAGTGCAAGTTTTTGACGTTCAGCTTTAGAGAGGAATTTCGGTTTGGTGGGGGAGTGTGTTTTCTTTGCAGTGACTAGTTCGTCTAAAGATAATAGGGTCATTTTCGATATAAGCGGGTGCACAGCGGGTGTATGGGTGTGTGTGTGTGTGTGAGCGTGTGTGCGTGTGCGGGTGTGAGCGTGTGTGTGAGCGTGTGTGGGTGTGTGTGGGTGTGAGCGTGTGTGTGTGGGTGGGTTGGAGATTGCGCAGTGGCTGCGTAGGTGTACTTAGTCACTACTTGTGTGCAAGAGTATACAACTGAAAAGACAGACTGTAGAAGTTATACAATGCTTTGCTATTAACTATTTAGATATGTAAAATATTTCACCTCATCTCATCTCATGCAGTGTGTGATTAGCCAAAGTTGACGCGATGACAGAGAGGGTGTGCGCGCACAGCGGGTCAGCGGGTGCACAGCGTGTGTGGGTGTGTGGGTGTGGGTGTGTTGGTGTTGGTGGGCGAATGGGTGTGCGAATGGGTGTGCGGGCGTCAGTGAGCGCAAGGCGTGGCGCTGTGCTGCACTGACATCGAGATGAGTCAGCGTCACAGTAGTGTGCGGGCGGGTAGTTGAGAGGGGTTGACGATGGGGAGGACGGATAGGCGATGGACAATGCGGGTGGGTAACTGCTGGGTGAGAGAGACGATGAGAGGCGGCAGTCATTAGGCAAGCAAGCACGAGTGAGTGGTGACGACGTGAGTGGTGGCGAAGTGAGTGTTGGAGGATATGTAGGGGGCAGATTTGGGGTGGGAAGGATCTAAGATGGAGAGGATCTAGGATGGAGAGGAGACAAGAGTATACTAATAGATTGATTAAAACCACGGGTGATACAGCAATCACGAACTGTATCCATTCAATGTAGGTTAAATTTCTAATAAAAAATATTGTGGAATCATTCAAGAATATGGATGCATATACGACAGGACTACGATACAGCGTAAATTGTAGTGCGCTATGGACACCTACAGTGGGTGGGCAACAGGGTGGGAAACAGGGTAGGCAACACTGCGCAGTGCAGCACAGTAGGCCAGCGCGGTAGGCCAGCGCGGTAGGCCAGCACGATAGGCAACACGGTGAAGCCAACAGCGTGCGGTCCCGTAGCGGGTAGTCGACAGTGGGCAGTGGACAAGTGGGCAGCGATGGGAATGCCCCAGCTCTCACCCTCAGGTGCACGCTTCACACACGCTGCATAGCACCGTCTGCACCCTGTAGTGGATGAGTAATATAGATACGACTCCAACCCTTAGAATCCTAGAATGAGGGCGTTACTCCTTCGGTGCATCACCACCGCCTGTGCGAAGGGGCGACTCTTATATTGAGGCCTGCTGCGGTGCCCAGCGCTCTGCCGTCTGCGCATTGCTGTGCGCCCTGCCGTGTGCCCGCAGCTTGTTGCGCACTGCTTGCGCACTGCTCTTTGCAAAGCTGCTTATGTCAGCCACCGTGGGGGCTCCTTACCCTTTCCGAGCGGTGCCCCACTCGTCTTCCTAATAGGCTACTCCACCTTTGTGTCTCACACTATGCGGCTATTTCGACCCCGCCATCGGCTATCACCATGGATGATCTGAGGAGAAAACAAGGAAGGATTAAAGCTTTGATTTTCAACTTGTGTAGATTTATTTGTTTATAATCTGGGATTATCAGTTTTGAATTCCTAGTTGTTTTATAAACATTTGCAAAAGTTTTCCTTGTCTAAACAGACAAGCACAGCATACAAGCAGAGCATATACGCATAGCAGACAAGGGGATTACAGACAAGGAGATTGCAGACAAGGAGATTGCAGACAAGGAGATTGTACAGCAAGCAGATCGCTAAAGCATTCACTCATTGTCACAAAGGTCTGACAAGCGTCCGACTACTGCAGGTTTCGTACTGATACCGCTACCCACTTTGGCCAGCACTGCGACAAGCACTTGGATCAGCGGTACACACTGAGACCAATAGCTGCGCTGACACACCGATACTCTCAGCGGTGCACACGCCCACCAATCACCCACAGACACACCCCGGCCACCCTGCACCGTGCGTAGTTGACGATATCCAACAAATCACACGCATAAAAATATCGTCATCTCCACCAATCACACCGGCCAAATATCCTTCTACGATAATATCGTCTACCGCGCTATCATTCCACTACATTAATTTAATCATTCATACCCTTTAACCATGTCATTCATGTCGGGTTCAGAATGCGCAGCTAATGCAAACCCGCTCGCACAGTTCTCTAAGCACACCCAAAATGACACCTCCCTGCAGCAGTCACTCCGTAATCAATCCCCTCTTAGCGGGACACAAGCCTTGCGTAACCAGAGACAGATGAATATCAGCGAAAGACAAGCAATGGAGTCGTTTGTCAACCAACAAGACCTCGGCCAGTCCTTCAACTTTGAGCCGATGGCTGGAGAGCTCTCCCATATTCAGACAGGGTTCCCCCAGCAGCAGGCCCAACAGCCCCAGTTTCAGCCGCAAGGGGGTGTCCCATTCGAGCAGCCTGTGTCCCAGGTTGCGCCAAGCCACAACTGGGCCAGCGAGTTTGGCTCTGCAACTTCATCTGCACCAGCCGCACAGCATCATGCACAGCAGCAGCGTACTCTGCATCCCATTCTGCAGCAGCCAGGTGTGCGTGCAGGAATATACGGTGGCGCTGGCATGTATTCGACTCCCAATTCATCGATGTTCGCAGGGGGAATGAACATGAGTGGAATGCCAGCACAGATGAGAGCTGATTTCAGCGCAGCAGCAGCCACCCATGCAGCGTCCCAGCTGACCTCCTCCCAATGGGAGGACTCCTTCAAGGAAATTGAAAGCATGCAGGCACCTGCAGAGGTGCAGCAGGAGGTGCAGGATGCCAAGGCCACTAATGCAGACCCCGCATTGGATACCGGAATGGGTAAAACGTTCGACGAGGTTTGGGATTCAATTCAGGATTCGTATGCAGACCATCATCTATCCAACGATGAGTTCCAGAAGGCTTGGGAACGCGACTTTGAGACGTATGCCGCTAACCGTGCCAACTACGGCGAGTACAAATTTGAGGAGAACAACATCCTGCTCAACAACCCGGATGCGTACGAGATTGGCGTTAAGCTCATGGAGTCAGGCGCCAAGCTGAGTGAGGCCGCACTTGCATTCGAGGCCGCTGTGCAGCAGGACCCAGGTCACGTGGACGCGTGGCTCCGCTTAGGAGAGGTGCAGACCCAGAACGAAAAGGAGGCGCCTGGCATTGCCGCTTTGGAAAAGTGTCTAGAGTTGAGTCCTGGTAATCTCCGCGCGCTCATGTCGTTGGCGATCTCATATGTAAACGACGGCTACGACAACGCGGCGTATGCGACGCTCGAACGGTGGATTGAGACCAAATATCCGGTTATCTCCGACCAGGCGCGCGACCAAAATAAAGAGCTTATCTCCGACGACCGTATCGCGTTGAACAAGCGTATCACAGAGCTCTTTCTCAAGGCTGCCCAGTTATCTCCAGATGTGGCCAGCATGGATGCGGATGTCCAAACGGGGTTAGGCGTTTTGTTTTACTCGATGGAGGAATACGACAAGACGATGGACTGCTTTAACGCCGCTATCTCCGTCAACCCAGCCGACCCCTTGGCCTGGAACAGGCTGGGCGCATCGCTCGCAAACTCAAATAGGCCCAAGGAGGCAGTTGACGCGTATTCCCGCGCCCTGCAGCTGAACCCCAACTTTGTGCGTGCCAGGTACAATTTGGGTGTCTCGTTCATCAACATGGGCATGTACAAAGAGGCTGTTGAGCATCTGCTGGCGGGGCTCAGTATGCACAAAGTGGAAGGTTTGGAGGAGGTGGAGGGTCTATTTAGCGAGAGCAGCGCTTCCAACCACTCCACTTCGCTCTTGGAGACGTTGAAGAGGGCGTTTTTGGCTATGGATAGGAGAGATTTAATCGATAAGGTGAAGCCGGGGATGGATTTGCAGCAGTTTAGAAAGTTTTTCGATTTTTAGATCGCAAAAGTTATGCAATATGCTGTCCCGCACTCTATGCTACAATATATGAAATATATGTATATATATATAAGACCGTTTATCTCGTCACCAGTTTGCGTGGTGTGTGGGGTCTTGTATGCAGTGCCACGTGAAAGTAGTGGCCTGACAGATGTGCCTGACAGATGTGCATTTATCAAAAAATCGGCAAGGGATAAGGTGTTTATGGTAGTGTGAGATGCAAGAAGGTGTGCGACTCTCAAAGTGACGTGTACGGAGTAATAGATGTGGCTAGTGTGAGATGCAAGAAGGTGTGCGACTCTCAAAGTGACGTGTACGGAGTAATAGATGTGGCTAGTGGGGCTGTGCTAGTCGAGAGAGTTATCAGAGGTTCACTAGAAATATATATATTTATACACATTCAGATAGACAGTCCCACTCGAGTGTCAATGAATGTCCGGTGGCTAATATCCAATTGGTATTCCTTTTCTCCTATCCACTCATTTCTTACTGCCTAGATAGGCGAGAGATTACACCGCCACATACCTCCCAATTTGGTAAAACACATACATCCACACACACTACCTCGTAGCAGTTCACTGGAGATGTTTTTGCCCAGCTATTATTAGCAGGATGATCCAAATGCGATCACCCCCGTTCCAACAACAGAGCGAAAAATATAAAATAGAAATATAAAGTTACTTTTGTGTCACCCAATTTAGCAATACGGAGAGCGTGTTAATAATTACATCATCGCTGCATCCACCACCACACCCTCTCACTCCGAAGTCCTGCAGCGCTCACTTTCCACCGCGCCAGCACCCTTGAGAGTCACACCAAACTCTAATCACAGGCATCAAACACTAGGGCTAAACTGCAAAAGGTGAAGCTAGTTGCTGGGATTTCATCTAGCCGTGTTGCATAATCTGTTGCATAATCCTCTCGCGTCAGTGTGAAGCCAGAGGCACTGGGCCACGCCGGAGTGTGTCAAATAATGTCACTCCCGCTATTCGGAAAAATCAAAGGGGACGACGATAAACCCTCCAAGATGTCATTCCCACAATTGTCACACATGATATCATCCCCATTCATATCGAAGCACAAAAAGCTCGTGATTACCGTCCTCACACTGGTTGTGCTCTCCTTCTTCTCGTCTGCACCTTTCATACCCCACCTACACCTACACGAGCCCAAGATTGTCATCATTCTGGCAGCCAATGAAGGCGGGGGTGTCCGAGAATGGAAGGGGGCACAGGAGTGGAGTGTTGAACGCTCGAGCATGAAGAACAAGCGCCAATATGCCGAGAGGCACGGGTATGCACTGGCGATCAAGGATATGACGATAAAACGCAGGTACTCGCATGAGTGGCGCGAAGGGTGGGAGAAAGCTGATATACTAAAGCAGACGATGCGTCAGTACCCGAATGCGGAATGGTTCTGGTGGTTGGACCTGCATACATTCATCATGGAACCACAGATCCCGATAGAGGAGTACTTGCTGGCCAACATAGACAAGAGTGCGTACAGGAGCCTGCACTATCTGAACCCATTGGGGCTTAAACCCGATAGTGCATACGTGGACGTGGAGAATGCACCTGTTGACATGATTATCTCGCAGGACTGTGGTGGGTTCAACCTGGGTTCTTTCCTGATAAGACGGTCTCAGTGGTCGCAGCTGCTGCTGGATCTGTGGTGGGACCCTGCAATGTATGAGCAGATGCATATGACGTGGGAGCATAAGGAGCAGGATGCGCTAGAGACGCTGTACAATACCCAGCCTTGGATCAGAGAGAGAATTGCCTTTGTGCCATTGCGTGCTATTAACGCGTTTCCTCCAGGAGCTTGTTCAGACAAGGCGGATGATCCACAGTACTTCTACAATGAGAGGGATCGGGATTTCATTATTAACATGGCGGGTTGTGAATGGGGGAGAGATTGTTGGGGGGAGATGGAATACTATAAGGGGTTGAGTAATAGGATGCAGGATAAGTGGTGGAAATGAGGGCACAACAAACAACATTAGGGAAGCATCAAGACACTACATAAAATCAACTACGTACAGACAACTACGTACAGACAAGAACAAGAACACAAGAGTATGTTAACAACACATGGCGTAGCCAACTGTTGTCAGCTATTCTTTCTTGTATACCCATTATTGCCAGCATCTTCACATGCTCATACAGAAGTGGGACATTGTGCATTAAGCTTGCTCCTTGTTTGGCTGTTCCCACGCTTATATGCATATCTTTAGGTTTGGTTTCTTGTTCGGGATGCACTCAACAGATGAGCTTTACGCCTACGCACTTGTCATGCAGGTTTGGTAGCGCCACACCTTGCTCTTTATCCTGATAGCAGAGGCTATGTCCGAAATAGAGACATGCGCATGCACCATATGAGTGATGCCGTATTTTGCAACCACATATAGACTCAAAGCTTAATAACAAGACAATTTATTATATAAGTGCTCTAGGGTGGCATTGACAACCTGCAAATTCATGCATAGCGATTAAGTTCAATAGGAGGCGGTCGAATCGGATACGCTACGCAAATGTCACAAGCTAGGGCGCTCGGGCACCTTAGGGGCACTTAGCTGCGCTCCTGTCTCTGTAGCAATACTCACTAAAGTAATAAACTCTATATTCTTCAAGCTTGAGTGTATTATGTTGAGTACAATAATTTCAACTATAATAATATAATAAGAAACTTATCCAAATAGCCAACATCGGCTAACTTGCTATGACCCAGCTCATAGCAGTGCACCACTCAATTACCCTCTAGCCTTGTCTTGTCTGCTTTTCGGCTTGAGGTTGTGCAGCTCCCATATATTTTAATTTCCTCACTACCACACTAATCCCATACCCGTTGATGGCCCAACCTGCTTGGCCCTCTAATATACACAATGTACAGTGAGTGGGCAGGATACCCTGTGCCCGAACCCCGTCGTAGAACTACAATCCATCTACAAGACAAGGGTAATGTTTTGGAAAGTCGTTGTTTGAGAAGCCGATCGTGTTTGTTATACCCAAGAGTAGTCAGTACTCGAGATCGTGCTGTGTATGTCTGCCCATACAGATTACAAAGTGTCCCAATACTCAAAGTACCACAGTATACACTACGTACGACCCCACAACAATAGCGCTTACTCAGAAGGATAGTCACCGCACACAGAGAGACAGCAGCTGCTATCTACAGATACGGAGTGGAACAAGGGCCTGAACACAGACAAACACTTACGTGCAAGCAACTAGCGCCAGCAATTAGCGCCAAAAAGTGGTCACGCACTGCCACAAACACGCCAAAGAAACGCTCTAAAAGACTCACCACACAGAAAGTTCTTCCAAACAAGGCCACTCTAAAAATCTTTAAAATAGGAGCCATCCCCCTCCTTGTGGATATCCTGATTTATTTATTTCAGGAAAGACGGCCAAAGCGGACCCACCACACAAGGGAAGAGGATTAACAAGAAAGATATACCAATACAATCAGGATAAACGAGAGTGGACAATAATAACACATCTAGTTAATTGCAATGTCAGATAATTATTGGTTGAATGATCAACTTGGTGGCGATGACGATGGAATGTCATCTTTCCTTACATTCTCTGATGCCCCAGCAAATGTAAACACCAATTTGAACACGAACATAACCAATACAAACAATGCCAACACAAACACGAATAACAACTCTTCTGGCTCGACAGGTGGTTTCCATCAACCTCAGCAATCGCTAGATTTCCAAATGTACGACACAAATGGAATACCGCCATCTGCAGAGCCACAGAATGACTTTGCGTTCTCAATGGGACAAAACTCCTTTGACAACACAATGTCAAATACCATGGTCAATAACGGCAACATGTCCAACTACGGCAACATGTCCAGTGTGAAGCCTAGCGGCAGTGCAATGACTCCCATGGCGATTATTGACCAAATGAACCAAAACAATATGGGAAACATGAACAACACTGCAATCAACACAAACGCACTAAACATGAGAAACGGTGGCATGAACATGATGTCCAATTTGGGTATGATGAACAATGGCATGTTGGGTGGAATCGGTGGTGCCATGAACAACAACATGCTTGGAAACTTTGACTACAACGGAGGTGTGGCTCCTAGTAGCGGCACAGGAAATGTTGGCAACACTGCCAACTCATCCAACCCGCTGACCGGTAGTTCAAATACCCCCACGCACCCACACGCTACTCCAAGCCACACACCAATCAACACGTTTAATGGTGCATCGCAGTTTCAAGACATGGCTGGAATGAACAACCAGATGCGTCAGTCTCAGCAGCTGCAGCAATCACAATCACAGCAGCCTGACCAGGCGCAGCTGATCCAGCAGCAGATGTTGAGACAGCAAATGTTGCAGCACCACCAGCAACAACAACAACAGCAACTGAAGAACCAGCCAAGCCAACAAGGCCACCAAGGTCACCAGCAGAACCACCAGCAGAACCACCAGCAGGGTCAACAAGCGCACCCTGGGTCATCTGCTTCCACTCCACTTGCTGCTAATAACCAGATGCTATTCCAACAGTTTCAGCTACAGCAGCAACAGCAGCAACAACAGATGAGGTTTAACAGTGGTGGAAATCCTGGAATGTCTGGCGGTATGGCTGGTGTTACACCGCCCAATGGTGCTGGCGTTCCTGGTGGACCTACTGGCTTTCGTAACAACAAGCAGTTTGCTCAGTCGCCTCATCAGCAGCGTGCTGTGGCAGGTAGTGGCGGTATCAAGCCAAGGGCAGGTGTGCAGCCATCGCAGGCTTCCGCTACACCTTTGGGAGGTCATGCCAATATGACGCCCCATTCTGTTTCTCCTCATCAGGTACAAGGAATACAGCAGCAGCAGCAGCAGCAGCAAGGAGCACATCAACATCAGCAGGTACAGCAACACCAACAGGTTCAGCAACACCAACAGGTGCAGCAACGCCAGCAGGCCCAGCCACATCCCCAGGCACCATCACAGCAACAAGTAGGTGCAAGAGGCAATGCGGGCCCCGGCAGTGCTGGTGTTGGGGGAGGTCCCCCTGGTGCGGGCCCCGCACAACGAGCCTCTATGAACAACCTCCAAATTGAACTGTTTATGAAGACTCTACAGGATTTCATGGCGCGCCGTGGGACTCCACTCACAGCTTACCCTGTTATTGACGGCAAGAAGATCCACCTTTTCTTTTTGTACTTGCTTGTTTCCAAGATGGGAGGTTCGCAAGCTGTGTCGCGGGCTATCAGGTGGGGGTTTGTAGCCTCCAAGTTTGGCGTTGGTGATGGGCCCGAGGCAGGAAAGCAAATAGCACAGGCGTACATGACGTATTTGCTGCCGTTTGAGCAGTATGCCGCTACCCAAGAGGGACAGCGTGATTTGTACAATAGAAAGAATCAGCTGCAACAGATGATGGGGAGCGGGATGGCGGGTGGGATGAGGCAGCCACCCCAAGCAGGAGGGCAAACAGCGGCACAGCAGGGAGCACCGTCACAGCCACATAGTGGCCATCCCGGTGTACAGCCTCAGTCTGGTGCCCCTACTGGACAGCCAATGATGCCGATGGGACATCCACAGAGGAGACCATCTGGCAAAAGCCAAACACGTGGTGGAGGAGCCACAACTCCTCAGCAACTACAACAAGCAGCACCACAACAAGGGGTTAAGCGTACTTCGCCCAATGGACCGCACGCTGGGCCAATCTCAGGCGGGGTGGCTGGCGGAGTTGCTGGGTCGCCTGATGGTGCTGTGGATGGCAGTGCACCCAAAAGATCACGCGGAAAGAATAGTGTATCGAGTGGCAAACCTCCATCGAGAAAGAGCAGCAAGACGGCAACACTGGCTGGTGTTGATGGACAAATCAAAGCAGAGGTGTCGCAGAGTCCTCAGACATTTCAGCCATCGCAAACCACCCAGGCTGCTAGCAGAGGCTCCACTTCCCAAGGTGCATCTCATGCAGTGGGAGCATCGGCACATGCTACTTCCACTGTTGCGCCTCAAATACTCCGCAACTACATCCCCCACCAGCGTCTCGTGGAGCTCCACGGTGGGTACGATGTGAAAACCCTCGCACAGATTGGCGAGCAGATTGATCAATCAAAGCCGGTCTTTTTGTTTGCACCTGAAATGGGAGCCGTTGACATCCACGCATTATCTATGGCGCTGAGCAGCTGTAACGATGGTGAAGTCACGACAGCATTAAACACTCTGTTGGTTGTTTCTGCAGATGAATCATTGTCGATCCCACTGGCAGAAGCACCTGACCTGTTGGATTCCCTATGTGGGTTGGGGCTAGAGGTGCTCCAAAAGTTGCGCAAGTTGAGTGGGGCACTCGGGTTTCGGAATTTGACCTCATTCGCATCAACAGGAGCGGAAACAGAGCCCTGCTATGACATAATTGACCAAGTGTTCTATGACCATGTGGAGAATTGTGGCAACGAAGGTGTTGATGTTGTTGTGGATTCCTCACCTCCACGGACCAAAGAGGAGGTCTTCATAACGGTTGATTCCTTTACAGGTAACGAAATTCAAACAGAGAGCGAGGAACTGGATGAGTCTGATGAGTCTGACGACTCGATGAACGGCACAGCACTCAGCAGTGTGTTTTCCAACTCTGTTTCTCCTCAAAACGAGCCAGTTGAGCAGGGGGAGACGGTCAACGTTGAACCCATGGGCGAAAGCGGAATGGGGAAAAGCGGAATGGGGGAAGTATCTGTATCATTTTGCATTCCTCCCTACCTCAAAACACTGGTTGCATGCAGAGAAGAAGCGGAGGATGTGTTTTCTTCAATCCACACACGCTCCTTCAAAGACGGCAAGGTCTACCTTGTTGAGCAAATCTCAACTATCTTTATGGTGCTGCGCAACCTTTCATTTGGAGAGGGCAACAATGCGTCGTTGGCAGCGAGTGAGCCATTTGCCAGTTTACTGTTTGGATGCTTAGAGGCCATTGCCACTGAGCCTCAGCTGTTTCTGTATAGCCGCAAGCGGTTAGGAATCACCAAGGACTGTGTTGTTATGCTAACCAACGTTGCGCATTTGCTTCAGCTCAGGAGTTTCAGAGAAGCGTTGGTGACTGTGGCTGTGCTAACAAGTTTTGCCGGTGAAGTGGCTCCAGAGTCCAGCGAGTCACAGCTGCTGATTCCCAGGTACTCTCCCGGTATTGACAAGTACCAGCCATTTGCTGTTGATGCATTTGCCAAGCTGGTTGTCAGAGACAGCAACAGGGAGCTCATTAAAGGCATTTTGACGGGCGAATTACAGACGGATCCGTCTATTCCATTGGGAGAGGAGGATTTGCACACAGTTGCTCTCAGGAAGGCATTTTTGCGGAGTAGGGGCGGAAACAATAGTGCCGATTCCGTTATGCTCGAGATGGTTTTTGGGCTGTTGTTGTCTATTGTTCCATTTCGAGATTTGAACAATGCAGCTGTGTTATCGGAAACTGTCGGCATCACGTTTGAGGCGTTGTTGGCATCTGTGTTGGTTGCCAAACTGGTGAAGACTCAGGTGGGTCAGTCCTCTGAGCCCGTTGACCAGAGAACAACAGATGAACTCAACTCCGATAGGCCCGTTGATAGCGACAAGTC
Source organism: Kuraishia ogatae (assembly GCA_003706285.3). Lineage (NCBI taxonomy): Eukaryota > Fungi > Ascomycota > Pichiomycetes > Pichiales > Pichiaceae > Kuraishia > Kuraishia ogatae. The sequence continues at coordinate 180,302 of PPKV03000004.1, forward strand.
CGATAGGCCTGCTAATAGCGATAGATCCGACACGCCCTCCCAGCATACCAACTTTGCACTCAAATGGTTAACCTCACCAGAGAATTTGGGCTCCAACTTACTCAATTTAGGTATTCATCTTGCAAGCATCTCAGCGAAGCAAATGGCAGGTGATGCAATCAACATTGAGCACAGCAGGTTGTTTTCCTTAACAGCAGCTAAGAGTTTATCATTATTGAATATTTTGATCTCATCTGCTATTGAGAGTGATGAGTTGGCCCAGCCTGGCGAGGGGGCTGCAGATGTTAGTGGCGGCGCAGTTGGAAATGTGGCTGCTCCTCGGAATCCCAACACCGACGGTAATGTAAGGCGTGGCTGTGGCGTGTCGAAACTCCTAAGATTACCGGGCTTGTTTCCATCTACCGATTCGATCATGGCGACGCTGGCAACACCGGGTGTCAATCCAGAGGTTTCGTTTGAGGTTGTCAAATTGATTCAAAATTTACACGTTTTGAGCGGTATGGCAGAGGAGTAGTTGTTTAGTTGTTTAATATGTATTATAATGTAAAATAATTAACCATTGGGTAGTGTAATTGCCTATTTTGGTAACTAACACGAAGGGTTTTTAGTAGAAATGGATTATTACCTAATACAGAAATTACCCTAATAGGTAATTACCCAATTCGGCAGTCATAAGCCTTTGCATAGAGAAAGGATAAATATTAAACTGAGCAGATTATAAGTTCTGTATGCTTAGTTCTCATTATGGTATCTCCAAGTATTGATAGATTGTTCCTAATTAACCCTCTTGTTGATAAAATTACAAGCTTTTTTCGCAGCCTCTCTTCCAATTATCTCTGCCAACTCCTCCTCCTTCATGTTAACCAACTGTCTGATATTCTTCACCTTTGCAATGATCAAATGATAATTGACAGGATTGATACCCGGAATGTTTTGAATCAGATCAATTGCACTTTCGTTGTACTGCGGAGGGATGACGTTGTCTCCGAGGTTATCTCCGAGGTTATCTCCGGTTATCTCCATTCCGGCCCTAACTGCCGAAACGGGATCAGGCTCTTCTTGTGACATCTTCAACTCCAGCATTATCTGGGCAGTTTGATACGGAGAAGACGACCAAATGATCTTCAGTTTGGGGAAGGCGATCAGCAACATCATCAGCTTAGAGCGGATATCCTGCTGTAGAAATCTTGCGGTGGCGTCGTTATTGAGTCCCGCACCACCATTACCAGAAATTCGAGTGCGAAGCTCGGCAAAAGGCTCAAAGGAGAAGGACTTTCCCTCTTCAAACTCAATGAGCAGAGTGGGGAGCTCGTAGTGTCTAAACATAATTTCACATTGGGTAAACAGTCTGCCACTTTTAAAAGAGGAAATCAAGTCGGGGATAGCCTTACGCTCCACGCAGATCCTCGGAGATAACACGTAATCTCCAACGGTGATCATACATGGAAGAACTTTGATGCCAATCCTGTGCAAGAGATTCGGCAGCGAAGAGCGGAATTCACGGATATCAACTACAATCCTCGGGTCCTCTATCGGTTTTCCAACCGCAGCGCCTCCCCCACCGGCAAATCTCGTATTGATTACATTTGCCTTTCTGAGGTTAAAACGGTTGTTGTCTTCATCGGTAGTGAAAAAACTTGCGAGTGACGCCTTTTCTCTAATCAATTTAGTAAACGCCTCCTTTTCCTTTTTGATGGTTGTCAAGTATTTCTGCTCCTCAACGGAGTTACCATAGTAGATAAAGTATGTTTTGGCCGGGAAATCCGAGTGGATCGCCTGATACACTTCCACTCTACGAATGAATGACAAATCTGGCTCATATAGGATTATATAAGATGGCATCAGCTCTTGCAGAAGGGCGTATGTCGATTTTGAGCTCAACTTTTCAATAACTACTTGTACGTTACGATGGATGTGGTGCGGTGAAAACATTTGCGTTCCCCACATTTGGACTTCATCCTCATCTTCCTGTTCTTCTTCTTCTTCTTCTTGCTCTTCTTCCTCTATTTGAGAAACCATATCGTTCAGTTGAGAAGAGCCAACTCCGGTTATATCCGATATCCCCGATAGCCCCGACGAGTGCAACCTTCCAACAGCCGCTACGACCGATCCGCCCCGCGTTCGCCTTCTCTTGCCCAATGGGGCTTGTCCCCTTGTGAAGGTCTTGGAAATGTTGATCCCCGCACTTCCCTGCTGCTGTCGTTGGTCTCTTGCATCGGCACCGGGATGTGTGCGCTTGTTCGTCTCCGCCATGCCCTCGTCGAGGTGTTTTCCGGTACGAGACAAGACTTGTTTCCACTGTAAATGTTCCCGAAGTCTACTGGCCATCATTTTACGCGCAGAGAATTGTTTGCCAGTAAAATTATTCCCATTTTCAGAAATTTCGTCTTGTCTTTGTTGTCTGGATGTGGTAAGGAGCCTTGTTAGTTGGTTACACACTGCATGATCCGAACACATAATTAGGACTGGTCCTTTTCGTAGTGCCTCTTCGGATGATTGGAGCCGAGATTCTTCTGCAATGTCATCTAGAAGAAGCATAAGCTGTTCCCATTTTGGCAGTTCCTCAAGGATGTATTCGGCATTAGGGAGGGCGTTAGCACTTGCACCTGCATGTGCATCTGCATGTACACCTGCGTCAATATTAGGCGCTGCATGCCCAAATATCCTGTCCCTCGCATAACTAACAATCGTGGTTGCCTCATCCAACATTAACCAAGGCGATGAATTCACACGAGGGGTCCTTGCCGATGGTTTATTTGCCTCCAAAATATTTTCTACAACTTCATAAAACCTTATACAGTCGTACGATAACAGATATGCAAGCAGCTCTTTTAGTGTAGCAATATCATGCACCACCTGCTTGGTGGTGGCAGAAACCCTGTGCCAAACAGGGTCTAGCGTTGATCTAATTGAACGCACAAAATTTGAGTCTAACGCGTTCTCGGAACTCCAATATTCCGTCACCAGTTCGGGGTTATGCCGCCTTAACTCCGCAATGCACGCATCGATGCAGCTCAAAATAGCTATTTGTATTTGCCGCATTGGCTTGGTCATCTTGACGTTGATCTCAGTCACTGTGTTGATATTTGAATCTTGTGGCGCCAATCCTCTTTTAGAGGAGTTACCCCTCTTGCTGCTCCGCTTCAGCGATGACGTCACTTCCACATGAAACCGAGGCCATAGAAATGACTTTGTGAGTCTTAAATCTTTTAACTTATTATACAAAGGTTGAAATCCTATAGTGAACGCTTCCGGTTCGTCGCTCAAGGCTTTGATAAACCCCCACCGGTTTTTGCTCCTATACAAATTGGCTATGAATGACTCGTTGGAAGTCTCGCTTACCCTATCTGCATGCAGGATCACGAGGCCAGTTACTACATTGGGATCCAGGATTTCAGAAAGGAGATCAACCACAAATACTCTACTTGTCACCGAGATGATACCGCCCTTTTCGTATACTCTACGCCTTCTCTCTACGGTAAGAGCCTCGTTTGAGAGGGAGACAAACCTCCTGGTGGTGGAGGTTTGTCCGGATAAGAGGGGTGTCGGGGCTCCCTCATCCCCCTCTAACCAGGACAATTCTAACAGCTCCTCGGATATTTTTGCATTCTCTTCATCCGATGCATTTAATAAGATTACCAAACTTCGCTTCGTTTCCCGATTGGGCGGGTTTGTCGCTCCCACTTCATTTGGAGGTGCCTCTAATCTGGAAGGAGCACTCAGCGCATGCAGCAAATTTGCCGTTATCGGCTCCAGACCCAGCCCTTTTCCTAATACTAACAAACCGTCCTCGGCAATGAGATCTTGTAGTATCAAGTGTTGGAAATGCAACGGTAAACTTAAGGGGACGTCTATTGGGACATGTCGTGTATCGCCCAACATCCCCGATTGGGAATCCTCGACATAATTGGTTGAAACACTACATTCATTATCACCATCCAGTTCTTTGAGTTTCTCTCTGAGTTCTTCTTCGTCCTCTTTTGATATTAATGGGATTTGCAATCCCGAGCCATTATATGTTCCTCCATCGTCTTGTATATGAGTGGCTGTATGGGTTACCGTCGGTTCTTCCTCTTCCGGCACAAATAGTGACATGTGATTGTTGCGTGGGCTAGTGGGACGACTGGAGAAAGAGTCTAGTGCAATTGGCGACCTTCCTGATGGGGTTGACTAATTGTGATAGGTACGTATGTTTACAGATGATTGAATGAGCTAATATGCGTTTTTTTGAATTGTGCAACCGAAGATAGCGAGGACCAATCCGGCTCAGTTGTAGGTTTTGGTGCGGGGATTTCTAATATGGGAGATGGTTGCCACGATGCTTTCCGAGGGTTTCTCCGGGTGACTCCGAGGGCAGTTCGGATAGTCGTGTGTGAATTAATAACTTTGTATACTGGGCAAGATTTAGATAAAAGGCATGGCTCCAGGCTGGTAAGACCATAATAATAAATTGGGTTGCTCTAAAAGTATTTGGCTGGTGATTTCATTCATATAATAAAATCTAAATGGTTTTGGTATTTAAATCACTTTGGTTGAACACCCTTAAACCTGCTGGTCTCCCACATTCCTTGCCTTAGTGCCAGTGTCGTGCATCAACTACCATAGTGTGTACCAACCGATTACCAGCGAGGAGTCATCGAGTGACTCGGGCACTACTCCACCGTCGGATCACTAAGAGATAGGATCACTAAGAGATAAGAATGAAGACGACCGTCTTCAATCGTTAGAGGAAAACTTGAGCAATTCGAACACCATTAAGTCAATTATCCTCTCATATCTAGCATAGTGCGTCTGGTCACCATGGCAACCATCAAAGAGAAGGTGCAATCACTCAGGAAGGATGAGGCGTTCTTCTCATTAGAGTTCTTCCCCCCCAAGACGGAGTCGGTAAGTTGAAACAACAGCCTCTACACCTTTGTATTTTGTTGTACTAATTGAATCTCTAGGGTCTTCGCAACCTTTTGGCACGTCTTGGACGTATGTCTGTTCTAAACCCTCTCTTTGTGACAGTCACATGGGGAGCCGGAGGATCAACTGCAGAGAAGACACTGGAACTAGCGGCAACGTGCCAAAAAGAGTTGGGTCTAACAACGTGTGTGCATCTCACATGCACTAATACAGGGAAAGCTGTTATCGACAATGCATTAGCGTGTGCCAAGAAAAACGGGATCCGCAACATATTGGCGCTAAGAGGCGACCCTCCACGCGATGCAGAGGAAGGTTTATTGGGAGGTGGCAGGAGCTCGCAGTTCAACTATGCAGTCGACCTCTTGCGGTACATCAAAGCTGAGCACGGCGACTACTTTTGTGTCGGAGTGGCGGGGTACCCTGAGGGTCATGTGGAAGGTGCAGATGACTCCATGCAGGATGTGAACAAGGACCTGCCGTATTTGGTTGACAAGATCGAAGCTGGTGCAGATTTTCTCATTACGCAGCTGTTCTATGATGTTGACAAGTTCCTTGCATTTGAGGCTGCACTGCAACGCGCGCTAAAAGTTAGCAGTGTCGGAGCAGGCGCAGGTGATTTCCTTGTCTTGCCCGGACTCATGCCCGTGAATGCATTCCAGTCGTTCACGCGTGCGTCTAAACTGTCACATGCATCGATTCCCCAGTCGGTGCTCGATAGGTTCCCTGCATCTATACAAAACGATGACAATCTCGTTAAGGAAATTGGTGTGGATGTGCTTGTTGAGACTGTTGATCGGATATACAAAGAGACCAACGGGAGAATCCGTGGGTTCCACTTTTATACGTTAAACCTGGAGAAGTCCATTGCTCAGATCATTGATAAGTCTTGTGTCTTGTCTAAAATACTGGAGAATGACGAGTTTGAAAATGCAGTCTCTTCTGAGGACGACGATGCCATTGGTAGTGCACATGCAAGTGCTGCTGACAGAAAGCGCAGTAGCCACACAGAGAGGTTTCAAGCTGATACAACAAACAAGATTATGGTAGACGCAACAACATCAACGGCAACGACAGCGGCAACTACTGATCCCTCATCAGCACACTTTTACAAGCAACCAAAGAAAAAAACCATTGTCTCGATATCCTCAGGTGAAGGAACCCTGGGAAGAGACGCGACGTGGGACGATTTCCCAAACGGGCGTTTTGGTGATTCACGTTCGCCCGCTTACGGTGAAATCGACGGGTACGGGCCTTCGCTCAAAGTGACATCTGCAAAGGCGTACCAGTTGTGGGGGTATCCTGTGGATACTGCAGATATTTCCACTGTATTTATCAAGTACCTAAGCAAGAAGATAGGGTCGTTGCCATGGTCTGAACTGGGTCTAAATCCAGAGACTGCATTGATCCAAGAGGAGCTAATCCAGCTTAATGAGAGGGGCTTGTTTACCATTTCTTCTCAACCTGCAACTAACGGATGCAAGTCGGAAGACCGCATATTTGGGTGGGGACCAGGCAAAGGGTACGTTTACCAAAAGGCGTTTGTCGAGTTTTTTGTGAGCAAAGAGGAGTGGGATACTAGGCTGCAACGCAAGGTTAATGAAGACGCATATGTGAGTTATTATGTAGGTGATAGGAATGGCCATTTTAGCACCAATCTGCAGAGCGGTAGCTCCAATGCGGTGACGTGGGGAGTGTTTCCAGATCGGGAGATTGTGCAAACCACCATTATTGAGGAGGAGTCGTTCAAGGCTTGGAGCGACGAGGCGTTTAAGATCTGGGGGGAATGGCAGAGGTTGTACGGTAAGAATACACCCAGCTACAAGCTGATCGACAAGATTCTACGGGAATACTACCTCGTGACATTGGTTCATCATAATTTCCAAAATGAAAATGCCCTTTGGGAGTTGCTACTTGATTAACATAACAAGACAAAGATTTGGATAACAATGACTTGCTCGTCCTTGTTTTGTTGCTGAGTTGTTTTATGCATTCGAAGTGCATATCATCTGCAGGATAGAATACATACCATAGAAGATACGTGCATATAACCTGCAAGATTCAAGTAAACAATCTACAATATGTAAACACAAGATCCTATCCATCAGTTTATTGGCCATGGCTGTGGCCGTGAATTTTTTAACTACGGATCCAGTGTTTCCACCGGTCCTGCTGGCTGTATCACGGGTCCTTGGAGGTTTTTTCGGGAAGAACTACGATTTAATGAAAAAGTATATAGTGCTTATATAATAGCTATGTTTGCAGTTGCTGCAGCTCTTGTTGTAGATCCATTATTCCTTGTTCTACCGCTAGCTTCCTGTCATTCATCTCCTCCACCTTGCCGCCGAGATACTCTACATATTGGTTGCTAAGCATTAACACGCCGTGTAATGCATTACAATTTTGTCGGACCACAATTTTTGACCCCAGTGCAACAGAGCACACGTCATTCATGGGGGTATTCATGGCTTGTCTTAGAAACAAGCACCTGTCAGTCTCTACGGCATAACAGAGGTTTCCCTGGCAATCCTGTAGGGTGAGTTTGAATATGCTTGATGTGCCTCTGGTACCCAGTGTGCTTTCCCCATTCAGCCTTGTCACCATTTCTTGGTTACTTTCCTCCACATCCACTTGTCGTATCACCTGTTGTTGATGTTGCCTCTCTGCATTGGTGGTTGGTCCCCCCCCCCTCCTATAATCTGCATACGCCTTATTCTCATCCTGCAGTCCTTGCAGATACTCAAGCCTTGACACTTTAGACTTTGTGATATCTCTGATTTCCATTATCTGGAAAAGCACATCATACGGGAGCGAATAGGGCGCCTTTTGTGCAGAGGAGTAAGAAGGAGTGCTAGTAGGATCGAATGCATGTGAGGCAGCCAGTTGTGCACGTTGTGACGCAGAGTCGGGGCCAAATCGGGCCCTGTTCAAGTCGCGGGGAAGGTCCACCAATCTGAAATCTGTCAAGTTGGTCATCTGAAAAATATGCTTTTTGCAAAGGAAACGGGGATTGGTATATAGTGATGTGGCCATCAACTGGAGTCACAATCTGAGCCATCTGGAGTCTTATGCAGCTGTGTATACTGAATAAGACTGGTTGCGCTGTTTGCAGGCAATACCCTTTACTTTAGGCCAATCAACACAAGTGTGCTTTTTGTGTTGTCTTGTTCTATTTCATATGCTGCCTGCATGCATCTCACTATATGCACAAGACGTAACAGAGTCAAGTCATCGCACCTACGCGTCAAAAGCAGAGCGCTGGCGATGCACTATCGCTACCGCTGTAGCGTGGCTGCGTGGCTGGCACAATCTCATGGATCCACAATCTTAGAGGGACAGTTGGAGTGCAACCCTATTGAGGCGGCATTGAGATATCGATCCAACTGATTACCCAGGCATCCCATATAAAATATGGAAAAGAAATCAGTATCTTTTTTTGTGTATGTTTGGTTCTGCTTTTGAGGAATTGCATCCTGTTGTCAAACAATTGGAGAAGATTGAAGAACACGAGTCCACGATTTCTTTGCCCTCGTCTTGTCTAAGCGCCCGTTGGCTTTGTGTGCTACCCCGCTTTCCACTTTTGGAAAAGATAATTTATCACTGCATGCTACTGTGGGATATTGCGAGCTAGAATATTACGCAAGATAGACTAAGACATATCATACATCTACCACAAAGCTAACAAAGACGTCAATATAGGTCACGGATTTCCGCAGACTAGGATAGGCCACAAAACCGCTACTGGTTTTCCCACACCCAGAGAAGGACGCTTACTATTTTTGAAATTTGAACAAGCGCAAACTGTTCACCGATTCGGCCGCCCTTGTTCTTCATCCTGTGACAAGGCAAACCCACTGTACACCACATTGGACGTGACCAACTTCACCAACTGGAGCATATCATTACACAAAAAATAACACCATGACGGTATATTCGCTATATATTTTAAACAAATCTGGAGGGCTTGTCTACCATCGGGACTTCAACCCCGGCTTAGCCAAGCTCACCACTAATGAATACCTTGTGTTAGCGGGTATCTTGCATAGTGTGCATGCCATCTCCAGTAGAGTTACGCCAGAGCAAGCAATGCACAACGGTGTTGGATCACACACCTCCAACTTGAGCGGCCTCAAGTCTATTGACACTGATCTGTTCAAGATGTTTGTATTCCAGTCGCTTACAGGCCTCAAGATGGTTTTGGTCACATCACCACAGGAACCATTGAGGAAGGCTATACCGAGCAGAGGAGGCGGTGGCGAGAGAAGAGTGCTGAGTACTGGCTCTGCAACAGCCCAAACGTATCCGACGGCACACGGCGGAGATGTAGCAAGCGCAACAGGTGTCGGAGCAGGAATTGGAGTTGGACTAAACCGCAATATAGAGGAGGTGGAGTTATTGTTTAGGAAAATATATAGTTTGTATGGGGATTACGTGATGAAGAATCCATTTCATAATCTTGAGATGCCCATTAGGAGTTCACTTTTCGACATAAAGTTGGGTGAATTGATCGGTTGAACAATTTTACTGTTCATTCAGATGGTATATCTTATATTATTAAGTAAATATTGGCAATGTATCACTGAGAATTAGTCAGTTACTGCTATTGTTTACTATTCGTTACTGGTTATCTAATTTTCTAGTATACTCTGATGACCTAATTAATGATAGCTCAATTTTCTCCCGTAAAAAAATGGTGTTCTATGCATATTGCAATAAGTTATACACTTCCAATGATGTATGGATGACGTGAGATTGTTTTGCTTCAACATCTGTTGCGTAAAAGGCTGTATGGAAATTGATGTATAAATAATATGCTCATCTCATGGCTCTGTGGAGCCAGCCTTACAGGAGATTCCCGGGTGGTGACGAGGCGCTAGTTTAGGAGGGCACTGTATGGCAGGGTGTCGTGTGCTGCCTAGCCATGCGGGTGCAAAAGTAGCACCATTTTCTGCATGTGAAGTGAGCAGATCAGTGACGAGGCACAGCGACCGGAAACCCCATTCGGAAGGTGGAACAGCAAGGCGGATAATATGGATATGAAGCTGAGATAGCAAGAGGTAGATAAAAGATATCGTCAAAAATATTATTAGATATATGGCCTCCAGTACGAGATGTGCATCAAAGATGTATAGGATATGCAAAATATATGATTTAATATCTATCCAGAGGATGCAGCCCTACCAATAGTACTGCCTATCTAGTTCTGTGCTGCATATTGTACAGAACATACATAGTGTGGGCTCCAAGTATGCGTCTGAGGGATATATATGTATGCGGAGAACACCGTAGCCAATGCGTGATATAACCTTCACATAACCGGTGCCAGAGCAATTATAACCGGTACCTACGCTTGCCCCCCTTGTCCTCTCTCAACGGAAATCAGGGCATAGTGAAATAAATAATTCCCTTTCCCCACTTTATCCGCCAAGCGGTTATAACGGTAACACCTTTGAATTAGTAATGATAACGTGAGCGTACAGGTTTAAGCATATCTAGTTTATGCAAAACAATAGGATTAACAGTGGGGTGAGATGTGCGCCGCTAAGATACACGCCAAGATGATCCGGAAACCCGAAAAATGCGGGAAAAGTTTTTCCGGTGAAACGCAGCAATTCCTTTTCCCTTACGCCGTTTAGCGAAAAAAGAGCATCTTGAAAAATAAATTATCCAATGATTTACAGTTCATCAACTCCGTTTCCACTCAATACTCTAGTGTAAATCCATTTGATTTTTCCATTGGCCAAAATATCACATCTGCTGTAATACGATAGCTTTCAAACCGTGATATCCCTGCAATGTTCCTATCCCCCAAGCAGCGCTACGCGTCATCATCAGTGTCTTGTGTTGTAATTTTTTCCGATATCACTAAAATCAGCAGATACAATCACATACTGTGTGCATACAGGATACACAAGCATGTGTGTACTTTTATATATATGCCCACAACCCGGTATTTTCCACAACCTACGATTGAACCCCCTTCCTTTCTCCCACTAGCTAAGTATGCGTTCCGGAGACCGGAAACTGCCCAGAACAGCGTGCTGAGCTCCGAATACTGAGCTCATTCTCCTCAGCCACTCACACCCACTTACTGAGAACCACAAGCCAAGTGACAAGCCAAGTGACAAGCCAAGTGACAGTCATCTACAGGTTACTGTGATAACCGGAAAAGCCTCGCGAGTTTCCAATTCTTACACCCTGCACTGCCATCACTGCACCCAATCGGTATACACGACCGGAAACGCCACTCCCAAAATAGTCACACTTGGGCCTGGCACTACCATACGCATCATCTGCGATTTTTCAAATCACCCCATTACGCACCCCTGCATTGCATTGCATGCGGCTTTTTTGACACGATAAGCCCCCAAGACCCGTATCCTCCAAGTTGTGAAGACCCCTCCATAATTATTTTTGGCTGCCCATTCGAATGGTTGTGACTTTATCGTCAGAGACCGGGTGTTTTGTGGTGTTTATGCGTGTTTGTTTGGTGGTTCCTCCGGTGAGTTCATCCAGCCTGCATGAGACGTGTTGGAGATGTAGACAGGAGGTTATTTAGATATATAAAGATATAAAGACTGAGAGGAGTAAAAACCAAATCGTTCACCACCATGATAAAATCAATTATCAATCCTATCTAGAGAATCAATTCTTCCCGTATATATATTTATATATATACATACATATATACATACATACACATACACCTCCATGCATATCCACTCTCTATAACATGCCCGACTTAACAAATATAACACTCAACAACAAATACCAGTTCACGAAACGAGTGGGCTCTGGCTCGTATGGCGTGGTTTACGCTGCCAGACATTTGTACACAGGCAAAGAGTTTGCAATTAAGATGGTTATGAAGGCAGCACCACCCCACGGCAGTTATACGAATACGAATACGGTGTCAGCCCATGGAAAATCAAGTAGTAAAGAGAAGATCGCCCTATTTGAGGCACAGATATTACAACACGCAACTGAAAACAACGGAGTCATCTTTGGTAACTTGCTGAATTTGGAGTTAATTGCCGATTGTGGCTATAAGTGTAAGCTTCTTAAGGAGATATCGTTACAGTTACGAGTGCACAAGCACCCAAATGTGCTGTCAATCTACAAAGTTTATGATTCCGAGTTGGCGCTTTTCATTGTGATGGACTATTTCCCCGAAGGCGACCTGTTCACAACGATTGTAGAGAAGAAACGGTATGTGGAAGACCCCTTTTTGGTGAAAAGTGTCTTTATACAGCTCATAGATGCAATTACATACTGCCATTCACGCGACATCTACCACTGTGACATCAAACCGGAGAACATTCTCGTCGCCAACAACGGCACAAAGGTTGTTTTGGCAGATTTCGGCCTCGCCGTGCAAGACCCGTACATAGAGAGCAACGTTTGCTGTGGCTCTTCTTACTACATGGCCCCAGAAAGGGTTCAGAACCTCGCACACAACTACAACATCCGCAATCCAAACATTTCCGGTTATCCCCGTAATGACAGGACACTGCTGCCCACCGCTGCAGGTGACATATGGTCGCTGTGTATAATTCTCATCAATTTGATCTCGATCAGGAACCCTTGGATGAAGGCTTCAGTTGTCGACCCCACGTTTGCAGCCTTTCTGGGCGATCCCCAAGTTCTCATGAAGATACTGCCTATATCGAGCGAGATATTCTCCGTTTTGGTGAAGTATCTACGGTTAAATCCGTGGGAGCGCCATGCCCTCTTTGAGCTGAGAGAGGACGTTGTGCTGTGCCCCAAGCTGACGGAATCGGGACCTCTATCACGTGTATGTACTTATTACAACGAAAATAGTAACTACAACCGCGAGGGATCTACAGAGAGTTTGGCCCAGTTCCGCGCTGATCACGACAATGCCAGTGTCTCCTTTATCACGTGCCCTGCACCTGTAGATCACGTGGCAGAGGATAGGCGTAGAAGCGCAGAGGAAGGCATTCATTTTGAGGAGAGAGAGGTGGGGTTGAACGATGCGTGTGGGCACTCCGGTAGTCAGTGGTGCGGCAACTCTGATCAACATGCACAAGATGTCCCTTTAGGCCAATACGGTGACCGAAAAACCCAACAGCACAAGCAGACATTGGTTGACGAGTATAACGGGTATTTGCGGGAGCAAAACATCTCAAAAAGCTCACAAACTTCACCCTTGGGGTCCCCCATTGCATCGACAACACCAAACACCTCGCCTGACAACTCGCCCAATATCACTTGCCTAAATGGAGTAGGTGCGGCTTCTCCAAACCGGTTAGCCGGTTTCCCAAACGAGAAACCGGGGTTGCCCAATAAGGAAGCAGCGCGGAATCTCCCCAAACTACCACAATCACAAAACACCAACTATGGAATCAACTACGCCCTTGCGAATGCAAGGTCATTTTCAATCGCTTCATCTGCTGGTTCTATCAGATCTTCGTATATGAGCTACATCGGCAGCAGTAATAATGGAATTGCCAACATCCAACCAATTGGGAACATTTTTGGGCTAAGGACAGGTTTGTCGTGGGAATAATCATACATAGTTATCCATTTGTACATTAATGAATTATTTTACATTTTTCAATTATCTAAGTGCTTCAGTGTGTATGATAGCTAACGGGCTAATACCATATTTATATCGACAGCCCCTATCTTCAGCTCAACGAGGGCGAGCGCCCCAAATGTGGCCAGATCGGGGGTGGGTGGAAGAACTGACTGGGACAGGGCTAAGCCACCACCAACCCGCTTGTCAAAGTACACATAGAGGATTACATATAGGGTTATATAATATGATAGATATCTTGATTGTAAGAGATAGAGGAGGTTATTATAGGCACCACGGAACGACTAGGGATGCACACACCACGGATTGGAAAGAGTAGGGATTATGCACCGCGGAGTGGGTGTGCTAGGGATTAGCACGGCTAGGGATTAGCACCATTTATGGATTTCCTCTGTATATTAGTAGAATATACATATACATATATTTATCTAACTTTAAAATATGTCCCTCTCTAAAAAAAACTACAGATCCGCTCCTGTTTCCTCAACAGGAACAACGAAAGCACCGGCCAAAAATAGTGCTGGCTCATCACAATTATGGTGCTGATAACTCAATACCCCAACACCACCCGCATCGAGCATGAATTGGGGGTTTGTGCTGATTTCCTTTTTGATCCACCGGGCAGCAAAGCACCTCAAAATATGTCCGTGGGCAACCACCATGATGTCACAGGTGGCATTATCCTTGATGGCTTTCCTATGGATGTGTTGAATCTTGCCAATTAGGCGATCCACCCTTGTAGTAACGTCGGCATGTGATTCTCCATTCTCACACCCGTGGTTCCAGATGTTCCAGCCATCAGTGACCTCCAAGCCCCGCTTTTTCCTTAGCGCAATGATCTGAGCGGTTGTTAATCCCTCGTACTCACCATATTCCCATTCGCGGATATCCTCTGTGGTGATTATTTCCAAGTTGCAGTTTTCGGATGCTTCTGCATTGTCTGTCACATGTGATAGAAGCAGTTGTGCAGTGTGCTGTGCCCTAAGGCGGGGGGAGACAAATACCACCTTGAGGGATTTGGGCTGGATGAGGTTGAGCGGGGTTGTGCCGATAAGGGCTTTTCCCGTTGCTTCCATCTGCTTGACCCCAAAGGGGGTGAGGTCAATGTCCGTTACGGACGTGTACTGTCCTGATTTGGACCATTCCGTTTGACTGGTTGTTAGTACAAGAACAAAGTGACGCATCTGCTTGTCTGGTATCTTTCTTCACTTTAGAGAACAATGTGCGATATCGTCTGCATAGCATCTGCATAGGGTTTGCATGGCATCTGCATTAGCGTCTCTTCTGGTCTCTTATTGAGCACGACACAAGGAAACAGTACGGCATTGACACACGTTCACATCCCAGGATAAACAGATAACAAGACAAGTAGACACTATCTGGAGACTGAGTAGACAACAATGCATGAGATGTGCATGGAATAATGTAGAAAACAATTGCTGCTTCCCATCAGCTGCACTGCTCAACTCACTCTCCTGCTCCATCCATTACACTTACCCATGACGGACGAAAATGCATCTTGGTGTCGGTGCTTTAGTCATTTTGCCGGTATTTCAATAGTTTTTGAATCCCTAATTCTCTGGACGCACCTTCCCTTATATGTGTTTGCTCCTCGAAGTATTTCCATGTGTCTTCCATGCATGAAGCATCCAAATGGAGAACAACCGGCCGCTAAATACGCTTACGCATGTTTAGGCTAAAGGAGAGGGGGAGTCCCTTGGAGAGGGGGGTCCCTTGGTTGTTACACGTCCTCACAGAGTCCGCTATCCGCGTTAGCATTTTGATACAAACAAACAGATGTCGATTATGTCATCACATACAAAATGCTATCGGTCTCTGAAGTTGTGTGGTGTGTCAATGAAATGTCGTATACCAACCAGTGTATTGTATTACCTAATCACTGACATACGATATCAGCTTTGGCAGTAATAGACACACTTGCAGTATTGTTTTCAAGATTTTTAGAAAAATGAAATTAAAAAGGAGATATATGAATAAGTGTAAATTATATCCATAAATCACAAATATGTCACCCTACTTAGAATAGCGTTTCTCCACGCACAGCGCAGAGACCCCCACTATGTCCCCCTCCCCCACTGCGCACACCCTCGGATCTCAAAACTGGGGTCCCACTTCCGGTCATGCCTCTTCACCTCGATGCATCTTCCCCACCAGGACCAGCGAGGAGGGAAAGGAATCCTCAAGGGAAGGAGCACCCCAAGGCTAGCGACTTTCAAGACAAGGAGAATTTTTTGCAAAAGCCGAGTTAATCAATTTCTGAAACACATATGCAATTGTGTGGTTGCAGAAGTATTCATCTTGTGAATATAAACCCGACCCAGTGCACATTCATCAAAGTTGTCCTTGTTTGATGTTGTGTTTGTTATAACATCTTGCCGAATGTTTGATTGTTTACATCAACATTGAAAGTTGTTTGGTTCCATTTCGATCAATTGGGTAGTTGGAAGCGCAGAGAGGTTTGGCAACTTGCACGACTGCATATGCTTAGCGGCCAAGGGACACAAACACAACAAGGGTCACAAACGCAACAAGGTGCCCCCACAACAAGGTGCCCCCACAACAAGGTATCGCCACAAGATGGATTTTTCCCCCTCTTCATCTCCTCTTGACACCGTCAAGAGGGAGTTGAGGAAAATGTCACCTCGCACCAAACTTATCACAGCCATCCTCACAATAGTCATCATCTTCTTTATATGGCCATCGAAAAAAGATTCTGGCAACAATGCTGATACCTCTGGTTCGGCATACTCCAATGAGGAGCTTAATGACCTCCTCCAGGGAAGCAGTGATGGGTCTTCTGATATGTTGCATATTAAACGCAGTGAGGTAACGTACTTGAACCTCCAGTCACCCTTTGTGAACCCCTCCAATTTGGCCCTCTACAACTATGACGCTGGTGGGATGATGATGATCTCTCAGAGGGACAACAAGGTAAGGCTAGTTAGGGACGAGGGCCACTTGGTTGGGTATGTATTTTCGCACCACCCATTGTCACGCGACCTTGCCAAATCGTTTGAGTTGGAAGTGGACTTTTCGATCCATGGGAGAGCAGTGAGGAGTGGGCTTTATGGCGACGGGATGGCGGTGTGGTTGACGAGTTCTCCACTGGAGCAGGGAGACGTTTTTGGTATGCAGGGCGATTTCACCGGATTGGGCATTTTTATAGATACATACAAAAACAATGCAGGCGATAAAAGCCGTAAAGGTAGTAATGAGGTTTTCCCGTATGCCTCTATCCAAATCGGCGGCGCCGGGTTGCCGCTATACAATAAGGCAACCGATGGAGCAGATACTCAGATTGGCGGGTGTTCGTTGAGGGGGCTCTACAATAGCAAGGAGCCATCACCAGCAGAAACAGATTCCAATGGGGATGATGACGATTCTTCTTCTGTTAGGGGAGTCTCTCGGATGAGAGTATTGTATATCCGTGAGATTGGTTACCTGTCAATTGATTTTGATGTCAGGGGAGCTGGCAGATGGAAGAATTGCATCACGTTAGAGGGCGTGGACGGAGTTCCGGAAGCACCATATATAGGATTTTCAGCAGAGACTGGGGAATTATCACATAGCGTAGATGTATACCGTGCTAAAGTAAGCTCCCTGACCGATTTCGAAGGGTCTCCTTTGGCCAGTCTGGAGAAACTCGGCAGCCAGTTAGACCTGGTGGAAACAGATTTGTCTGTTGGATTGGGCCACCCCAAGTTGCCCAACTTGTCCAGCAACAAAGGAGTTTCTGAGGAGGATAGGGAGCGTAGTATTCGTGAGAGAGAGGGGATCAGGGAGAATATGAGGAGACAAGGAAGAAGAAACCCTGGAGGAAGAAGGAGAAGGACTCAGAATCGTCTAAGGCAATCTGAAGAGAGGATTAAAAGGCGGGGAGGCAGCATCCATAGGAATGCTGGCGACGATAGTAGCAGTAGTGGAGAAGGACGAGGCTTCTTTGGTAGTATTTTCCACTTTATGTACATTTTGTGCAAGTGGAGTTTGTATTTTGTATTGGTGCTTGTGATTTGCTATGTTGCCTGGGTGATTTATCGTGCTCAGAGGGATAATAGGAGGAGGAGAAATAGAGGGGGACTTCTGTAGGGGTCCTCTTTGGGGGAATCCTGTTTCGGGAGGTCTTCTTTGGGGACTTCTGTAGAGGTCCTCTTTAAGGAGGGTCTTCTTTTGGGGGCCCTCTTTGGGGAATCCTGTTTAGGGGGGTCTTTGATTTTCCTTTCCGAGTCGTAAAAGTTTCACTTAATACAGTCAAGATTACATAATTATATTCTACTAATTGTATAGTCGACTACATTCCATTGATTGTATAGTCCCAAAGATCATCCTAATTAACTCTTATATATTCATCCCCTCAACTGGGCTAACAACTCCTTTTGCTCAAACGAAAGAACCCGTCTCTCGTTGCCGTTTCTACGACTCCATTTTGATGGAGTCTCCACCGATGCTGGTAATCTACTTTGTATTGAAATTAAGCTGTGTCTTCTTTCTGTAGGGGTTTCTATAAATGGGTCCCCCGAACCACTGCTGCTTCTGAGGTGGTTTGGTATTTGAATGGTTAATTGAGAAGGCGTGGAAGGAGAAAGGTTGACATTTTCACTGAAAAAGCGTCTTTGAGACGATCTCGCATTGCGCAATGGACTGTTGAGGGACCTCAAGGGGGTATTTCCCAATTGGGTAGGAACGGGAGAGTTGCCTATTTGGGAAACACTACCGGTAACACCGCTTCTTACTGAGCTACTCCTCAGCGGTGTGCCCGATGTTACATTTTGAATATTATTGTTATTGCTATAAACATGATGCGATTGAATCGTTGGAACACCATCAATAGGCGACGTAGGCTCATAATTATTATCTATTATCTGGTTGTGGATCTCTTCAATAGTACTACTGAGGGAGTAGTTGAATGAGTTATTTGAGTTGTACTCTTCGCTTACCAAGACAGCAGGGGAGCTCTTCTTTGCACTGGTGGAACCGAGAAAACTATCATTATTATCGCTATCATTACTATTACTATTGTTATTTCCGTCTTGCGGTTTGGTCAAGTCGTTGGAATTATGACTGGTGTTGGCGGTTGTACTTGCGCTTACAGTGCCTTTGCCTAGTAAAACATTGGAAATTCTTGTCAAAAAGGGGCTTTCCTCGCCTAAGAAACTACCGGTTTTTCCACTTTTTGGGCTTGTTGAGAAATCACCAAAAGAGGTGTGTGCGATGTCGGAATTAGCGGGCTCAATAGGCTCGGTAGGTGGCGGATAGTTTTTTCTACTATTTAATAGAGTGTATTTAGAGAGTGGGGATAACACCTTTCTTTTAGTTGGGGTGTTGCCCGATTGGGAGGTGTTACCTATTTGGGAAATATTGCCCGTTTGGGAAGTGTTACCTATTTGGGATGTGCTACCCAATTTGGCAAACCCTCCGGTAAACCCATTCCCAACACTCTCGCCAATTGGAGAGTCACGCGGTGACCCAAATGAAACGTATTCTGATAAATCTTGAGTGGTGTCTACCTGTAACGGTATACTGTGCTCTACATGAGGTGCCGTCCTACCAGAGAAAACCAAGGGAGATATGACATTCTTGTGTTGTGGACTTTGTGCACTTGCAGATGCCATACTTGTATGTTTATTATCCTTTCGTATCTCACCCATTGAGCCGATTGAATTTTTCACAAAATGGCCCATTTTCTTAACACTCTGAGGTGAATAGAAGGAGACATTACCATTCACAAGGTGAGCATCCACATGGTGAGAATTTGGATTGTTAGATAGATTGTTAGAATCCAGGAAATTTACTTGCGAGGCGATGGCATTCGTATTCGTATTCGTATTCGTACTCTCAACGCTATCATCCAACCTCCAGCTAAGGGTAAACACCCCGCCCAAAACGAGCAAAGTGCCAAGGAAAATGTAAGCCAACTGCCAAAACCCAACCAATTCCCATTGATTAAAAAATATCATGCCGTTAGAGATGTTGATTATGTTGTACACGCAAAATACGAGTGGGTACAAGATTGATGTAGAAACCAGTTTGAGCCCCTTGTTGAGGAACCACAGCTGAGAGAGGCACAAAGTGAGGAAACTCAGAATGATCAACCAGGCAATTGGTCTATTTAGCTCTTTTAGCAGAGCCGCAACTGATCCGGCACCGAATGCAGTTACCAAAATCTCTATAGTGGACTTGGCCAGCAGCAGCGAATGGGCAGACAGAACGCCTGAAACGGCGCCAAAAAGAGTTCCCTGGATTGTTTTAATGGATTTTTCAGATAACTCAGACGGGGGGAGGGGGAGCGGTGTACACCTCCAGAAGTGAGATATCCCGTTTATTGAGGGTATCCCGTTTATTGAGGGTATTGAGACATCTATACTGCCATATTGATTATAGTGGTTTTGGTTTTGATCAGAGGGGAACATGAAATGGTTCCACTTTGATTTAATCCAATTGCATGGGTGCATTGATAGAGTGAGGTGAATGCCAGATTGGTTGCCAGTTGGGATGTTAGCCGGTTGGGAAATACCATTTGGGGAAATACTATTACTATTATCTTTACTACTTGTAGGCGACTGTGCAGATGCAAACCCCTCATAAGCCTGTGAATCCAATGGAGACAACGGAGCGTGTGGAGTTGAAGGAGTAGACGCAGAAGGAGCAAATGCTGCGTGTGGACTACGGTTATTATTTACGTCAAGAGAGTGCGGATCAAGTGTCCTATCAAACGTCCTATCAAACGTCTTACTGGGTACTCTTTTACTTATATATATCCAGGCCAGCATCGCCACCACCACCAACCCATCGCAGACGACCCAAACTACAAACGGTCTTCTTCTCAGCAGCACTATAAAATCATCTAGCGTATAGTCGGGCTCAGGAATGGCGCCAAACGTGGCAATCAAAAGAGCACCCACGCTTATCAACACGGTCCCCGTTAGAGAGTACACCGTAAAGGGCTCGTCCAATATGAGAGAGCTGAAACACGTGTTGAACACGAGCCCTATCGACTGCAACGGGGACAGTATGATTAGAGGCAGGGTGGTTATCTGTATGCTACTGCCAAAGACATTTGCCATTATGAAAAGAGTGAAACCTATTCGCCATAGTGAGCGTTTATACGGGGGGCGATAGTGCAGCTGTGACTGTTGCACTAAGTGGGACTTGCGTTGTAGGATTAATCCAACAGATTGGCAGGCAGATGAGAGGACTCCCACAATGCAGCCTAGTAAGATTGTGTGAGATGGCATGGTGGATTAGTGGAATGGAGTCGAATGGAGTTGGCTTGGGATGGAGTTGGCTAGTGAGAGGAGTGGACCAGTGGGATGACTAGTGAGATGACTAGCCAGAGGGAGTGGGATAACCAGTGTGGTTGAGTGAGATGATGTGAGATGGAAGATTTGAGATGGAAGATTTGAGAAGGGAGATTGTGTATTTATATGGTGTTGATGTGTATAGTGAATATGAATGGTGTTGATGCACACACAAAGTGGGTGTGTGTGGGTGTGGGTGTGTGGGTCCAACGATGTATGCGCGTGTGGGTGTATGCGTATTTGAATGTATAGATGTTTCACAGTACCACAGAGTATATCGGTTGTGTTGAAAGTAAATTATTATGGGAAAGTTTAAACCCCCTTTATTAAACTATCAATTCACCAAAATAATCCAATACTTGCTCAATTGACATATAATTGATTTTTCACACCGGCTCACTTGACGCATCCTACAACGGCACATCCCGCAATGGTACCCCTCTGCCCCACAATTAGTAGGCGCAGGAAACGGGACGCAGAGCTCTACGTGGGCCCTTGGGAAGTGTAGGGTGTGTGGAAAGTTTAGGGGAGTGGGACGGGATGAGGAGATTTGGCACAGCCTCGTGTGGGACGAGGGGGCATCGTGGGATGAGTGGGACAGCATTGTGTGGGACGAGTGGGACAGCATCGTGTGGGCCTCAGTTGGGGCATCGCGACCCGACTGGAAGGGCAGGCGTAGTGAGACAGCTGTGGAAGAGCACTAGGCAGAAGAAGGAGCACTAGGCGGAAGAGCATGCAGTTGAGTGAGTGCGAAACCCACCGCAGGGCAGTCGGAGGCAGGGCAACGATAAGCAGCAAGCTATGGTGACAAGTCTGAGGGGTGTGTGCATAGATAGCCTATGCAGCTTTACTATTATTACAAGTTATTAATTATATCCTTGACTATAATTATGGGTTGCAGCAATTATATCATTGTATGCCATAACCACATTCCGCATTCTGCCCAGAGGATAGTGGGATAGTCTTTGGCAGATGATCTCTCCCGCGCTTCGACACAGTCACTACGTGCTAGCTTTCCAAGGGGCTCTTCAGGGACTCTTCCCCACGGATTCCCTTCCAAAGTGTTCTCCCCACGCGGAAAATATCCTCCCGTATGCTCCCAATCCTTCCTCCCAATCTTTCCTTCTAATCCTTCCTCCCAATCCTTCCTCCAAATCCTTCCTCCCACTCCTTCCTCCCAATCTTTCCTTCTAATCCTTCCTCCTAATCCTTCCCCCTAATCCTTCTTCCCAACCCTCCCTTCCAACCCTCCCTTCCAACCCTTCCTCCCAATCCCTCCTTCCAATCCTTCCTTCCAACCCTTCCTCCCAATCCCTCCTTCCAATCCTTCCTCCTAATCCTTCCCCTCCCATCCCGTCTTCCTCCCTGGCCATCCTCTTCCATGGAAGCACAACTTCCTTCCTCCTCCTAATATTCCACCCTACATTTATGCATCTCCCTCATCACCCTTTATCTCCTGTCTCCCTCACTTCTGTCGTGTTATACGGGAACCGAACTTTCCTCGCAGCTGCATCTTCACCTTCCACCCTCTCTCCACCTTCCCCGTCTTTACTGCTCTTGTGTGTCTTTTGCACATGCCAGTTCCATCCCAACGATCACACGCAGAGCGCCTTGTTCCACAAGCGAAAATGCTAACCAATAAGACAAATCAACAGATTTTTAAAAGAAAATAATCATGGAGTGGTGAAATATATATATATAGTCTACTCCATGTAGTGAATGAAGTTCATTGTGCTTATCCTTTTTAACAGATAAAGAGAACAAGGCAAGTTAAAAGAAAGGATTTATATTTAGTCTCTCACAGATTCCCAAATACTCCAAACCGCAAGGAAGGAACCGCGAAGCACACCAGCAACGAGTACTCCAATAAAGGTGAATCAAAATCCCAAATTAAATAAACAATAACTTAATAAACCAACAGCTTGATAAAGTATTCTTAAGCCACATGGAAATGGATCCCTAATGTTCAACGCTTCAGGATCCCTGAATCCTCCTGGGCGGTCTGCAACACCTTGGAGGATCTTCAACACCTCATCCCTCAACGCCTAAAATGCACTCAACGCCTACAACGCATAGTATGGGCTATTCCTTATGCCATACAGCGTGGCGCATCATACCGCATACGCATACCGCATGGTGCTTGCTGTCGCTGTCGCTAACGCAACAGCGCCATGAAACGCAACAGCGCCATGAACGCACTAAATCTCTACAACATCTCCTACAAACAAAACCTCCTGGTTTGACCTCTTGAGATCGACATCCAACACCTCCTCCATACCTGAAAACATCGACGACATCGGCCCAAACACCTGGTTGAGCAGAAACCCCCTCAAAAACCTCGGCCCCCAAAGCATTAGCCTCCTCCCCACCCCATCAAAGTCATCGTGCGGCTTTTTGCACTTGATAACCTCCTTCTCAAACAGGTGCACCACAGGGAATCTAAACGACGAGTGTATGTCCATCATCACCTTGTTGTGTCTGTTGTCATCTCCTCCAATATGATAGTTGGAACTCTTTGTGTATGTTTTATGAATCACCGGTGTTTCATCGATTTCTCTCATGATGGCCTCAAGCAGCTCACTGTTAACACGCACATCCTCCATGAACCCGAATCTAATTATGCACCTGTAGAACCCACTCACGGGGCCAGGCACCTTGTGGATCGAGAACCGTGTGGTGTCCTCGTTTGCGATCGTTGGCCTTGTAGATATGCTGATCTCCACTAGGATGAACACCCGCGACAGCGATGGGAATGCAGAGATGATGTGTGTCATGAGGCCCGGCACATGGTTGATGCTCGTCATGTTCGATACGGACGACGTGTACATGAACGTTACCATCTCGTGGCGCTGCAGCGGTGTCTCCCTCGATTTGCCTCTAAAGATGAGCGGCGTGCCGCCGTTGTTCCCGTTGTGCGCACTGCCTCCGTTGTACCCTTCGTGCGCGCCGTCTCCAGACGTGTGTGCTGCTCCCTGCCCATCAACGTAGGCGTGTGCTCCGTCACCTGCATGTGCACCCGCGTGTGCGGGACCCTGAGGACTGACAAACGTGGTGAGCCTTGCATGGTTGATGGCATCCCCACCATCCCCACCAACGTCTTCCAATGGGATCACCTCAATTGGGGTGTCTGGATTGTTTTCCAGTTCCGTTTCTCCTACTGTTTCTCTCATGGCGTGTTTGATATCTCCTATTGTGTCATCCCCGTTTATCTCTAATGGGGAAACACTGTTACTCCTATTGCCTAGATCCAACACAACGTTCCCTCTCCTTCTGCTCTTCTCGTCAATGACCAAGTCACTAAGCCTCTTTGCAGTGGAGAAATCATTGTCCACCTTGAGTTGTCTGCCCCATCTCCAGAAGGAAATAAACGTAAAGGAAATAGCTGTCATCATCAGCGGGAACCACGCTCCATGGACAACCTTTTTGAGCCCAGAGATGACGAGCGTCATATCGAGAGCTCCGAAAATCAGAAAGAAGAAAAGAGGGAACGCCCAAAATGCATTGTACACGTACACCAGGCAAATCGTGAGCATTGTAGTTGTAACCATAAAGTCCAGGGCAATGCCCAAACCGTAGGCAGACGTCACGTTGGCACTCGTACGGAACCCCGCACATGTACACACCACCAACACCATGAGAATGTAGTTGGCTGTGGGAATGTATATCTGGCCCTTGTTGGTTTTCGACATGTGCACAACTTTAAACCTCGGGAAACAGTCCAGCAGAATCAGCTGTCTGCAAATTGAAAACACGCCAATGATGAGCGCCTGCGAAGCAATCACCGTTGCGAGCGTCGCAAGCACAAACATCACCCAGTAGAGCCCTCCGGTAGTGGACTGGCCCGTTGTGGGGTCCATCTTTTGCCCTGGAATTGAGAGGTAGAACACATTGGCAACTGCGTCTGGGAACCTGATGAGGTATGCCGTCTGGCCCAAATACGCAGCCATCAGACATGGGTATACAACGGCGATGAGCGTCAACTGGATGGGTAGCCGGCCAAAATGGCCAATGTCGGCAAACATCGCCTCTGTTCCTGTAACAGCCAACATGACACCGGAAATCGCGTCGATGCCTCCGTCCTTCTTGAGGAAATCAATGGCATATGCCGGTGACAGCGCCTTGAACACCGCTGGGTGCTTGACGATGTTGATTATACCGGTAACCAGCAAGAGGCCAAACCACACCGCCACAATGGGGGCAAAGATAAGCGACATCTTGCCTGACCCATACCGTTCAGATAGAAAGAGCAGGATCAAAATCACACACGATACAGGCAGCACTTTGCTCTGGAACGATGGCACGGCAACGGCAATGCCCTGGACAGCGGACAGGACAGAGGTGGTGGGGGTGAGGAGACCATCGGAAAACACCAACGAGCATCCCAAAAAGCATAATCCGAGAACGATCTTGGACAATATCGTGGTGATGAACGTCTGATCGTTGAGGAAGTTGGCCATGAGCGATAGCCCTTTTCCTGCTGTTACAGTCCCTGCTATACTGGTTCTCTCACTGACCGAGTCGCCTCTGTGGTTGGAGAAAGAGGTGTTTGTCCTGGTGAGAGTCACGAGATTGTCTTCGTCATCATTGTCAGCATGTCCGCCTGGGATCTTCACACCCTTCGGGCCAATGTGGAGCGTCCTTGCGATTTTGGCATAGATGGCAATCTGGCCACCTTCGCCAGCGTTGGGACCAAATACCAACACCAGCAGTGCGTATTTCACGATGACCACCAATGTGAATACCCAAAAGATACACGACATGGCTCCTAGTGCTTGTTTCTCAGTAGGGGTGGTTTTGGGGAAAATACTAGATATCACATAGAGTGGGGAAGTTCCAATGTCACCGTAAATGGCACCGAGAGAGGAGAACCCAAGGACAAGCACTGACCTGTAATTGGTTTTACTGGTGGTGGGTGGCTATAAATTAGTATTTCAGGCTTGGCAGGTGGTAGAGCTTACGTTACGGTGACCAGGGAAGTCTCAGTGCCTGTCAGAGAAGTCTCAGTGTGTCCACTTATCGGATACATACCTGTTTCACCATCACGACATCATCCTCTTCATCCTCTGGTGACCTTGAAGCATAGCTATGTGCCTCAGGGGAGTCTTCAGAAGCTTGAGAGTAGTCCTCACTGCCTTGAGAGGAGTCCTCACTGCCTTGAGAGGAGTCTTCACTGCCTTGAGAGTCGTATGAAGAGCGTGGCCGGGTAGAATAATCCAAGCTTGCTGGCATTTTGGATGAAGTGTGTAACTCTTTTGCTCTGTGGAGTTAAGAACAATAGGTATATCCAAGTATAACTAAGTATAACAAAGTATATCCAGCTATATCCAGCTATATCTATGTATATCCACTGATACAGTCTTGAGATATTGTGTACTCCTCCAGCTATGAAATCCTCCTTTGACAAACTCTTGATTACTCTACTAAAGCAGGGTCTACAAACAAGGGGAAAGGGGTTCTTTATATCAAGGAGGAACCCGCGAGAAACCTACGAGACACCCAGAAGGAAGCACACTGGGAGATTTACTACGGCCACCAGCAATGCAACAGCAGGCAGCAGTTTACATTATGAGGAAAAGATTTTCCTCCATATATTATGGAGCACTTTTTTTGCTCCCCTTGCATTATTTTCACCACATACGAAATGTACGGCACGAATGGAACCCATACGCCAAATGTATGGGAATTCCATCTTTTGTCCAACAGGTGGGAAACCTCTGGTATACCCATACGACCCCACCGAAAAGGTGTCGAATCGCACTCGACAATCACCACAAACACAGCCGGCGCCATTCACATAGACATGAACAGGCAACCGCTGGTGTCAACGAGCGTCAATGAGCGTCACCCAGTGGCACGCAACGTCAACAAGGGGCACCACGAGCACATGGCATGACAAGGCACCACGGCCGTGTTTGAGGGATATTCCAATATACCGCTTTGTGTCATTGGGACTACACAGCCATGTCGTCAACGCTCACGCCTCCTGCGGTGGTGCGCTAAGGAGAAAATACTGCGGAGGGACGCTTCAGGGAAGCTATTAGGATGCTACTGCGAGGCCAAGGAGAAAAGACTGCCACGAGACGACAAGAAGCCAGTGTGGTGTGAAGGAATGCGTTATCAGCCCCCTATTGGGAAGTTTCGAAAATCGCTCACGCTGAGTAGAATTCACTCCATTTGGGGAAGGCATCAAAGAGGACACAAGGCAAATCGACGTCACCCGCGGCACCCTCTAAAGTCACTTGCGCTTACATTGATGTGTGCCTATCTACAACTAACACTACTCTGCAACATACATTGTGTACACTGTGTACACTGTGTACACTGTGTGCATTTGAATTACATATGCCATCTAATGCCTATCGTAGAGGAGCCACTGCAAACTTCATCCTCAAACACGCTTTGCGGGAAAAAAGAATAAATCTCAACCTGCACCATCTCTTGATTAACTGCATGACTTGCAGTTGCCCTGTCTGAAAGGGCGAAATCTCTCTCTCTTTTTCTCTTAGCATCTCCTCTTAGCATCTCCTATCTGGCAGTCTCTCGTCTCCCGCCAAGATCCACGAAAAAGCAAGAAAAACATCACACGCTTTATTACTTCACGAGCGTGCATCGCTAACAACAGACAATGTACGTTCCTGCACCTGCGTCGCTTCGCATTTTCTATCCATTTACTTGACAATTCCCACATGTTGCACGCAGGTGTGCCCGCGCACCTCGTCTTTTGTCCGCGCAGCCGCTGCGATCTGGATCACACCCAAGAGAGAGATAGACAAGACAACAAGAGGTCATCGGGATCGCCCTCTCAGACAGGGTAACGCAAGCTTTGCTAACAAAAATCAAGTGAATTTCCATTCGATTCCACAAGTGGTGGAGGGGCTGGATGCAATCGCTTGAGGGATTTTTAGGGGGACTCTTGCATGAAATTAGTTACATAGTTAAGAGAACACCAAAGACATTGGAGAAAAAATTATTACACGACGGCTGGGACATCTCACCGGATGGAGGTGGGAGCCGCAGAGTCCTGGAGCCACCCCACGGCGGTGATGTTCACTGCGTGGCTACAGATTCAGGCGCCTTGAGACGACGTACGGAACACATTACCCAAGCGTCCGAGCAGACCGATCCATCTCTTGTGATGTGATGATCCATGAGGTTCATTGATAGGTTT
Source organism: Kuraishia ogatae (assembly GCA_003706285.3). Taxonomy (NCBI): domain Eukaryota; kingdom Fungi; phylum Ascomycota; class Pichiomycetes; order Pichiales; family Pichiaceae; genus Kuraishia; species Kuraishia ogatae. Next base: position 208,251 of record PPKV03000004.1, read on the forward strand.
GAGCACAAGAGAGTTTGGAATAAATACTGCGTGAAAAAAATTACATATAGCGTATCGTCTAGGGTATCGTCTAGCTGCATTTTTTTATACCTAAAGAGAGTTTGTTTATATATCATGGCATCTCTTTGTACTCTCTGTTCTTTGAGCCCTTCATGCTACTCTACTCACTGAGTTTGTGTGCACTGAACCTCATTCCTCTGCAGCTAGGGCCGCGCTACAAGCACTGCAACAGGCAGCGCAAACAAACAACTTGAGCGGGCATGCAGAATACCGAGCTAGAAAGTAAACAATAAGCAAGCCAAGAACCACGCTTCTGCACTTGCGGGCTTCTCTAAGACGCCCTTCTCTAGGATGCTCCTGCTCTTCTACCAGTGCAAAAACATGCCACAAAACTTTAAAAAAAGTATCCTGTGCCATTTTTCCTCAATTCAGATGCCTTTGAAACATGGAAAATCCCTCAGCCTAACCACTACTCTACAACCCACTACTTTAGAGCAACGAGTGCCGTGCAACCCGCCAAGCCTCTGCAAACGCCCATCGGTACCTTGCGCATCCCCGAGCGCACACATCGTAGGGAAGCTGTCTATTTATTGCCTGACGTCACTGGGTCTGCCCAGAGCTCCCCCTTTCTTCTTGTCGCTGCATGCCTGCAGTGATCTCACTTGATGCCTCAAGCCATCACCTCCATGTGACTACTGCTAACAGAGATCAGCACTTGCATGAAATGTGCTTGTAATACTTCGCGCGCTCTGTAGGTGACTCTTTTAATATTACCCTTTGATTGCTCACTATGCAAATCATCGCTGAGCTCTTAGAGGGTTCACCGGCAAGCTGGGAAGCAGACAACCACTGGTCCGCTGGCTACGCTCCAGATGGAATTTTCAACTTGATATTCAGCAACAGGATGGATTGCATGCGCCACTGCGTGTGCTAACTCGTTGTACTCCAGTAGATTTTAGCGCGCACGCACGCACGCACTGCGTTTGTGGAGAGTAATTTTTCCAACGCGCGCTCATCGCTCTATGCAATCTTCAAAAAGGTTGAAGCCCGCTCCACTATGCACTTTTTCGAGCTCTCGAGGCCTATCGCCTGCTGTATGTGGCAATATACCATTCGGTGCATATTGCATATGCAGTTGGGGGAAACGTAGCTATTTGATCAGTGGTCAGCGAAGGAGTGGTTCTACACCCTATCATGGATATATACAGATATACATATCTGTTCATATATTTATTTTTATATATTTATTTTTATATATTTTTCGTAGTTCTGACTGATTGCTTGTTTAAATCGCTTATTTATTTAGCTGTCAGTAATACAAAGGAGAGATCGCACCCCGTTTGGTCATATGGTGATCTTCTTGCAACCGTTGCAGCCGTTGCAGGTGTTATGTGCACTTTTCTTTCCGAGCATATGTAGAATGCAACAAGACATGGGATGCATACAGCAGACAGAAGCCGCAAAAAGGAAAAGATAGGTGGAAAGTATATGGAGCAGGAATATCTGGATGGTATTTGAAAGAAAGAATCCTATTACAACATTATTTGATACTTTTCATTTGATTTTAGTTGATTTTAAGATCAAATAAAATTTTGAATACCTTAGAATAAAGAGTTCCATGGAATTTAAGTTTACAAAGTATTTCATCTCAGGATCGAAAATATCATCAAAATTCTCTCCTTTTTATCTCTACATTTATATTGTATGATTTCCATATCATGAATATATTTTTCTATAAAAGTTTGTCTTCTCATGTATATGCCAGAGTGTACTGATATGTAGACATACATCCTTGTTGTGCGCTCATACAAAGTTACTCTCCCATATCAGACACTCAAAGCATAAGTCAAAGTTTTTGGCTCCTACACCAGCCAGCCTGGCACCAGCTAGGTTTGCACTCAGATAGTTCTACACATCCCTATTGCCATGCCCTCTCTTGCTCTCTGCTGTTACACACTCACTTCTGCCCCCTACCGCGGCTCTTCACCCACTTAGCCACTTCTGCTTAACACTACCTTCCTCCCACCCAAGTATCACTATGCCGTTTGCTTGTTTGTTTACCTTTGGGGAGGTTGCGATGCCATTTACCCCGATTTGGAGACATGCATCTCACATTATGCGCACTTTGAGCGCTCACCTGGAGAGAGTATATCATATACATCAAAGGTAAAGAGGAGATAGCATATAAGTGGCGCTATCTATAACTATTGAAACCACCACTTATTTATCGGTTAAAGAACAACCCCTTCGTTTTTCTATTATCACTTCTCCTGTCAATTACGATTATGACAGACTTGGAAAAGTACCTGGAAGATGCTCTCACAAGGCTCCATTCGTCTGACCCACCAACAGTTCATGACGCATTACAGCGACTAGATGCCCTACTGGGTAAACTATGTCTTGTTTCCAGTAAAGTTAGATCCAACGGGAGGACGCCATCCAGTGGGTCATCTAATGGGTCATCTAATGGGTCATCGAATGGATCAGCTGATGTACTAAGAACAAACACAAGCACCTTAACAAGTTCTTCGGTGAATGATACAACAAATTTAACAAATATAACAAATACAAACCGCATAGCCCATCTACCCAGGAGGCAAGAAAGCCCATTACAGGGTACAATACCGAGAAGTCTCCAATGCAATTCCCCACATAGCGCTTCAGTACATGGGGTTCCCTCCATTCCCGAACAAGAGAAGCCAAATACTCTGTCATCCCATTTGGGTTCCCGTAATCGCAATACGTCTGGCTCTTCCATCATTTTAACACATGGCGAGAAGGTGCCGCTCAAGCGACTAAGGTGGAAAGTGCCTAATGCGGAAGATGCCATTTTCGGTGAGTTTATCTCCCTGCAGGATGGGTTCCAGTACAATTTATGCAGCAACATAATGGAGTGTCTTTGTGTAATGGAAGGTTGTGGGTCACAGCCAGTAGGACAAGACGGAGACAGCAAAGAGGATGAGATCGAGTTCCCTCAAGAGAGTATTCTATTGGCGCTTAATGTTTTACAAGGTGTTTTGTTATTGCATCCAAATTCTCGTAAAGTGTTTGTAAGGCAGTCCAACATGGGGGTAAGTTTATCAGTGTCATATATGTATCATTGTTCATACTGTTTGGTATGACATATATAGCATAGACATTACGGGCGGAGTAGAGGATCATCCAGTGTAAAGGTTCTAAAAAATGTATGTACTAACAAACAAACCAGCTCCTTTTGCGCATTCTGCAGAACCGATCTTCTCCATCCCAAGTGATCACTACGGTGATACAAACCCTCGTGTGTTGTCTTGTTAGATCCGTGCCCAATATACGTGCGTTTGAAAGTTTAAACGGGCCTAAAACTGTGTGTGGATTACTCAAAAGGCCAAACAAGGAGATTCAAATCAAGGTGCTGGAGTTCTTGTTCTTTTACCTCGTTCCCGAAACTCAATCAGCAGAGCAAATTACAACAAGACCAGCAACGCCCTCTGTTTCTCCCCACAAGGCAGGGATGACAAAGTCGACGGAGTCTTTGAGTGGAGGGTATTCCGATGGGTGTATAAGGAGGGGAATGTATGAGAAGGCTGATATACTTAGGCAGTACATAAGGAATGTGGACGGAATAGTAAACGAACTTTTGGAGAGCAAGCCATTTGGCAATATGACAATTGAGTGGTGAACCTGCTTTTTCGAGTGTATGTACTTAATAGAATGATTGTACTGAGTAATAACCATTGGAATCTTCAACTATTTGAACAGGAGAGAGACAAGCTGCACGAGGAAAGATGTCTGACAACCAGACCAGGGCCTTTTTTTATGGACAAGGGCATATAGACAAGGTCCATCTCTCTTTTAAAGCTGATCTTAAGTTCTAGTGCATGCTCGTACATCCTACACAAACAAAGAGGGTTGATAACGTAAGCAAAAATGAGAATAGAGAAAGAGCTGCAAGCTCACCTGCGCACGTCTATGCTGCCAGCGCTGTAGAACATGCGTGCCCTTCCAGCATTTCACACCTCTCCTGCCTTCCCTAATGTGCGTGCAGGCCCTTTGTTACTCCACCGCTATGGCACTTTTCTCGTGCTGGAGATGCAAGCAACGGGTACCCCAGAGAGTGGATCATGTATAGGTAAGTGAGTAGGAGATCGGGTGTGGTGAGGAACCAGACGTCACAAATGGTACACACAAAGACTGAAATATTGCCTATTGGGACGCGGTGGATTGTACATAGTGCTCTTTGTATATTCTCCATATATATTCCTGTGCATGTTTTTTTTGCAAGTGCGCTAGTGTCAAAGTTGCTCGTTCGGAGACATCGGTATACGTATAATAGCCGATAGACAATTGGCAAGTTTAAGGTCAACTGAGATTCTGGAATTCATACAGCTTCTTCATTTCATGCGTTGCACATACATATTATGATTGCTGCATTTTTCATATTCAACCATAAAGGGGACGTGCTAATCGCGCGCGTCTTTAGAGAAGGCGTGCGCAGAAATGTGTCTGATGTGTTTAGAATACAGGTTATTGCCAATCCTGAGGTGAGTCAGAAAAATCATATGAAGCACTAAACCGACTCAGTAAACCCACAGGCAATATGATAGGTGTGACCATATATCTCTGCGCCTCATTTAATGCATATGCGGTTTTACTGCGAGGTGGTGACCTCTTTGGCTTGTTTTACTTCTTTTACTAACCCGCTTAGGTTCGTTCTCCTGTACTCACTCTGGGGTCAACTACATTTCTTCATATCAAGCATAATCAGTTGTGGCTAGTGGCAGTTACGCGGTCCAATGTGGATGCAAGCGCATGTTTTGAGTTTCTCTACAAATTCCTAGACCTTTTGAGAGGATACATCGGGGAAAATGCATCCAATTCTTCAAGCAAGAGCAGTAATGGAATCATGGGCTCAGTGGGTAGCAACTCAAACAACAACACAAGTCAAAGTGCCTCATCCAAAAATGTTTCGCTTGTTGGGAGCGGAGGCTCTTCAGGAAAAGTCATTACAGAGTCGGGAGTGAAAAATAACTTCAATCTCATCTATGAATTGCTAGATGAGGTATGCGATTTCGGATACCCTTCCACCACGGACATGGTACGTATTGCAGAGATGATTGTATCACCTGTAGCTGCATCACCAAGCCTGGCAAAGCTATCCAACTCGTCGTCGGAGCTTGTTAGAAGGACCTCTGTAATTATGCCTGGATCAGCGTCGTCTGCAGGTGGTGCCACTAGCGCACCAGGTGGCTTGCTAGCAAGAGCAAGTACTTTGGCCCGCAGAAAGAGTAGTACAACTCTCCTGCAGACCGCAGGTGCAGGTGCGGGTATCGCATCCCCATATGTTGGCGGAGGGGATAGCGGCTCAACAATACCATGGAGACAGCAGGGCATCAAACATAGAAAGAACCAGGTCTATCTGGATGTGGTGGAAACTATAAACATGGTTATGTTGGCGGATGGGTCTGTGCTGAGGTCGGTTGTAGAGGGCAAGATCATGATGGATGTCAAGCTGAGCGGTATGCCTGAGTGCTCTATCGCATTTTCCGATGATATGGTTACACATAACTCGAGCAGGAAACGTAGCGTTGGTAATGGCTTATCCACTTTCTCTAGTGGGGGTGGCACTCTCACCGACGCACTCCAGGATTGCCAGTTTCACCAGTGTGTTGATCTCCAGAGCTTCGACCTCAACGGCGACGTACAGTTTATCCCACCCGATGGCCATTTTGAGTTGATGACATACCGTGCAGGTACAGGTGACTCTATCAAATTGCCGTTTTTGGTGACTGCTTCGGTTATTCCAATCGGACGCAGCAAGGTGGAGTACAGGCTCTCCTGCAAGGCTACCTTTCCACCTAAATTATTTGCCAAGGATGTGACTGTTAGAATACCAGTACCACCGGGTACCATTAAGGCATCCTTCTCAGACATCTCTTCTGGTAAGGCCAAATTTGTGGCTGAGGAGAGTGTGATAACCTGGAAGTTTAACAAGTTTGTAGGCCATGCCGTGCACACGTTTGCTAGTGAGGTTGATCTTGCCGGTACATCTGGCAATATCGAGGGCAACGGAAACGGTGCAGTTGGTATTTCCAAATGGTCCAGGCCTCCAATAACTATGCAGTTCATAGTGGATATGCATGCCTGCTCGGGATTACAGGTGGGGTATCTGCGTGTTGTTGAGAAGAGTACCAACTATAGGACCATTAAGTGGATCAAATACTTAACCCAGGCGGGGAGTTACGAAATTAGATACTAAGATGTATAATATATAACAGACATGAAGTGGAATACAGTACCTCCGAGATATATGTCCTGGTGTAATATCTGCTGTTATTACTGTTGAGAGTAGTCAACCTTACTCCAGACTCTTACCTCCCACCAACCATAGTTGTTTATTTTTAAAGGCGATCAATTCTTCTCTCTACACTGTGGGAACAAAGGCTATTCCTCATTGGAGCGACATACTTTATTAAACCTCCATTTCCTTCGCGCTTTTCACTGTGTATACATAATTAGCGTGAATCTTACTAGTGTCCTGCGTCTAATATATGCACCACATGAGTTTCTTAGCTTCGAAGGGCTGCCTTCTCTTATGCGGGCATATGCACCTGTCGCCCACTTTTGCGGTTCATGTCTGTCATTTGATTTTCATCCACTAAAAATTCATCCTGCATAACCAGTAAAGGAAATTAATTGAACAAGACAAGAACAAGACAACAAAAGAGAGAACAAGACAGGACAAAATCCATAGCATAAACAGAACAGTTCCCACTTTGGCTGTTCTTGAGCCTATATACCACACACGAAATTACACGCCCCTGGAGGTTATCCTAGAAAGTTCTCCTGCTGCCCCTCATTCCCACGATCCCACTATATGAGAGACCTACTAGTGTTTTCAGGGTCGTCGAACCCTCTGCTTGCGGAGCGTATATCACGCAATCTTTCCATACAACAGGGCGAGGTGAAACTGTCCAAGTTCAGCAATGGCGAAACGTCTGTCACGATGGTTGACTCTGTACGTGAGAAGGATGTGTTTATTGTTCAATCTGGATCTGGTCACGCCAATGACAACTTCATCGAGTTGCTGGTGATGATTTCCGCGTGTAAGAGTGCGAGTGCCAAAAGAGTCACGGCTGTGTTGCCCTTGTTTCCTTATTCAAGGCAGCCAGATGTGCCGTACACCAGAAAGGGCGCTCCATTGGTGAGCAAAGCAAAGAAGGAGTACACTTTCGAGAGTGTTCCCGGTACTCCAGGGCCTTTGAGCAGAAGAGAGGACTCTAATGAGATGCAGGCTTTTGATTTGAATAACCCAAGTGCTCCTGCGGCATCTGCACTTTCGGCTGGTGCAGCAATTGCTGCCGCTCATACTTCCAGTAGCCCTTCCAGATCATCTTCATTGTTGAAGCTGCGTATGGGTGAACAACAAGGAGGCAGCCTTGCCTCTTCCAGTGCCGCTTCTCAGAGGTATCAGCCTCCTGCTCTTGTTACCAATGCTTCTTCAATCGGCATTTCACCTTTCAGTACTGGTGCACATCAGCAGCAACAGCAGCAACAGCAACAGCACCCCCAGGCTCAGAGTATACAGACCCAACAGTCCACTTTGAATGATATCTCAACTACTGGTTACAAGCCGTGGATCGCACAGTCCGGAACTCTCATCGCCAACCTACTGACCGCTGCTGGTGCTGATCATATAATAACAATGGACCTTCATGACCCCCAATTCCAGGGCTTTTTTGATATTCCTGTAGACAACCTGTACAGTAAGCCATTACTGCAGCACTACATTGCCAGCTACATCCCCGAATTTGAAACAGCTGTGGTTGTTTCTCCGGATGCCGGTGGCGCCAAGCGTGCTACTGCAATTGCTGATGCGTTGGGGATGTCCTTTGCCCTTATCCACAAAGAGAGAAGACAAAAGGCTGGCACCAACCCCCCTGCGTCCCCCTTATACGGTGACAACCACCACTCACGGAACCCCTCGCATAACCCCAACTCCACCTCTACCTTCCATGGGGAGGTGAGGGGCAGGCCAGGTCATAGCAACTCGTTGGGTTCCAATGCTGGTGGAGCTGGTGTTGTGAGTGGGGCCGGTGCCAGTACTCCTGGGAATTACCCGCTTGTTACATCCTCCTCCTTCTCTTCCCTTTACGGAATCAACACTGCAGGATCTAGTGAAAAGATGGTGGCCACTACAATGCTTGTGGGTGACGTTCAAGATAAAGTGTGCATTTTAATCGATGACCTCGTAGATACCTCGTATACGATTACGCGTGCCGCCAAGCTGCTTAAAGACCAAGGCGCCAAGTATGTATACGCTATAGTCACGCACGGGATTTTTTCAGGTGATGCCCTTCGCAGGATAAGAACCTCCCAAATAGACAAGATAATCACCACAAACAGTGTTCCACAGGAGAACCATGTCGGCGAGTTGGGAGAAATGCTGGAGGTGCTGGATGTTTCCAGAATTTTTGCAGAGAGTATCAGAAGGATCAACAACGGTGAATCCGTTTCTATGTTGTTTGACCATGGATGGTAGACTATTCAATCAGTCGTATATAGAGGTTTATTTATACTTATATACGTATATAGGCTGATATTGTGATGCACTAATATATTGTATATGATACATGTAATGTATACTTGAAAGAAGATATATACAGATGATATGTACATTGAAATGGCCACCAGCTGTAATATAAATAATTAGTGCGCCCGCCACCCAGCTGCTTTAACATCAGCCAACTCGCTTTTCAATTTCCTTTTGTACTTTCTTCACAGAGTTCAACTCTTCAAGCTGCTCCTCTGTGATGAGATGATGCTCATGGCCCTGTGCCTTCACTATGATCTTCTCATCGCCTGTGGTATCTACATAACAGTCCTCGATGGACCTAAACCAGGGATCCTCAAATAATGCGTCCATGGTGATTCTACGGTTAGGCTGTACTTCAAGCATACGACTGACAAGGGGGCGCGACGAGTGCGGCAATAGTCTCAACAAACGATAGGGACCATAGCTCTTGCTCTTAATGTAAGGGACAGACGGCGTGGCAGATCCCCGGGATACCTCGGGTCTCACGGAATTGGATCTCTCAGACTCTGAGCTGGATGCCTGAGCGTGCGACTTTTGTGGCGTTTCTAGACGGATATTTGTGACACCATCGACAAGTGCAGTTTGTTCATCGCTAGAACTTTCGTTACCATTATTGTTATTGTTATTATTAATTCCATTATTCTCAGCGTTGGCGTTGACAATAGTTGTGCTCGAATTATCGGCAACCGCAGTTTCTCCACTTGGGGCAATAGATGAGGCAGCCGACTGAGCTGCTGACTGAGGTGCCGAAACAGGAGCTGATGGAGCAGCTGATGAAGCGCTTCCTTCTGCTCCTGTTGGGGGGTTTGTACTGCTGTTACCAGTGTATGTTTCTGGTGCATCTTTGTTGATAAGAGTTTCTTGGCTTGCATTGACAGGGGGAGGGGAGTGATGTGCATTAGCGCGTGCATTAGCGTCAGATGTATTATCCTGAGGTGCATTAGCCTGAAGGATACTGGATATATTGGTCTTCTTTTTGTACGACCCATCAACTCTTTGTTGAGCACCACGAGAATCCTCTTGGTACACTTCGTCTGGCTTTTCCAATCTCTGCTGTTCTGGTTTAAACTGCGCAGGATCGGTGATAAACGCCTTGAACGAAGGGTCGCTCACCTTGGGCGCCTTCCATGGGAACCTCCGAAGGGTCATGCAGCAAAACATAATTGCAACGGACCAAACATCTGCAGGGCGAGGGTCATAAGGACGCATCTCCAATATTTCAGGCGCTAAATATGGATCTGAACCAACAACTCCTTTGGCCTTCAAGATTCCAGACTCAAATGGGTACTGGAACACCACCGAACTACCAAAGTCAATCAGCTTGATGATGCCGTCATGCGTGACAACACAGTTGTCAAGCTTGAGATCTCTATGCGCCAATCCCATAGAGTGTAAGTACTTGACTCCCTTGAGGATCTGCTTGAAGTAGCACGCAATCTCATTCTTGTGCATTAGCCCAGACATAACAAGGGTGAAAAAATCAAATGGACAGTACTCCATCACTACAAGGAACAAGGGACCCTCTTGCAACATGTCATATGTCTCAATGATGTTGGGATGATGCAACGTTGATCCAACAAAGAACTCGCTCTGAACTTTCTTCTTGTAGTCATATTCTGTTTCTCTCTCTGTTTTGCCCCTGAACTTTTTCACTGCAAATAGCTTGCCATCAGAGGGCCTCTCAACAATAGACACAGACCCGCCAGCCCCTTCACCAAGTAGTTTACCCGGTATTCCATACTTGTTCACTAGTTCTGCAGATGTCTCTGCGCCAAAAAACATCTTGTCCAGAGCCGCAGATGACTTCGAAACAGGCTTGCGTAATTGCTGCTTGGTGCTTTCCGCCATATCCACAGAGCTCTTCACATGGCTCCTCAGCAGCCCTGCGAACTTGCTATGGTGATGGTTGTGATGGTTCGAAGAAGGTGATGCCTTGCTTTGTGCTGAATTTGCACTGTCGCTTCTCTCCATGGCAACTTTTACCGGGGGTTTGACTACATTTTTAAAGAATCGCTTTAGTTCCAATTTCGCGCTAGTGTGTTTGTGGCCTGAATGGTGATGGTTAGTGTGGTGATGTCCACCAGTATGTGCGTTGTCTGCAGGGGTGCCGGGAACGCCAGTGCTGTGTGGGCTGTTGTCCTGAGAGTCTAAACGAGGTGACGTCTTGCCAATGCTGGATCCGCTATTGCTTGTGCGAGGGGACAAAAGACTGCCTCTGAAAGTGTGGTCCAACTTTTCCGAGGATCCAAATAGTTTGTGCAGTTTTCTCATTCCTGACGACTCTGGAGGGTCTGAATTCAACGATGAGGTTGATTTATTTGTAGATTGACGTTTGATTAGCCTCCCGAAAGAACTCGTGGAGCCCACTTTGGGCTTCCGAAGAGGTGGAGTCACCGACCCGTGAGAGTGCTCTTCGTTATTACTCATTGTCTTTCACAAAGGACAGTGTATGGGGTGTGGTTCTATGATCTCTCTATGATCTCTCTATGATCTTTGAGTGGGGAATTGTAGTATCTAAAAGATGGTGTATGTTTGAAAACTGTCAACAGTGCACAATGTGTAGAATGCTGCTGAAAAAAATAGTAAGCTATCCAATCGAATGGTCTCTGGTCATTTATTTTAGGTTCCTTGATTGTAACGCACTACAATATAAGCTGCAGCCTTAACACTTGATATACGTGAGTAGGTGCTGCTGCAATACGCCTGGTGTAGTTAGAGCGTGAAGGAGGAGGGAAAGTTGGGGTTAGCAGCAAACGTCAATGTCTGAATGCGGAAACCGTACTAATCACAAATTTATATCTGAACCATTTAAACCCTGGTAGCTACAGAACGCTACACCACAGAAACACTTAGGATGGTTGTCATCGTTAAAATGACCCATACGGCTAGCATCTCTCGTACGGCCAATTTCATGCAGTATTTCTCCGCTATAGCACAGGCAACAGGCGCTGGGGCAACGGGCTCTGGCAGCAACACTACATACAGAATGACCACAGGTGGCCACAGCATAGGCCATCGCCCTGGGAGGATGCAAGGCGCTGAGTATCCGAGGCAAGAAAGAAGGCCCTTCTGCCTCGGCGGGTATCGCGGGTAGTAAGGCGGGATGGGATAAATGAGTGGCTACACATTGAGAGAAGGGTGCATAAGTCCTGGCATATGTGCACTTGGTTATTTGATGATGGGGTCGCAAGCAGTGAATTGACCCAAAAAGGCTGGGGTCAATCATATTCTGGGTGTCTTAATAAATATAGTAGTTTATTCTAAGACATATCCAGCGTAGGGGATGTAGATAGCGTGGCATGTAGAGTGGCATGTAGAGAACGTGGCATGCAGTCAAAGTAGCATGAGGTCGAAGTGAGCTTCATAGTGTCATCACCTATTGGCTCTGACAGCAGCTGCAGGTTCCTTGAGGAGAGGCGTTGACTTCAACCTGCTGTCCAGACTTACTGTCCATACAAAGCGGACATACATACTGTACGGGAGAAAGATCACCCATACTGCAGGGCCTGGCACCAGCAGCCCATACAGTGTTCATACAAACAAGCAGAGACTCACAAGATCATCGAAAATATAATTTAATGATAATAAACACATTACAGCGACAGGTTAAAGAAAATCAATTTTCAAAAAGGACACCTTCGATCTTGAATAACCAGTGCTCCTATTTTTTTTTCCTGCCCTACAAAATGGCTGGTGCATTCATGCACAGGTCGCAGCACCAGACAGACCCTGGTTGCGCAACTCGGGTAAGCGCCAACTTGAAGTCAACAATAGCACAACCTAACAAGAGAACGAGAGAGTAGGATAAAATAACAGACAAGGCGAAGCAAGATAACAAGTCAAGGGCAAGCAATTTCAATAATGAAAACTGATATATTGGGTAAAAAAATAATTTTAGATCCAATTCGATCGAGCACTAACGCAATACACATACTCAACTGTTTAATCGTAAAAATCAAAGTGCCTCAAATAACTAAAATCGTCAACTAAATTTAATAAACCAAAAAATACTCCTTGTAAATCAGACCTCAACGTTTTCAATCCACATTATGTATTATGCATGTGGGTATAGCAGAAGATAAAGTGGTATTGGCGGGAGCGGAAAGGCCAAGACAAGACCAGATGGGAGACAAGGGAAGAGGAGATGAGATACCACAAAAAGGATGAGGTTGGGTAGCATAAGAAGATAGGGTATGGTAGGAGTTCAGACAACATGAGTTGACAAGACAAGCACACCAGTTATTGCCAGTCACCGCGATACTATCCACGATTACTAAGACAAAACCTGGTGAGAAGAGCTTCGAAAAACATGCCTCAAAACAGCTTATAAAATCATCTATCACCACCAAAGCTTACCCCTTGGACTGCTTTTACCACTTCCCCTCCTACTCGATCTCTCCCTGTTGTCACCCTTGTTAGCCAACAATCTGTCGCCCTCTTCTGTCACATGCAACACCCCCGCATCATCGTCGTCACCGTCATCATCCGCAAACTCATTATCACTCGAGGCACTCCGTATGATAGTCTTGCTAACACCATTGTATTCCACAACGTTCTCAATAATTCCGCCTGATCTGTACGACATACTAATTGTGTCTCCAGTGCCATTTGTGGCACCTCCACCACTGTGGATAGAAGCCTGTGGAACATCCAATCGCCTGCCTGCAGAATTGTTGGCGCTTACACCTGAATTCTTGCCACTCGCAACACTGCCGCTGCTGTCCCCACCACCCCCTTCATGTTCTCCCCGTGATGCTTGTCTTCTTTTACTGGATTGGGTCTCGCTGCTCTGGCGAGGCATTGGGGTAGTTGACTGGGATGCTGCAAAGGTGTTTTTGATATCGCTCAGATCAACAGAGCTTCTTGAAGTTTCAGGCAACTTGAACTGTTTGCCTGTTTTACCATGCGCTTTGTCATCTACATTGTGAGTGATCTTACGCGCAATGTTGTCTTGTATCCCTTGAATTAGCGCACCAGCTTCAGACGGAAGAATAGAACCATAAGAAGGCGAAACGGTTGCAGTGAGATTGGAGAATCCAGAGACATCGCCAACACCATTCCCCTGTACAGGGCCCGAAGTTTTATCGGAGATATCATCAGTGGGTGCAACTCCCGCGGCGGCATCATCACCAGCTGAGCTGCTGTTCTTCAAGGGAGAAGTCAGCTGTGGCTGTTTCTTGATGGTTATATGGGTATTGCGTGTTTGCAAAGGATCAACCGCGAGGTTCGATGGTTTAATGCCGTTGGCAGTCGTTGAATTAATGCGACGTGGCATCGGCCCGGTGGCTGATGTTGTTGCCAAGGCAGAAACACCGCCAAAGGAGCCGCCATTACCACCATTACCTGTAAATCCACTGTTACCGTAACTATAATTCAACCTTGAGTCAGCACTGCTGTAGAAATTGGTCTTTGTGATAGACTCTTTACCCGAATCAACAGAACTGCGCTTGGAAATGTATGCTTGTTCGATGGGTGGCGACGATATTGATCCATCGAGTGAAGTCCTATGTGGGGTGTTGGTGTTGGCCACGTGGTGGTACAGGGTGTGTAGATAACTGCTGAGGTTCCTACGCGCTAAGGGGCCAGGCACTTGCCTCTTGATGTTGTTGTTAAGATCAACATACACGTCACTTTCGTCGACAATCTCCTCTCCAATGAGCTCTTCTATGACATCCTCTAACGTTAACACACCTTTGGCACCATGCGCCATACCGGGACTCTCACTCACGATAACCATGTGTGATTTACCCTCCTGGAAGTAGTTAAGGATGTTCAAGCAAGAGGTATCTTCAGAGGTCTCTGGAAGTGTGGCCAGTGGGAAGGAAGACACAGGCAAGGCATCTTCAGGGTCATAGCTGATGAGCACACGAACAAGCAACATACCAACAAAGTTTGTCGGCTCGCCAGGTAAATGTATTGGAATACGAGAGAAACCAGCATTGAAGATCTCCTCAACGGCATCCTCGTCTAAGATGGTATCACTGCTCATGGTGAACACTTTGTCTATAGGTGTCATGATCACACCAACGGGTTTTTCCTTCAAGTCCAGCACGGCAGAAATGATGGTGACCTCATCCTGGTTCAACCTTTCAACACCCATTGTCTTGTGCAAGGTGACCAGAGTTTTGAGGCCTGACTTCTTGTAGACGGTGCCATGGTCCTGTCCCAAGATGTAGTCAAGCAGCATAGCAATAGGATAAGCAATAGGATACATCAAGTACATGAGAACCAACACAAAAGGAGAGAAGAAGGCACCGAGTTGAAGTCCGTACCGGACACAAACAGACTGAGGGATGATCTCACCAAAGATAACAATCGATACAGTGGAGGAGAAAACAGCTATCAAACCACCACCGAGAAACCTGTCGAGGATAACAGGTAAAGTCTCGTTGGTGATGACGTTGGAAAGCAGCAATGTGACAAGCACCCAATGCTTCCCTCGTGACAAGAGTCTGAGTACGTCAGCGGCACATCTCCTTTCGGAGGGAGTACCAGAATGGGAGATCACCTTTAGGTACACCTCATCTTGGCCCATAAGTCCCAACGTGAGACCTGCAAAGACACCACCTAACAGCACCAACATACCAGCTGTGGCGAGGTACATATAGAACTCTTCCATGGTGAGTGGGTCGACATGGTGTTTTGTCGCGGAAAGGGAGCTGTGGTGAACGGCCTCCGCAATGGCCGATGGCAAGGCCACAGGCAAGGCCACAGGCAGTGCATAAATAAGTTTAGGCAAGAGGGAAAGAACGAGCATCAGCCCGGAGGGGCTCATGGAGCGACGGAAGCTGGCGCTCCCATGCCTGGATGATGTGGTGAAGGTTCTTCGCGGTAACGGCGGTTTTGACATTCACGGGGCACTATAATGGCACGATATTGTTAGCGGATGGACTAGGGAAATGGATTAATAGAGGCTGGAGTTATGACAGAAGTGAAAGGTGAGCTAGAGCAATGTGGTGTAGGACAAAAACTGCATGGGTTGCTATGTAGTTGTGTGTGCTGTTTATTCTTTAAGCGTATAGCGTATATATATAGTTGGCAGTTGTCTATTAAAGGTTTTCCCTTGCGCATGAATGGCTAAATATTCCCTGAAATCTCAATTACACCACTCCAGTTTTTCCATGTGGTACTTACAATAATATATACTCCAAATGGTTAGTGAGGAGACTAGTTGGGTTGACTGTTGTGCTGGTATGCGAAGGCACAGAACAAACAAGCAGTATGTATTCGTGTGTGAATTTCTGAGCAAGCTTAGAAATTAGCTGATATATGTGTATATATATATTATATTATATTGAACTAAAACTTGATAGATATTGGAAATTTTCAGTATGTGACCAAACTCTAATATGGCTGGGAGACGCCAGTGCAACCAATACAAGCAACAGATGGGTCCAAGCTGGGCAGAGACAGAAGGAAAGAAAGAAAGAGAAGCGCACAGAGAGGCACATGGAGGCATATGGAGAAGGCGATTGCAAATGAAATGCAAGCGGGCGTACAGAGAGACAAGACACTGCATGTGTCGTTACAGAAAAGGTTATGAAGAGAGGGTGCACGGGGTTTCAGCAGGGGTTACACTATGAAGTTACTGTAGGAACAATAGTAGGGGCTACAGTATGGGGCTAAACTAAGGGGCCACAGTACGGGAATAATCTATGGGGCTACAGTATGGGACTAGGGTAGGAGGAACACCACGGCAGGGGGAGAGAGGGTAGAGGGGTAGGGTACACTGCGAGGCAGGAGCATCTTAGGGCATGAGCATCTTAGGGCATGAACCTTGTATGCTAGCGACATTGGCAAAACGCGAGGATGTGTATGAGGGATGAAGGGGAGAAGACTAAAACGGGATGAGCACAGCGTTAACACAAGGGCACAGATGGTACAGGGAGCAGAGGTGCATATGTGCATAGGTGAAGGGCTTGTAACTGGTGTGCTTATAAAATGCATACTCTATTCAGCTACAACGCTCTGGGTTACCCAGAAGCCACAAGCATACACTAACGCTTTGTACATAGAGACTCTGCAGGTGCATTAAGCAGAAAAGCAAGCCGGCGCAATAAGCAGCATAATAAGTACGTAAATAGGCATGATTTGCTTTGCTATTCTGGGCAAATTTCGGTACATACTTAGTTAAGAAAAATCTAACTTCTTTTTGCTTTTCTTTAAAAAGATTCCAACGAAAAAAAATCCGATGGGTCGCACACCTTGCACAGCTTTAGACCCTCTGGAAGCTGAAGTGTAGGGCTTTTTAGCTCCCTGTAATGTACTTACAATAATGTACTGTAATATATTTTCATGCACATACACATGAGCTGTGCAGCCCACGCAAGCAACGCAGAGTACTCTGTCGAATAGATCAACTTGATTACGAACACATGGTGCATGTGCTGCAAAAATTCCAGACACGAGATTGGCAGAGTAGAGTTGGCAGAGCACATAGGCTGTAATACAGGGAGACCATGGCGAACCAGTAGTGTACTGCGATGGTTGGGATATTAAAGATGGTTCAGTAAACTAGTCACAGCAGTTGATAGTTGTAAATACCTACCTAAGTCGTAATGGGGTAATCCCTCAAGCTCATCATGGATGGGGATCATCATGGATAGGCAGATGGATTAGCCAATTGACTGGTGGAAGGACCCGGCGCATATTATGGTAGTGCAGGTTATGGCAATGCAGGTTATGTTATTGTACGCTGTGGTGAACCTTGCGATGCGCAATGCTGGGCATGATGGGCTATCCCGGTGCAGGGACTACAGAACATCACAGCTGTGTCAATGACATCACCACCTGCTATCTAGGAGCGCTCTTGGGGTTTCTGAAATGTTGAATGCTTTTTACTTTGAAACCCACAATGTTGAAATACTTGGCATGTATGATAAAAATCTTCTCTCTTGCACGTGTTTTTTTAGATAAATATTATTATTATCTGGTTGGTTGTCTCTGAGTACTTAAAGAGTTCTTAAACAGTGATCCCTATACCTAATTACAAACGATTACGCTATTTTCTAGAGTTCCTATCTATTTTTTTATAATATACATTATATTATAATTGATCCTCAATTCAGAATTTGAATAGAGTAGTACAGCACATTTAACAAATAAAACCATAATATTATTCGACAAATGGAATATACTCTATATAAGAGTTTCACTTATAAAATGTCCCCCTCTATATTCTTTGTCCTTCTGTGCCTGTGCTCTCTCTCTTTACCCTCTGTCTTTATAATCTTTTGTCTCCCCTTCTCGGAATCATCTGCTTTTCCATTTTCATAACTTCCCGCTGTTAAGGTCCCCCCTCTGTGCTCCTTTTCTCTCTGCTCTGCCTCCCCCATCTCACTAGGGTGTCCCGATCTCCCACACTATGTCAGATGCTCGACTTTGTGTCCTCGATTTGTATTCTCCACTTTTTTGTTTTGTGCTGGCCGTTTGTTTTCTGCGCTTATTTTTTACGCTTGTTCTCTCCCCTTTGTGTTGCAAGCTCTCTCAAGGGATTACCTATTCCCTTGTTCTTGATCTCCTGTCTATAGCCGTTCCCCGTTAACCTCATTCCCCATCGCAATTTACAAAACATTTTAAATGACAATAGTATAAATTGACTAATAAACACAATTATATGAATGAACAAATAGATAAACACATCATTATTTCAACCAGTTAGCCCCCCGATCCTCTTGTTCTTCCTATTCTCCCACTATGTCTGCTTGCACTCTGGAGGTTGTGTCTTGGCAGCAGCAGCATTGGCCTCATCGTCATCGTCATCATCATCGTCATCATCATCCCCCTCCTCATCGTCGTCCTCATCGTCATCTTCATCCTCTTCGTCTTCATCACCGAACTCATCGTCGTCCAATCCATCTTCGCCAAACTCAAGCTCAACAGCCTCACCTGTAAACCAGTCGATAGCACGTGGTATAAGCTTGTCCTTGATGAGCTCACCGATTTGGTAATCCAACTCGAGCCTCTGTTCGAGTTCCTCTTCTTCCTCTTCTTCCTCTTCTCCTTGTTCTTCCTCATCATCGTCCTCTGCATCATCCTTGGAGTGTGGTGGCTTTGGTGGATCAAAGAAACTGAAGAATGACTCAACAGGCGTAACTTTCTCGACAGTTCTAACCTGCTTGGTGTGCTTGTTTCTCTGCTTACGTCTCTCAACGGCAACAGTAACGTTGTGGTCCACATCCTTCCAGCTGAGCTCACATCCTTCTGCGTGGTCATAGATGAAATCCCCAGAATACCCAAGCTCCTTCTGGTAATAATAACTCTTGGACAAGACAGTTTGGGTCAAGAAATCGTTCTCTTCAAACTCAAACACAAGCTTGAAGCCTGGCGCATCCAAGTACTCCATTCTGATATCGATCAGGTGGGCAAGCACTTCGGCGTCTCTTTCGGTTATGTTCTCAGCCAATGGGGGGATGTTCTCCAAAGCAGTGAGCCAGAACGATGGAATTCCCTTGACGGCATCTGCCTCCTCCTCCTCCTCCTCCTTGTCCAGCTCTTCGACCTTGTTTTCATCGTCTTCATCCTCATCATCTTCCTCTAACAGTTGCTCTCCCTCCTCGATCTCCTCAGCGGTTGGCTGTACATCACCCGTGATGATCTTGTGCCTCTTCTCAAACAAGGGCGCATACTTAAGGTGGAACTTCTTCTCGAGCTCGAGTAACTCGGTCTGGAACTCCGCCTCGATCTTAAACTGTTTTTGCTGCACGGACTTGAGCGCATACACTCTGTTCTTGATCGATTTAGGCAAGTTCTTCACGTATCCAGAGTCCTGGCCCACTAGTGTGTCGAGCTTTGCCTGCATCAGCGACAGCAGCGCAGGGTTGGAGAAGAGCTTCTTCTGGAGTTCTTCATTCTCCTCGCTGATGGTATTGGGGATCGTGGGAGGCTGGCTTCTCAAGTACGACCCAGTAACACTTGCTGGAGTGTTTTGTGGTGTTGGAGCCTGAGAGATCTCACCCAGTCTTCTCTTGATTGGTTCAGACATTTTATTAGGTATATAAATTGTCTATATGGCACGAAGATAACGGCGATATAACGTATATACAATCTCGATATAAACAACACCGATATACCTATATATATATATATACGAAAGTAGCTGTATATAATTGCCTCCCTATTTCAGTCTCTCAACGTTCATATAAAATGCTTCCTCCTTTCAAATGGAAGACGCCCTGGCGGTTGAGATGAGGATCCACTGCCTGAAGACACAAGACACAAGGCACGTAGCGTACGCGCCGCCCTTTTCTTTCTTTTGTGTAACACGCAGCAAATTGCCCATGAAAATTGGCACTGGCAATGGGAAGGGTAGTGGTAGTGCACTAACTGCTAAGTAACGGGTGGGTGAGTGCTTGCAAATAACTTACTGGGGAAGGAGGGCTCACAAAGGAGGCTCTCTCTGTGCGTTTTATGCGGGGGGAGTGAGCGAAATATTTGACGAGAACAAGAACAAGAGAACAAGACAGCAGAGAGAGAGGAGAGTAGAGCAAGTGAACGAAGGAGGAAAATAAAAATTACAGGCCGAGAAGACAATTGATGAAAAATGGCAAGGTGAAGTGAAACAAGGGAACACAGCCAGGCGGCGCTCTCACTTATGAGTGGGTACAGTTAGTTGCATATGGTGAAAGACATATAGCAAAATTTTCGCCACATATATAAATATCTATCAAAATATATAAATTTATAGCAATTGATAGAAATGGATATCAACGTATAGATGTATCCATAGTTTTATATATCTTTTTCTATCTGGCATATTCTTATAAATCATTAAACACTTATCGCTGATATATTCTCTATACTCTGTACGAAATATATGCAAGTAGGCAAGATTATCTCCTCCCTCAAAAGTCCAACAGCACCCTTGACGATTTGTCCACATTTTCATACTCACTTCCACTCAACTGCAAGTTTTGCCAGCTCAGCAACACCCTCTTTGGTCTTGGCACCGCCAATGAAACCTGCTGCGTGGATAAACACACATCCCTCAACACCTGAAATCTTGGAGAGTTCCTCATCTCTCACACCTCTCCATGGCTCTGGAAGTTTCTTGCGGCTCTCAAAGGAAGATGAGGTTGGTGGAACAGCTGCAATCCTCCAGTTGCTGGTTGTGTCTGGGAAGAGCACGTACAAGATATCTCCCTTGGCATTGTTTTCCTGCTCGATATTATAGAGGTGCTCCTTCCATGGCACAAACCTCTCAAGCAACAGGATCTGTCCACTCTGGTGGACTTCAAATCGTTGGCCAAATGCCTTTTCTACATACTGCCTGGCAGGCAACCAGGCTCTTCCTTGGTAGTTGAGGATGTTCAAGAAGTGCATCCCCATCACCTCGCTTGATTTTGAAAACTGCCTGTCGTAATCAGCATCCGTTGGGTCAGTGTTCCATGATGGGTTCAGGTGAGACACAACTGAAGAAAGCGTGTAGTTTCTATCGCTGAAGTGTGTCTTGGTGCCCGCGGGGTAGTTGGCCACACCGTTATCGTCAGCATCAACAGACTCGATAAAGTCCTTGTAAATTCTCTGGTACAAAAACTCAACTTCCTTTTCCTTCTCTACTAGATCAAAGCCAAGTTCGTGGGCAATGATCTCCTTGCCGAAATGCTTGTAGATCAAGCCAGCTGATGATAGCTTGGTGGTGTACTTGGCACTGAATGTGCCATCAAACTCCCTCTGGTGGTGGTCAA
This sequence comes from Kuraishia ogatae, assembly GCA_003706285.3. Taxonomy (NCBI): domain Eukaryota; kingdom Fungi; phylum Ascomycota; class Pichiomycetes; order Pichiales; family Pichiaceae; genus Kuraishia; species Kuraishia ogatae. The sequence goes on from PPKV03000004.1 coordinate 229,509, forward strand.
AGAATTTCTCTTGGTCGTACTTGCCGCCAACATCAACCACTATATCGCTCTCCTCCCATACCTTAGGGTCTCTCGAACGTACAACTGTGGCATCCCTCCATTTTGGCAGCAGCTTCAGCATAAACACGGCAAGCGACTCGTCGGCGTGAAATGAGCCTGAATGAGTACAGATCTTGAGCATTTTAGGTCCGTCTAGTGACTTGGTAATTGGCTCAGTTTGCTGTTTTTTAGTAACAGGTTCAACCATTATAATACTATCACTTGAATATTGCACACACATAAAATGAAACACTACAGTGTACCCTCCTCATGCATAGATAATTTTCACATATACCCTTTTTAGTACAGGCAGGAGAGTTCGTGTAGGACCCGATGAGCTGTTGTGATAGGTGTGAGGCGCTCGCATCGCTTACAATATGATGATCTCTGCTTCTGTGTCTGGCTGGAAAATCGCAGAGAGAGGTGAGATACAGATTAGTGCAAGGTATTTGATTATTGCACTCCAAAATAAACGAGCCCAGTTCCCGAAGGGGTTTGATAAAGGGTGTGCATTAGAAGCATAAGGGAATAAATACATAGAGGTAGACGACATAGAGAAGCACCCTGTTTCATTCTCGATAAGTTCTATAGTCGTCTGCATCATGTCCAGTTTTTTACACAAATTTAGACTCACTAGGTCACAGTTTGAACTCGCAAAGGTGAGTGGACTATGCATAAAAGCTTCACCACTGCGCTCTCTACTAACATCATAGTTCTCCTTTTACCTGTTGACCCCAATCTCTATTATGTACTATGTGGGTATCGACACAGACAAGAAGTTCAACGTTCCAGGGTTCTGGCCAGACCCAAACACACTTAACAAGATTCCAAAGGAGCCATACGAGATACAAGCGGAGCTGGCAAGAATGAGGGCAGCAAAGGTTGAAAAGAGAAAGAGACTCGAGCAGAAAGCAAAAGATCTCGGAATAGATCTTGACGAGTAACCAGGTTGGGTGTTCATTATTGTTTAACGAGGGGTATTGGGAACAAATGGGCGGGTTGGTATCGTATTGTCACTTGCATTATGGGACATGTGGAGCTAAACCAGCATAAACGGAGCTAAAGTATGACCATTTGGATTGGAACAAAGAATGCATGCATTATTTGTTCCTATAGGAGCTCCTCTGAAAGCCAAAAAGACATAAAACTGACTTTCTACTGTATATAGAACCATCATCATTGCTGATTGATCTAATGAAATGAAAATGAAAAAACGAAGAATACCTCTTCTTTCCGGTTATACCTTTACGTCACTATCATACCAGGAGACTCTGATTGCATGCTATCACATGCGCGAGTGTCTATTTTCCTTGCTATCGACATGGCCTTCTTGTTCCTGTATCTCTGTGCCACAATTCTATCGACCTCCCTGCTCCGCAAGCCCCATAGAGAGCCCCCTCCAGAGTATGCATATGCACCATCATTAGTGCACCTTCACCCTGCCGATGCCCTACAACCTATGAGACACGACAACGCAGACAACACTACAGCTAGAGTGACTGCATGGCATATTGTATGAATCTCGAGGTTTATTAGATATCGCCGCCCTTTAATATATCGAATCACAAAAACCAAAACAATCAACATTTCATGGATGCACAATTGATGCACAAGATTACAGATCCGTAAACAAAACAATAAGGACCACACGCTAGTTCTTTCTGCATTTTCACAGACACCCCTTATCTTAGATCCACTACACATCACTGATTTGAACAAGGTGCCCCGTTGTAAAGATAAACACCCCCCTCCATCTGCATAACCCTTCAAAAATGGTATGTGTCTACTCTGGAGCTAATGCGGGACCGCAACCAATTTTCCGAAACCAGTTTTCCCTATCAGCATTGTTGGTGTCGTCCTTGTTTAGAGCATGCCCGTTACGTTCCGGCTGAGACATGCCATTTATTGCGCTCTATCTTTTCCTCTTGTCTTCTCCCCTACTAACATGCATGCCGCCACATAGTCACAACCATTGCCACAATCAGAGACCGTTCCAGCCAATTCAATACCAAGAACGTTATATCAGAGACTAAGCGAATCGTCCCACCCCGTGGCGCTCTTGTTCTTCTTGGGGTTCAGAGTTTTGTCTCTTTTGTCATATCTGTTTGGTCTCTTGTTCACTCATAATTTCATCCTGGAGTTCATAGTGGTGATTCTCCTGCTGGCTGCCGACTTTTGGAACGTGAAGAATATCAGTGGGCGTCTACTGGTGGGATTGAGATGGTGGAACGAGACCAACGAACTCGGTCAGTCTTTGTGGGTATTTGAGACGGCTGATCCTTCAAGGTACATAAATCCGATTGATAGTAAAGTGTTCTGGACTCTTTTGTATGGAGCGCCTGTATTTTGGATTGTACTAGGACTGATTGCAGTGTTAAAGTTTCAGTTTTTGTCATTGATCCTTGTGCTTGTGGCAATCATTCTCACAGCCACAAATGCCATGGCGTTTACCAAATGTGACAAGTTTGGTAAGGCTAATAACATTGCAGGCAACTTAGCCTCTAATTTCTTTGGCACGGTTACTGGTGGTGTAATGAGTAGGCTGAACCCATTTGCTTGAACAAGGAAATATAACGACAAGTAGCAGGTGTAGCAGGCTTATAGAATAAATGTTATGGGACGACTATGAATGAAATGCATTTGAATGTAAAGCTGATTGAAGAGTACGCATTATATTCAACAAAGTGAATAGAGTACCTATATTATATGAATATATCGATATTCCCGCGGAGGAGATGCACCGCCAATTATGTCAGAACCCCTTTATTACAAACGCTGCATCTAACGTCTTCAGTAACTCTTTGAGAAGATGAACAAAGCAACCGTTCATTTTATGCAATGCGCAATGCAGCATAAAATGAAACCCAAGCTGCCTTGTGCTTGTCTCATCTCGACTTCCTCCCAAGCAACTGCGCTTTGATGTATGCCCAATGCGTAATCTTTTGAGAGACTGTGGATGCCACTCCTCTCCATACCTTGTCTTCACCCAACAACTCGCTCTCACCAACTAGAGCCTTCTCCTTCTCAGTATCTGCAAATGCAACCATTGTCTCGTCTCTAAAAGGATTCTCCACTGGGCCTTCGTCCCCGGTGCCATGGTGTCCATCTACATCATAGAAGAAACCCCGTGAGCGTAACTCTCTATACTCTTCCAAAGTCTCGATGGCCTCCTTGCTCAGTATAGACAGGATGAGCCTATTGAGAACAAGGTCTAAAGTGTTACCCCGAGAGATATCCAACAACACGTCTCGTATGCCTTCAATCTCTATGCCTTGAGGGATCCTAGCAACGATAGGAATGAGGCCTACCATCTCGCTGGCCTTGAGGAGTAGTCCCTTGATAAACTCAGGACGGCCCATCGAGTAATCCAGCAGCTGGTCCCATAGCTCCTTGTCGTTAGCCTGCTTGGCAAACACTATAGCCTGCTCAGCATCTTGCAGCTCGTCGATTATGAGGAGCAGTGCCCTCTTGTTCTGGCCCACCTTCCCTAGCAAGTATACAAGCTCCTCTGTACATTTTCCCGCCTCGCACACCTGCATTGCCTTCTCAATGTTGTAGTTATTATGCTTGGAGAGGAACTCTTTGAGGGCGTCTCTGTTGAATGATGCATACAGACGTACCATCTCGTCTTCAAAGCTGCGGGTGAGAAGTTTGTCTTCTTTGGAGAGCTCCTCAAGGTAGAGGTATGTGATAACGTGCAGTTGAGCATCTTCCAAGAGGGCTACAATTGTACTGGGCAAAATCTCACGACGACACTCAACAAGAACTTGCAAGTTCGGAAGGAGCCTTGTCCTGATGGAGTCAATGGAGTGAGGGTTGCGACTGAGGTGATCCGACATTGGCACCCCTTCATCATTATCTGTAGCTGCTAACACGCTTTCGCTGCCTAGAGACAACTCCAAGATCTCCGGAACTTTGTACAAAAACTCCTGTAGGATATGATGGGAGTGCAAGAATCTTATAATCTGTTCTTCCTTCAATTTTATCAAATGTTCAACACAGAGGTTGGGTTCATCTCTTTGCAAACACATCTTGATAAGCGTACGCCGCAGTTGCACCACCTGGTCTTCATCAAGCTCTCCGTTGATGTCGCCATCATCATAATCTCTCAACACCCTAGAGACTGACTCTTCAACTGTTTGAACATCAAACAGCAGCCCCGCATTCCATTTATCTACGAGTTCTACAAACCTACACACATCCGTCTTCAGATAATGCTCTAAGAAGCCATCGTACACAATAGGATCTATCTCTAATATCGGCTCGATGGGTATGAATTCCACTATATCGTCCCAACGGCCGCCCTTTGCAAAAATATCCAACCATTTACTCCAGCTTTCACTGATTTCATATAATAAACCACCCGGCCCATTCGACTCACCATTGGCAGATACACCACCAACAACCTCAAAAGCGGTCCCCAACACCTGGTGCAGAAACACCGCCGCCTCCATCCACTCAAACTGTCCAACATACTCATCCACCTGCTTGAGCCCGATGTTGAGCCTCTCTGCAGGACCAATGCAAGTCTCTGCGATCTCCCACGCCTGGCGGTACCTCGCCCTGGAAATAAACCACCCGAGCCTATCCTTTAGATTAAATTCTTGTGCAATTACACCATCATTAGCAGATATGATAAACCATCGACTACCGCCATTACTGGATATATGGGAATGCAGGTCATAATCATCTGCACCCAGAGTAGAGCATCCATTTAAGGCAACTTCATCCACATTCTCAACCTCAAGGGTTGAGTAGTTGACGATCTTCAGCTCTGGCGGCACACCCACCAGTTTACGGCGTCGGCCTGCACTTCTGGGCGCGGATGAACCCACACCAAAGGAGGCTCGGGCCTCTTCCTGCGGGGGAAGATAGCTCAGAACCATCAATGCATCGTTGATCATGGAGATGCCAGCGATTGTGTTATCATCGCCTAGGTGGATTGTCTTTTCCAGTTCAACTTTGGTATCCTGGGGTCTGAATGTAGATGTGGCAGAAGACAACAAATTACTTACATGAACGGACGGAACTCCAGTGCTTGACAGCAGCTGGGAAGTGCCAACACCCTCACCACCAACACTTATCTTAAGGCAAAAGATGTAATTAGCCCACCCTATGATAACCCGATCCACTTCTGGGAAGGTATATCTCGGCCGATATAAATCAGCTCTTGGGAACCCCAACGGCAAGGGGACACTATAGATGATCTGCTTTTGCGATAATGAATATACAGATATACCAGCATCATTGGTCCATATCAGCAGGTCATCTATCGCCCGTATACTTGTTACAGGTCCATTTTCGGGATCAACTATTGTATCCACTCTTTGTCCCAACCAATTACGCGTACTTCTTACGATGCCATTCGCGTTTCCGCCAGTAAAGAAAGCCCTCGTAGTGCTGTACATCCTATCCAAAGCCACCGCGCGTATAGACCTCTTGAAGTTAAATAGCACCATATCCGCCTCATCGGTGATGGAAGCAACCATCACTTTTCCATCCTGAGATGCAGATATCACGTATTCTCCATCGGTATGTAGTCCCCAAACAGACGAGGTATGTGCTTTATACAGTCGCAATGGCGACAAATCTGGTTTTGTTATTTGGACAAACCCTTCATGAGTCGCAAATACAAACACTTTTTCATGGAATATACATGCAGACACCTGATCTCGGTTGAAGAAACGTGCAGGCAATTGTGTAATACGAGTATACTTCAGCCTAGGGGGATCATCATCCTCTTCTTCACTAGAATCATCCTGGTCTTCAGAATCGTCATCCTCCTCCTCTTCTGTCTCCCCACTACTGGAATACCCCTCATTGATATCCCTATCCAATTTATTGTATTCTTGTTCAGTGCTACCGGGCTCGTTGTCTTCTTCATGGTCTTTTTCATCTTCCTGCATATTCGCGTCATCCAAGCGGTCAGAGCTTCTATCTCTTTCTTGTGTACTTTCATTTGGTGGGGGGTCCGTAGACCCTGAGTTTCTGACTACAGCCGACAAGCCTCTTGTGCTTGTGACATGATGCGGTTTTAGGATATCGTCTGCATCAGCATGTGATTGTGATTTCCCATTTTGTACTTCTTCTTCTTCTTCTTCTTCTTGTTCCTGTTCCACTGCATATGCATCGTGCCTACTATCCACGTGCATATATTCGCCCCGAGCTGTTTCCCGTCCTTCCCACCCCACAGGGGTGTCTGTTTGTATATTTTGTGGTTGAATATCACCTGTCGACATGTTCACGAATATTGCTTTCCATGTAATATCGTTGACATGATGCGAGGGATGAAAAGGTGTATATATTACCGGTTAGAGTTCAGTAAATGATTCCAACGACCTCGCTATGGTTATAAGCTGTGCACCTCTTGTATTGATACAGAGGGCTGGCTGGAAGAGTTTTCGGTTGTATAGTTATGAAGGTTAGTAGCGTAATGCAAGCTGTTCCCACTATTCAAACAATTCTAGTTGTGTGTCTATTTTTGTGCCTGTAAGATGCACAATTAGTTTATCCAGATGTAACATTCTAATCCCCGCTCTTTTTTTGTTTATGCCTCTTTAGCTCATCCCCCACGTACAGTGCAGCGCTACGACGTGCATATCAAGATGCGCATGCCATCTTTCGCCCAAAGCTACAGTTGTTAGTGATGTGGTAAGAGTCAAGAGAACAAGGGAACGAAAGAACAAGAGTAGAAAGAACATAACTATAAGCAACCTCATTAGTGTTGACCGTTAACAAAAGATCCACATATATCCAAGAGTATCAAGTGCCATCCTTTTTGCCAATCGATCCTCCCCTCACATACAATTTTTCACTACAATGGTTCGCGCTATTGCTGGCACCCTTGTCAAGTGGTGAGTACACAAAGGTGGATATATTGAATCTGTCACTGCGCCTGAGGTGTGAGGCACGGCTTTGGTTTTTGTGTATCAGCGACTTGTACTAACTAGCCCTAGCGATCCCTCTATTCGTGCTCTAATATTCAAAATAGACGCCGAGAGTAATCATTCCATAATTATAGAAGAACTCAACGATACGCACGTTTTGGTGCACCAGTCAAAAGTATTGTTTGTGAAGAAAGAACTCAATAGAATGTTGTCAGAAAATACATATAATCCACTCGAAGAAGAAGAAATGCAGGGTTAAGTGATGAAGATTAGGCAGAGCTAGGTAAAATTCAACTGCTGCACACAACGATCACAGGAATAATCATGGAAGAAGGTAATATACTAAGATATAAGAGGCAAGGAGCAGTGTGTGTGACACCTGACCTAATGAATGTACTATACAATAAAATTGACTACGAATTCACAGTGGTTCCTCGTAACGTAGGTTTATTGTATTACTTGCTCTCAACACCTCAACACCTCATTTGTGCTAGTCATCCTCTGAAACACACTTTTAATTTTGACACTCCTTACCCGTGTCTCCTGTATCACTGACGTCCCCTGAATCATCATTTAAAACTGCGGCACTATGCGCAGCCTCAGAGACTGCAACACCATCAGCTACTGGGAGAGCAACATTATCTTCGGGCAAGGCTGTTTGCTCATCGCGGTCAGCCGTACCATTGCCAACCGTACTTTTGCCCACGTCACCACCTCCTTCTCCGTCATCGCTCATTCCTTCTAGCTCTGGGAACTCACCCGTCTCTTCTAGCTCGTACTCTTCCAAAGGTGATCTATCATTATACTCATCTTCGTCGTCGAACCCACCCTCAAACATCTCGCTGACCGTGAGTCTTAATAGAGAAATCAAGCTATCCACATCCATCAGCTCCTTGTCACCTTCGCCACCCACATCTCCTTTGGACACGGCAGTGTAGAACTTGTCATACTCTGAAATGAGTCCTTCTTGTATCCCATCGATCAGGTAACTAACTACCTCTCTGTCTTCAACAAAAGAAGAAAATTGCTGTTTCAATCTAGGTAAATAACTGGAAATGTTATCTCTAAATCTCTCAAAGTAGGCATCCAGCAAGTTATCGTGTAGAGTTGAGATGGCATCGGATGAGCTGGAAAATTCAGTGAGAGGCGACAAGATCCTCCTCTGACACTCAGTGATGATCTCCGTAGCAACACTTCGTAGAAATGCTTGCAGTTCTAAGCGGGAATCTGTGACATTATTGACAACCCTAGGCACAGACCCGATTGCCAATCGTAAAAATCCAATGGTATTGTTATTAGAGACATCACCACTCTTAACATCTATACCCTGCTCAGAAAGCATATTCTCAAAGTCCTGGTGCTGTTTGCCTCCGTAAAACCTGGACAAGAAGTTCCTCAGCCCCGAGAAGTCAATCCTGCTCTCTGACTTTACATGCTCAATGTCAAAGCCCTCTATATTGTCCTTGTAGTATATGAGGTTCCTCATTATGTACAAGTTTGTGTCTATCGAGGAAGACGAGTGTGCTGAAGAGGATGCTGGTGAGAGGTTCTCCCTCATAGAAAGAAGCACTATATGAATGATGGAGTTGGCCAAATCGTCAAACACCTCCTGGTTGACCAACTGGTAAATCTTGGAGAGAAGTCTTATAGACCGTGTGAGGGGTGGATACATCTGTCGGAGAGAAGAGGTGCCATAGGACGAGGAAAGTGCCGCATCTTGGGTATTGGGTGTATATGGCACACTTCCCTGCGGCAAAGACGGTTCCAGCTCATCCTCCTCCACTGCAGGCTGTGGTTGGGGGGTATCACCACCCCTCTGAATAGCTGAGAGATCTGGTGTGGCGGCACTGTCTGCCGCTCCATCCCCACTTAAGCCCAGCCCGCCTCTTCTCCTGCCGATATTCATTTCACGGCCAGAAGACTTGTAGTTTACGAGGTATTTATCTATGTAGGATTGCACTCTGAACACGAGCCTCGATTGTACGTCTTGGAGGATCGGCTCAAACATAGCTGAATAATCTATACCTTCCAATGGAGAGCCGAAATCTTCATTACCGCTGATCCCGCTGCTGATGCCACCGCTGATACCACCCCTGTAGATTAACGAACCATCTTCCTCCTCCTCATCTGACTCCGAGTACCTTTGTAATATAGTGATGGTCTCGCACAGGTTGCCTATATTTGATTCTCTAATAATCCTATTACGCAGAACATGGTATAACGGGTCTAGAAGCCCCGAGAACCACTTGTTAATCGCACCAGCGTTTATGGTGTTATCTACTTTTGCACTAAAAAAGAGCTTCGAAAACAGGCTAAACTCTCTCTCGCATAACTTGCTGAAGAAGGCGCATCCAGATTGGGTCAGCTGGATCAAAGTCTTTGAAGAGGCTGTGTTGGAGAAGGTTTCCATATAGCTCATGATCTGAGACGACAAGAGGTTGTTCCTGATCCTGAAATATTGAGTATAACAATCTTCTAGCAAACCCATGTACTCGTCATTACCATTGGTCTGTATCTTGTGGTTGTACAATGTGTTACTAAGGGAGATGCCGCCACTGTTTAGACTGCTGCTACTGACAGTACGGCGACCACCGCCATTTGGATTTGTTATTGCATTGACGTCACCTTTGGCGGCTCTGGTATACAACTCCTCAATAAGAGGACACAAGAACTTCATATCCTCTTCAAACTGATTGTAAACGTAAGCATCCACTTTGACAGAGGTAATTCCAGCAGCCGAACCAGCCTCTTGTGTCCTCCCACCCGCTCTACGGGTATCGTCTCCCATACGCCTGTTGATGCTATTTTCTACCCCTCTACACTCATTGACTATATAATTACGTATCAAAGTGAGCGCACGAACCATACACTGCTTGAACCTATTTTGGTAAACAACGATATCCTTGAAAGTTCTTGTCTCATCAGAGTATACAAACTCCAAACACTCATCCAGTTTTACAAGGATCTTGTCGTGGAACGAGCTTCTTGCCACGATTGACCCAGAACTGCTTGTATTCAGCGATTTGACAATGGAATCCAGGGACTCAAACAGGCCCAAATTCGATGAGATCTCATCGTAAAGGTTGCTCAGTATGGTGATTTCTCCCATCAGCTTGTCGGAGTTTGTTTGGAATTCCAGTGTCTGTAGTGCAACCTGATCGTTTGTTATGAGGAGGTTTGTTAGATTTGAGAGGATCTTGTTTGTCTCTTCGATAAATTTCTCATGCTCGCTATACATTTGTGACACCACATCTTCGAACATTAGAAACGGGTCATCTGTGGCAGAACAAACAAGCAATGCATCCTCCTGTGAATGCAGGTAGTCGCTTTGGAAAGTGTCTAAATGGGCCCTGGAGAGCATTGTCTTTTCTTTTTCTGTAAGTGGAAAGTCAACGGACAAGGGAGAAATGGCTGATTTTAGAGTGAGAGGTTCACGCGGAAAGCCCGCCAGAGAGTTGGTGCGTTTTTTAGTGTGAATATGTTCCTCATTGAGAAATATGTTATCCTAGCAATGTTAGTGTCGTGGTCATCGAGGGCCTAAAGCATATGCAGAACAAAAGAGCGTTGAAGACAAGCATGTGATAATAACTTGGGACGGTGAAAATGCTGGGACAGTAAAAAGGTTGGGACAGTGCTTTGAGCATACGAATAATAAGGGTACCGATATATACACACTCCTCACAATCCTCACGGCAAGCATCACATACTGGAGATTTATCGCGACACATCCCATCCACATTAGATCTGATCCCCCCTGGAGAAAGCCCAATTGGCTCCACATGGGCCCACTCACTACAGGTCGGCACCCTATAGACCCTGTTATCACCAGTAGTTCAATCGGGACCTCAGCTGATGGTCTCTTAACAATTAAGTTTGTAGATTGAATACTCACTTGTAGTGAAGGAACGTTGTGCGCAATTGTATGCACCATGGAGTTCCTACGGCCCCTCCGTCCACCGAAAGAGGTGTCGGAAGCTGTCGATAATCGGCGGGCCATATTGGAAGAGATCCACAATTACTGAGTCTTGTTGTAAGTGTGATCGCTGCAATAAAGATATTGTCTCCCTTTTTGAGCGTTGTTCCATTGAATACATCGAATACACGGTATGTCGATTCGTTTGTGCTAGCACGGCCTAACAACCGTGTTACAGAGATCAAATGTTACTACTGCACGACTGTGTGGGGATGCCGCTAAGATGCTACGAGAGTGGCCCAATACTTAGACTAATATAGTGGAATTCTCTAGAATTTTTTTTTGTCTAGGGGGTAAATAATGATATAAAATCTGCTACTTTAAATTTATTTCTTCTCTCTATTTCGCTACTTCTCATACCAGAAAAATCATCAGAAGGAGATTTCGCATCGGATCTTCTAAGTAAGTGGATTTCAACCGTGCGTCTTAACTGTGCAACCCAGAGCAATCGCTAGGCAGATGGCTGTAATGTGTCTTAACTATGGAATGACTGCATGTACATAACTATTCGCGAAACAGAGCCAGACGCTTGTTATATGAAGGTTAACAGTGACATATGAAGAGAAGCTGGAAACCTGAAAACTTAAGCACCTCCATTTTGTTCACGTAAATACTAAAAAAATGGGAAAAGACATATCAAAAACTGAAATCGATAAATTATAGTATACATCATGCATTATGTCGTTAAATGATCAAACCTTTCTACAGCGGCTCCTTCAAAGTTCAATTGAGTGTGACAGCCTCCTGCAGCAACTCTCTGCTAACAGCCCCACATTATTCATGACAATGGGGCCCTACCTGTAAGACACCTTCTTGTCAACTGAACATTCTCCAGAGTGTCGTGAACACTCCCATCACCCCTCTCATCACTGCTCTCCTTAACATTCTCCTTCCTGCTGTCTCCAACATTTTCTTTAGTTTCAACAGCATACAACCATTCAGAGTTCCTACTATCAAATCTATACTTCATTTCCAACACCACGCCAAAGGCATTTACTCTCTGCACCTCGCCAGATGATTCTATGTATTTTGTCTCCTGTAACAGCCAACATATTAGCTCATTCAAGATCGCACTCTCGATGTCCACATCCCGGTAACGTTTAAACCATTCTATAAACTTTGCAACTGAAAGGGTCTTATAAGGAATACACCCAACCCGTTGGCTGAACAAGTGCGAAAAGAACTTTGCCTTCTCATGTGACTCTCTGATTTTCTTCTTAGTGGATATATCAATATCCCCACCGCCACTACGAGCAACTTTGTTTACTTGATCTATACATTTTTCCACCTTCTTCTGTGTATTGTCCTTCAGTCCCTTCAGGAGGATCACTGCCCTTTCGACCATCTCCAGCAGGCTTTTCACCTGACAGTTCATCGAGTGACTGCATCTTAGAAGCCGTTGGGTTGTCAGTTGGTGTCTAATCTCATGAAACACCTCTGATTTTAGTGTCTTAAACATATCACTAAAATCGAGGGAGCTTGATTGACCAGCTAGCCCACCAGTTAAACTGCATTGTCCAAAAAGGTGAAACAAATTCTCAGAGTACACTTTGCCCTTGATAATAGTGTCTAGCAAGCAAGACAATTTACTATCATTGAATGGTTCCTTCAGATGGAATTTCTCCTGGTTCTTTAGGATACACCATTTAAGGAACTCAACTTTATACTTTGAAGGTTTGATAATCTTCACAGCCTCCTCGTGAAGAGGAGTAAATAACGATGGAATTTGATCCAGGATAGTTGTGGCGTCTGGAGGCGTAGAACTATCATTACCAGGAGGATGACCTGTAGCTATGGGAGACACAAGTGTAGCTGTTGCTGATGAAGTAATCAAATGTCCGTCGCCTCTCTTTCGAGTGGCCTTCTTCATGTTTTCATTTCCATCACCAGCTGCTGGTGGTCTCTTTCTTTCCATTCCCAAAATTACACTATCGACAATATCAGCGCCCGGCTGATACAGAGGCGTTTGCCTCTTGTTCATTCCAAAGCTCAACAGCTGGCGCCTTCTCATGTTTTCTCTGTCTCCTTTGGACATCCTAAAGGGGAGACCAAGGCTGTCACGCATGCTTCCGCTACTGTTGCAGTTGTATAGCGTGGGGAGAAATGGTGTAGCTGTACCCTCTGAGTGCCATTGTTGTTTTTCGGTCCCACCATCTACTTTTGTTGCTCCACCAGGTGTTGCAATTACTGGAGTTGCTGCAGCTGGTGAGGTAAGCACCCATGGAGTAGACAGCACTTGTTTTCTATAGTCTAGTGCTTCCTTCCAACAATCAACCTCTCGTTCCAAATCTTTTATACTTCCCCTGCTTTCTATATAATCTACATTTAATTCACAACCCCCCCCTCGAATCTTTATATAACCATACATAGTGACCAGCCTAAGAGAGTTCTTTTCAAACCATAACCCTGCCTGAGTGTATACGGCTTCAACTACTTTGCACGATAAAAAGCAATGCGTTGAAGAATCATCAACATATAATGTATATAGATTTTTGTCTTTGAAGTTGATATGGGTATTGAGGCCACCATAGTTGCTAATGCCCTCTTTGAATGTCTCACCAATTATTCTCCCGGTGATCTTTACTCGTTTAATAGGATGATTACCTAGTAGAACAATGTTATCACTCTTAGCACTCAGACCGCTGTATCCATATACTTCAGCGGGATCTTTTACTTTAAGTATATCTCTAACTAATAAAGGAATATACGTATTGGTTGAAATCGTCGGAGAACAAAAAAACGTTTGGGGATGATAGAACACTTTTTCATCTCTTCTGAAAGATATCTGTGGATTTCCAGGTACAAATGCAACGTGAATGAGGTTTCGCATACTTGAGGAAGTGGTTTCTTGAACTTTCTCTAATGGCCGGTGAAGCCGTTTGTGGGTATCCATCGGATGGTTCAGAGAGCCTACCTGACTCCTCTCTTCGTCATAAGACACATGTTTCTGATCTGCTTCCTGGTGTGATCGTTGTTCAGATCTGGTCGAAGTAGGGGGAGTGAGGTTCTTATTGGTAATTCCCCTGGGTGCTTTGCTTGTCTTGTCTGGGCGAATGGTTGAGGGCACATGCTCACTAGCGTGATTTGGGTTTTCAGGGAGGTCACGCAAAGTGGATTGAGTTGCGTCATGCGTTGCACTAAATTGTGTTTTGTTGTGGCTGGTTTGCTTTTTGTGTTTCGGATGTAGTCGTATATTATTTGGCAGATGACTTTGTGTGTCTCTATGAGAACTGATCTTGGGTGTCCTCTCTGAGGGTATTTCCAAACACTTGTGTTCGAGCTCATTATTCAGGGTACCCATACATTCCTTGTTTGAATCCACAGGGGTATCATCTGATTGCACTACGCCGTCTGCCCTATTTATGGATATGCCCTGCAACTGTTTTCTTCTCTCCATTTGGCGCAGCCTCCTATGGGCATGCGCAAGAGTTGGAGCCATTTCCACGAGAGAGAAGATTTATTATAATACTGGATGCTATATGATGAGCATAGGGTTTGGTATGTTATGCATAGTGAGAAGTGAAAGGAATATTTTTGGGATCAATGATGAGTTGTCTCTATATCAAGCGAGTTGTCGAATAGATCAACACAAGAGAAAATGTAGCGCAAATGGTCAGAGAAATGAACAAATGGGTGACTAGAGAACCCAGAGACCTTTGACGAAATATTAAGTTGGTATTGTGCTGCAGCTGAATGGTTCTCTGTCGTTAATTAATTTCTATCCAAGCTAGCGAGCCGAACCACCCTTGCCAATATTCTATTATGCATCTCCTGCCTGTGTACACCTTATCATCTCATCGCGTAACACGTAAATAACGAGCTGCGCAGTTACGCGCGAGTAGATAGATGAATACAAGATGAGATGAGATTTCCCAGGGTGATTGCTGCAGTTAGAGATGCTTTATTCTAACGCATTTACCGTGTTATGTAGGGTGCTTCATTATAATAGCAGCAAGCAGTGACAAGAGTGGGGACTAGAAGGAGAGCAACTAGGAGCCAGTGGATGCTATGAATGATATATATTGTTGTAACTGTATACTATACATTCAGATGAAGTGGTGAATTATTTCCTCCCTCATCCCTGCCTCACTGAGGGATAAGTAGTAAGCTCACAATGACCGCCATGTTGCCTATTACCTGCTTACACCATACGTGCCTAACACTCCCAGACGCATTGCGCCTTGGACATTACATGTGAGCTTTATTTACCTACCAAGAGGGCCACTCAGCTACCTTCACCCTAGATAACGCACTATCGGCGATCCCCGTATCTCTCTATGGCCATTTCCTGTGCATAAACTGTAAGCGCCTTGCAGCGATGAGATGGGGGTAGATGAGTTCCCCTCTTTGTATTCGTTTGGATCATATTTTTTTGCATATTCACTGCAATCGACATCGTTCTTTCTTCTTTTTTCTTTGTATAGTGTGTCTACACAATACCGTAATAACTGGGAAAAGCGAGCCCAGCCAAGCCGAGAGAACAACTCAGAGAATAACAAACAGCATTCTGGCACAAAGTCAAGCGCTCACAGGGTAGTCAAATACTCAGACAAGAAAAGAAGAGAGGCTGCTAAAATAAGAGCTGAAACCAATAAATATGTCCCGCCCACCTATCACATGCCATGTCCTGGATACAACAAGAGGCAAACCTGCAGAGGGTGTAGTTTGTGCATTATACTACTTGTCCTCCAATGCATTGTCTGCTAATGAGGGCACACTTGACTTTGTATCAGATTCAGTAACGCCTAATTCTTGTACGTTTGACAAGCTCATTAGTCTAGACAAGCATTACGTTTCTCCTATAAGCAAGCCATGCCCCGCTACGAATGCAGAGTTGCCGTTCGCAGTTGGAGTCACTAACTCTGATGGGCGTGTTTCCGAATGGTTATTCCGACCCCATTTGGGCCCTGTGGAGGAGGCAGGGTTGGGAATTGTCACGGTAGACAACAAGAAGCAGTGGAAGCAGCCACCAAAGGGATTGTTCAAGATGAGATTCCATTCATTGGAGTACACAAAGAGACAATGTGCTGCAGGAAAAGCAGACTTCAGAGGGGGACAGTCCTTCTTTCCCTATGTTGATATTATTTTTGAGGTTGGCAACAACGAGGAACACTATCACATCCCATTGCTGTTGTCGAACCATGCATACACCACATACAGGGGGAGCTGAAGTCACTGATTTATATAGATATCAATACAAAGAATTGTGTTAAGGGTTACACCTTATTTAATCATAGAACGATTATGTATTAATGCATGTAAAAAGGCAGGATGGAATGGAAACCATGAGAGTCTAAGCTGTGGTACTAAGACAGGAAATAAGCTAATAAAATAAGCGTCAATGAGCCATAAAAAACCAATAAAAGGGAAATGTGTAACAACACCTTATAAATATGCAACACCAAATATATTCATCATGTGCAATTTATCAGATTAAATGGGGATGACCAGATGTGCGTGAGCGAATTTGCATGAGAAACACAGATGCATGCGTGTAGACAGCCATCGTGAAAAAGATGCAAAGCGGATGAATGCATCACCAAGTGCAACAAACGCAACACCAACGCAACACCAACGCAACACCAACCACAAACTCAGGAATGCACGTCCAGCGGCGTGTGATGATGCTCGTTGGAGTGCAGGTATCAGCAACAGAGACGCTTTCACGTTAACAACCAAAGTGCAACACCATCAATGGTGGGGCTCGTCAACTGTCTAGCGTTGAAAATAATGAGTATACTGCCTTGAGGCATCATGAATGTCCATCACCTTCTTGAACGAATTCAGCTCATGTCGGATGTCTTTAATTAACGAAGGGGTTGAGGAGAGAATCTGATAGTTGTGCTTCAACTGCCAGTTAAACCTATCGTAGGACTGTGAAGAATAAGTCTCGTTCAAATAAATCTTGTTTGAAAAAGAAACACTCTTGTCGTTACCAGTCACGGAAGAAGCACAAGATGAGGTAGAAGAAGTTGATGCAGACATTGAGGGGATTGTAGAGGAAGGCATCGAGGGCATCGAAACAGAGGGCTCCAAATCATGGCCCCCATGGGAGCTGTCATGCGTCAACGAGTTTGTTGAAGACAAATGAGCATTTGGAACTCCAAACACTGTAGTATCGAGACACGATGTTGAACTGTTGGCTCCGCTTGAGTAAAGACGACCTTTGTAGAAGGGAGGGGGAGGTGTCACGGAACTACCGCCCCGCAGAGTGGGGGAGGAGGCGAGAGGAAGAGAAAGCGCAACACCTTGAGGATGACCACGAACAGAGGAAGCGGTTGATGGCTTGAGGCATCCTTTCAGGGCACCACCGTAAGGCAGAGGCGATGATGGAGAAGGTGATCTTGAAGCTTCTCTGTTTGTTGACCTTGCGGGTGGGGACCTCATTGTGTTTGTTGTGACAATCTCCAACCTCTCTGAAGGCTTGTCGTCTCCTTGGTATCCATAGTAGTCAAGGTAGCCGAACTGCTGAGGTGGAGTAAACTCATCGCGAGACTCAACACCGTCAGCAGCTTCAACACCTGGTTGGAAGGAGCCCCCAATAGGCGAGGAGGTGGTTGTTGGGGCCGAAACCCCAAGCCCTACAACACCAACACCTCCTATAGCAATACCCTGGACTTGATGCCTTTGAGAGGTTAAACCTGTTTGGCGCTGGATTGGGATATGGTGGTGCTGGTAGTGGTAATGCTGTTGATCATAATCGGACTCTTCTAACTCAAACGAATGCTTTGTGTTTGTTGAAGTGATTGTTCTTGCGGTTGCAATTGAGCTGTGGGTGGAGGTATTGCTAGTGACCGTATCGTTTCTACTCAACGACTTTTTCCTCTCCATATTCTTCAGCCTTACACTGAGCCTACGGTTGCTTCCAAGATCAGACTGTGCCAAGTCAGGGAATGAGGTTTCACCGAGTCCAATCATCTTGGTGAGATGAGAAAAGTCATCGTGTAACAATCCAAGGTTGTCAGTATCGGTCAGTTCCAACCTGCTTGAAGATTCCGCTGATGCTTCAACAGGTGAGTCAGACATCTCTTGATGATGAGCAGTATCATCAATCGTTGAGGAAGGTGAGTCAGTAAGCGTCTTTGGAGAAAGTGCGTCTCTGAGGTTGTCACCTTTGGTGTGGATATCTGCAACGCCCTTTGTTTCATCAACACTGTCGAAATCAACTGTAAATGGCACATGCTCCTGAGGCTCAAACACCTCGCACACAATCCTCTCTGGTGTGTCATCACCAACCTCAAAACTCCTATCGTCACTAAAGACCGACTCCAATTCATTTGTGGGGAGTGCTGTTTTTGAAGCGTTGACTACATGTGCGGGGTTGAGTGATGAATATTGGGGCCATGGTGTTGAAGCAGTAACAGGGGGATCAGGTAGAAGAGGAGCATTTGGAGTTGCAGGAATGGTTAAAGTGATTGGCTTGGCTGAGATTGTTGTGGCTGGTTGTACATCTGGCTGGGATGGTGAATGGCTCTTTAGAGCGGATATAGCAAATCTGCTCTTTTTCTCACTGAGAGCCACAATCTTCGCTGTTGGCTTGGATGTATCAACACCATTTCTTTTAGGTGTAGCTTTAATAGATGAAGTTGAAGAAGTGGGTGTGCTTCTACTGGAGAACAGCTTTTTGAACATTTTCTTTATCCCGGATGGGTTTCTCTTCACCTCAGCCTTGGGAACTAAGGGCTCAGTGGGAGTTAACTTGACAGGCTTGGAGGGAGTCATTGATTTTTTCGAGGCAAGATGCTTGGAAGGCACCGCCATAGGAAAAGTTGAAGTGGAACTGCGAGCTGAGGCAGCCACAGCAGGTGAAGTGGAACTGCGAGTTGAGGTAGCCACAGCAGGTGAAGTGGAACGGCGAGTTTTTGCGTTAGCATCAGACAATGGCTTGGGTGGTTCAGTAGAAAACAAACTTCTATAAGCAGGTCTGTTAGAAACTGCTGGAGATTCTCTCAACTCTTCACGGGACGTTTCAACTGATTCTGCACCACCAACTGCTGGAGTCTGTGTGGGAGAAAACACTTCTGTAGCTGACTCCATTGGAGTCTCTGAATTTGCTGAAGCTTCTGCTGAAGGGTCGGTTGAACTTTCCACTGAACGCTCAACTGGCAATTCTTCCATTGGTGACGCCTCGATTTCTTCAGGCTGCAACTTTTCAGAGATTGTCTGGACATCATTCTCAACAGCAGTCTGATGATTAAGAGAAATGGTTGGAGATACAGCCGAAGGGATGGAAAACGATGAGCTGTCCTTGAACTTTGTAGAGTCTTCCACAATAGGGGACAGTGTTGGTTCAACTGTAGCGAGGGGAGAACCATCTGAGTCATCTTGTGAAGCAACGCCGAGTTCACCAGATGGCTCAGATGGCTCAGATGGCTCACCGGGCGCCTCATCAGATTGCTTAGTGGAAGCCTCAATAGATGATTGATGAGGTTCAATAGAGTCATCAACAACCAAGGTGTTGAATTTATCTTCTACATAGGCTGTCCCTACTTCCCCCTTAGGCTCTTCCAGTTCCTCGTCATGCAACCCCTCAGCCTCATTGGTAGGAATCTCTTCAACCTCCTTGGTAGCAACCTCCACCATCTTGATAGGAACCTCTTCATCAACTGTCTTAGTGGTCACTTGCTGTAATCCTACACTCTCTGACGACCCCCTCAACATGTCAATCTCGCTGATTGGAGAGCTGCTGGTCAAAGATGTGAGAGGTGTGGGTTTCACGCAATCAAACATCTCATTGCTAATAGACGAGGCAGGGGTATCGGTATTGGTTCTTGAAGGAGATGGTGAATTAGATACAAGATGGTTTACAGAAACACATGAAGATGAGGTGGAAACCTGGTTAGCTGAAACGGTAGATGACCCGCTTAGCCGTTTAGTGAATGCACTCTGGTCAATAGCATTTGCAGGCAAGGTTCTTGATTCGTCAATTGGTACATCTAGATAGCCACTCGATCCATTGCTTGGATTCTCTGAGGTCAAAGTCTGGGCCCTTTTCTCACCTGAATTATGTAACTTGTAGTTACCAAAAGTTTGTAAGGGCTCATGCCTTGCACATTGGGAGTTCCCAGATACGGAGAGAGAATGCCCATTCAAAGACACAGATGGAACCAAACTCTGTCTCATTGCATGGCTCGTGATTGGTGGTGGCAACCTAAGAGCACCTCCATCCACTGTGGGTCCCTTTAAATCGGGCATCGAAGGCGAACGACGATAATAAACTGCCTCTCCATTGCCATTTATAGGTGGAACGTTGCCATGAGACACCAGCTTCTGCGGTCTACTGGAGCGGTTCTTTGGGCGTGTTCTTGGCCTGAATACTTCGCCGTTGGGGAAATAGTACATTCCCGTTTGGGGGTTGCTGTTGCCTCTTTGGTCACCCTGCATATGCATGTTGCTGACGTTAACATGTGGGTTTTGATTATCTTGGTTGTTCTGATTATGTTGGTTCTGATTATGTTGATTGTTCTGGCTGGTGTTGGAGGAAATACTGACATTGCTGTTGTTGTAAAAATTTGCAGATAAGCTGCTCCCCGAATAGGAGTTCTTCATGTACCGCCTAGCATTCGGGTTGATATGCGTTCCCGCAATTGCCGTTTCTATGTCTGCGTCGCTATTATGCCTCTTGAACTGGGAATTTCCAATAGACGCCCAGTTATCATACTCGACACGCCCAAGAATGGGAGAGGGTGATGTTGATGATGGTGATGAACCAACTGATTGCCTATTAAAAGAGCGCAAACTTGTCATTGACTCACTTCTGGGTGGTACCATGGCACTATACCTCCTGCTGCCGTATTGGGCACTATTTCCGTACTGGGCAAACTGGCCTGCTGCTATCCTCGGCAAACCCCCCTTCACCGTATGGTGATGTTGTCTGGGCCTGCGCTTAAACTTATCCTCTACAACCAGCATTGAGTCTGTTGAAACATTCTGCCTCGGTAACACCGATGTTGTTGTGTTGGTGGTGTTGGTGGTGTTGGTGGTGTTTGCAGAATTTATGGAGGAGTTTGACGCAAAGGACGAGGCTGAGTTGCGTCTCACTATGGGGTAGTTGCCGGTGTAATTTGTATAATTCATTGTGAAGCTATTTTTGTATAGTTGACAAGTAGTCAGTGTGTGGGCAGGCAGCCATTAACATATAATTACTGAGTTCGCTAGAGCGTGTGCAAACGGTGTGAGGTGGATGGGCTATATGTATATATGATGACGATGATGCAAAAGAGTCTGGACAATGGCCGATCAAAAAATAGATGGCAAAGTGAAAGAATTACAGCCAATCATACAGCGCAATGAATTGTTTGCATCAGAATATATATGGTGTAAGATTCACTCAGTGAAATGGTGATTATGCAGGTGTTGAAGTGGGGAGTGTGGAAGAACAGCCAGAAAAAAGCAAATATATATGTGAAAGATTGAGCGAGCCTCGATAACGATAGCGAAAGCGGTTTTCTTTTCGCACTCTAGCAAACCCTTACGGTGTGTCTCCTGTGAATCTCCTGCGAGTCTCCGTCAAATCTCGTATCAGTTCCTGTAGCTAAAATTATGCATCAATTTTTAAGCAGCAAGGAAGAATGGGAGGTGATTTCTCAGAGGTGGTTTCTCGGAGGTGGGAGAGATCAACGTTGGGAGTGTTTTGGAAAATAAAATACTAAACCCCTTGAACAACTGGAGCCAACAAGTAATATCACAAATATAAAGATTTGTGTTGCCTTATTTGCACGGAGTATTTACACACACACATCTACTGGTGAATGGGTACTTAGAGGCATGTAAGGTTTAAAAAAACCGTAGGTTATATTTAGCGCAACGGGCAGGGGACGTGGACCGAATGGTGGCTGCAGCACTTTGACACCACTTCCAAGAAGGGGGAAATTTCAAGGAGACTCTGCAGGTGACAGGCGACGTTTGGGTGGGATGCCCTTCCGGATGCGGACAGGCACTATTAGGGATTTCGTTGGAAGGGAGTATGTCGAAGGCAGCTCTTGCGGAGCGTGCAGGCCTCGGGCGGATTTGTGTTTGTTGCTATGGATTCAGTACGTCTCTGCGCAGCAAGGTACGTGGAGTGTAAGCAGCAGTGAGAGGATATTCAGGCTACTGGATCTGGTGACTTATCGGTGAGGGATAGATTAGACGCAAGAAGGATGGATAAATGGGTAACAGGAATTGTTAGCAGGATATATATATGAATGGATGGACAGAGTGTATGATTGCAGGCCAAGGTGAGAATGGCTGCTGGAATGGTTGCACTAATGTTTATCGTCAACCATTGCGGAGATCGCGGTCTAGGGTGTTCATTATAGTTCAGAGTGGCTTGGCAGAATTGGGCACCTTGGCCATGCCGTGTGGTTGTCAGCTTGGCTGGCTGGTGCTCTGGTTAGTTTCTCTGGTTAGTTTCTCTTGCCGACTACATCTTTGCAAAATATTGAGCACACCATTTATGAAGTGAAAATTGTTCTGCCACAATCTGGGCCAGCGCATGAATTTGCCTGTCCCCATGGCTTTACAATTACTTTCAATGATAAATTGAAGATCTACCGATATGCAGTGCCTGCTATTGATGCTCATCCTCCACAACACGCCAAGCGCGGCATTGAACGCCAATCTTTATGGTGCAATAGTGTTGGCGCTGCGCCACTATAGGCGCCCAAGAACATAAACTCTTCTATTCACCGCTTCCCTAACGCAAGTCTCTCCTCTCTCACCTCTGTCCCGCATCAAGAGTTTTCTCCTCTCTCAAGTGTCCCTTCCTCCGCTGACTGCTCATCTAGCCAGTTGACCCGCGCGTTCCTAGCGTTCCAAAGCGCTGCCTTGCGCTGCTGGTCTCCGAGCAATCTCATTTCCATGTATTACGTACCGTTTCGGATAAGCCTCGTTCAAAATTGATCTAGTATGTCTGCGTATCTGCAGGCCATACAACTAAACTTTCACATTGCATTTTGATAGAATATGCATGCGCGCACCCCCAAAGGTGCATACACCCAGAAAAATGTCACTACATTTTTCTGAGTCTACTAAACCCATTAGTGGGTAATGTCCGCACCACTTAAGCAGTTTCATCGATAACCAACCACTCGCAACACATCGTGCGGTAGCTATTTACTTATCTGCTAACTAAAATTGGATTAATCCAGGCTGAGTTTCTTAAATGGATCTTCCTGCACAGAGATAGATAAGGACGCGTTGAATCAACTTCCCCGTGCATGAAAATACACTAAAAGAAATGCAACGGTAAACTATAATTGAGGCACATACTCGGGAAGGCAACACCTTAGTAGGTTGAAGACAGGAGTTTTATCAAATCGGACACAAAAATGAAACTGCTTTATTAAGTATTCTTTGTGTTATCTTCAATCACAGAGTATCTCGAAATTCCATCTCATAAATAGTAAAACAGATCCTCCGTCGAAGGAAGCAAAAGCTCATCACCAACCGTGCATCAACACCCAGGGTTGATGTGCTGTGAAATCGCGGCTCCTTTTGTGGTGGCTTTGGTTATTTATTACTCGCAGTTCAATTGAGTTCCATAATGCTGTACATATAGCACCTGCATAAGGGTATGGTGCGGGTCCGCAGCCTCCGGTATGTGGATCTCAACCCCTGACATTAGTGAAAGTACCGAAACACAATACATTGTATCATCCCTAATCAAATACGGGTGTACATTAGTCACCCCTTTGAAACATTTCTCACCCACCCGAAAAAGATAAAAATAGAATTACTGTTTCGGCTTCGTCAGCCCACCCTCGTGGATCCCAGCCGCCATATTTCTGCTATCTGTCTGCATACACCGTACACCACGCCTGCATTATCTATACATCGCCAGCGATCGCAGGCTCATCTCGTCCCCTAGGTTACAGGAACAGAAGCAAATGCAGCGTGCAAATCCATGACCGGCTAGACTTTTATATGCAGATGGATTGTTGATGAATATGTATCTCGCAGACGTTCAGAAAAAATATATAAAGAATGACAAATGATCAAGTCGTGCTGTGTGACCCAGCATATTATTTATTATGCAGATTATACCCGTATCTTGGAAGTATACGCGCCGAGCCATGCACCTTGAAAATGCCTAGCTCGCTAATGCACATCAACCTACTTAATTACGTATGGACCGCAGGACTGCATCAGCTGAAATTCAGTAGCTTTAGTGGAAAAGCTTCCGTACTACTCCCAAAGAACAAAGCAAGACAATGCTGAAAGTGATCATCTCAACAAAAGGGTAATCCTTGAAGTCCGCTACCGGAATGGCGATCTCCATCTGTGTCTCGTCGTGTCCAGCAATGTGGTAGAAAACAGTTTTGTCATCAAAATAGGAGGAATACCCAACATGTATGTCATCCTCAAACGGTGATGACTTGACTAGGTCAATCTCAGATTGAAAACTATCACGCAGATTATCGTAGTGTGCCTTATCCTCAAAACTGATGGATGGTCGTGCCTCAAGGATTGAGTCAACCAACTGTACGGGTACAACTAAGTCACATGCCCAGAATAGCTTCCCTCCTGAGAATGGAGTTAAGATGTGGGGTTCCACTCGTGTGTTTGCATCTGTGGAGTTCACAGGTAATGAATACCTCGAATGCAATGGAATCTCAAAACCTGAATTTTCTCTGATAGCGTCTAAATTCACCTCCAGTAATGCTTCACTTCCCCATTTGGCAATGGCGTAATCTGGAAGCTCTAGGTTGGTCTCTCCAAATATAGCAATAACCTTGAAGCTGGAAACATCTGCCAGTTGGTACTGGTCAAAGAACAAGCTCTTGGGGAGGTACACATCATAATACAGTTTGCACATCGGGGGTACGGCGGTATCCGCGTCTGTCGATTTAACATCATCCACCAATTCTCCAGACATTACCAAGGGAGGAGTGTATAGGTGGCTTACATCATGGGTCGAGGGATGGGTAGTGAGACTGACGTGTAGGCTGGGATGTAGTCCAATGGGCTGCGCCAAAGAGTGCTCCGCAGAAACATCTGGCACCATTCTATGACGGGGTTTAAACTGGAACATTGTCTTTTTTGGCACTATAGTTGCTTCATCTTCGCTGAGCTTATAGCGCAGTCCTGCAAGGCCATAGTTATCTATGCTAGTGACCTGCTTCTCCTGCAACTTGAATATTCCAATTTCTGTAGTTGTGTGCACTTCAGAAGTTATAACCCTCGCTGATTCGTTTGCATGTACATCAGTCAACGCATAGTCCTTCCAGTGGAGTTGCACAGCAACCTCTGAGGAAGACCCAATATAATCTATGGTGAAAGTGTCAACGACAGCCAAATTAGGGATATTTGTGTTTGTTAAATTTTCCAAAAATGTGCGCAATGCTAGTGTATCTTCAATAAAATGTGGGATTGAGTATTGTAGAGATGTGGCTGTTGGCACAAAGTTGTCATATGCAAGTTCTTGTTCTAATCCCAAGTACCGGCTGAGGGTTTGGCCAATGGAGCTTATTTTAAGCTTTAGGTCTGCAAACCTCTCAGCATTACTTGCAGATGTTGTACTAGCAGCTGTGGGTAATACGTATATGTTTAGTCCCGTTGGCATGTCCTGGTTGAACACACTGCTTACTCCATTTTGTGGCAGTTCTTCTGGGAGAGATGCACCTGCCCTAGAGTATTGTATGCGTAACGTTCTAGTGACCGAAAGTAAGTCACGGAATACATCCTTTGGTAGATCCTCTTTAGGAATTGTATACCTGTCTTGTCTTTCAATGTTGTCACATGCAGCTGGGATTGTTATGGACGAGCCACTAGCGTCTAATTTGGCAAAGAATTCTGCATCATTGCATGACTCTCCAAGAATTAGCGTCACTCTTTGGCTAATCATTGTTTGTGAGGGGGGACAAGCGCGTTATGGCTGCAATAAGACGCAAAACCACTCTATTAATCGTCTCTGTCAATCAATTGGGTTGGGATAGTGAAGACGCTGTAATTGTCCATATCACATGCTTTCCAAGCAATGTTTTTGTGATCTATGCCATGTACATGCATATGGATCTCGATTTGGTTGGAGCACTAAAAACCGCACAAGAGAAAGATGATGGCTGCAACAATATGCATCCCTACACACTAATGCCATGCAACTTAAATTCTGAATCAAATGGATATTTTCATGATATTTTAAACTATACATCGCCTCCCAACGTGTGCGTTACTTTTTATGCTTCTTGGCAATTCTCTTGAGTGCCCTCATCTCATTCTTCATAGTACCGTCAACCATCTTATATTTACCCTTGATCCCCTTTGGTCTCCCGCTCAACCCCTTGTTCGAACCCTTGGCAACAACAAGGGTAACCTTTGGCTTGGTTTTGGCCTTCTTGGTAAGCTTCTTCATAAGCTTGCCAATCTCATCAGCCTTGTCTTGTTCGCTCTTGCCACTGTCATCGTTGATCAAATCACTCTTCTTCTTCAACTTCTCCAGCCTACGAACCGCACGCATCTTCTTTCTCCCTTGCGCTTCCATCACCTTCTTGATAGGACGGGCATTCAAGGTTCTAAGCTTTTCCTTGATGGCAATAGCAGCTTCCTTGGTAATAGGCTTGGTGATCTTGCTGTGCCTGCCTTCGTCATCAAGGAACCAATCTGGCAAACCTTCCTTGTCTCTGAAAGAGTATCTGTTGAACCCCTCTTCAACCAGGTCATGCTTGTTTTTGCGCCCCAATGCAACCTCATGCGCCAGTGTCATCGCCTCCACTGTTGCTATGTCAACATCCTTCTTGTGGCTGCGCTCTGCGGGATTTTCGGCGTCTGAGTCGCTGTCAACGTCAGACTCGGAATTACTGGCAGGCACAACCTCAAAAGCAGAAGAATCAGATGCATCCGCATCATCTTCGCTGCCGTCATCACCAGAAATTGACTCGGAATCAGTGATTGATGCAGTCTTGCTTCCACCACTAGAATTGCCAGAGGAAACATCAGCAGCTAGCTTGATATCTTTGACAAGGGAAGAATCACCAACACCGTCGAAAATAGAATCACTGAAGAACATTTTTGCCTTGTTACTCAGTTCTCCCTTTTTGTCCTTGTTCAACGTGGCAATCAATTTGTTAATAGCTTCATCCGAATCGCTATCGATGTCGCTCTCCAGGTCGCTATCATCACCACCGTTGATGTCACTCTCCAGGTCGCTGTCACTGTCAGAATTGTCTTGTTTGTCTGTAATTCCATCCCATTCCTCGTCATCACCACCTCTGGCCTTCTTGGCTTTGAGATTAGCATCTCTCTCCATCTTTCTGTTCTGGTACTGCTCATACATATCATCCAACTGTGCCTCTAGTTCGTCCACCTCATCTTCCGAGTCCTGATCTGCATCCTTATCATTTCCGCCATGTGCAGCTGAGTCCCCAATGTGGATATCCACATCCCTAATAAGCTCATTACCGCTGAAAACCATGCTCTTTTTACCTTTGGCCAAATCAGACAAGACACCTGTCTTTTCCGCAGTCCTGAGGTTAAACAAACTCTCCGACCCAATATTACCTGCATCCAAACCTATCTGCATATCTGTAAGCATATTGAGCTGCATACGCTGAATTTCTTTTTGTTTCATCTCATTGTTCTTTCTCTTGTCGCGCTTAACCCTCTGCTTCTGCTTGTTCTGTAAGGACTCCAGCTCTTGTTCAATCTGCTGCTCCTCTGTGAGTGGCTCTACCTCTATAAGAGCCTTCTTCTCCTCAGCCGTTTTGGGGTCTTCGATGTTTAAGGTTTCCCTTGCATGCACTCTCCACCTAATCAACATACGGAAATCTTTTTTGCCAAGAACTTTTAGGTCCTTTATGCACTCCATAAATTCCGGGGTAGTTTGTTTCATCTTCCGCAGCTGCCTCCACTCCACCTCATGCTTATCCTCGGGGACTGTAAAGGCATTGATACCACCCAGAGTGTTAACAATCTCCTCATTCTGTTTCACCCATTCTAGCAGGGGCATCGTCTTGTACTGTGTGTAGTCATCCTCGTCGTAACCATCTCTCTTTCTCTTCTTCTTCTCTGGGTTGAACACTTTGCTTTCGTTATTAACGGGGCCACTGGGCAATTCCTCAAACACCTCTTTAGGGTCCAGCAGACGAGGATCCATCTTCTTAGGTGCTTTGAACCCACGGCAAACAACGAAAATTTCAGCCGAAACATTACGCGATGATGGTGGCTTGGTGGCTTCAACCTTATCGAAAAGCTGCTGGAACACCCACAGCAAGTTGTTGTAATCTCTGGATCTGAAAACTTTGGTAACAAAAGTTCCTCCGGCGGTAAGATTCTCAACAGCCAGCTTCAAAGCTTGAAGGGTTAAGTGAGACTGTGTGAAGGCATCTTGCACCCAGCCCAAACCAACGTTGGGAGCACCATCGTGGAGCACGGTATCTGCTTTCCATGTCTTCATGTGTCCTCTCAGCCTGGAACGACAGTCTTCTGTTGTAATATCACTCTGGAAAGTGATACAGTTTGGCAGAGGCTTGATGGGTACTATATCCACACCAATTATGAGAGAGTTGACAGGGCATAGCTTAGAGGCAACCTGACACCACGAACCAGGCGCAGCACACAGATCTATAACCACCTTACTCTTCTCAAGGAAATGACCATATTTCTCATTGATCTGCAGGATCTTGAAGGAAGATCTAGCACGGTAGCCCTTTTCCTTAGCAAGGTAGTAGTACTTATCAAGACGACCCTTGGAGTTTTTCTTTTGTGTACGACCCATTGTATTTGACTATTTCGATAAGGTATATAGAGCTGGTACAACACTATCCAAATGGAGAAGCAGCGTGCTGAGTGATAACAGAGAAAAAATTAATGCAATGTTTCTTGTTCTGCCAATGACAAAAATCTAGTAATAGACAATAATCCAATCCGAAATACTTCCTACAGTGAAGATGTTGTATAGTTTTTTCCTCCCATAGAATCTACTGTTTAATCTGTATGCTCTTTAACTATAAAGGAAAAAAAAATATATTTTTTCCTTTTGCGTGTGTCACACGACCCCTTGTGCTGCAGATGGGGGGTGCCTATAAGCTTATCTCAATGAGTGAGGAGGCAACGCAGGGAGAAGGGGGAACTTCATAGTGTGACAAGGAAAGCTGTCCACTAAATTGGCTCAAGGTTGTTAATCCCTAGGTATAGGGGAGGATATATAGATGAAAGAGTAATAATGATTTTGCTACAAGAGTACTGCAATTCCTGGAATATTACTTGAATAGTAGTTAAATAAAGAAATTACAGATCATAATTATTGAGCGAATACACCGGTACATATTAGAGGAATGTGTTCATTATATTAGAAAAATAAGAGCGATATGAGAATAAAGTATTTTTTTAGAATATGCCACCCAGTGGTTTATGTTGCTTTAACTATGTGATCTTAACTTTGTGGTCTTAGCTATGCGGTCTTAACTATGTGGTCTTAACTATGTGGTCTTAACTATGAGGTCTGAACTATGTGGGCTTAAGTATAGGTGGTTAACTATGGGTGTGTCTACGTAGAGTTGGCTATGTATGGCACCAGATCCAGTTCCAACTTTGAGGCAGCCTCTCTGTGCGACGGCTTAACTATACGACGGCTTAACTATGCGACGGCTTAACTATTTCACCTTGAGTATGTGACCTTAACTATGGAGCGTGAACACAAAGGCAGTTATGATTGATACACGACCTTTTAAGAACCCTCTGAAGCAAAGAGGGGGGGCCTTGTTCCCTACCCGTGGACAGAGTCACAACTTTGACAAACTGGAGCCACGTAAGTTATAGCATACAAGAGAAATCCCATATAATGGGAAGACTCCAATCTATAGATGTTCGGGGACCCCACTATACAAACTATACAAACTATACAAGAACGAAAAAGCAATGCAAAGAAGAAAATAAAAAAAATAATAGAAAATAAAATAATAATAATAAACAAAACCTATCAAGTCGTAGTCCCTTGCCATCATCAGAATAATTCATGGTAACGTAGAAGCAGATTAAGAATAACCCACTGAGTGTTAGGAGACCCTCAAGGTTACATAAAAAGGCAACAACTTCTTCAATGGTAACAGTAGTCTCGGTAATGTGGGGAGCCTTGTGGTGGCTGATGTTAATGCTGTTTGTGGCCGTGTGGTGACCTGCTGTGTATTGTTGTTTGTGGTCTTGTGGTGACCTGCTGTGAATTTCCCCTGAGAACTAAAGTGCCTATCAGAATCTCCATTGAGCAACTACCTTAACGATTACAAAGATATCCAGTGAATTAAAAGACCCTCACCCCCAACAAACAAGTCTTCAAGGACCCGCCTTAACCATATACAGCCAGCCTGTGCGCACCAGGGGACCATAAATGGCGCCAAAGAGCTAAAGTCAGACAATTCAAAGCCCCAGTGGACTGGAGCAAACAATCTCGATGGGCCTAGAAACCACCAAGTTGTTCAGAAAAAAAGGATACCTTGTTACTAGTTAGCAGTAGAAGGCAAATACCTTAGTCCCCGGCCAAGCAGCGCGGAAACTTCACCCTGGAGTGTTGCAGACTTCCCAGTTCCCTGTTGAATCAGACAAGGCGTCCCCGACCGTCATCTCAAGGTCAGTGGATCATCATCGCTCCAACACCAGTTCAAGCCCCCTAAGGATAGAACAGAGCAGCTTCTCCTGTCCGACTCGGATGTCCCACCAACCGAGCCTTCGTAGGAAACCTCTGCCGTCTTCGGAAAATACTTAAGCGAAGTGCTTACGATTATCAACCTTCAACGTTAAAAGTGCTTAGGCCACGTTTTCCTCCCTTGCTTTTTGGTTCAAGTTCCTCGTATTCACAACCAATGTCAGATAACTACTGTTGTTGCCTGTAGTTAGTAGAAAAAAAGGAAGCTTTTCCGCTGGAGAAAAGAAAAAGGTAAACATTAGCTGGAATTAAGGAAAGGGGAACGGGGTGGTGTATTTATATTGTTTCTGGGGACCCAAGAGAACTGCATATGGTGGGAGTCAACAAAACACAAATATATTAATTAATTAACTTGACCACAAAGTTGTGCATTTGCAGCAGCACTCGCTGAAGCTGAGAAGGATCAACAAGTTCAAGTGAGAAATTCAATGCTTTTATTGCTGGAAAACTCAACAAATATAATTTCAAAAACGTGTATACTTGGTGTTAATTTTTTGCGCCTTTTTCTGGCTACCTTCTGATGCACTTAAACAAGCTCCGATCAGCGTTAGACTCGAAATAACTGGCGAAGTAGACGAAAGAGGCATCTTTCGCGCTAAAGATGCCCAGTATTATACAGACCCAAATCCTTGTGCATCAGTTGAAACTTCAAACAGCAAGATAGATGTTCTCGAAAGTTTTGTTCTGTTTTAAAAATGAAGTGATTTTGTGCAAATCACCACTCATATTCTTTACTCGTTGCTATTTAAGGAGCTTCCCTGCTTCATTGCCAAGCAATTACACAAAGCAGGTGAATTTGCTGCACTAATATTTATTAGAGGAACTCTTTAACTTGGGATCTTTTGTGAATTGCTCGTACAGACCGATAAATATTCTTAGCCATTCTCCAGGAAACTTCACTAAACTATATGGCAATGATGTGCATACTTTTATGTCACCTTGATTAACAATCTTCCCAAAAAGTTGGGAATCTTATTATAAGAATAGACTGAAGCTGTTTTATAATTCATTTTCATATAAATTAACTTAATCTTCTGGTACCTACACTATCTATGATCCAATCCCTGTATGGTGCATTTCAGCTCAGCTCCGCTTTTCTCCTCACCCATGATGCACTCAATATGCTGGTATATGTACACTCGTGTGCTGGTGTGTATACTATAATATGCTGCTCTAAGAGCGTACTATATAGTACGCTGCTGTGTGCAGTGGAGTCCGTTTCGTCGTACTACGCTCTCCCTATGTTCACAAGCGTGTGCTTGTCTGCCTACCCACTATGTGTGGGGCGCACTGTCTCTGTAAAGAGAGTGCAGCTCCCAAATATACATGCATACCATACTCCTACTCACTGTGCTCCTCCTACTCATCGTAGCCCTGCTCAGTACACACTCGTCACACCACACTCTACTATCCCCCCGTACACTCATACAGATAGTCCTGCAAGCTCAGCCCTACATGTTGCCAGTGCTGCACTGCACTCACTCACTGCACTTCCTGGCGCCTCCACGTCTCTCAGACCTCGTGGTTGTCGCTCTACCTTTCGATGACTACTGACACGTTCCAGACCATCGGGGATGCGCACGCTCGCTGTATACTCCAAGTTGAAGGATGTACGTATGCACCACGAGTTTGGCGGCTTGTTAGTGTCGTGTTTGTGCTCCACGGAGAGGATTTCAGAAGGGGCAACTAGACCGATTGGCAAGAAAAGAGGCCGTTTCTGTGTCCTGAGCGCATTTAAAGATATTTAGACCCTCAATTGATACACAGTGGAGGCTGTATCTATCTTTGGTTAACGCTGTTATACTTATATGACCGACAACACAATCTCACCAGCATCCTCTTCTTCCTACGAAATGGTGGATGACAAGTTTGAGAGTGGTGTGAGAACCACCAATGTGAGTATAAATGGAATGATAAGTGAAGTTTATTCAATTATCAGTATTGCATAAAGCAATTGGTGTCAATTGGCTATTGTCTGTTGTGCTGGGTGACTGTATTGAGTGATGGCACTGGGTGATGGTGCTGAGTGATGGTACTGGGTGAAAAATACTCAGTATATTGAGTGATCATGCCTAGTGACTCTGCTTAATACAGTTTAGCATATATATGAATGTTCTTTTATAAATGCGCGTGTACGAAATTTTGTGATGATCTGAATATATTAACACTGACTTTCCAGTTCCCGGCGATCAAAAATGCTCCATTGCCAGCGGATGGTCCAGGTTCCAAACACTTTTCGAACCTTGCCCTGATTGGTTTGCTCCTTGGTATCCCGTTGTATGCCACAAGGAAGGTGGGCCTTGGATGGAAAACATTTGTTTTCCTTGCTCTTGTGTTTGCCCTCCCCATTCTTATGGCGTACTGGACCTTGTTGTCGTCTTTTTCTCCTAGAATCAACGAAAAGGCCAAGTTCCCCAACAGAGGCGTTGAGCACTACCTTGAGTTCCACGACGAGGACCTGACTGCAAAGTACAGGGGCAATTCCAAGATCCCCATGGAGACTTTCCACGAGCTCTACTTTGCCGGTAAGGTGAGCTTCAAAGGAGACTGTTTGGATGTAATGGAGTACCGTCACGACTGGGCCTCGTTCAGATTTACTTTATCACTCTTCAAGTTTTTCTTGTTTGGCATGATCCCCGAGGTGCTGATGCACACCAGATCGCAGGATGAGGAACAGGTGAGAGATCACTACGACCGTGGTGATGACTTTTACTCTTGGTTTTTGGGCCCACGCATGATCTATACCAGCGGTGTCATCTCCGACATCAACACAGAAGAGTCTCTCGAAAAGCTCCAAGACAACAAGTTGCGTGTAGTTTGTGAGAAAATTGGCCTCAAGAAGGGCGATGTGATGCTCGACTTGGGATGCGGGTGGGGTACGCTTGCTGCGTTTGCCTCTTCGCAGTATGGTGCACATGTGACGGGTGTTACTCTCGGCAAGAACCAGACTGCATACGGTAATGCGCAGATTGCCAAGTACGGTGTCACTTCAGATCAGTCAAGAATTGTGTGTTGTGACTATAGGGACACTCCATTGCCCAACAATGCCAGTGGCAAGTATGACAAGATCACATGCCTCGAGATGGCTGAGCATGTGGGTGTACGTAAGTTCTCTTCATTCTTGGCGCAGGTTTACGATATGCTTGAGGATGACGGTATTTTCTTCTTGCAGTATGCGGGATTGAGAAAGTCTTGGCAGTACGAGGACCTCGTTTGGGGTTTGTTTATGAACAAGTACATTTTCCCTGGAGCAGATGCTTCTACTCCATTGGATTTTGTGGTTAGTTCCTTGGAGGCTACTGGATTTGAGACGGTGAGCATCGATAACATTGGTGTGCACTATTCTGCCACTCTCTACAGATGGTACTTGAACTGGATGAAGAACAAGGATGCAGTTGTTGGAAAGTATGGTATCAGATGGTTTAAAATATGGGAGTACTTTTTGGCTTACTCCACCATTATCTCTAGACAGGGCAGTGCTACATGTTATCAGATTGTTCTAAGAAAGAACATTAACTCCTACCACAGAGTTGAGTATGTTCCAGTACAGGAAGGTCTCCAAGCTCCTATTGCCAAGGGCACCAACTGGGCCAAGGAGTAGAGAGAAGTGTTTTTTTCCCCGTTTTTTTTGCCATACTTGTTGCATTTTGTAAGCCTATGGGGTTTGATAGACTGAGTTGACATAAAATATAAGTGAATTATATTGCAATTGGATGCATATTAAAGAATATTGGGATGTAAGGGGATCATCACTGATATAGATAATATATCTAAAGGGCCTCATTCCATATAGCAAATACAAGCCGATCTTGTCTGAAGGTGCACTTGTTTGTCTCTCCTTGTTTTGTTCGCATTCCTTCTGTTGATTCCGTGCCTTCTCTTGTTACCCTTATTCCTTGTTCTGCAGCATCCATATCCGTGTGTTCCAATTCCCATGCGGCCCACGCACGATAGCCATACCTTCATGCAGAGGAACGGGTGCTCTCCCCTTAGGACCCCCATAGCTCACGTCACACGCCAAAAACTATTTTCACGCGTAGCTCTTCCTTTTGTGTGCACTGAGGGATATCGAGCGGTGTACACGATGAGGTGGGGAAATAGAGAGGTTCTGGGGGAATCCGCTTTTTTGGGCAGTGGCAGACCAAACAAACAAAAGTGTTGAAAATAGCTCAGAAGTGTTGAACATCATCGACCATCTCTTATATTTGCCTTCTTTGTCATTCATTGTCATTTATTGTCATCTCCACTGCATAGTGAACGAGTGGAACCACTTGTGGAACATGCACATTGTACCAGTGGAGTGCCATTGGTATTGAAGATATTGAGGCATGTGCTTGGGTAGATAAATAGATAAAGAAGTGGGAGTATAGATAGAGGTAAAGGCCTCCATATTGGAAACATCAGATTATTATATACATTAATATATAATTATTTTATATATAAGCATAAACATCTACATATATATATATATATATAGTCATATATATGGTTACATTAATCATCATAGTCAACACCACAGTATTCAACAACAATAACCAAGCCATAGAATAACTGAAACTGCAAGACATCCGCAACACCTTTAGAGCACTTTACTGCATGTAATGCCTACAAGGTAACGCCGAGTGTAACACCTAGTGAGTCCCATCTCTCCTGCATAAGTAGTTCAGCAAGATAACTCAACACCGTGTGGCTGACACTTATGGGGTGTGTATTTCTGGGCAACCGTGAAATATGTGCTCTTCACCATTGTGATATTTATGGGACGTAGCATGAAAATATATATATTGACTATTATCCAAGAGATACATGAAAACAAGTTGAAATAATTTTTTGTCCTATCTGTTCAACAGTTGGATAACCTTCAATGTAGCGTAGATGTTAATGATCACCTCCTCAACCAGTCGAACATTCTCAGTAAAACTCCTCATGAGATTCTTGCGAACAGTACTGGTTTCACCTATCGAAGGACAGTAGGGTAGTTGCTTCTCTTTCTCCTCAATCATTTGGAATATTTTACTCAATGTTTCACTGGTGATATTGGGAGCTGACCCAACAGCTGGTTGAGATGGCCCGTCTGGATTGACCAGTGGGTAGATCTGCTTGAGAAGAGAGGAGTGCCAGAATGCTATTTCAACTATTGAGTTGACAAGATTGTGGAGTGGCGTGCAATAATACGGTGTGTACCGGCATTGCCTTCCATACAATTGAACCACTTTTATCACCATCTCCATCAGTTGATGATTTTGGTCCGTTGAAGTTCTATACAAATCCGCGAACCTGGCTATGATTACCTTTGAGTAAATCCCAATGGGGAGCTCCAGAACAGACTCGTTGGGCTTCGGCGTCTCATGATATACCAGCTTTGTCTCTCTCATTGCAATATCCAGATATTCAACTATATCCCTCTGGGTTCTTTTAACAACATGCATGACTGATAGAACCAGAGGCTCCATCATCTCTCCATCATACACACTGCACAATTCCGGATGCTCATGGGGTGCTGTTGTGGGTGATTTCTGTGCTCTCTCGCTTGGCGTGGTCACATCCACTTGGCTCCCCTTGCACTCCAGAATATACTCATTGAGGAGCCTCATGTATATTATACCCAGCAATCCATTTGAAGGCTTATGAATAACCTCCTTGGTTATTGTCTCCATCATCTCTGCACTGTTCATAAAACCCTGCACCAAGTCTCTCACCAGTTTATTATGGCTGAGTTGTACAAGTTGAAGTAAAGTCTCAACATACATGTAGTGAAGCAGGCTATCTTCTTCACAGATTTTTGTTTCTAACGCTCCTTCCAGCAATGCACCAGTAAAGCCATTCATATGTTCCTGCATCCCCAGTACGAGCATGTTGGACATTTCTCCTCCAACTGATGCAACCATCAACATGTTCCTCCATAGTTCAAAGTTGAACCAGTATTCTCTATATGGTTCTTCCTCTTTTATTAATTCCTCAACCTCTTGGAGACTTTTGTGGATATGTTCAGAGAGAAGGAACAATTGCCCAATGTTGGATGTGCCACACAGAGAGTTGAAGCTGTTGAGCATACCCTCAAGAGGAATTCCTATGATGCTGCTCTCGCGGATATACCGTCTAATCTCTACACAAGAGGACTGGTCTCCACATTTCATGAGGTTAACCAGGCACTCACAGTATGCCCCTTTAAGCATGGGATCCCCTTTAAAGGTTGTAGTATAGAGCATATCAACAATGGGTAGGTTGGTGTGTTTTGAGATGTCACTATCAGTTCCAGGACATTGGAGAAACGTTTGGAGCAGTTTCGGATGTGAAATATAAACTTTTGTCACTTTAACCATGAACTGTACAACTGCAAGAACCATCAAATTACTTAGATGGCCACACACTTCATTGCAACTTTGCACAATGGTGCCTATTACCACAGCGAGTTCAGTATCGGTTTTTATCAGCTGAGCTTCGTTGTCTACATACACATCGATTACTCTATGAGCCATGAATAGGGTGAGAGATAATACTTCTTCAGCTGCACGGAAACGTACAGCCACCCTTGCTAGTATGATGAGGGTCTCTCGCTCTAGAAGAACTCGAGTATTTTCAACATAATTTTGCTCCAACGCCAAGTGACCGTTAAGGATTTCCCCGATATGAGTAACACCATTCAGCGGAATTGCAAACTGAGCTTGTGTTAGGAATCATTGCTGGTGAATGTGAAAGAGTTGGGATGTTTGTTTTACCTCATTGTCTGCAGAAAGTAAGTTTTCCAGCTCTTTCAGAGAGAATATAAAAGACTCATCTGCACTCTTCTTTCTGAATGGTAACATGGCGAGTTTTGAGTTACAGTATTCAGTTAAACGATATTCCGATACTCTTGGACGCCATAAGATTTATTTACATATTCATCGTTTCACCACAAATGTATATCGCAAAAGATCGTACAACGCATAATCATCATGCATAATAGTCAACCTGACCTGCATGATCTTTTCAAAAAGAGTAATTCTCTGGTAACACTAAGGCACCAACGGGCAGATATATGCATATTCAGAAGCCTGGCAGGGAAGCTTAGCGGACAGCCGGGAGTTTGTGGTGTTCCAGAATCACCTTGCTGAGGAAACCTAAACTCCGATCTCTGTTCTGTCCCCGCATATCTGCTGCATGTATCATGCAACATCGATAAGAGGCGATTACCTGGCGGGTGGCAGCAACAGCGATCCTTTGAAACTAGAGAGAATATGAACAGGGCTGAAAAACAGGAGATTTTATATTCACTACAATAATTATTGTAAGCTTATATGGCACGATCTCTGTGATACTTGTATGGATGTTTCCTCGGTGATTTCTCTTGTGCCCGTTCTACTGCCCATCTGAAACAGTTGCAATTGCCCTCTCCTTGCGCGTTTTGCGTCGCACCGTGCATGTCGCAACTCGCTAACAGCGCATGCACATATATCAATGCTGCATACATATGTCATATACATATGCCACATGCATATGTTTCACGTAGTTCCGAAACACAATATCGGCCCAAAAAGTTCCACTCAACAATACTTGGGGCTTGGCACAGTGATCTGGCCTCACTGGGGGGTCCCAACGGGGGTACCTCCTCTTACATCAGTTTGAAATTTATTAAGGAATCTATAAAGTTAACTGGATTTGCCTTTGAATCGTTGAGAGAGCACTGAGTTTCGCCTAGGGAATATCACGATTGTGGAGCGTTGGCTTGCTGGTTCCCATATTCTTCACTTAACGCGGATTTTGCCCTTGCCAGGAGCTGTGCATGCAATTTTATTTTATTTTTTTCTTCAAAACATGGGGATTGAAGAACCAGGCTCCGCAACGAAAACTGTCAAAGATGAAACAAGGCAAAAGCGGCATCCCCCCAAATTATCTACTTCCTTCAGACAGCATCCTTCACACACAGGTTCAGCTCTTGGTTCCTCTACACAGAGGATGTCAATGGCCCCACCAGCTTATCCAATGCGGAGGTTCCACCTGAGGACACCGGCAAGCGCATCTGTTTCATTTACGCCATCTCCCGTGGTAGCCGGTGCCCCCAGGGTGTACTTTACATCCCATAAAGTTACAACTGCCACTCCCTTCTCCGCAACTGCCAGCACTGTGCAGACCATTGTGACTCCTCGCTATCCGCGCTACCCCCAACACCTCCAGGTGCTAACCCCATTTAGCAATGACTACTCGAACCATTATATCCATACCGCCATGTCGCCTGCAAGGTTTGTCCGGAACAGG
The DNA here is from genome assembly GCA_003706285.3 of Kuraishia ogatae. Taxonomy (NCBI): domain Eukaryota; kingdom Fungi; phylum Ascomycota; class Pichiomycetes; order Pichiales; family Pichiaceae; genus Kuraishia; species Kuraishia ogatae. Next base: position 268,261 of record PPKV03000004.1, read on the forward strand.
GAGACTCCTGTAGAAGGGTATCCCAAACTTCAAAAACTGCTCAAGCTCAAAGAGACGCATGTATCATGCTATGCAGTCAAACCTTATGGTTGCCGTGTTTCCACTAAGGATATGGTCCCCACATTAAACGCTTGGGTTGACGAAGGTGTCACCTTTGATGTGATTATGGTTGGAGCACTCACAGAGAACCAGTTTATATACAACCTGCTATCTAAGCTCCCCATAGATAGGCTGTGCGGTAAACCTGGGTTTCTCTTTATTTGGGCATCTTCTGAAAAGTTAACTGAGCTCTCTAGACTTTTAAGTGTAACTCCGCCCATTTGGACCAAAAAATTCAGAAGGAGCGAGGAGTTTGTCTTTGTTGCTGTGGACAAGGATTCTCCTTACTACCCCAAGGGTGCAGCTGGCGGGGAAGATGGGGAATCCTTGTTTGAGAGAAGCCAGTGGCATTGCTGGATGTGTATCACAGGAACAGTGAGGAGAAGTAGCGATGGCCATTTGATCCATTGCAATGTCAATACTGATCTGGCCATTGAAAAAGATAACGATAGCAGTACAGTTGCCAACTCTGCAGTCCCCAAACAGATCTATGAAGTTGCAGAGAACTTTTCAAACTCAACTAAAAGGTTGCATATTATTCCTGGCAGGACGGGTTTAAAGCATCCCGTTAGGCTAAGACCAGGCTGGGTGATTGTCTCACCGGATGTTATTCTTGATAATTTCAGCGTGCAGAAGTACAGGGACGATATTCATGGAATTGGCCCAACTGTGGGTGTTAACGAGGAGATTGAAAAGCTAAGGCCCAAGAGTCCATAGACCAAATAGAATACGCTAACAAATTGTTCTCAATAGCTTAATGTCAATAGTTTACTAGTTTGCTGCACTGCGCATTTTCTCTTCACTTCCCATCTAATATACATTCACCTATATACCCAACCTAAAAAGCACTATACATACCTAGAAGCGATGAACGCCCCAGGAAAAAAAGTAAAAAGAGGCCTTGAACAGCCACAAAAAATACCGACAAACAAAATAGACAATTGCTACCGCAGAAATACGCTTAGGTATATATATATAACCACATGTGATGCAAAAACGTCTTGTTATGTCAGTTAAACCCCTAACGAGCCTTGGAACCTCCCTTGTTCAAGCTCCTCAACAGTTGCCTCAATCACGTCATCTTCATCGTCATCCTCAACAAGCTCGATTGTTGCATACTTGATAAGGTCCCAGCGTCTCCAGAATGCACAACAGTCACCCACATCGTCACTGTCTACAAAGTCCTGCAGGTAATACTTAGCCTTTGTGAAGCGGTCTTTTAGTGCTTGGAGACGCATGTGCGAAGGATTACCAGAAACAGAGCCCACACCTGCGACAGCTGCATTGGCGCCTGCATTAGTGCCTCTGCCTGCAGCTGAAGGCTTGCCCATAAATGACTTGCCCATACAGGAGGCAAACGATGACATAGTTTTGCCCTCGGCTGCAGCCTCATCGCTGTCATACTCGGTGAAGGCTGTAGACAAGCTGTCCTCACTGTGGTACTCCTCTTCATCATCCTCGTCACTCACACCAATGGAAACCGGCGTGTTTGGCAGATATTGATTTCTGTCACCGAACTCGCGTACCTGAGCCTCATATCCGTAAACCTCATCCTCGGCGCATGAGGTAGCATTGCAATATTTGGCCCAAGCCTCATCAATGGCACCAATTAGATAGTCGAAGCAGCGCTCGCGTGCAGCCAAGTCACACAAGGGCAATGCACGCTTGTGTTGGTGACTGTGTACATAGCTGCCGAACTGGTACTGGCTCACTAGCTTAGGAGATGCAGAAGAGCCAACCTGTGGGTGGCGTTGTCTCACACGGCTGCCAACAGCAGTGTTTGTGGCAGACGCAGCAACGCCTCCAACGGATGGCTCTCGCTTCTTGACCGACTCCTCCTCGCTGTCACTGTATTGGGCCACTGCCTTACTGAGCTGAGTCGGATTTATGTCGCCAAACGACATGGAGAACCTCTTTTGAATGTTTCTGTGATTGCGGCGCTGGCTTCTAAGCCTCCTTGACTTCTTGGGAGCCGAAGACTCACAAGAGGAATCATTATCAGAAGAAGAAATGGCATTGGAAGACTTTGTCAACAAAATCCGACCCGAAGATGGCTGCGCTTGTATACGAACCCTCTTGTTAGATAGTTCAACGGAAGGTTCCGTAACAAGGCTGTGTTTCAGCGAAAGAGCCATCTTGTATAAATTGTTTTTTGGATATATAATATGCTATGCTGGTATTGAGCAACGACACACCAAATGGGTAGTGTACTATCAAGTAGTGTACTATTCAGGTAGTGTGTGGATGAATTGTTTGCCCGAAGAAATGGCAGAAAAAGAGAAAATTCTCACTTGGTCACAATTCACACGCCTGTTGTGATTGGCTGGATGGGTTCGAAGTGGGTGGCAAAGGGGGGATAGTTTGCACTATACTGTCTGGGAGTGGGTGGATCTGAGAACACAATTAAGTGGTCAGATATATTCGAAAAATGGATACTAGCAGCTACTCTGATATATATTTATATTATCAGAATATGCTATCAGCCCGATATATTTTTTCTAGACGTAAAATCGTCGCAGAAAATATGGTTGATGGTGGTTGTTCTTTTGACCCTTGACGGCAAAAGTGGGTGGTTGTGTTGACTAATCGATGAGGGTGTGCCGCGACACTAAAAGTGGGAGCAGTCTTGTTTATATGGGATTTGCAGAATTGCTGCTTTTCACAAGAGGCTTGCAGCAGGATGGGAGAGGTATATTTGCCAGCGCACTACAAACGTACAAATGTACACGTCTGGTGAGACGTAGCACATGAATTGAGCCTTGCACTCTTCTGAAAGGCACTATCAGCCTGGGTGTTATCAAGTGGCAGCTGTATTGCTTGCACTCTACAACTGGTGACACAGAAGCTTGTGGCGCAGTGGCTGGTGGCATCATAATTGGCAGGTTAATTGGTGACGCTGCCTATGTGCTTGTTACTGCTGGCACTGCCTCTGCTGGCAAACTACCTCTGCTCCTCTAATTGGGAGGGTAGAGAAGCAGCCATACAGGCAGCAACATAGAAATACACAGGTACGACATGAGACACATACATTCGGTCCACGCATACTAGTTATTACTTCATACGAGCACGAAGCCCATACACATAAGCGTGATAAAATACCAGATGTGCCTCATCTTGTATTTATTCTCTTTAACAATAGGCATAGAACTCTTTGTCTTGGTGGGTCTAAGAATTATCATGGTGTTAATCACCAACAACGTACTGACATGGTCAATCTTATTGGATGACATGTAATATTCATATATATGTATATAGATATAAGCATGTAGATTTGTATATTGCATATCAACTACTCTTGGTATGTTTTGCTTACTTGGCGCCTTAGTTGAGATGGTTTTGTAGCAGCACCTGCCATCAACCCTTTACAGAGATGCATCATTTGCTGGCACACTTTGTATGTGTTTGCATGCAGTTTGGGGGAGAATCAATGAATATACAGGCGCTCTATTGGGCGGGCTCGGCTGAGGCGATCTCTAATATGGGTGCACAGTGACAACATGCATGGCGTGTGGATTTATTTAGTGCGCGTCTGGTGTCACTGTAGTTTTGGTTTTTGCTCACTTTATTATGGTGAGCAAGCAAACGGCAAATGCTGTAGAAAAATGAGTTACACCTTGGTGAAATATCGTCAGAATACCAGGCAGTACAACTTTGGATGGATACGAACAGTTGTGCTGCGCCGCTTCAGTGAGCTGCAAAGTGAGGGGCTAAGTGGGTTGCTAAGTGGGCTGCTAAGTTTTAATATTATAATTTCTGTGCTTGGACTCTGCTGAAACATATATATTATTAAATCCCTGTCTCTGTATTTTAAGTAAATGGATGATGTGCTTTTATATAATTCACTATCAGCGGAAAAGTTTGCCCCTCCCAGTTGTCATCTCCCTGGCTTATGCTCTTCCTCATACCAGAACTGCTGATACTCAAACTATCATCATTGCCTGATTCCAGTATTACTCTATCGCCCCATTCTGCGGGCACCCCATCTATCTTGCCTCCCTTTATGTCCCGCAGATACTGGATCTGCTGCGCTATAGCGTTTGTTCCATCTTCCCTTGTTAGCACAAACAACTCGCTGATAGTCAGGAACTCACACAGCGCCTCTTTTATTGTTTGGGGTACATAGTACTTGGGATTAAAGACTCGGATTAGTGTATCGAATCCCATGAGAAATACCAGATGTGCAAAAGATCCGGATAATGGAGTCCCCCCACGTTTGCTGTCTGGTTGGACATTCTCTCTCAATTGCCGTATATGATTGTCAATTGCCCCTGCCTTGTCTGCAAAGAAAGCATGAGCTGTGAGGGCTACTGCAACCTGTACGCCAAGTTTCGTTTTTAGCTCGTCTGCTAATAGCTGCATCATAGCGACTCTGTGTTCGAATGTGGCAGGCATCATGCCTTTGTCTGCATTTTTCACCGACAACAACAAGACCAATCTAGTAGAGTCTGTTAAGCTGGTGGAGTTTGCAGCATTAGGTTGTGCATTTGAACCACGGATGGTATTCAAGTAGTTTGCTGCCAAAGAGTAGTGACCCCTATGAGGAGGGTTGAAGGAAGAGTCCAACACGCATATCTTTCTGATGCTGTGATCAAAGAAGTTGCTGCCAGTGGTGTACACAACCTTGAACGGCGAACCTGATTTGACAAACTCAGCGACTACCTCTGAGTACTTCATACCAAATCAAGACAATTGATAAGCTGAGGCAAAAGCGGAGGATTAGGATAAACAGCAACAGTGAGAGTCTGTACACAAAAAGAATATGTATATGGCATGCACATAAGCTAGGCATGAACCATATTGCGCCTGTGCCATGCACGAGATAACCTTATGTACGCATGCACGGGGTAGGGTATGCGCAGAGGGATCAATACAGATGTTATACTGTGTTTATAATGTAGTGCTCATATTATAGTGTGCCAGTCACATACATGGATGGCTGACTAGCGTACTCCTGTGGTTTAAGAAGTGACCATTGCACATTGGTGACAAGGTATCAGCACGTGTTATTTTCCTTAAGATTGCAATGGAATACAGTGTGAACAAGACAGCATAGTTAAAACGCATCTTAATTAAGATTGGTATATGTACATAGTGGCCCTGACAGGAGAGGCAATACGCCACCTTGAGGGCACCTATTCAATAAACATTACTGTGACGTGAATCGATAGAATCGCTTAAACAGCATCGATGCTAGATGTAGCCCTTATAGTTCATCCTTCTCAGTGCTTGCAGAGTAACCCTGGATACCGACTAGCTCTGTGTCAAATACTAAAAAAATGGCGCGTTAGCGGTTGAGCGACTTGACGCAATACGCAGTGTATATCTGTTGTGTACTTACCTAGCGTCGCGTCAGCAGGAATGGGGCCCACTCCCCTGCTTCCGTAACCAAGGTGAGGAGGAATGGTTAACTTCCTCTTTTCTCCAATGCACATGCTGAATAGTGTTAGTATGAGAGCTAAATTTATATGCATTACCCACTAATGCAAGAGAGAGTCAAACCATACAAAATGAGATGAGAATCATATCTATCGTCACTAGGTGATGATTAGCTCTCATTATGATTGATTACAACTTCAACAGCTGGTGCCCTCAATTACACCACAACCTGTTGCTCCCTCAACTACTCACTTGAGAATTCCCTGGTCCCATCCTTTAATCACTTGGCCTGATCCCAAGGTGAAAGAGAGTGGGTTTGCCCTGTTGTAGGAAGAGTCAAACACAGTGCCATCGGCAAGCTTGCCCTCATAATGCACTTGTACCACATCACCATTCCTTGCTCTTCTGTGACAATCCTCCTCCGCGATTTTGTTGGTGATTCCTGAAGTGTTAGTCGCTAGATGTAAATACTGCTCGAGAGGCCGATCCGGAAACTGCTTACCAATTTGGAGCTGGTCTTGTGCCACCACTGTGGTGGCAGCAGCAAGTGCAAGAACAAGAGCCTTCAGATTCATTGTGATATTTTATATTTGCACTATGCTGATCCGCACTATGATGACTCGCACTATGCCGATCCGCCTCTCAAATATAGACAAATTGCTTCTATTCAACCCTCTGTTATCGACACGATGGGAAGGCCCACTGCATTCCACAACTGCTAGCCATGACGGGCACAAGTTTGTCACCAGCTTGCCCAAAAGGAGATGCCACGCTAACGCACCTGCATCGCAGATACTTGCATAGTGGGGTAGCCACAGTGCCACGCTAGTGCACTAGAGGCGCACTAGAGGCGCATCTCAACTTTGTATCATAGCATAATAAGTTATCGGATTAATCGTCTATTAAATTAACTATTATATATATATAAATATTATAAATTAAATATTATAAAAAGAGAGCCAAAATCACATAGAGTTGGAGCCGTCAAGTCCTGGAGCCCATTTAACCATTTGATAAAACGCATCAAAGTCAGAAAACTCGCCCGCATTCAAAAGGTCATAGGCGAATTGATCAGACGCAGAAAAAGTATCACTATCTGGGCTTTGATTCTGTCCAGTAGACACACCTGAACCGCCATTCCCACCATGGAGAAGAGTCGATTGAGGCGATTGACCAGCGAAACCTTCACCAACTCCGTAAGACATTGGAATATTCTGTAGAGGTGATGTTATGTTGAACGAGCCAATATTAATTCCACCCCCTCCGTTGTTACTACCCATCTGGCTACGCTCTGCCTGGCTACGCTCTAGCTGGCGGTGTTTTGCCTGGCTATGCTTTTCCTGGCTATGCTGTTCCTGGCTGTGCTGTTCCTGGCTGTGCTGTTCCTGGCTGTGCTTTTCCTGATGCCTTGCCTGGCTATGCTTTGCCTTGTCCAATAAGCTATATATCATTCTACCCACAGTATCAGTAGCGTCATTCCATTTTTCGCCAATTTGGTTGAGATGCCAGTAAATCAGAGTGATCAATCGTAAAGCATTGGTCTTGTCCTCTTTATTCAACACAGCAAGGTACTCGCACAGCGTAAGACACCCATACACTATCTGTGCCAGGGAAAACGAGGGTGATCCTCTCACGAGAGATGGGGTCAACTCCAGCAAACCTTCCAGGATGTTGGAAGAGTATCTGCATGCTGTTTTGATAGCTACGTTGAGAATTGTATCTCCGGCACCCCTTTTCTTGTACAGGTTGGCATACTGTCTGGAAAGCATAATATAGAAGAAATGGAAGGCCGATATCAACACCTTGGCTACATCCTTAGATATTAATAGAGTATGCTTGTGTCTCCACTCCTCTAGCTGGCGAAAGACAAAGATTCCATCGACAACACTAGTGTCGTCCATCATTTGGCTATCCGGATATTCACCCCCTTCACCGATACCATATTCATTATACCCACCCACAAACATCCCGTCTCTTTCGAGCATCTTGAGCACCAGCACGTTAAGCTCCAGCTCAGCCACCTTGATTGCATCACCAATGGTTGCAGATGGAAACTGGAGGGTCAGCTCATGAACCCTAAAGAAATCTCCAGTGATCATCACGTGTCTTCCAGAGCCAATGGCATTCTGAAAGTGGCAAGAGCACATGGCATTCCACACCCTCAGGTGAAACATATCGTCTGAGGTGCATATATTTTGCTCTACGCGTTTCTCTATAGCGCCAAAATCAAACGAGATCATGAGGTGTTTGATTCCAAGCCCAGAGAGCAGCCAGCTATCCAGCTGCGGCTGTTTAGGTTTTCTCGCTATATTATACAGAGAAAGGTAGAGAATGGCTTCAATGTCGTGATCTGTCAAAGGCTCGGTTATAGACACGATTCCCAGCAGCTTCGTCGTCAGCCAGTACAGCTCCTTCTGCTGGTTTGCATAGGCAAAGTTTTCGTCAAAGCACATTGCCAGTATGACAAATACACACGTGATAAACGGGTGCTTCAACACGTACTCCCTGTTGATCTCTGTTATTCCGCCTGGGATGATCCAGAAATGCGATATTTCGAGGAAGGATTTCGCCAGCTGGAGGCAGAGCCGCTCGTTCTGGTAGTAGAACTCAAAGAACTCGTTGAAGGCTTTTTGGAGTGGGTCGTATTTACTGACCCGACGAAAGAGATTGTTGTCTATTGTGCGAATCATATTAAGGGGAGACTCAACAGTTGACCTATGGAGGTAATAGAGAGAGCGAAAGTCGTGGACAGACATAAATGGAGATATGGGGTTGAGGGGCGTTGGATTGAGAGGAGTGTCACTACGTGGACTACGTGAGCTGCTCGCCTTTTCCACCAGCGCCAGCAAGGTGTCCAGCTTGTTGGATATCAAAGAGAGCGATGGTTCACCGCCGGTTTCCAATTGCGGCTGGAGTGGTCTGGAGTCCCCATTGTTATCATCCAGAGAGCATTCCAGCCTTAGTCTCTTACACCTGCTACACTTTCCTGTTGGTTGGGATTCACATTTTGTTTTACGTTGTCTACAATTAGTGCATGAGAATATTATTCGCTTCTTGGGGGTGCGTCCACCAACAGAGATTTTCCTTTTTTTAGTTTCAGCTGCTTCAGCTGCTTCGCCTCCTTCGCCTCCTTCATTTATCTCCCCTTGGAGATGTTTGCCCTCTTTGGCTTCATCATCCTCGTCGTCTTCACCTTCATCTTCACCTTCATCTTGTCGGCTATTTCCACCTCCCGTCTCTCCTTTTGACGAATCATTCACCACCTCTGACCATAGCCCATCGTTCATTGTGCTTTGCGATTGGATATAAAATGTTCCAAAACTCTCTTTGCGTGCCATAGTTGATGGGACACTCGTGCTGGGAGAATTGGAGTTGCCTGATATTTCAGACGCCCTTCTAATCGGCACCTTGAAGTTGTCCTCTGGCATGGTGATTTTCCTAGTGTACTCTGGATGCCGATACTCTGAGCAGGTACTCTGGAGCAGACACTCTGAGCCTGGATGGTTTGGTATTTCGCTGTATCACCCAATGGGCATCTGTCCCAGCCGTCACTATTCGGGTAATCTACAAGTCCCCCTTGAGTCCTTGCCGTTGTTGCTGTCGCGCTCGTTGTCGTTGACGTTGTCGTTGACGTTGTCGTTGACGTTGTCGTGTGTATGGGAATATCCACTTTTATTAGAAACGGTAATTTTTCACGGCTTCTCACAACTCATCGCTCTCGGCCTCACTGATTGGTATCTCATGCGGTGCGATAATGCAGGCACGCACGCACACGGGTTACTCAGGATGGATGAGAGGAGCGATGAGAGAGAGTAATCAATTAGGTAATGAAGGAGAGATGATTGGATTCAGTAATTGATTGGATAACTAAATAATTGATTAAATGATTGATTAGTTACTTGATTAGAGGAGGGGGTTAAATAATTGATTAAATAATTGATTAAATAACTGATTAGGCAAGCGTGGGGGTAATTAAGTGGAGCGGTTGCTGGGCTGTTGAGAAGCCGCTGGCATACGAGCCGCTGATGTACCGCGCTTGATAGGCATAAGCATTAGCGTTCGTATTCATTTATTGGCGTGCGGGTGTGTATCCAAATAGAGTGGGGAGTCTGAGTCTGCTAGCTGCCGAAGAGGAGCCTGCTAGCTGCCGAAGAGGAGCCTGCTAGCTGCCCAAGAGGAGCCTGCTAGCTGCCCAAGAGGAGCCTGCTAGCTGCCCAAGAGGAGCCTGCTAGCTGCCCAAGAGGAAACCACGCTAGTTAAATTAGACACTGCATGCAGGTGCATACAACATTTCCCAAAGCGGAAGCGGCCATAAACTGATATACCTTAGTGCTTCTCATACTGCTCACCTTAACTTATAACGATCACACCTTAACTGCTCATACAGTGATTTATATAATAAAGATATGAAAGTTTGGATTTTTGATTTGTTGATGTACTTGAAAAATTAGGATTTTTAGTATGTATGGATTTGTTGATGGAATTGAAAATTAATATTCTTCTAATTCTCTTAATCTATTAAACGTTAAACAGCAGAAGAGAAATAATGTACTATCCATACATCTAAAGAGGCCTAAACAGAGAAGCAATATGGTATCCATACACCTAGAGCCTGAACAGGAGGACGCTGTTCAGAAAATGTTAAAGAGCTTTTTCAAGAGCTGCTTTTCAACCCCATAAACACAACAGTAACCCTATGGCGAGAAAAAATAACCCACCACTTTTCAACCTATCTGCGCCGCTTTTTGGTGACAGGCTTTCTGGTGACTCGCTTGTCATACGTGTCCCCTTGGAAACAATCCTACCGTCTTTGCCAACCAATACAACGTCTGATTTTTCAGCACCTTCACACTCGATTCTCCCACCTCTGATCACCCTCACAACATCTGTCTCAGACCATTTCACACAGTCAAACAGCTCAGATATAGTCTTTACAAAAGCACTCCCCTTGACAACTTTCAGCTGTCCCATCGATGCCTCTTGGATATCACCCACAAACTCAATCGCACCACCAATCGACTTCAACTTTGGAAAAAAGTTAATCTTCGACACTTTGGTGTTGTTGACAATCATCAAGCCACCGCCAATCTCCGTGATTGTGGGGAACGCAACATCTTCAAGCTGGTAATTATCGATGACCCCAAGAGTCCCGCCGATATTTTTGAGCTTTGGCAATTTCAACGACGAAAATTTGTTGTCGATAAACTGGGCAGAATACTCGATGGAGGTGAGATTGGGCATCTCCACGCTGAGCGCATCTCGGATGGTGACGTTGATGGCATACTGCAGCGACGGCAGAGATATAGAAATCTCGTCTCCGTTCGCTGAAAACAACAGCTTATCGGTGATCCTCTTCACCCCGAGAGAAATGGCCTCCAAAAACCTATTGTTGTTGATGTTAACCACTTTCAGCTCATCTGCATCGATATCGAAAAACTTGGTCAACGAGGTATCTGAGATGGTGATGGCACTGAGGTCTCTGATACTCTTCTCCATATTGAGAGTGGTGAGTATTGGCACAACGTTCCAGTCTATGCTAGACACCGAAGACAGTGAGGGCAAAGAAAGCGACGTCAGTGAAGTCAACTCGCTGAGAGAGAATATTCCCGCAATCCTTTCAAGCGCCATGGCCTCTAGTCTCTCCAAGTTGCTGGCATTAGCCACTTGAAGATCTCCTAAAATGGTTTGAATGCTTCCTAAATCTATAGTGTTGTAAGGATATCCTGATATAAACAGGTTTCCGTCAAGTATTACACAGTCAGCAATGGCCTTCATGTCCTGTAGTGAGTGGATATGATACACATCTTGGGCACTACACTTTGATGCAACAAAAGATTCTCCATTCGTTGGAACTTCCCCTTTTGATAAAGGATCTGTAGTTGGTTGTTGGTAGGCTGTTAGTTGGTTGTCAGTTGACTGAAAATTCCGTCTTTTCAGCGATTCGTGTCGTCTTACTGGAATCATTTGGACTTTGGCATACGCCAAGAGAGGAGAAGAGAAAAGAGGAGAAGAGAAACGTTGAAAGAAGCAGCGAGAGAATATTTGAGCCCTCCATTAGGTTTTGGGATTATTGATATTCTTAGCCTTTGATATAAGGTTGCATGAGCTACTTTGCGATGGAAACAATGATATCTATGATTATCTACAATTTGGGGTTTGGACTCACACAGAGCACACCATTAAGTGGTATCTGCTGACTCTTCTCTTGGGGATGGATAATTAAGCTTCTCTCAGGGACTTTACCTACTAAAGAATTGGCACACACAGAAAGCACAGAGAGTCGGAAGAAATTTACAGCGAAATGGAGTTGAGTGGGACGCCACAAATGGAAGGGACACAAAAGCAGTAGGAGGAGAGAGAAGTGTAGGGAGGAGTTGAAAGTTTATCACCTCGGCAACTGCGACTAACACAAAAATGGAGTGGCCAAAGTTCCCTGTAGTTTTTGGATCTTTATCTTTATCATTATCTTTATCATTCGTTCGAAAAAAAATTTAAAAAACAACAGACGAAATAAATTATATTCCGTTGAGCGACAAAAGATATTTTATCACAATAATGATAGAAAAAATCAGCACCCACGCTGGGAGTCGAACCCAGAATCTTTTGATTAGAAGTCAAACGCGTTAACCATTACGCTACGCAGGCGAGGTGAGATTTAAAATGCCATGGTTTAATATACAGCAAGGGGTAACCAATACACAGCTCTGACATACAGCAATAGCGCACGGGAATGGCGCACAGTATTGGTGCACCGTATTGGGGGATAATATTTAACTGGTATTAATTGTATACACGCAGCGTCCTTTGATGTTGTGTTGGATTCTCTAGAATGATGAACAGGGATGGGTGGCCTATTTAACACTAAGGCCTACCACGCTAAGGCCCACCACAATAAGGCCACAACACTAGCCTACCTCAACAGCCATATGCGCATAGTGAAAGTAGCCACAGCTGCGCCTGCTAGCCCACCATAGCTCGTGCCAGCCCACAGTAGCTCGTATCAACCACCCACATACAAAATATCGACATACAAAACGTGCGCAAGCAAAACATGCCCAAACAAATCGCCCACAAATTTATCTATTACACACCGGCCAGATCCCACACACGGTAATTCATAATAACAGTGAGGCTTTTTTTGTGCATATTAAATTTCAGCCACATCGAGTCATGATTGTCAACACAGCTACATTGGACTGCTGAATTGGGCCACTACATTGAGCCATTACATCGAGCCACTACATTGAGCCACTACATTGAGCCACCTGCCTGATTTGGAACTCTGTATCATTCAGTCTTCGTAGTACTCACCTATCACCCTTCATAAACTATTGAAATATCCCATTGGCCTATACCATAATATTTTATACGAAGTTTGTCTGTGGGGTACGGCCTCTACATGAATATTCTCGAGGCTCTGTCTACGTGCCCCGCAGATCTAAACGCCATGCTCTGCAGATCTACATGGCGTCAGCGTCGTGATCTACATATTTCTCCCGATGTGGTCCTCTATAGTCCTCTATGGCACTCACTCTACATGGAAGTGAACGCAAACTGTCTGGCATGCGCTTTTTAGGCATACGCCAGGTTCACTGTATACCGCCGTATGCCACTTGATCCCCACTGGCTTGCGTTTGTCCCACCGGCTGGCGCGTTGTCTGTCGACTCGTCCCTTTCCCTATAGGGACAAAAACGCAAAAGCACCTAGCACGCAAAAGCGCTCAGTACACAAAAGCATCCAGCACGCGCATGCCCGACAGCGCCAGGCATGGAGGTGCGTGAACAAGGGATAAAGGGAGGCAAGAGCGGGATCTCGCTTAGCACGAAGCAGGAAAGAGGAGAATGCATAGAATATTTACGCGTAATGTCGGGATTTGCTCCATTCGGGAGAATTTCATCAATATATTATTTGCTTCATCTCGGAGAATAAATGTTTGAAAACCTGGGTGGAGTCTGATATTCGTGTAGTGCTCAAGAAGCGTTATAAGGTAAGTAGAAGACACTGCATATGGGCAGGGCGGTGCACAGACATAGACAACGCAGGAGACGTTTGGCTTTTGGGTTGTTGAGGGAACGTTATGTTTGGTTGCAGAATCGTACTACTCAGAATATCTTAGCAACAACTATCCTAATCAGAACATCTTGCAGGCAAGACAGAAAAAACAGGATATAACAAAAATTCAATATTCTTAACCTGGTCCCTTGTGTCGATTTAATAGTCATCTACTCCTTATCCAGTCTATTTACTCTGCTACCATTCTACACTCCCATGTCATTATGCCTGCCTTCTAACCTCTTCAGAAAGTCAGTGTGCTATGCAATCATTCTGGCACAAGTTACTGCAGCTGCTGATGTTAGCTCCAAATTAAGCGCGTGACAATTGTTGTTACAGTGGAGCAACCATGCTGTAGCTAAGAATTTAAGTTTACTTCCGCATATCAGAAAGGGGCACTAAATCTTATCCTATTATTCGCTCATCGTCTCTCATATTGGCGTTCCTCATATTGGCGTTCCCTTTCCGGTAGAGCAACTTCACCTCCCAACAAGGACCGACATGTGAAAGCAAATCGAAGGCAATAGAGAAAAGTCTAAGGAACAAAATCGGAACAAAGTCAGCACAAAATCGGAAGAAGCGCAAGGGAACGCAAAGCATCATCAGTATAGCAATCATGAAAACGTCGTGGTGGTGCTGGATGTGCAATTTCCAATAAAAAGGAATACTACTGCGTACTAGATGACATACATTGACTGGCAGTAACCGTTCCAGTGGCCGTTTCAGTGAGTCCACAGTAACAAGTGTGCACCAAGTGGTTCTGCTCTGTCTATGACGCAGCCCTCTTCCCATTGCGCTGTGAGCCTGCACAACCACATCGCAGTATCTCTAAATAGTGCGGAAGCAGTGTACAAGAAGCAGGGTAAATCAGGAAAAAGTAGGGTAACCATACTCCAATGGCATCACAGTAGTGTGATGTGCTCTGCGCCAATCTCTCTAGCCCATCCTGCGAGAATGTGTCATAAAAATGTCCATTAAACTCTATTGCAATTAATAGCAGATTAGCTTTTTCCTTGTTTCATCGCTTAAGCCAATGTAATATCTCGACTGGTTTAAAAATAGAATATGGTTAGACAGAGAAAGAGAAAGAAACATCAACCCACCATAAGCAATAAGAGAGCTAAAATTCGCTGCTCTACAGTCTGCTAGACGTGCGCAGCCTGATAATGAGTCTAGACTCTTCCTTCTGCATAGACTATGCATGTGCCCCACTCATGAGAGAAGTTTTTCCTACCCTAAGCTGCGTGCGGCCCCACCAGCAGTAATTGACACACAAGTCCCGAGATGGAGTTAATCTCATGAGCTTGTGGTAGTGTTGCAAATCTGGACTTTTGGCTTTTTGGCTGGACCGAATAGAGCTACCGAATTTCCTCAGTCTAAAAATAGCAGCAGAGATACACTATAAAATGAAAAGAGTTGAAATATGGTTCACAGAACCTTGTCTAGCTGTACATATCTATCTCTCGCTCTCTGTAACACCCATACTACTTTTGCCTGTCTCATCACTTCATCATTATAGCTTCACGACAGTCTTAAAGTCAGCCCCTACAATGTAGGTGTGTACACACCCCTTTACATGCCAATTGTATACAAGCAAGCGCCAATCTCCACGACGCTAATCTATATCCCGCCAATCCCCATCCTGCCAAGCGACATCCAACCTACATAACAAGGGTATGCTAGGGTATACAAGGGTATATCCCAAACACAGTCAACCTCGATCTGTGCTGTTACACCCTTCCGGCCCCTCCAGAATTACATAAACCACCCTTAGAAAACTGTAGAACCTCCCCTGAGGGCTACTCAATTCACAAATTGGGAAGTGTATTTCCTCCCAAAGGGGAAATCTGCAACCCCTCGGAGGCACCTGCCTGTTAGCAATACCACGTGCAGCAACAAAATGCACCCGTGCATATCTGCATGTATTACGACCGCGCCTCGTCGTTTCTTTTGAAAGGAGTTCCTTGCTTTCCTGCGCTTGCGGTCAGCAATCAATGCCAGAACCGGAAAAAGAAAAAATTTTCACACGACGCGACCCACCCGGCCCAGAAATATATATAAGAGGGCACACCTCATCAAGTGCGATAAAAGTGTTCGCTTCTTGTTTTTTCTCCTCACAAAGAATCACATTCAAATACAAACACAATGCAGTTCTCTACCGTCGTCGTTGCTTTGGCCGCTGTTGCCACCGTCCAGGCCGCCAACTCTTCCAACTCTTCCAACTCCACCTCCGTCTCTACCGGTGCCGCTGCTAACTCTGCTATGGGTGCTGGTGTTCTCGGTGCTGCCGTTGCTGCCGGTGTTGCTCTCCTCTTCTAAACCAACTACAAGATATTATAGTATTTTGAAAGAGAAAAGTTTATATTAGAGAGAAAATAAATAAGAAACCCAGTGGGATCCAATGGCGTCATTCAATCATTATAGACACAGCTCTTAAGGTTATTAGCTTTTGCTTGCTGCCTCTGCCAGGTTTTCACCGGGTTGTCCCTCAATGGGTATGGCTGTTTGGTTTTTGGTGTTTGTTCTACTTTCCTTTAATTTTTGTTAGAATTCCATTCAACTATGGATGGTTGTAATATTTTTTTATTGTATAATAAAATATACATCCGCTTGGGAAGTACTCGATTTATTCTGTAGGTTTACTGTAGATTATTGGTTGGATTTACTGGCTTTTGAAGATGGAGTTAATAGTGAAAACTCGATATTGTTTTACATTATTATTCTATATGGACTACCCCAGATGTAGATTGCTCTATCTTTGTTATCTTCGTTATCTCTGTTGGGTGCCTGTTTTGCCTCCTTCCTCACCTCTCAGCTTCCTCGCAGCATTACGGCAAAACGGGTGCCGATGTGTTGAAACGCTCCGGCACATCTCACCGAATCTTCCGTGAAATGACCTGTGCTCTACCGTATATTATAGCATTGTGATCCGGAGGTCATGTATTCGTTTTCATCACCTCAAAATGTGATCAAATTTACCTCAAGTTTGTTTTTAAAAGCACCCGCCCCTTCTCCCATGGCCCCAACTCTCTGGGTGCTGTGCCTCTCGAGGGGGAAACCTCCTTGCCCAGCAATCGCCCACCATTAGTGTCTTGTCGGGCTGCGGTTGGTGTATATCACTTCCCTTTTGGGATATATGAGTTGTGCAGACCATAGCGCGCAAAAAACGGTGTGCACTGCCAACAATCATTCACCATGTGCATATACCAGTGAACAAACCACCGGCGCATCTAACGGGTGGTGTACTTAACGATTGTCAGCTCGTTGCCCCTCTACCCTCCAGTATGCTGAGTATGCTGCAATGGTGAGAAGCAGGACTAATATGGCAGTGTATTGCCAAGCAGCGCACTACCCAGTTGTGCAGTGCCCAGCAATGGCCGAAATGTTTACCTCGCTTAGCCATCAAACGGCCCCCCTCTCTGCGCTGCTCATCTAAGGTGGCTGGCCCCTCGCCCTGAAGGGTTTCCCCTTCGGCTCGGGCCTACTGCGCCCTCTGCTAGGCGGAGCACCAGCTCTGCGGTCTGTCTAGGGCATCCTACGGGAGAACTCCAACCCCTGCCCACTATGCATCTCCTAGCAGCACAGCTTTCTGTAACACACAGAGGTGGCTAACACACAGAGGCCTCAGGCACTTCTCCCATACAAAGCGGGCTGTCGGTGTAGGCGCACACATCAATGTATACATAGTTATCAGCCACACTGGAGCTGAATTGATCTTGTGTGGGGACAACACAGCCTGCGATCAAGTGTGTGATAAGTTGACAAGTGCAGCTCACAACGAAAGTTCACAAAGGTGGTCAGTCCAAAAATAGAAATATGTATATGTATCTTTAACTAACACTTTTTCATGCCATGTGAATTTATGTATATTATATATTGCCCTCTCAACGCTCCTTTGATCGCCATACCCACAACTCATCCTGGTGTCGCTGTTACACCCTGCATGGATTCCATTTAGCCTCATTGCCAAGCTGTACACCAGCTGGTTCAACGTAAGCAACTGCAGCTGGAAGCATCCCCGTCACCCAAGAACAAATTGATATCAACCCCATAGAACACTGGTTTGTTTCCAATTTGATCCGGTCCGCCCTGCTGAGCTACCAAAACTGCTCATCGCGAAAAACAGAAACATTAACAAGATCATCCAAAGCATCAGAGCATCATTTACCAATATTTTGCCCCATATATTATGGTATAGAATGAAGGGTGTATTGCAATTGGCCTTCCCGTGTATCACGCACGAGAACAGCTCAATTGGTAGCATCTCCCTTGAGGGAGTGAAGCTTGTGAGTCTTGCAACCAACTATCAGTTGGACGCTCTGCACACTTTAAGCATAGAACGTGATGCCACCGGTAGTAAACAGGCACCTTTTTCCCTTGTTAGGTACCTCAATTCAAACGTAGACACGTCTACTCCCACCTCATTTATTGAGAACGGATTGGATTCTCTTTCAGACAAATTCCCCCTGTTAGTACGAGTGGAATCCCTCTATGAACAAGCAATCGTCACATTCAACAGCACTAGCGCAAATAGAATACCACAAAAAGACTCAAACCATGACTCAACTCTGCATTGTCACAGTGACCAAAATCCTGCAAGTGCCCTCAATTCTCTTGTTCTGATAAAGTATACACAAAAATCAAAATTGGATGTCTACCAAACGTTGGACAACCTCTCTGCATCCATGCATGAAAACACACAGTTGCCATCGATATCGAACGCCAGTGTGATTTTCGTGCATGATTTTAGACCGGGGACCCAATTCAGCGTGAATTTACACCTTTCTTCTCAGGATTTTGGGCCTATATTTTTTGAGCTACATGATCTGCTTACATGGCGTGACCATATCAACAAAGAGGCCCTTGTTCAATTTGTCTTGTTCAGAGAACAAGGCGAACGTTCAATACAGAGTTCACAAACGCCACCACAAGCATCCCCACTAGTGCCATCCAAAACACAAACACAAACAAAGGACACACCACCAGAGCCGTTCCCTGGAGATATAAGAAAGGACGATTCCCCTCCTCCGGCGCCTGCGCCCCCCGCTGCTGCTACATCTTCTTCTTCTCGCTCGTCGCCAGCTCCACCATTCAACAATGAGACTGTCATGGTCCCGGTCTCTGTTGCATCTCCGCCATTCCCCATCCCCATGGCGGATGGTCCCCTGCTTAGAGCCACCATCGCTCAGTATGAGAATAAGATCCCAACCTTGAGGACTGCACTGAGAACGCTTCTCGAGGATGCACAGACACTTGAATCAGCTCTGGTTGCCAGTTCAAGGTCAAAAGACAGATTCCTCTCTTCTCTGAAAGTTATTCTTGGCTGTGCTCCCCATATGGAGCGTCAGAGTGCATCGTTTTCTCCCAAACTAAAGCAATGGAAACGATCCGCAGCAGATGACCTCGACCAGGCCAATCGCGTGCGTACTTTTGTGAGCCATCCTTTGAACAAAGTGTATACGACGTTTAACGTTGAGTCTGTTAATCTCAGCAAAAGAGCCTTTGAGGAAGAGAGTCAACGGTACTATGCATGGTTGAATAAGTATCTTGGATCTGGAAAGTCGAAGGATGAAAAACTGCTATTGAAGCGCAAGTCATTTGAATCCTCAAAACTTGTTTATTTCTCTACTCTTTTGGATACTCTCAACTCCTCACCGATCCAAGACTTGGCCAACAGCTTTGCAACCTTCTTCTCTGTGCCCCCGGCAGCCCCGGATGATATCAAGAGGCAGTCATATAGCAGAGCCAGTATCCGCAAGAAGGTAGACATGTGTGCCTCAATCGAGGATTTAGATAGCCTCCTATCTTCTGGGGTTGTGGATAGTCTAAGCACTCCCATTACCCTTCAAGGCGACGGTGGCGAATCAAATTTCCTTCACCCGGTATCATCTCAGGAGGCTGCGAATAAGTCGGGCCTTCTCATGACGTACGGGGGGCAGGGCCGTCCTGGATGGCATAAACAGTGGGTTGTACTGTCCAATGGTACACTGACTGAGTATATGGACTGGAGAACAGGAAGTGACATTCGCACCAAACCTATCAGAATACCTCTGGCGTCCATCAAACCGGTAGAATCAGATAAGCGCAAATATTGTTTTCGGATCATCACCTCCAAAGGCGTGGAACACTTGTTCCAAGCTACAAGTTCTGAAGATCGAGACTCCTGGATCAGTGCGCTGCATGCAGCGGGCCAGCAGATCCGCTCTAGAACCCACAGCAATGCGTCATCGTTTGAACAGCCCAACAAGTCTAAAGATACTTCTGTGTCTGCAAAAAATATCCAGAGTATCATCAAGGGAATCAAGAAGAGTTCTATTGGAGTTAGTAAGAAGCCCACAATAACCGTGACTACACACTACGATAACAAAGGCATTAGTTCAAAATCCAAAGGTGCGATGACATCGGCATCACCTTCACTAATAGCACCGTCAATCAAAACACCCACACCACAGACTCCACTGTCCAAAACGCCGGCATCCAAACAGGCATCTGCAGCAACTCCTAAAACCACAACCAGCGAGCAGCCATCAGCTACACCGGTTGCTAACCCAACAGGTCTCCTCAGCAGCTTCAGGATTGTACAGAGTGCACATTCCAGTAATACCAAGTGTGCCGACTGTGGATCTGCTGACAACGTTGATTGGGTGTCGATCAACCTGCTGGTTGTGTTTTGTATCAAGTGCTCGAGTGCGCATAGGAACCTTGGCACATCTATAAGCAAAGTGCGCTCATTGAGGCTTGACACATTCAGCAAGGAGGGAGTTTCTATACTGTCACAGTTTAACAACGAGAGGGCAAATCACTTGTACAACTCTCTGTTGGTTATGCCTGTTTCCCCTGAAATGGGCGATGCGGAACGCCTCAACTACATTCGCGATAAGTATCAGTATAAGAAATACGTCAAGGCGACTTCGGTTAACTCGAACGAATTGTTGGTGCATGGAATTGCCAACCATGATTTGATGCGAATGGTGGAAGCACTTGCCACAGGAGCTGATCCCAATGGAACAGTTGCAGATGGACGGTCAGTGTTTGAGTATTCACTTGGGTACCCATACACTCTCGGCGAGCGGGTGTTTGATCCATCCTTAACGCCTTTGTCTCAGCCTATCACCGTGTTTGATGCCGCAGAGTTGCTGATACTGAATGGAGCGCAGTGTGGTGAGCCTGTTAAGAGTTCATCTTTAAGCAAGGGAGCACTAGAGTTCTGGCAAGCCAAGTTTGATAAGCTCATGGGGCCAAAAGTGACGAGTTTATCCTTACCAGTCACACAACCATCAATCACCAAGTCAACGTCAGTTAAAGGAATGGGGTCGCTCCTTAAAAAGAAAGTTCGGTGAACATAGCATCTGTTGAGGTGGAAACATCACCAGTGGTAAGTTCATACCACATATTGGGCGGCGTGCATGTGTTTACGTATTTGTAAGTATGTTTGCATATTCGTGTATATGTTAGCATATCTATATATATGTGTGTACAAACAGTATTGTATATACATTATTGTGCTTACAAACAGTATTGTATATACATTATTGTGTGTACACAAATATTGTATATACTTATTGTGTGTACATAAAAATGTATATGCAGTATCGTGTGTATGCGTATGTATGGTACATACACAGTTATACATGAAGTGTACGTATATGCGTGCCGATATGTGGGGGTTTGCTTGCATTACGTGCACAGACACCCTCGTGTCGTTTTCGTTGTTTCTTTCTGTATATCTATATATAGAAAGGCATTCTGCGAGTTGTAGAAAAGAGTGTATTTAATCTGCTCACCAAGTGCTAATTGCTGTGGTGTTGCTTAAAATGGATGTTGATCCAAGCGAAATCTATCAGATCCAGGAATGCGTAGGAAGGGGTAACTTTGGTGAAGTTTACAAAGCGTGAGTGATACCGCAGAGCAACCGCAGAGGAATGCCACGGAGGAATGAATGTTATATTGGTGTAAATGCCCAACTGTTGAGTTGGATATATCCATCTTATTTCAAGTGGTGTTTGTGTGTTTCTAGGCCATTTGTATTAATCCAAGCAGTTGTACTCCAACATCGGTTGTTGCGATAAAAATCATCAACCTCGAAGAGACCGATGATGAAATCAGCGTACTCCTTCAAGAGATCAATTTCTTGGCCCAGATGAGGTCCCCGTACATAACGAGCTACTTCAACACCTTTGTCAAAGACACATGTATGTGGATTGTGATGGAATACTGCGGAGGTGGGTCGTGTGCGGATCTGCTCAAGTGCCACAAGACCCTTGCTGAAGACGTTGTAGCTTTTATAATCAGGGAAACACTGAAAGGCCTAGAGTACTTGCACAAACAGAGAAAGATCCATAGGGACATCAAGTCTGCCAACATCCTGCTTACCGATAAGGGTCAGGTGAAGCTTGCTGATTTTGGGGTGAGCGGGCAGATCACCGCTACCCAGAAGAAGAAGGACACGTTTGTAGGGACGCCGTTTTGGATGGCACCCGAGGTGATTGTCAGGAAGCGGGGGTATGACGAGGCGGCCGATATCTGGTCTTTGGGGATCACCACCATTGAGCTGTTGGTGGGGTCGCCTCCGCATAGCCGTGACGACCCAATGAAGGTGCTGTTCCAAATCCCGAGGAACCCGCCTCCTCTTTTGGTAGGGGACAAGTTCAGCGGGTATTCGAAGGAGTTTGTGAGACAGTGCCTTTGCAAGAACCCTTCGAGACGGCCATCTGCCAGTGAGCTGCTGAGGAATAAGTTTATGAGGGGTGTGAGGAGGCATGTTAATCTGGTGGTGTTGATAGAGAAGAAGAATGAGTGGGAGAGGATGGCCAATGTGGGGAAAATGGGAAAATTCCTGGAAAGGGAGGAGAGAGTGAAGCATACCAAGGGAGAGTGTAAGGAGAGCGACTCTGAGGATGGCACCTCTATTGTGTGGAACTTCACCTCAAGGAGGGTTGCACTTGCGGAGAATGTGAGGAGTGGAGCAAGCGGGGCAAAGGAGGGGTGCAGCGCAAAGGAAGGGTGCAGCGCAAAGGAGGGGTACAGGGTTACAACACCAAGTAGGGCGGGCAAAACAGGAAAGGCAGGGAGAGTTTCATGGGGTGTTGATTGTAGGAAAGACGGGGCGGGTGCTATGGGTGTGCCTCTTGGTGATGGGCATGACTTACACTCCCCCAGAAACTCCCCCTGTGACTCCCTTACAGTGTTGAAGGGTATACGGGATTCTACTCCTCAAGCTACAGGTAATGAGAAGCCGGTAGTGGGAAATCCTATTATGTATAAGGGGAGCACTGAAACAGACGACACTTCCCCTCTTTCCAGTCCAATGAGAGCACCATTGGCTTGCTCTTCACCAATTTCTTTAAAGGACAGGCACCCCGTGCAGCCTATGCATCCTGTCATTGCCGCACCGCAACCTGGTTTACCACAAGAACTGGATTACCTGAATGATGTGATAGGATTTGCTTTCCAGAGACTGTTGAATAGGGCCAGAACCTCAGAGACGAGGGCTGCCGTGTTGAACCTTCGAGATATCTTTTTTGAGTTTGAAAGACAGCAGAGGGGATTAAGTGAGGCAATCGTAGAGGAGATTATTATGAGATACAGCGAGTTGCTGATCCGCGCGGAGTAACAGCTAAGTATAGATAATTGCTACATGTCAATCAAGATACATTTAAAATACATTCAAAATACATTCATACTTTTACACAATTCTTTTATAAGTTTTGCAAGAAATTCAAAACACACCATTTGGAAGCCACACCATTTGGAAGCGTCCTTAATCGATGAGTCTCCCATATGGAAGTCTATCCATAATAGACGACTCTCCTTGTGGTGCCATCCAAGAGCCTCAGCACGTAGAGTACGCCATTTTTTTTGTGTTTCGTAATCCCCCTTCTCTCCATTGAGTAATGTTTTGGATGATATTTCGGTGGTGTCACCTTGAGAATGATCTTCTTAAGACGAACACCAGCTTTTGGTGACGGTGGGAGGGACACTATTGAAGTTGACCTCTCCATCTCATTACAAGAGCCGTAGAGTTTTGACTTTGATGGCGTCGAGGTGGTGGATTCGGATTTCTCGTTGAGAAGGTCTCTAATGGATAAAGGAGAGGCTCTTTTTGTCAGTGTCGTTTGGTTGAAGGACATTAATTTCTTTATGTATTAGCTATATACTTTATAGCTATTAAAGCAAAGGTTATTAATATCTCTAGCGACTTCTTCTGGGCTTGGTGATTGATATTTGAGAAAATCTCTTGTCGTGTTTTAGTCTTTACAACGAGATGTACAGTCGTTTATATATAGCAGGAATGAATATTATAGGGGGTCCAACTTTGTATTGGTTTTGTGCCATTGAATCAATCAGTTCTAATCAATTAAACCTTAATTAAGTTAGATCGATATATGCAGGAGAGCGCAAGCATGATGGGATGGCCGAATTAGGTTATGGATTCTGATAATGATAAGCCACACAGAAATCCAGTCAACTGCTTGAAAAATGGTGAGAAATCTTGGGCTTGACTAAATTATACATTTATACGATAGTAGTCAGCAACAAGGCTCTTGGGAGGTAATCCATATTGATAGCTTCACACCATATGGTCTGGACAATGATTTTTTCCCGTATCTACCGCTTCACTAGCTCAGTCGGTAGAGCGTCAGTCTCATACTATTGGTGTGTTATCTGAAGGTCGAGAGTTCGAACCTCCCGTGGAGCATTTTTTTGCAAAAAATACTAGCATTTATTTTTGTCTGCTTAATGGTGTGAAAAATATCAACGGTTCAGAGGGGATGGAGGTTTTGCCTTTTTATATATAGCCTCTGTATATAGTTTCTGCTGTACATACAGACTCCGTTATATATATATTCTAATTTAACGATATGCGCTGTCCTTCACACATACTTAGTCCCTAGTCATCGCCAGTTATCTCTCTCTGCATAGTTATCGCCATAGTATTTTCTCCTTAGTATTTTCTCCCTAGTATTTTCTCCATAGTATTTTCTCCATAGTTATCTCTGCGTAGTCATCGCCATAGTATTTCCTACATAGTATTTTCTCCCTAGTATTTTCTCCATAGTATTTTCTCCATAGTGACCTCTCTAAGAGTCATCGCCATAGTATTTCCTCCATAGTATTTTCTCCATAGTATTTTCTCCGTAGTTATCTCTCTAAGAGCCATCGCCACAGTATTTTCTCCATATTATCTTCTCCATAGTGTTTTCTCCATAGTTATCTCTGCGTAGTCATCGCCATAGTATTTCCTACATAGTATTTTCTCCCTAGTATTTTCTCCATAGTATTTTCTCCATAGTGACCTCTCTAAGAGTCATCGCCATAGTATTTCCTCCATAGTATTTTCTCCATAGTATTTTCTCCGTAGTTATCTCTCTAAGAGCCATCGCCACAGTATTTTCTCCATATTATCTTCTCCATAGTGTTTTCTCCATAGTTATCTCTGCGTAGTCATCGCCATAGTATTTCCTACATAGTATTTTCTCCCTAGTATTTTCTCCATAGTATTTTCTCCATAGTGACCTCTCTAAGAGTCATCGCCATAGTATTTCCTCCATAGTATTTTCTCCATAGTATTTTCTCCGTAGTTATCTCTCTAAGAGCCATCGCCACAGTATTTTCTCCATATTATCTTCTCCATAGTGTTTTCTCCATAGTTATCTCTGCATAGTCATCGCCATAGTATTTTCTCCCTAGTATTTCCTCCATACTATTTTCTCCATAGTATTTTCTCCATAGTGACCTCTCTAAGAGTCATCGCCATAGTATTTCCTTCATACTATTTTCTCCCTAGTATTTTCTCCATAGTGACCTCTCTAAGAGCCATCGCCACAGTATTTTCTCCATATTATCTTCTCCATAGTGTTTTCTCCATAGTTATCTCTGCATAGTCATCGCCATAGTATTTTCTCCCTAGTATTTCCTCCATACTATTTTCTCCATAGTATTTTCTCCATAGTGACCTCTCTAAGAGTCATCGCCATAGTATTTCCTTCATACTATTTTCTCCCTAGTATTTTCTCCATAGTGACCTCTCTAAGAGCCATCGCCACAGTATTTTCTCCATATTATCTTCTCCATAGTGTTTTCTCCATAGTTATCTCTGCATAGTCATCGCCATAGTATTTTCTCCCTAGTATTTCCTCCATACTATTTTCTCCCTGGTATTTCCTCCATAGTGACCTCTCTAAGAGTCACCACTTCGGCCATCTCCAGATTGACCATCGCTGCCCAACCGTTGCTGCCACATAGCTCTACACCGGGTGGCACTGCTGTACCCTGCGCCATCCACCCCACTTGATACGTTACAGAGGCCGTGTCACTAATAAATATAAAGAGATTCCTCTAAGAAAGGGACACCCACAGTAATGTCTCTTGCACACACAGTGTTCCATAGAGTGCCACCATACTGCGTCTCGCAGCATCCCATGTGGCGTCTGCCCCTCCACCCTCCAAGCGGCACCGTCTCCCCACTAGGTGACGTCTTATTGTATGCCTCTCTCCGCGCAACGTCCCCAGGCCTCCCTGCTGCTATATAACGAGACCAGAGCCGGTAACTGCGCCATGTCCTTGTGGGACTCCCAACTGGAACACTGGAATTTGGGTGTATTTTATCGTCTTTCCGAGAAGGTGCTTGTTACTATTTTTTTTAGAGACAGATAATCGGATATCCAATCAAAGCCGAATCACAGTGATGCATGCAAGAGACTGGCTCCTAGCCTTCATTGGCATCTTCCTGCCGCCTGTGCCTGTTGCGATTAAGAGGGGAATCTGCTCCGCAGACTGTAAGTAGATAAACTACAATTATATAATAGTATTCGAGTCATGATACTATGGCTGTTATATATAATGTCAGGTATATTTTTATACTATACACGCCATAGCTCGCATCCAATCCACTAACACATTAGTCTGGATCAACATTGCTCTGCTCTTCTTGGGGTTCATCCCCGCGTTGATCCATGCGTGGTATATAATTTCATGCTATCCACATGAAACAACACTCCAGTCGCGTTCTGGTGTGACTATTCCGGGTCAACACAACTATGGTGCTATTTAAATAATTGGAGGTTTGGAATATCGAGATATCGGGATTTTGGGATATTGGGGTACTGGATGAGCTGTCGGAATGCCGACACCGACTCGGGGTTGGTTGGGGGTTTACGAATTGATTGGGACTGGTGGCATCTAATCCCCGTGGGTAGGCATTTATGAGATAATAAATATTTTCATGTATGCGTATGAATTTGGAAGTGTATTGGAATGTTTCTTGATGGTGAATTTTTATTGAAATATTAAAGAGAAAGACTATTTGTGGTGATCTATACGAGATCCGGGGAGCTTAACTATGAGGCTTAACTATGCATCCTTAACTATGTGTGCTTAACTATGGGGCGTAACTATGCATCCCTAACTATGCATCCTTAACTATGAGGCCTAACTATGAGTGCTTAACTATGGGGCGTAACTATGCATCCTTAACTATGAGGCTTAACTATGCATCCTTAACTATGCATCCTTAACTATGAGGCCTAGCTATGCATCCTTAACTATGAGTGCTTAACTATGCATCCTTAACTATGAGGCCTAACTATGAGGATTAACTAGGCGCTCTGACGGCCTAATAATTTTGGCGCTCCCAAGCAATGCATGGCTAAACAGGAAATGAGATAATGAAATTCCATCCCACTTTTTATCCCACACTATTATCCAAACCAACAGAGCAAGCTATCTATTCTTCAACAGGCACCTCATATCGGATCCCCCCACTCTGCTCTGCTCGACATTTGGTTACCCCCACAGTGTACACGACTGCTAGCCACTTGCATAGAGTGAAATTTCAACACGGCAGCAGCACCATTTGCAATACATCCCGCTTCACGTTCAACAGCCTTAACGATTGCCACGTTTTGACAAACAACGTACACTACGGCACCACAGTATTATCATTTCAAAAACCGTTGCACGCTGATCAAGCTCCCTACCCACAGCTATAACCTCCCTTCTTCCCTTCCTCCACTACAGCCATGGACTTCATTGGGGATATTGTGGAACATGATATTCCACCGCCTGAACCGCTTTCATTTCAGAACGCACAGAGTCCCACCAAATCTGAAGCTACGAAACCATCGGCATGGCGCCAAAGGTTACAAAGTAGAGGCATCGCCTCGATGAGTGGATCATTGAAGAGGAACGAGAGAAATACGAATACGAGCAAAAAAACACAGGAACCCCCTTCTGGAGATTCATCCACGGGAATTTCCGAGATGTCTTCTGGCTCGCCTGTTGAATACGGTGGACTTAAACGGCTTGATCCAAGTAATAGACAATTGGATTATTCTGGGTTATCTGAAGCAGAAGGAATCCACCAGGAGAACATTGAAATATTGAGCAGAATGAGCTTATCAGAAAGAGAAGAAGCCAAAAAGGAGCTTGTTGAATCACTGAGCCCGAATATATTGAGAATGCTATTGCGTAGAAGCGAAGAAAAATACGGCAAGGCAGAAGGTGCGGATCGACAGGGTATTTCCCAAACGGGTAACGAAAAAACAGATATAGGTGATGGGTTTGGTAAGTATGCAGTAATTGAGGGTGCGGACACTTGGATCGGATCGAGTAAAAAGGGAGAAACCCCTGACGAGTGGGAAAGAAATAATAGTTTTGCTCCACATAGTTTTGCTCCACGAGGGAGTGCCGTGGGCACCCCAGTTGCTGCGAGCGCCCCAGTTGCTGCGAGCGCCCCAGTTGCTGCGGGCGCCCCGACTGGTGCCCAAAGTGGAGATGCACAACACGGCGATGCTTCCCCCATAAACCCAAACCCGGTTATTGCTCCGATCCAAATCACCTCTACATCCTCCTCGTCGATAAATTCCCCATCGCTGAAGTCTGCTATGAAAAAACCAGGCAGTAGAAGCAGTAGTGCTGCCAATTCACCCCTCCTATTGGCCTACACCCCTGGCCAGCAGCAACCCCCAACGCCCCTCTTGACTGGGGCTGTAAATGCTGCTGACAAAAAGGTGAGGTTCAACAGCGAGGCCTCTGTTAAGTATGACGACAGAGGGTCTCGGTCGGGCACTCCCAAAACAACACCAAAGAGTGCGGCACAGGAGCCGGCACAGGATGACGGTGAATGGGAGGATATTGCCTATTTGGATGAGGAGGGTCGTCTTAGCGAAAGCGGGGTGGGGGGTGCAGCTGCAACTACTGCCACTAATACAACTACTGGTACTGCTACTCCCGGTGCTACTCCTGGTGCTACTCCTGGTGCTACTCCTAGTGCTACTCGTTATACTGTTACTCCTGTTATTGCTGGCACCATCAGCGCTAATAATGCCACCAATCTTGTCGATGGACACACCTCATACGACGATGTTGCTCCTAGCTATGAGGAAGCTCGTGATCTCAGTGATCAAATAACAACCCATAAGTCTTCAATCCATTTCCCCAAACCACCGCAAGCAGAGGAGCCCGACTATTCTGACCGACTATTTGACCTTGATGATCCAGAATTCAACAAGAAGCTCCACGATAAATACTTCCCTGAGTTGCCTGTAAACACCCAATCCCTCAAATGGATGCAGCCGCTGCCAGAAACGCCCAAGGACCTTGTCTATGATGGTGTTGCGGATCTTCGTTTTGATTTCCATGGGGACCTCATTTCGTCAAGCCGCACAGAACTACCCACCTACTTGGGTCTGCATCATCATTCCAATAATCCTGAACTGCCAGGTTACACGCTAGCGGAATTGGCGCACTATGCGAGATCAACTTTTCCTAGCCAGAGGTGCATAGCCATACAGGCTTTGGGCCGGATTCTGCATAAGCTTGGCCTGCATAAGTACAGTGTTGTGGGGGTGAATGAGAATGATGAGGAGATTCCTGATATGGAGGGTCGTGGTGACGACGGCAAGGATGCGGTTGCTAAGTCTCTGGAGAAGAATCTATGGGCGCTAATTGACTCTCTGCGTATTATAGATACGCTCACTTTTGCGGCTGATGAAAAGCATACAAGGAACATAAGCGTTAGGAATTATGCAGTAGAGGCTTTGTGGCTATGGAACCAAGGCGGTGGTAACAAGAGAAAGGCTGACTAGAAAGGCTGGCCAGAGACAAGCTGACTAGACTGCTGACTAGAGACAAGCTGACTAGAGGGGCTGACCAGAGACACGCTGACTAGAGACAAGCTGACTAGAGACAAGCTGACTAGAGACAAGCTGACTAGAGACAAGCTGACTAGAGACAAGCTGACTAGAGACAAGCTGACTAGAGACACGCTGACTAGAGACAAGCTGACTAGAGGGGCTGACCAGAGACACGCTGACTAGAAAGGCTGACTAGAGACACGCTGACTAGAGACACGCTGACCAGAGACAATGGATCGGTGCATGCTATTGATGGTAAACATAGACAAAATCCCTCATATAACAACTTAATATAATTCCGCGGCATATATACAGTTAATATAATTTATCGTGGATCATGTGGAACAAACGTTTTGTCTCGCTAAACGTTCTAACGCTTGTTGGTCCAGACCCTTGTCCCAGTATGCATTACCCGGAGTGAGCCTGCACACATACAACCGCTATTTTTCCAACAAGAGATGCAAAGATAGAGAGAGGTACAAAGAGGCTAGGGGAGATACTGAGAGGCACGAGAGACTTAGTGAGAACAAGGCAACATGATGAAGTGACTACCGAGTCATAAGTTTGCTAAATAAAAAGAAATACATGCAGCTCTGTTTAATATGTTTATTATGTATTATCTTTGGCGTTTTCTCCTTGGAGCTGTGCTCTACCAGTTGTTTCTATTTGTTATCTTTTACCTGTGAGTGCATGTGGGTAGTTTGTCCCGTTGTTAGTGCTATTTTTCTCTTGTCTATATCCCATTTTGGATCGAGATAATGCACCTCTGAGGTTGTCTTTGTGGCGCCACTTGCATTTCCAGCACATCAACTGATTTACAAGACAATCCACTAAGCGATAAGGACAAGGATGTCTTCACCGTTCAGTGGGTTATCGTCTTGCTAGGTATCACCGCACTAACTTAAGTTGGCTGACTCGAACAGTTTCTAATGATTCCGTTAAATACATCAGCTCAATGTGTCACTGTGCGAAGAGTAACCTCAACCTTAAGAGCGAAAGTTATTTTCATCTCTTTTTAGCTATTCTTCTGGGTGAATCAGATTTGAGAGAGAGGGGAGCGTCTTTGATTATTCTACAAAGAACATGAGTTTTTCTTGTCCTTATGTAAACCATCGGCTCCACCAGAATGGTTTATCCTTTCAATCAGCTCTCTTGTCGTAACCAAAGAAAGTACATATCGTTACACTTGCCTGGCAAAATCGCATACCAGGTGCGGACAGCGACAAGATATATTAGTACACTTGTGTGCATTCTTGTGTCGCAGTATCAGAGAAATGGAGCGGTTCTAGTTGGCTCAACCTGATCTAGTAGGGGTTTGATGCATCTTTGCAGAGCATTACATGTAAAACTGATCCTTTATACTATACTATACATTACTCCACAACTATACACCGTGAACAAGAAAGACAACCACGCACGAAACAGTATATACCTCTCATAACAAGCTGTAGTTCTTTCACACGCTCACCCGAGCGAGTCGTTTATTCCTGGCCACCTGAGTGGGTTTTTTTACACTTCTGGTAACCTGAAAAACAGTGATTTACTTTTTACCACCCTTCTTAAACACAAACTCGTCATTGGGCCCAAGAACAGAGTTGATAAGGTTAGTGGCAGCCACTGCCGCGCTGTTGCCCTGAGATGCGTTCCTCATGACGCTGTTGCTGAACACGGCAATAGGTGGCGTAGGAACACCTCCATGTTCAGGATTCTCAATGAGTCTGCTCTGAAGTGCCAAAGTATAATCTCTCAGCTGCATGTTCTCGGCCTTCAGTGCCTCAATCGTCTCTTCCAGATACTTAACCTGGCCAACTTTTGCCTCCAAGTCCTTAATATATTGCTCCTTTCTGAGTCTGAATGCCTTTTGGGCGCTCCTATTCTGTGCCGCTCTCTTTGTGTTTGTCAATGGCTTGCCGTGGTGCAACTGGGTTTCGCCCGCGTCTACCAACTCTCCATTGTCTACCCGTTGTCTCTTGTTGGACTCCTCAATAATGCTCTGCGCCGCAGTGGCAGCTGCTACAGGATCCACGGAGTAATCTCCCTGAGTATCGTCGCGAGGAAATGAAGGATCGATTTGGCCTTTTAATTGTTAATATGACAACGATTGAGATGAATTCAAAACAAGACAAACAAGCAACCAGCTTGCCTATCCTTGTTGTACTCACTTCCCATTGTTTTAATCTTGAAACTCTAAGCAAAGAAGGTTCCCGTCTTGTCCTAAAATGTTAGTCAACACCTCTTTTATGTCAACAGTGCATTGCATATCACACTAGTCCAAATCGCGCTAGAGGATAGCATATGGTCACACACTCAGAGTGTTTTCTGTCTGCAACGCATCCCTGCTACGCAGTAACACCCATCACCACCCTTGAGTAGCCAAAATAAATTCATCAATACAATGAAGAAAAATAGCCGCGCTATAGTTACGCTACAATTGTTGTTGTCACCTTTTGAGAGTGTGGGGTTCACTAGGCATCTTCAACTCTTCTGTCAGCAAGTTGATAAGCAGGTGGTATGGTAAGCAATTACAATAGCGCATATGGGGAGCATCACAACAACACAGGAACCACAGTCCCAAAAACATGAAAAAACCACTTACACTTCGTGCGAGAGAGACTTTCGTTTGATTTCGACTTGCTATTGTATCAGAATGCAATTTAGTAATTGTTTCCCCTATTGAGATATGTACTCTTCTTAACGTGTTGTTGTGTTGTTTTCTATTCGAGGGGAAAACTTCTCCTTGAGGGGGACTCTCTCCGTCAGGGTACCTGCGATATTAGGTAATCATACACTAGGTCTGCTCGGATTTTAGTGTGGGTGGTCGTCTTGCATAACTCTGCATGTGTACAGGTGCTACAGAGTATGCACCACAGGCATGACTGTACTTTAGTAAACACTAAGAGATATTGATAACTACGGTGCCATGTGATCGCCACGCCATTTGATTAGAGCGGAGTCGCTATAGGATATATATCTTATTGTAAGTTGACGTATTTTAAAGTGGATACCTGTTGAAATGGATAGCACTGCTAGTTCTCTATGGATGATTGGGCACTCACCACAGACAACCCAGTGCTTTTCCAGAACTTAAGAGAGATATACCAATTCCATTTTATGACGCAATTACATCGCAAACCTATGTAGAAAGTATCGATCTAGTCCCTTCGGCATATTGCATTGAACTAAATCTGCATTCTCTGCATGTTACATGGACAAACCCCTCTAGATACGTACGTAGAATGCATGGAATACAAAGTATCTTGTAAAATGCGCATGTGTAGAGAGGGTGTAGAGTAGGATGCACAGGGAAACCTAAGGGAAACCACACACCAGACACTGCATTCGGTGCCATACCGCCTTTTAAGCTTGTAATAAGATCTCCCGATAGAGAAACTAAATCACAGGCCAGCTGCAGTTTTAGAGATTCAACAATAAAGCCCGTTAAGTATGTGGCAGTACAATACGCACCACGAGACGCTGTTACTCACCGATGCAGTAGCAGTTCGTCACTCAATGATTGAAGTTTCCATAACAACTCCTATAGTTAACAACCCGACAAATAACAACTCCAATAAACAACACATCCCATGCTCGTTTCCCCAGCTATCCACTTCGCAGGTGCCCAGATAGTGCGGCTGGTCAGTACACATATGAACGCGCACCTGAATTACCTGGCAGCCTAACGCAGGCTTCCAGCCAAAGCTACTAGGTACACTACCACTATGTCTTCCCCTGCCTATCTGAGCAACATGGTGAAAAATCGAGGGTTAATAATAGGAGTATACGGTCAATACGATTTGGTTATACTGTACGCATGATAGCGTGGCAAAAAGTAGGCTAAGATACAGAAAAATATTGTTTATTCACAGAGCCACACTGCTTCTACTGTCCATTTGGTTATACACACATATCCATATCTACAACATACACTGTATACTGATAGAGGCGGCATACACAGTGGAATTTACCCCTTCCCCACTCAATCACCCCCTCCACCACCAAAACATCATTGCCCCTACCACGAATATTCTTCAACTCTCGCATTTGGTGGTTAGAACTTGAGACTTCGTAACCAGAATCACTTCTTCAAACGATATAGCGGGGAGATTGTGTTTAGTTACACTGACTATTTCCAACGCGGCTCTGGTGGATATAATTGCCCGTTTTGGAAGATACTTGGCAAAGAGGGCACATACGAGTACGAAAAGTTCAAAACACGAGCCCAGAAGCCACAGAACAACAGCTACCCACTCACCAGTTTTCATAATTCGCATATTTTATATCATCTCACCATCGGTATAATATGAGCGACACATCAAATAGTATGGGCTCTCCCGCTGCAGCGGCTGGTGCTCTCAAAAAGAAAACCTTCAAATCACAATCGGTTAACACACTGTTTAAGCAACTGTCATCAAATGCACAGACCAAAGCTTCACCAGCAACACATTCACCAATATCTGGCAATCTCACCAAAGGAGTCAAGACGCTCTCGTTGTCGTCCTCTACTAAGCTGAAAGTGGGCTCGAATAGGGCCTCCAACCTTAGCGGCAGCAGTGCCGGTGCTTCACCAAAGCCCGAGGAAAATGTATGGAAGAGGAGCATTTCACCTGAAAATTCATGGGGGGCTTCTGGCAGCTACTCAAATAAGGAGCCTCCTCCGTCCGTCAACCCACCCGCAACCACTTCGGTTAAGCCATCCGATTTACATGGTGGTGCACCAGCCACACCAGCCACACCAGTTGCAGCAGAGCCAGAAGTGCAACCTCCAACACAGCCAGTGGCGCAGCAGCCAGTAGTGCAGGCACCAAACACCTCAGCCACAACAAAAGCCTCCACGGCAATTTCAAGCAGTACCGCTGAGCCCGCCTCTGGCCACGCTCCAGCCACTGTAACAGCAGGTGCACCAGCCACAGAGAGCCCGATAGAGACTGCGGCCCGCAATGAGAACCATCCAGCTCCCACTCCAGCGGGAGCAACATCCACATCAGCTGTCATCACCGTACCATCTGAAGACCGCCACTTTTCTTGGGCTGATGATGAAGAAGAGGATTTCGAAGCCTCTATTTGGTCAGATATTACTAAGCATATCAGTACTAGCAACGAGCAGATCAAAGAGCAGGCTGAACAGACACAGCCACCACAGCCACCTCACCCGGTCAGCATTTCGAGCGGCCCCGCAAATATTTCTAGTATTTCTCACATCTCACCACAGTCTTCAAGACAGCATAGCCAGGATACCCCATTTGGCATGAGTATAAGTGGTGATGATTGGAGGAACAACGGCAGGAGTAACAGCGTCGGTGGTAGTGGCAGTGTTAGTGGTAGTGGTAGTGCTAATAGTGGTGCTAACAGTGGCGCAGACGCCCATATAAGTGGCGGTGTGGGATCGCATTCTGGTAGTGTGAGTGCAAATACTGGTGGTGGTAACAACGGTAGTGGCTTGTTCCAATTTAGAAGGCATACCACCGTAAGTGGTGAGGAGAGCTTTTTTAGCAACAATCATAATAATCGGTACCAAAGAGATTTTCCATCCAGAGGGTTTCCCAATAGGGATTTTCCATGGTCTAGCCACGATAGGAGTGGTGGAGGTCATAACAGCCACACTAGCCATAATGGGCATCCCAGCCACAATCTGCATGGCCATAGTACTGGCGGTGCTACCAGCCACGACAACCACACGGTTCAGACCCACACGGGGCATGGCGGTGGTGGGGGCGGTGCACCTTCCGGAAGTGGCAACGCTGGTCGTTTTACCCCTTTTGAAGAACCAGCACTTCTATTTGACGATCCCCACCGTAGATTTGTCGCTGGCTCAGAGCCCGTCAATAGGGAGCTCTTCAATCCCAACAGCGGCAGATTTGAGACCCAGACGACTCAAATCTCTCAGTCCGGAACCAACGATAGATCGAGGTATAACGCCAAAACCCGTAGAGATTCAAACACCGACCCTAGAAGTGCCTTATTCCAAAGGGCAAACTCTCACAATAATGCTCTTGATCATAATCACCCTAGCAGCACCATGCAGCACAGCCACAGTCAACATTTCGGTGATGTAGGTGGCGGTGCAAGAGGTGGCGGTGATGTGGCATCCTCCTCTGCCATCTGGGGTAGGGAGTCCCGCTCTCTGAGCAGCGGGCCTGGCAATTATGGAAAGTCGTACCATGAAAATGACCATCGTTATTATGGTAAGACAACCCATACAACTCCAGCTTCTCCAATGTGGTCGCCATTTGAAGGCAAATCAGATGGGAGAAGCCAGGGCGATGCCCAGCAGCAGGCACATTTAGCACAGCCACATACACAGCCACATATAACCACAGCACAGCCACCTTCAGGTAGCTCCCCAGTCGTGGCGGGACTTGGCCCACCCTCAATCAGGCCGTTCGATAACCCAGCAACCTCTTCTGTTATCTCACCTACAGAATCGCCTAATTTGTCTGGTGCCTCTGCCTCAATGAGAATGAGCAGATTCTTCCCCTCGCCTATCAACGAGCAGCGCAAGGACTTTTTCAGCCTTAACAATGCTCTAGGTAGTCCTGAGAACAGTAGTGAAGTTTTTGACATCTTTGGCAACAACATAACTACCGGCACCAATAATGGGATTCACGGCGGCCAAATCAGTGCCGCTACTAAAATTGTACCCAACCTTGACATATACCCCGTCACTGCTATGGCACTGGGAGGGGGAGCTGCAGGAGACTCGAGACCCCTAGCGGGCGGTGTTGCCAATTCGGGCAATAGTGGCTCACCTGCAGGGGACATCGCGGGAGCTGGGGGCGTGTATAGCCAAAGTCCTACCACCAAGGCCAAGACCCTGGTGGTTTCTTCTGTACCTATCGAATTTGCTGACAACGATATCATAGCAGCCGATATTGAGGTATCACTTCCAAGTGCTCCATCATCTGCTTCTTCGGTTGCCCTTACTAGCGGTGAAAGCACATCTGATCGCGTGACCTCGTATATCAAAACAGTCATAGTTAAGAATGATGCGTCCCACTATGTAGCATCTATCCCCTCGAGTGCGTCATCTCAAGCTGAAAAGATTATACGCTCAGCTTTCAGAGGATTTGGAGATATTATAAATATCTCGCAAGAAATTTCCAGGGGCGAGAAGGAGGAGTTCACAAGGTTTAAAGTGAGTGCTCGTCTTAATGGCAAGGGCCCCTACAAGTCGTATAGATTTGTGAACGACACTACCAACACCGAGGAAAAGCTGTTACTCTTTTTGGACAGTAGCAGCAGCATTGGGGGGAGTGCGCCTAGCAATAAGCGCAACTCTACGGGATTCCCCGAAGGGTTCGCGTCGACTTTCCATAGAAGAGGTGTAAATAATTTTATGTTTGTAAGGGAATTGCAGTCTAAAATGATTGTCAACAAGGTGCGTGGAGGGGAATATGCTGAGTTCAGGATCAGCATTCCTCATATGGAAGAGGACGAAGGGTATGACGCTGGTGCTTCTACGTATAGACGGGTCAAGAAGTCTTATAATGTGAATATCGATGTAAGGGATCTCGAAAACAGGAAGCGCACTCGTTTGGAAAGACCTGAAAGAGCTGAAAAGGGTGAAAGATCCGAGAGGGTTTCCGAAAAGCATGAGAGAGGAGGTGAGAGGTATGCCAGAGACACCGGATACAGGAGAAGCTCTGCTGCAGGAGGTGGGGTAGGCCAAAGAGGAGGCAACAGTGGGGGCGGTGGTGGCAGTGGTTACTATGGCAACTCTTCATATCACAGAACATCCACAAGGTATTCAAAGTAGGTGTGTATTTAGCATTTATGAATTATATACGAGTTAATTGAATAACCTATTTAAGTGTTGTAACGTTTTGTGCGTTCCCAATGGCTTCCCCATAGATTCCCCATGGATTCCCAATGTGGGTGTATTCCCAATTGAGTTAGATTAGGTGCATATTGTCCATGCACTACATTGTGGTTGCCACAAGATACCTAGAGAGTTTACTTATGTATTGACACATAGATACACATCAGTACGCATAGCGTGTAAAATACATAGTGTGTA
Source organism: Kuraishia ogatae (assembly GCA_003706285.3). NCBI lineage: Eukaryota > Fungi > Ascomycota > Pichiomycetes > Pichiales > Pichiaceae > Kuraishia > Kuraishia ogatae. The sequence goes on from PPKV03000004.1 coordinate 305,939, forward strand.
ATACTCATAACGTGTAATACCCATAACGTGTGATACCCATAACGTGTAGTACCCATAAAGTGTAATACCCATAAAGTGTAAAACATATAAAGCGTATTACATATAACGTGCCATACCCAATCGGCAGGGGAGTAGGAGGACAGAGGGGTAGATAAATTATAAACGAATGATTAGAAGGCATTTTTATTGCGTAACCAAATCAAATCGGATCTTGAGGCTTGATTCATTTGAATATATTGGATATTAGGAAATTCTTTAACTTCGCGAACAGCCACCGGTTGGTGCTGCACACACGGAAAGAAATAAGAATAGTAGAAGGAATATCAACCTCCACTCTATCCATAATCATCTGATCAACAGCACAGATTAAGAATACAGATTAACAGCATATCACCAATACAGTGGTATCAGAACCACAACATATGTTCCCAGCTATATTAATTTAACCTATTTTCTAAGATTACTTGGAAACCGAACGGTTCACAGAAGAATCATGACCTCTAGATACACCATGGAGGTTTAGCAGAAGAATAAAGAAACTATACAAACTGCGCATATAGTATAGTTGTGCTACTTGGACATTCCAGTTGAATTATTTTCAAACCACATTCTATAACATATTACCACAAACATGAGTTCAATATTTCATCAGGCAATCTTGCCAATCGAACAGCTCTACTACCAGGACTGCGACGTGTACAGCGTGCCGTCGGGGTTCATCGGGTTCTACAACCACACCTTCAACATGTCGTCCCAAATAGGTAAGCCTATCCTGTACATAGCGAACTGCACGGACTTAAGCGGTGCCATCAACTACTACACACAGTTGGCACCGCTGGCCATCGCCGATGGCATATTTTTAAACATAAGAGACCCATTTGTGTCGAGCGTGGTGGCGTCATCCTATGTGATGAGCAGCATAGTGGTTTCCTCATGGCTCCTGCTCATAATCCAGTGTCTTTCGACTAACCACAAGCCTTTGAGTACCAAGCTGGTCACCCTATTGTACTCCGTATGCACCACCGTGGTGCTGGTGCAAACCAACAGCCTTCTGGAGGAACAGTACCAGCACGGAGTGCAGGATGTGAGGGGGTTCGACGTTCGCATCCTCAATGGCGTTGAGTACAGTGTGCTGACGTTTGTCTGTCAGTGCTTTCTGTGGATAGCGTGGCTCGATATCATCCAGACAATGTTTGATGTATCGAAGCGAAGGAGGTGGATCCGGGGATACTGGGTTGTGTTGTGCGTGGTGAACCTCGTGCTATGTGGAGTGGACTTTTTCCACCATCCGAAGTATCATCTAAATAGTGGCTACTATCTCACCCACGACTATGAAATGACCACTCCCATCTCGTTGCTCACGGTCGCCTCACAGCTTATCATCTACGTCAGCTTCACGGCTGGTATTTTAGTGTACACGATCCAACGGAGGAGGTTTGCATACAACCGTCAATCGATCCCGTTGGCCTCTATGACACTGCTGTTTGTGCTGGCGATTATTCCCTTCTACCTCTTTTGGAGATTCTCATACGTGATTGAGACTTGGGCCTGTACGGTTTATTCGTTCGTTGAGATTTTGGTATGCACCATGCTATGGGAGTGGATGTATGATATAGAGAACTACTCAAAACAGTTTGAGGTAAAGGCTGTTCTTGGCAGAGAGCTTGAAGAGGGAGGTGGGTTCTACAACGGCAGGGGTGGGAGCCACCAGAGAGGTGGAGATGGAGCAGCGGTAACAAGGGGTGTCTCAGCAGCAGCTGGCTATAATGATGTGTATGAAACGGCAATGTCTACAGGACCTGTTGGTGTTTTGGAGAAGGTGCTCTCGATGATGGTTCCTTTTCTCAAGTCTGAGAAGTTGGATGGTTGGTTTTATAGCGAGGGCAAAGTGCACACTCACAACAATGCCAACACTAACGGGATACAGCTGTATACACTCATTGATCAGCATGTTTACGAAGGAGATGATGAAACTATGTGTACGAGTCACTTGAGTGATTATCACAGTGAGTACGGGAATGGTGAGTATGAAAGCGGTGAGCATCATAATGGCGATGAGGACGATGATATTTACAGTGAATTGGTTGCAAATAGAAACTCTCTAAGGAGTTTGACAAGCGAAGGATCTAATGCGCGCCAGGGAGGGGGTTACATCCATAGTTATGGGGGCCGTAGTAATGGCAGTCCTAGTGATGGCGCTGGTAGTGCTGCAAATGGTGCTGCAGTTGGCAGAAATAGGGTCATCCATAATACTGTGTTGTATGACTCAGAAGAGGGATCATCACGAGAAGTTGAACACATCCAAGGTGTTGCAGTTGGGTCGGCATCTTCGCAGCGCACAATCTCTGAAAGTGCGTCTGACGTTTTGCCCACATTTGAGGTACATCCTGGGTTCAACAGAGGTGACTACTGGCATGATCAAAAGAGTACTTTGAACGAGAGGCATGAGGGATAAAACAAAAGGGGTTGGAGAAGAAGTTGGTGTTCACATATGCTGGATATATTCAGTTTGCGTGTTGTTTGTGTGTGATATATAATGACTTTTATAGTAGGTGTTTACGGATAATTAGCTAATTTACAATATTTTGGGTGTATGTATTATTATATACAGAAGGTTTGATATGTAATATACGCATAGTGTATGTTGTGATATATATATAATATGATACACGGATAATATATAGCATATCATATATAATTGTTAGATTACCAAATATCACCAATAGGTAGGCAAAATGGGTGATCCGCCTATGATTTTTTCTCAAGTGACCCCTGTGAGAGTATTCTACAAGGAGGGTGACCACTTCTTCTTTGGAAAAAAGTGGGAATGTTCTACTGATAGGAAAAGAATGCTAATATTTGTTACACAAAAAGCTCTTGTTCGATAGTAAGCGGGGTGTTAATTAGTGCATGAAAAAATACATTAGATTGGCGCTTGGACGCTCATGCATGTGTGCTTCTTAGCTTTGGTCCTTGTTAGCATCAATGTGGCTGCTATTTTGTTGGAGCAACTCACCATCCCTTGTCAGCACTACTTGTCAGCACTACTCGTTAGCACTACTTGTCAGCACTACTTGTTAGTACTACTCGTTAGTATCCCTTGTTAGCACTACTTGTCAGCGCTACTTGTTACCACTACTTGTCAGCACTACTTGTTACCACTACTTGTTACTATTTGTCACTACCAGTTTTTGGTAAAGCCCCATTAGGAGTTTGTGCGAGTAATTGTTTTATTTGTTTGTCTGTAAACACTCTGATGCCCTCTCCTCTAGTTTTATGACGCTTACTTTTTACTTTTCTAGTTCTTTCTTTCTCTTCCACCCCTTATTACCCCGCTCCCACTGAAGATCTCTACAAAAATATATCCACAAATTATTTCATCCCCACTTGAGTATAATATGAATTGCTTTATTATGTGATTACTCCACTTCTCGTTTGTCTGCACATCCCCTTGTCTTCCCCACATTCAGATATTCTTCGCCTCCATGCTCCCCTCTTTCCTTGCTGCAGCTGCACTCACGCATCGAACACTATTCACATGCACGAAGCACAGCAAGGTCACAAATAAGAATAGCCGTGCCACATCTGCATCCCACATCAACAATGGATGAGGTCAATATACATAACTGTTCAGGTTGCTTCTGTAGAAGAAAATTATCACAATGATCACACAAAGAGACAATGGGACCAAAAATAAAAGGATATGCCTTCAGTAAACCAAAAGTGGGGATGACCTCTAGTAGAAAAGTGTATTCACTGTCTGATCGGGAACCTTCATGATCTGGCAAGGTGTATCCACAACAAGGGCCCAGGGAGACTACACTCATTGCAATCAGAACCCTGCATCAAGTAAAGTCCTATGGAGATTGAGTTCCTCAGGTGGCATAATGCCGAGATTGAATTGAGAACAAGCGGACACAGAGTGGAGATTGAACAGACCGAGGTGGAACTATCCAGAGAGAAATGGAGGGAACCAGAGACAATCAGAGCCAAGCGGAGATGCTCAGGGAGCTCTTATGCAATTGCTCTCTAACGCTCACAGAATCCCATAAGAGAATATTCTACTAGCAGAAGAGAAATTCATGTGCATTGGATGTATCATAGAACCAGATATTCTTATAATTCGTTATCAGTATGAGCCACTGTTTTATAAAATTCGAGATTACAAGCGCAGATTACAAGCGCAGTGTTCATAAATCCTGCAGATTACAAGATTCATTTTATGCCATCTAATTTTGCTCTTGTACTATTTCCTGATACCCGTCACTATTTCACCGTCCTTACGACTCCTCCTCTTTCCCCACCTTTGGCCTCACACTGCCGGCTCCCAGGCGCAGAGGCCGAATCAAAAACAAATGGAGATGCCCCGCGCAGAGGCATCTCCAGGATTCTCTGATGCCTCAGTGCGGAGTTGTGATCGATGGACTCCGAGAAGATACTGTGTTGGCGTTTCAGGAGCATCCAATGTGCTGTTACCAATTTCATTATTAGAACGAAAAGAATCTTTGCTTTTTAGATCACCTTTCCAAGTTATTGTTATCGCTTGTATTGAAATATCCGGTTCATCCGTGGAGTTGTTTCTCCTCACCGGGACCAAGGGATAGGTCATAGTAGCGAAGGGACAGATGTGGGAAGCACGAACACAGTAGCGAAGCCCGCACCCGAAACCGAAAACCGAGCTTACACCTCTGTGCGTCCTTAGCGCGATGAGCTTCTTCGGACTCCTCGATCAAATCGACCGTCTCGAGTTATCCGTGCAACCAGATGGTTGTACATACCCCTACACTCTGTAAGGGGATCCATGCACTGGCGGCCAAGGCAAGCCTGGATACATTAGAACTTGCTATTTGACAACGGATCAATTATATGTCTCTAGTAGCTGATTACGAAATGGACGTTGAATAAAAAGACTTTGCATGGAGATCTCGTGATTACAAATTGCTATGATATTTAATCATGCTTATTCATGTGTGCTGCTTATCAATAGGGGGCTGCTCCAGTTGCTTATTGTCTCTAATCTTTTGATATGTTCAGCATGTGAGATGCATCTATAGATCCGGCCTTAGACACAGAGAAAGATATGACTTCACACATTCAGCTGCTGTGTGTGTGTTGGCTGCGACACACCTCGGGGAGACAAGAGGCGACTGATCGATGCCGAGCCAGGCTGCAAGGCAAGGAGCTATGACCCCCTTTGAGTGGAGGGCCCCTTCGAGAGGTGCCTTGGATCCCTGGACCCCACATGAGGAACGAGTTGCATAAGTGCGCCAATTATATCGTTCTATTACCTATAAGCAGCACAGGGGCAGCGAGGGAGGGGAGCGTAATAATTACATGAGCAGAGAGCATTTTTTTAGATAACCTGGTCCAGCGAAGTACCGGAATACTGCGATTAGATAATGAGGTGTGAAACATTTTATCTTGTGATCTCCAATGACACACAGTGGTTAACCTACACGAGATATTACACAGGGAATATTACGCATACTCTTTGCCATTTGCCTTCGCGTTGGCCCTTGCCCTTTTAACAGTTTGTCTCACCATATCTTATCGCGCCGCTCGGAGAACGCTGCTCCCGTCCCACGGAAACCGTGCGGGATGAGCAGGCGTCCTCAACTCAGTAGGCACCCTGGGTAGCGAGCCTCTGGGGCAGGGACATCCATCCCTATGGCGAACTTGTAGGCTTGTCTTCGGCTGATGTCGCAATGTTGGGTAGACCTTGCCAAGGAACCGCGTCCGAGCCATCTCCCGACAGTGTGCGTTTTTATCCCGCTGCCCTCATCGGGTTACCTGACCAACTTCGAAGGACAGCTCCCGGTATCAGAGCAGACGGGCCCCTGCAACGACTCTCGTTCCACTTCTAACACGCACAAATCACCTTAGTAACAGATCTGCTTGCGTGCGTGCCTCTTTCCCATTAATATTCCCCATTTCATGTATTAGTGGCGGAATTCATATTGTGATAATACAATAATTTCCCCTCACCAACAGGCACGAATAGTCACCAACCGTCATCAATAGTCACCGGTACTCACCAGTAGTCACAAATAGCTTATTCTCCGCTCTCCTCCAGTATATTCTGTTTAATCATTTTATTCAAATCCCTTGCCCCAATCCCCTTCCCCTCAGACCCCGTCGCTTCCCCCTCTCAGCACCCCCTCAGCGGAAAAGGAATCCTCATACCGAGCGGGACTCGTGGCCCTGCATTAGGCAATGGAAGCACGACGAAGGCTTTGTTGTGGACGGGCAAAACTGAGTAAACACCGCATTGCCTGATTCCCACATACATTCGCTTGTTTATCTCTCTCTTGTGCACGACCCGCTGTAAAAACTTTAACGGAAAAAACCCGCATAGAAAAGGCAATGTTCCATAAGCACACGGTAAGATTACTGCGCACATTAGGCTCATTGCGATCGGAACGCACTGGATACGCACCCGCAGATTCTGCCGCAGATTCTACTGGTGCCATTCTTATCAGGACAACAAGGGCAACAAGGGCAACAAAGTAAAACACCGAGGGCTTTTTGTGGACAAGTCTTGTTTCAATAAATAGGGAGTGGTTGCTGTATGCTTTTTGTGTTTACTATACTCTTTTCTGTTAACTATGTACATTTCGGTGTTTATTATTTAGGAAGAGAAAAGTTGTTAGGGTGTTATCAGCGCAATTCTGCTCCATTAGAATTCGCTATCAAAGGGCTTGTCCATTTACGCCGGGCGTTTCCATTTACGTTAGCCGTTTTACGTCATTTGCATTAGTGGGTTGCTTTGTGGTGTGGTTTCCTATTCCAGTGGCTTGTCTTGAACTGTTGGCCTCCCTTTTGCGTCGCATATTTTTCAGGCCCCGGTCTCTAACTGGTCGTGGACTATTAGGCTAAGGCTTGTAAACTAGACGCCATATCATTCCAACTACAAATACCACTATCACTCCGACGACCGAGCCATAGTTATACAAGCTACTGATTCATAGTCACACAAGTTTCTGATTCATAGTTATTCAAGCTGCAGAGTAACAGTCATTCAACAATCCAGACAAGGTAATAAGCCAATAACTAGACAATAACTGGACAATAACTAGACAATAACTAGACAATAACTTGACAATAACCAGACAATAACCAGACAAAATCACTAGAAACCAGACACATATATCAGTCACCATGCAAGAACATCTACGAGAGCAGGTGCATCAACAGCTCTTCACCCAGTCCATAGAAGACATTGAAAGGCTCTTTGGGTTCAAATCGGCACGCAGTGTGCCCAGCATAAAAGGACTGGATGGACATCAGAGGGAGTATGCATGTGAAGATGCTCGCCAGAGGGAGTGCGATTCTACAGCGTCTTCAAAGTCGTCGTCGCATGTGGTCACGCAAAGGCAGATAAGCCATGCACAGTCGGTGGCGACAGATGTCACCACAACAACAGATATCTCAGGCACACAATTAAGGACAAAGAGGAGTATGGCCAACGAGCATGTAAGTAACAAGAGGAGGAGGCATAATATAGAGAGTAGGCAAGCACAGCGATACAGTCAGCAGGACAGTGTCCATCATAGTCCACAAATACAAACGGTTAATAGTGGAAGTGAGCTGCATCAGCAGATTAAACATATTAAAGAGACACGCGTTGGAAGTGGGTTGAATCAGCAGGTAAGTGCTGGAAGCAGCGCCGATGCTTCTCCTGATTCCTGTGATATGGTACCAAATGGCGCCCACTTGTCACTTGTTGGACGGTTCAAGTCTGGAGGTGCCAAGATTCCTTGCTACACATTATCGCCGCGTCTTCCAAGGAGGGTCACTGCTGAGCATTGTGTGTATCTTGACGATTTTGAGCTGTTTTATAAGAAGTCAGCTATGGAGGAGGAGGATGACGAGTGCGACCCTTATTTCGACGATATCGCGGAGGACGACGATGACTTATACGGAAGTTTGGCTAGGGAGGTTGAATTCATACACGATAAGGAAGTGCTTCTAACTCCATGAAGTGGTGATGGTGGAGCAAAAAGTGGTGTTGTGTTCACAATACTATGTGGGCATATTATTTGCTTATTAATTTTATCTATTAGATTGCATACTAGCATTACTGGGGTTGTGGCACGACGGGTTTACTAATGATTAATGATTTTATATGAATATATTTATGGGTTATACCAAATTGCTCAATTTCATTGGATTGCTTTTTTGTTCTTCCTTACCGCTTTTCTTTGTCTCTTGTCAACACTGTTTCCGACTAATGCCTTATATTCGCCTTGTTGTCTTGTTCGCCTGGTGCCTGCAACCCTGCAGTTTATCTGACAGCACAGCTTACACCTTTGTGCTTGCTGATACTCGGAATGATGGCTGAGCCTTTTTGTGTCTCTCCTTGTAGCATCTTATCTCTTCATCAGCCTCCGACACCACAACCAGATCAACCTGGCATAATTTTGTTACTGTGAGTATGATTGAACTCCTTATCTGTGTTCTTGTATATGAAGTGGTGGTTTGTTCACAATACATTCTGAAAGTCGACATGTGAGTCTACTGCACTCTGAGTCTGCGGCACTCTGCTACAATCTACCATACAAAGACTCTTGTATGCAGAGCTTCGAGAAAGCCTATTTGCGGACTCTACGGCAGCATTGTTACATAGCACCATCTTTGCCCAATATTGCACGAAGATAATGTACAGAATAGCGTCTGTAGATTGAATGAATTTAGTAATTAATGGAGATTCTTAGAGATTCTTAGATGCTATTGGGCGATACATGGAATTGAGGTCGCTTCGTTAAACGATATCACATGGCAGCAACCTTATGCGGACACTATAGGCACCAATTTCACATCGCGAATATAGGGAAAGTTTAGATACAGGAAGTGTGAGAAGGTTGGCATCCACTTGGGTAATTTCAACTCTTTTGACTCTTTCACATGTCTCCTTTTATGGCATCTCCTTTTATGGCACATCCCAGGTATTGTGCCATGACCTGTTCTGACAACTCTACTGTCCGCGGTCTAAATGGCAGTCGTACAGCAGCAGTCGTGATGGCAACAACGACGCAGACAGCCAAATGGGTAGCTGCCATACAATATGCATTGGAGTGTAGTGAAATTCCAAGCTTTTTGTGGAGTGGCTTTTACAGGTAGGTAGTTGAGTCTTGTGACCTGATGTTATCATACATCCGAGGCACCCACGGTGCGCCCATCTATGCTTATCTGTTGTTTTGTTTACTTGATAGGCATCTGCATGAGGTTAAGCGGCGAGGAATTTATCGATCTAACAAAAGATATTTTGGTATTTAGACAGCTGCACAGTCGACATAATTTGTGGTTGGTGTGCGTAATTGATAACATGGTCTATCATATACCGGATACGCTGACAAGATAGCAGTTGCTGTATGTTGTGATGGACCCTGAAAGCCACATAGCTGCAACCACCCCCAGATGGCTTCAAGGCCTCCGGGCCTCTATTGCCTTGCGCCCTCCATCTCGTGCCCTCTCGACGCGTACTGAGTCCCTGTGGTGTGTGCGTGAGATGGTGTGTTGCTACACCAAACCAGCTAATGGCCCGTGTCTTTTCCGTTGCGTTCCTTGACTGGCCTTTATTCTTTGCCCTCCAACGTTTTCCTTTGCCCTATTTTGTTCCCTCCATCATTTTGCCCTTGTATCCTTCCTTTATCTGCTCAATCTACCAATAAGAGCGGTCAATGTTACTAGATAGCACCACTCCAGATAGCCTGGCGCAGATAGCACAGGAATATTCGTTATCTCTGCAAGATTATGCACGCTATCACGCTGCACATGCTTGTGCAACACAGGGCAACTCAGGGCGATGCCTCTAGCTCGATATGCCAATGCAGTTACGGCTGCGCTGCGCTGCACGCGTTACAGTTTTACAATAAGCAATTGCTTTAGACGGACAGATTGTAGGAGACAAGTGCAGCAATCTGAAACGCCCATGGTGATGAGGCCAGTTGGGTACGAGGACAAGCAAGTAGAAAATTCATTTCAGATTATCCAAGTTGTCAGTTAATGGTTCTATCTTTATCTTTTTGATGGTTGTATGTAGAGATATACTTGCATCAATTGCAGAATTAAATTTCAGACACGCATGTAGATCATTCTGGCGTGGTTGACAGGATATGGTGGCAACACGTCTCCTCGGAAGCTTTTGTATACTGGTTTCCCCGCGATTGGGACGCAGGTGTCGGAGTGTGTGTAGAGCAGCGTATGTCCTCTAGAGGTAAACAACCCGTAACGCGATTGACGCCATTGACGTGATTAGAGTTAGTGGAACGCTTGACCTGATTCGCTCGAATAGAATGACTGGAATGTTTGTTGATGGTGGCTTATACTCGCCCCATCGCTTATCTGAGATTCTCTACTGCTGATTGTTACTTGTTTCGGCACCCTCAATCTACAATAGAGGTGCATACTTCTTGAATGACCATCTAACAAACACCCAAGGACTAGTCTGCCTAGTCTGTCTAGTCTGTCTAGGCTACGCATAGTGTTAGTACCGCGTCCACAAACACCAATAGCCCTAGGAGATCTTGAAACATGACCGAGAGCCTTCACCAGAAAACCACAAAAGGCTCTGTTGGACTCCTTTTGAAACCTTCTAGAAGCTTCTCCTTCCTCACCCGTCCTTGCTTGTTCGCGTATGTCACCCCAGCTACGTGGCTGAGCCTGCAGGGCTCCTCCCTCAAGTAATGTGTTAAGCTTAGTATCAGCGGATTCTACCCAAAGTTGAGATTTAACCCTCTCAGCAAAGACAACATCTCTAAATAACCTCACTGCATTAGGTTGTGCATTAGGTTGTGTATATCCTGTGATTCTGTAACAGCACATCTTGCGTCAAAATGTATATACTGAAACCTGATTCTTCGGTCAACAAATTGTGTGTCCTTTCTTATTTCATTTCCCTTGGCTTGTTTCACATACACCTTGTTCATTCACCATACGTTGTCAGAGGCAAGGGACTGATGCGCTAAGACTAATATTATGCAGTAATTTGGTCCCAACACAAAATCAATGAAGAAAACAAACCAAGCAAAACTACGCTAATGCAGAGTGTCAAATCGGTCATATTCATTTATTAGTGCATCAAGAGATGATTTGGACGTTATCCAAATTGACTGGAGACTCCCTAAAATTTCCCTAATCCTTATGGTCAGAGTCATTAAATCAGTAATTTTGTTAAAAGTCACAGGCAGAAACCTCGTACAGTGTGAATATAAGGTGATCATCATGATAAGGTTAGAGAAATAGGGAGTCCACAAAAAGAGAAAAAAATAGAAATGCATGAGACATAAATAAAGAAAGCTAAAAAAGAAATGTCAAAATGGTAACAGTCTTTGTTATCCCCAGCAGTCAAAGAGAGCCCAAATACTAGATGGTGTTAATATAAGATTCAGACTTATGCACTAGGCCAACGCTAATGCAGCCTTGCATAATGTTCCCTTGGATATCAATCAGGAAAACGACCTTTCATCAACTCCCTCCCGTCGGCACTCCAAAAAATTGTACACATGGAGGCTGCTACTACTTAAAGTGACAGGAAGCAATATGTCCGCCCGGTCGAGGGAATCATCATTTAGTTGAATAACCAAGTGGAGGGTAGAAAATGCTCGATGAGGATAATTACCTAATTGGATGTTAGTTTAATGATCACCGAATAGTAAGCAGCATATATGTGCCATATATCATAGTACAATCCCCCTGGTTACTCTCATACAAGGCTGAAACTTAACGAGATGCAATTGTCGACATGGAGTATTCAGTTGGAACAATTGGTAAAATGCAAATAATCATTGGAGCCAAAGGGGATAAAGTGAAAAGGTATTTAATTGTTCATTAGATGATTACATACCTTTTGAAGTCTCATTGATCACTGGATGGATAACCTGCAAGTGACATCGTTATATGCTGTGAAAGAGTAGCAAAGATAGTCGACCGACCGGTTTTCTCACACCCTTAACAAGATATAGTGATGACGCTGCTCTCGGTTTTTAAAACTTGATAAACTGCTGCATGATGTAGTTGAATGTGCTGGTATGGAGGGTGTACGAGTGAGTAGTTGATGAGAAAGGTTTAAAAATCGTTTGCGCCTCAACATTTAGTGAAAAATCCTCATTCCTCATCCATGGATTACCCGCACGTGCACTGCAGGTATTTGCAGATTATAGGGCTTGCAGCAGGCAGGTGTGATGCACCACACTCCTGGAAGGTGGTGTGCATGAATGATCTCTCATTCATGTGTTGTTTGCTTGGGTCTTTTCTGAAACGATGACAGAGTGTAGTAATAAAAGACTATAAAAAAGACTTTACGGTGTATTGTTGTTTTTAGAACATTTGTATTTCGATGAAATTTCGAGAAAGAATGTCTCCAGGGGTGGTAATCATGAGTGGTTGTCGTGTAGCGGTGCTGTAGGCATTCAGTAGCATTGCAGTTAAGTTACTTAAAAGTGTGTTCACATGCATAGATGTAGTGCTGGTTATAGGAGTCGAACTGTCAAAGGTGATAGATAATCTTGCATTAAATTAATTGCAAGTAGCTCGGAAAGGTTAATTTGTGATTACCTGCAGATTCATATGTAAGAGTAAATGCCTAGCAACTACCGGTAGCGACTAGCGCGCTTGTGTATGCATGAAAAGGTTACACAAAGAGACAAGGACAAGCAGACAAGGACAAGCAGACAAGGACAAACACACAAGGTATACTCAAACATGAGTATAGAGCAATACAAGAGCAGCGTTGAAGTTTGGGATACTTGTGGATTCCCACGTAAAAATTGTTCTCTCTTCTATAGCCTGCAACTCTCTTCTCTCTCTTCAACACCTGAGATCAGAGTATGGAAGGTGAAGGTGTTATAAGGAGAGGAGAAGGTGAAACAATATAATCACTAGATGATGTATACCTGAAGTTTTATTATATTGTGTAGTATATATCAATAGTGCAAAGTTGCCTTCACAGCATAATTACATAATGATAGTCAGATAAAATGTATATGTATATATTTTTTTAGTATGCGAATTATAGCACCACCGTGTGTCCAGATAAATTATCGCAAGTCACCAAAGAAGCTCACCTTGACAGCAATTGTAAACCCCACGTGTGCAGATGCAAGTATAGCCACTAGGAGATATTTGAGCTTATCGTTTGAAGGCTGTTGAAGCGCATCGTCCAAGTACCAATACAGTTTCCAGCAGATGGATGCACCACTCAACACTCCTCCAAGGGTAATACAGACCCATTCCAGAGCTGTTGAGGTTTTTGAATGGTTTGCGAGAAAGCCCCTGAGAATGGAGAGGATGGCTGCGGGGACCCAGCACACGTTGGAGTAACCATACAGAGACACCAGCTGTGAAGCGGGGACCAGCACCTGTAGATGTAAGTAGAACCTCAACACCAAGTACAAGAGAGAAGGGATGATTAGTATGTAGCCATATAGTAGATTGATGGAGAAGATCAAGAGGGTGAAGTACTCAGTGTTGATGTCAGTCCTATGAGTGATCCATTCTCCTATGAGGTCGGCCAAGGTGTTACAGAAGAAGAGCAGCACTATGAGGGTTGCTGTGATCCAAATAGCGCCGTAGAGATCGCCAACTCGGTAGTAGTCTGACTCTGCTAGTTTTCTGAAGGGGTTGATGGTGCAATTTATGATGAAGTCTTTTGTAGAGAGGTCAAAGAACTGGCGATAGTGGTTTACTGAGAGGAGACCGCCTTCGTAATTTTTGGAGTCGGGATTTTGGGGGATTGAACCTTCAACAGTTGGAATTGGTAGAAGAGGGGGAGGGGGGACATCAGGCACCGCTGCCGCATCTGGCTGGATGTCATCATCACCAAATGGATCAATGCGCTCATTCAATTCTCTGTATGACATTTTGATTGGTTGCTTCTCGTTTAGCTATCCAGATGTGAAAGATGATTATGAAAATGCTTGTGTTTGCTGTATTCTGAATATGTGGTTCGCTGTGGATGTCTTTGTTATCGATATCCTCCACTGTAGTGTTGAATATAGGAGAAGTCACTGCGGAGTCAATGCGGAGTCACTGTGGAGTCAATGCGCAGTCACTGTGGACCACTAGGAATATGTGACTGTGTAGAGAACTGTGGGCCACTTAGTCCTAGACAATTTGTAGGCTGTCAATTGTTTGAGACAATTGTTGTAATATTCACTGATGAATTGATAGTGTAGTTAATATTATTATTTGAAAAGTATGGTTTATGCTTCTTATGATCTACTTACTTACTTACCACTGCTACTGCTACTGTTACTCCTTAGTTAGTTTAGCTACCAAGTATGGTAAGCCTGCTCACTGCATAGTAGCGGTGCCTGCTTCAAGGGGAAGCCTCAGTGTGAGAGGCAGTCTCCCAATACCTACATTGGAACATACACTACTTCAGCCATACACTAGATTGGGACACTACATTGGAATACTACATTGGGACACTACATTCGCAGATGCACTACATTCGCACATGCACTACATTAGCATATGCACTACCGTACTTACACTTCTCCAAATCGACAAGAGGGGGATTTAGGATACCCCTAAATGTTTATATGCAGCAATATATGTTTACATATTATTAAATAAATGTGTAGTTGTTAGGCACCGCTGTGGTGGTTACTGCGTAGATCTTGGAGTAACTGAACCACTTGTCAACACGCATCGATAGGGCCTGTGCACCGCCACCTCCAATGAACCTTCTCTCGGTAATGCACCGCCACACTGCACCGCCATTTCATCACACGTCCTACGCGATTGCTCCAAAGATGAAGTCCAATAGTTGGACCCCATTTCAAAGAATTGCTTCATTCCTCGGGGCCCTTGATTATATTCACCATTGTTGTTATCACCATATCCTCATACATCATCATCAACAACCACACACTTCCCCTCTCTCCTCTAACGTCTCCCCCCCTACCTGTTCCCCATAGTTATCCCAATCGGGTAGTAATTAGGCGTGCATAACGGTGACTCAACACGTTTAACCATCAACACCACAACCAGCCACCACTATAACAGATCTACCAGTACTATTTCGGAATCACAATTGCATAGTTTCCAATCAAAACCCATCTTTCTCATATTATTTAGCCAGATACTCTCTATCATTGCATCTCTCACTATACAGCCACCCTCCTCGCACAATTTTTCGCCGTACGCTTGTTGGGGAAGCTTACTATCAGGGACGCTTACCATCACGTGATAGCGAAGAGTTACTTGAATCACAAGGTAACCAGATAGTTTCTCTCTCATTGCAGTTACCTAATCTGGAGCTTTTCATCCACCTTCATCCCCAATATGCCATCTGATAAAGTGGGTCCATTTTATTTACAACAGACAATTTTGCCGAGCAGTTTAATCTTGTACATCTTCAATGATATAAAAGTGGACACCAATTATGGTGATGAGCCCCCTCAGACTTCCCAGAGTGGCAACACAGAGCATGGCCATACTGTGTCCCAAAAGGGTAATATTCCCAATCGGGTAATCCCATTGGACATGTGGAATAGACTTAGTGGGAACGTGCCTGACTCCTTTAACTCTTTCAATTCGTTTGACGACGATTTGGAAGAGGAAATGCTAAGGATCACCAGTAGTCGAAAGCAAAATGTAGAAAGTGGCCTTACTAGTAGTAGTAGTAACCCTGATGGAGATATCGGAGATAACGACAACAGCGGCAATGACGCTTTGGAAACCTCAATTAACGATAAAACAATAGATGAAACGTTTGATAACACAGTAAATAGCAGCGTTAATGATTTGGGTGATATTTCGGGAAAGGCAAGCCATAATATAGTAAATACGGTCGATGTGTATGTTAGAAACACCTCCATTGTTGTAAACCGAGTGCATACAATTCCTCTCCATTCTACTGTGCGATCAGCAGCGGTTCTTAGTAGAGAGGGTCAGCTTCAAGGAGGAGTTTCCCAATTAGGCAACACCTCCCAAATAGGCAACACTTCCCAAATAGGCAACACCACTAACTATGACCACATCCTACTGTCACTTTCTTCCGGTTATATGATTATCATCAAGCTGGTGTTCCTAAATGGGCTCTACGACTGCATTGTTGTTAGAAAAATCAACCTGTTGGATGTTCACACCCCATTTAACGATTATCCTGTTGGGCCATTAGTGAAGCCTCAAACATTGGGAAAAGAAGTTCATTGTCATAGAAATAGCAATGTTATTGCTATTACTGCATTATCCAATTTAGTGCGTATATACAAGCTGGAAACTACCCAATTGGGAAGTACTTCCAGAATAGGAAATATTACCCGATTAGGAAATAGGGGTGAAACTTCACTCACTTCAAAGGTCGCTTCATCCACGCTATCTGTTTCATCCTACATCAACATCTATATAGAGGGAATAATCCTACACTCCTGCTTTCTTGAACCTATAGAAGAATCTCTAACGAATCACGTGATGTTCCTAACACTAGTGGTTACCCCAAATGGGTTACTCCAGTTGAAGCTAACGGAATTGTACACAGACAATCCATTAGAGCATTTAATACAACATGCGCCTCTTTTGTTTCCCAATTCATTCCCTATTCCATACTTTATTGTCCCGTTAAGGCGAACTATGGGTGTTTTATTAGTACTTGAAGATAGAATTCTCTTTAGAGGAGTCAACTTTATGCTTTCCCAATGTGGTAATGATGAGTGCGAGTGGAATTGGCAATCAGAGGGATCGTTCAAGCCTGTTTCCTATCATATTCCCAAAAGGGTAATCAATATTTCTGGTTGGGACACGACATTTGATACCACGCAGGCACCAAATGTGGATCAAATACTCATTTGCAGCGGTAAAGGTGATGTTTACTGTGTTGAGGTGAGTCATTTCAGCGGTAAAGATAAATGGGAGCTTAAGGTTGTCAAACTGTTTGCATTTAGTCACGTGATGAGCAAGTTTACGTTTGAGGAAGTTGTAAGCGAGGATGACAGAGAAGGCGATGATGACAGAGAAATCACTCTCCCTCAGCCGCTTTATCGTCTAGTTTACTGCAGTGAAACATCCTCGTCGAGTGTATTAGAGGGAAGGCTTGTCTCTCCGAAGGGGTCGGAACACCGAGATTCCCCCACAGCGCCCGGATTACCACTATTCCGGTTAAAGATCGTCTCTGTTGTCGATTCGCTACAGAATTTGGCGCCTCTTTTTGATTATACTGTAATTTCTCCAATTAAATCACGTAGTATCAGTAGAGTTTCCTCCCAGGAAGTGT
This sequence comes from Kuraishia ogatae, assembly GCA_003706285.3. Classification (NCBI taxonomy): domain Eukaryota; kingdom Fungi; phylum Ascomycota; class Pichiomycetes; order Pichiales; family Pichiaceae; genus Kuraishia; species Kuraishia ogatae. The sequence goes on from PPKV03000004.1 coordinate 323,157, forward strand.
GGGCATTGGGCGGAAAAGACTCAAAGGGCAGTCTATGGCAGCTCCGGAGCGGATATAAGGGTGAAAAGAATAGGATTTCAGAAAAAGAGGCCAACATCTTTAAGGATGCAACTAGCATATTCACATACTGTTCGAGCGATTATGGTGTGCTGATAATGGTTAATTACCCTTATGTGTCATTGTTATATCAGTATGACGGAGAGAGTTTGGTGGAGGTTGAAGATTTTGGGTGTGAGGAGACGACGGTGGTTTTCTCGGGGTTAAGCGGAAATAGGGGAGATAACGGAGATAACGCTTCCATGCTGGCTCCCGAAATGTTCATCCACATCACCTCAAACTCTATTGGAATTGGTTACATCGATGATCCGGGTAAAACTAGACGTATTCCGTGTTCCAACACAGTCATTCATGCCAGCTTGCTGGATAATATGGTTGCCATAGCGTCTGATGCCTTAGTGGAAGGAGTAGTCATGACGAATGTAGAGGTTTTCTTAATAAATAAGGAAATTGTAGGCGCAGCCGATAAACAGACAACTGCAGAGCGCAGTTGTATCTTTAAGAAGCTGTCCATTGATAATATGGATGTCGAGGGCCGTATTTCTATGGTGAAGCTGATCAGGTTGTCCAATCGGGACATTTACCTTGTTATCGCAACTTATGACGGCGGATTACTCTTCTACCGCTACAATAATGGGAAGGAGTCGTTTATACGGGAGGGTTTCTATGAGGGTTTTCAGGATATCCACGCTGTTGTTCATTCATTGGTTTATGTTAGTCATAGTGATGGCAGTTACATCGTAATTGGCACCGTAGACGGCTGCTATGGTGTGATCAGAGTGTACGAGGCTGAGTGTTTTGTGGGGGGCAGCGATGTTTCCCAAAAGGGTGATGTTTCCCACAAAGGTGATATTTCCCAAAAGGGTAATACTTCCCAAAAGGGTAATTCCGGCAGGATTACCCAAATAGGAAATAGCTCTGTTTCACTCGAAACCCTAATGTTTCAACATATTGGCCACACAGCAGTAACCTTAAACATCTCCAAATCGACCTCATGCCCTCAAGTTTACCTTTGTTGTCGCAACATTTGGAAACTGTCATTGGATAGCTCCCTATTTCCTAAAAGGGTAGTCATAGATGAACATTTTGATAGAGCCACTCACAGTATGAGTGTTTTAGCTGAAGAGCATTCCAGATACTTTGATCACGTGCTGATGCTGCGAGAGGACGGATTGAGTATGATTAGAGTGGGAAACCTTCCAACGACATGTGCAAAACACATCAAATTGGGTGCCACGGGCAGAAAGCTATTATACATGAGTCATTTAAAGGTATTTGTCATAATTACAGACAGCTCGTTGCAGCGGGAGCCTCAAAAAGAGTCTGCCGGTGGCGGTGGGCTCCTATTTGTAGATCATCGTGCACACACCAAATTGGCAGTTAGAGAGATGAAAGAACGTGAAAGGAGCCTTTTCGGCGCAGACGAGGAGCCAACTTGCTTAGCTGAGTGGAATTTTTCCCGTATTGAGGAAGAGGCGCCACATGCAGGTGCGGCTGCTGAGCACACCCCAAGGTCGCGTGATCAAAGCCCGGCAACACGTGACCAAACCCCGACAACACCTCTCCACACCCATATCCATTTGCTTGTGGGGTGCAGAGTTGGCAACGCTGGAGTAGTTAAGATCGTTGATATCAGAAGGGCAAAGTCTTCCAGCAGCGGCGAATTCATAATTGCCACGTACTTGACGTCGTGGAAGTGCCAATTTGGCCCTATTAGCGCGCTAGCCTCGCTGAACGACTCCACTATATTGTATAGTGGAGGAGGAAGGCTATTCCTAACACGGTATGATCAGCGCACGAAGAAGATGGGCGCCATAGAGACTGTTCATTCTTTTGAAAACGGCGGTGGCTGTTCCGTTGTGTCGATTACCATATCGGGTAATAATGTGGTTGTAGCTACAGATAAGGACTCTTTCTATAGGTTTAGGTATAATGAAATGCGGGGCGCTTTAAATCTCGTGGAGAGCGATAGCGTGAAGAGGAGTTTATTGGGGAATTGTGTTATTGAGAGGTTTTATGAGGGGGTTCCGGGGAACACTGGGGGTGAGAGTGGGGCTGAGGCTCCCAGAGCCGCAGTGGGTGCGGCTCATGCAGCTCATGCATCGATGCTAGGTGTGCCGCATGCGGCTCATGCAGGAAACGTCCCAATGAGCACTGCGGAAGAACTAACAGCGCTAAGGGACGAAATGCTCATCGAACTCAACCTAATGGATCCTCCACCCAATTGGAGAACGGCCACTGTCAACGGCGATGGAAGTTGTCTTGCCATTGTATCTGATAAGCTCACGTGCTCTGTTACCCCCATCAGGATGGATGAAACAGCAGACCGGTGGAGTGAATTGCGCACAAAGATAAAGCTTGGGTTTGTAGGGAGGCTGAATAAGTGTGAATTAGTTCCTATTTGGCAGGAATGCGAAAATCTCGAGAGTTTTACTGGTTCCCAAAAGGGTAATCGGATAAACTTTGGCCACTCGTCAGGGTTGGAAACCGACAAAAACGGAATTCCCTTTGCACGGAATAAGTTTCTGGCGTGTGGAGTCAATGGCGAGGTTCGATTATTCACGTCTCTGACGAAGTGCGAGTTTGACCACTACACTTCCATATTGGGTACTATGTCCCAATTAGGAAATGTTTCCCAATCGGGTAATATGTCCCAATCGGGTAATGCCAATTTGGAAAGTTCAGATCACAACAACCACCTCGTCAACCGGTTAAACGATTCCGGAAATGGAACTCCAACAAACATTAGGCTCTCGCAGTTGGCGCCGCTCATTTCTCCAAGCAATGAGGCTTCATTTAATGTTGCAGATGGTGATCTCCTTAAAGAGGCTGAGAGTCGTGACATTGTGCTCGATCGGTTGTTGAACATGTCATTACTATAATTGTATGTTTAGTGTCGCCCTATGTTTCTATAGGGGTGTAAGTGTTGCCTACATATATGTCTATAAAGGTGTAAGTGATTATGTAAGTGATTACTAATTGATTATGTAAGTCGCTCTAACTTCATAACAGAGGCATTCCCAGAGGCACTCTACTGATTGATATCCCTCTTTATCTTATCCAACAAATCATTAATCCGTGGCGCCATTAATGGCTGCCCAGTCCTGGTAGTTTTGCTCATATTCTCTTTCCTCCTTTGTCTTTGCTCCTTTTTCTTTTGGATTTCGCCGATGGATCTCTTTGTGGCCTCCACTTTCTCAACTCTCTTCCGTTCCTTTCTTTCCTTTGCGATCTTTTGTCTTTCCTGGAAGGTTAGGGGTTTGCGTTCCGAGTTGCCTAATTCAGCAGGTTTTTCCGGGACGGCTTGGCCTTCCTTTTCGAGTAACTTGAAATAGTTTTTCCGAAGACGCGATTTATGGATTAATGACTTTTTAATCTCGTGAACTGGTTGAACTAGCGTTAGTATATGGGAACAGAGCATAGACAAAGTGGGTGCTACCCAAATGAACTTACCCTTCTCTTCTTTGCTAGAGAATCTTGCTGGTTTTTTGAAATTTTTAAAATCTCTTTTCTTGGGGTATTCTGGTGGCATCCTTAGTTGTGTGTAGTGAAAAGAGGTTCGATATTCGCTGTGTATTCGCCAAGATATCTATGTTGTAGTTGGTAGAGAGGGGGAGGCAGAGATACCGTGCGGCTTTTGTAGAGTGTATTACTATGGGATATAGTCCGCTTTTGGTATATGCACACCTGAGCTAATCGGCACACTCTATTGAATATGATATATGTTCTGGGAGAAAGCCACTCGGTTGTTTTGTAGAAATGTTGTGCGATATCGAGATATGATTCCCTTAACTGGGAGCGAATTTTATGGGGTAAAAAAAAATTATGCATATGCAGTATGGGTTATGTAATCTGTCGTAGATGGATTATGTAAGGCAGAGACCGAGCTTATGTAACATGCAGCATAGAGCTATTAGCAGGGGTTATGTAATATGCAGAACGAGGTTATATAATTTGAGATGGATTATATAATACAATTGTCGTGATTATATAAGCACTTAGGGGTGGCCCTTTAAACTGGGCACTATCGGGATATACCGGATGATTTTTTTTGATTAATCTATTCAATAGAGCCTTTGGATTAATGCTATATATTTTTCATTTGATGACTGTACGCAGCAATGCTCGTACAATGCTCGTATCATGTCCCTACACTGGCCCATACATTAACTTCCCATACATTATCCCAATTAGGCAGTCGTCATCCGCACCCATTCACCAACTATGGACTAGCGAGTACAGATAAACCACTTTTTTAAACCACGTTTTCCAAAGTGATACTGTTTCTTCATATCGTTCATTCTCTTTAAATTATCAACTAATTTAAACCTCTTTCTACCACGCACACCCCACCCCTTCGTCCCCTCTCAAAGCGGGATCCCACTTTCGTCATACAACTCTCACTGTAATATTATTGAGTGTCACACTACACATAATGGTGTGAAAAATCACAATTTCCCCCACCAAGCCGGTCTGCCATAGTGTACAAAAAATACCAAAAATTGACAGTTATTGGGATCTGAGATTGTTGCTCCACTATATCGCACTCGCAGAATTCAGATATTTTGTCAAACTGCATGGGAAATTGCTTTTTCACCGCCCCAACACATCTGCCATCCACTGTGCCATACAATTCACCATAGGGAATAGCGGGGACTCGCCTAGAACACCGCCAGAAATTGTATACAAACATCTTTACACTTTTATACGCACACCATTTTGAAGGTGCCAGGCTTTTTTACACACCTCTCTTTACATTTCTCTTTACATTCACCACTCAACATATCCGCAGTAATCTGCACACTAATCTGCATATTCGAATATCACTCCATTACACTCTCATTACGCCATTTATGACACACACACACCCAATCACAGGTATAAACTATCCATGTCACTAAAAGTCGCACAGGAACGCTGCTCCTTCCTCGTACGGCTCAGCCAAGAAGAGTCGTTGGTGGCGTGGAACATACGACATAGCAGCAAATGGGATCTCAACGGCATATTGCGAAGCTCTTTAATACCGATACGGGGCACATTTCGTTTGCAGGCGTGTTTTGGATGTTTTGGGGGCATTATAGGTGAGTCACGTGACCTCGGGCACGCTGCTCTTTTAGGAAACTTGAAGCGAAGGTTCGGCAATACGCGGGGCGAGTTTTTCCACCATAACTATACGCTTTTCGAGGAGATTGTAGCTCAGAAGGTGCATAAGAATCTTCACAACCTTGATATTCCCAGTGGGGAACCCAATGGGGAAATACCCAATGGGGAAATAAGCAATAGTAAACCTGTAGAGAGTGTTAGTGAGACAATCAGTGCCGTAGAGTTAGCCGAACGTATTAGTCGTTTGTGTAATAGCGTAGAGACTCATGCATTAGGCGACGCTTCCCAAATAGGCCATACTGCCCAAATAGGTAATGTTTCCCAAATAGGCAATATGTCCCAAATAGGCAATCATCACCTAGAACAGCTGGCAGCCATATTCCAAGGCGCAAATACCAAAAGCGCACCTTTCAAGCACGCTCTTTCCTATGCTGGGCTCCGTTTCAAGCTGATTGAGCTCTTTGTCGCCCATAATTACCATTTCTTGGCCTATAGACTATGGCTGTCCAGGAGGAAAAGCGACCAAATCGTGCTCCCGCCAGCTTTAAAGGCACAAGTATTGGGCTCTCACGGGTCAGAAATTGAGATCTCCCACTTTATTCTACAGCTTATTGGCGAAAATGCCAAAGAATTGGATGACGTCATCATGCAGATGCCTGGTAATCACGTTGAAATTGACCAAATGAAGCAATTTCTTCATCTATTAAGGCAACTGGAGCTTAGCGACTGCGACGGCTGTGAAATTGAGGCCAAAACTAGTACCCTTGTCTCACTTTTTATGGGCTCTGAGCACCAATCCACGGCATATTTCTACTATATGCTGACCAAGTCACGTGACGTCAAGCTGATTCTAGAGAAATATGGCGTGACAAGCATATATATGGATAAAATCAAGCGTAGATTTAAGTCTGGGACGCATTTAAAGGGTGTAGCGTCTCAGATTTTAAGAGATTATACTGCTTATTCACTCAGAAAAGAGAGCATCGAAAACCCCGTGGAAAGGTGGCTCGAATTGCCCGATTGGGAAATGTTTCCTAAAGAGGAAAGAGAAAAGTTACTCCACTATATAGTCAAACAGGCCTTATACGGCAACAGTAAACACACACCATCACATAAGCAACTCGTAGCCGCCGCGGATATATGGAAAACCTTCACTTTCAAGAATTATGGTGGCTCCTTAGACGTCTCTAATGTGCATCCCTCTAATTATACCGTCAAGTCGCTCTTTCATATAGTGAGGAGCGATTTAAAAGCGCTTGCAAGCCCAAAGGGTGCTGAACGGGAGATTCCACTGCAATATTTGGCAGGGATTATGTCTTGCCAAGAGGCTTGCCAAGCGTATGTTAGCGTAATGAGTGTATTATATAATGATAAACAGTATGATTATGTAATCAAGGTGTGGGAGTACCTGCAGAAGCTGCATGAGGAGGATAACGCCAGCAGCCCCAACGGTAGCAGCCTGAACCTCTTACTGAGAGCCCTAATAGAGAAAGAAGAATACGAAAAGGCGCTCTCAATATACCAAAACACCTCCCGAACACTGGTGTCCAACTCCACATTCGACTCCGTTCTAATGATACAGGCAAAATGTAACCGTTGGCGTGAAATGCAAGACCAGTTCGAAGCCCTCTTCGGCAAAGGAGAGCTGCCTGATGTCCTCCACTACGGTATAGTTATGAATGCACTGGCATGCAGGGGAGAGGTGAGCTCTGTGCTGTTGCTATGGAAACAGCTGCTGAAGCGTGGTCTCAAGCCCTCGGGCCACATCCTCGGCGCTCTGGTCAAGGCACACCTCGAAGCGCGCGACTATGCAGGTAGCATTGAGTGGTTCAAACAGTTCCCCAAGTATGGCTTAGAGCCGAGCTCCCATGCGGAGCTGCTCGTATTCAAGGCACTGGGCAAAGTGGGCGATATTCCAACTGCACTAAACCTTGTCGATGCGTTGTATAGGAAACACCGTACGGTTCATATCAGTAAACTCCTCACGATTCTGGAGTCGTGCGCGAAACTTGGCCAGTTTGAAACTGCCAAGTACGTAATTGACCACCTCATCGTTGCCCGGTTTCAGCTGGAGCCACCGCTTGAGGCTTTTCTGTTGCTACAGGAATCATATATAAAGGCCAGAAGGTTTAAAGACGCGGAGGCGGTTTTCCATACCCTTCTCGGCGAGCAACTGTTCTGTAGATCCGCTTCGCTATACAACAAGATGCTGGAGACGTATCTGAGGCAGAATAAACGGGTTGAATTTTTCCAACTGTATGATGAGATGGTTGCCAAGGGGGTTCTGGTTACCTCCAGGACGTTTTCTCTTTTGTTGGAGGGGCTGACCAAGTGGAAACAGTACCGTATGGTTGACTCGGTGCTGTCGGAGTTGTCGGAGATAACGGAGATAACGGACACATCGGGTAAATCGGAGATACCGGATATATCGGACACACCGCACACACCGCACACACCGCACAAACCAAAGACACCGCACAAACCAAAGACACCGCACAAACCAAAAGTGCCCCGACACACCAAAAACGTCAAACTGCATGTGGCACACTACGAAAGCATAATGAAAGCCCTCGTTGAAGAAAAACGATACTACAGAGTAGCCTCTGTATACGATAAACTCCTCCAAAAAGGACTGGTGCCCACGTATAGCACATACGCTTATCTAATCAACGGTCTTTCCGGTATGCCGAGAAGAAGCGGGACTTTAAGCCTCGTCAAGCAAATTGTCTCAGACATGTTTGACAGCAGAGGTGCAGGTAACACGGGGGCGGCGGCGGGGTTCCCAATTGGGGTAATGCGTAATTTTATAGTGGCAGTCGCCAAACACGACACCACGCAAGAGGCACGTAGGTTTCTAGAGAAGTATCTAGCCAGCTCTCCGATTACAGGTCAAGATAGGCAGGCGAGGGTGCTTGAGATCATGCTGGTTATCTATGGCGAGGAACGGAATTGGCGTCTTTTTGACTCGACATTTGTAAAGTTTTACGAACTGATCAAGAGGAGGGCGTCTCCGTTTTCACATGCCCCTCTTTCTCCATCACCTAAAGGCTCCCACCTCTCTCTCAGCCCCACAAACCGTAGTGCGCTCTTCCCAATCTGGGCGTATCGCTTAGAGCAACTGAAGGAGGCCCGCAGGCTAGGCGAGATCCCCGCAATGATCAAAGAGATGTACGCTAGTGGGCTGCTGCTCTCTAACAAGAACTTGAACGATACGGTGGTAACGCTTGTAGGGGACTTTCCCAATATGGCGAAAGGGCTGCAGCTTGCAGATGCGATGCTGCTGCAAGGGTACATTGGGCTGCGGCGGGTGAGAAATGCAAGGCGGGGGCCGGAAAGGGCACCCCCTGTAGCCAATTTCAAGGTTCCCAAGGTTGCGCTTGGGGGAATCACGTACATCAAGGTGGTGAAGTTGGTGAGCAGGCATATAAGTCGGCACATTCCTAAAGAGGCGAGGGGTGAGTATATTGAAGGGTTGCCTAAGAAATATAAAGTGCTCAAGTACTTTGCCGAAAGACAGGGTGTTGTTGGTTCTTGGGAGGGAATAACGCGTAGGATTAGTTATAGTAATTGGAGGAAGAGGCATAAGAGGAGGTGTTAGGAGGACTGGGCGGAATATTAGGAGGAATAACATTGGGGGAGTGCTGATATGGGGTGTTAGGAGGGTTATGAGGGTGTTGCGAGGGTGTTATGAGGGTGTTATGCATGGTTTGCATATTGTGCATGCTGGTGCATATACATGCGTGTGTTTGCATATTGATGCATAATGGCGTAATGGTGGAGTGCACACCACATGAGTTGGTTGTTATTGATGAGCATATTAACGAATTCACTGTATATATGTATATATAGGCTATGTTTAGCGATTGCATTTCTGTAATCAATGGTTACAGTAACACATATCATGATAATTATAAGTATAACGGATTGACAATTAGCGGATTGGAAAACGAGATTAATGAATCAACTAGAAGTAACCAGACTAATTCATTAACAGAGTAATACACGATGTATCGATCACGTAATAATTCGCCATACATTCATATGCACCTATAGTTTTGCCATACATTCATATGCACAAATCCTCTATGCACCATTCACATAACCCTCCTTCCACTGACCCTCCCACTAACCCTTCTGTTAACCTTCCACTATACACTAGTGTAGTACCTCTATTTATCCTCCACCGCCGGATACGTAAACCCATGCACCCCTATAGCCTCTCCATGGAGGAGCCAGCCAATGTATGGCTGCACGTCATAATGGAGCTTCAACACCGCATCTCTCGCCTTGAAACTATTCTCTGTATCCCACACGGAGTATTTGCCGCGCTGGTTTGTTATATTTAGATATGCCTCCTCTTTGCTAGTGATGATCTTGTCCCAAAATACAACCTCGTTGTTGTTTGGGTCTTTGTGTGTGGTGTCAGGGTAATCAGCAGACAGGTACACAAAAACCTGTTTTGTGTTAAAGTTGAACAAGGGGGTGAGGTCAGCTTGCAGGTCGAATGCAAGTCTGATATTTTCTTTTGGTGTTTTGTTTCTAGCGCCGAAACTGCGCGATGATTTTAATGAAATGGAGCTAATCGTTAGTGGTGAATGCAAAAAAGGGGGTGTGCATGAATAATGAGGGTGGGCAGACAAGACAAGATAACGTAGACAAGACAAGACAATGCAGACAAGATAACGTAGACGAGAAAAGACAATGCAGACAAGACAACGTAGACGAGAAAAGACAATGCAGGCAAGAAAACGTAGACGAGAAAAGACAATACAGACAAGACAACGTAGACGAGAAAAGACAATACAGAGGCGAGGCAGATGAAACGATGCAGATGAGACGAAGCAGACAAGACAGACAAGACAAGACAAGACAACGTAGACAGGACAACGTAGACAAGAAAAGACAATGCAGAGATGAGACAGATGAGGCGATCCAGACAAGGCAAGACAGACAATGTCAATAATGCAGATATGAAATGCAGAAGCCAATGCAGACAACGCTCACTTCTTGTAACGTACAAAAACTGTTATGGGAGTCTTGTCCACCTCGCATCTTTCTCTAACGTCCAACATTCCCCGCATTGGCTTCACTTGTTGTTACTCAATTTGTATCTTCGTGCATTACACCTGCATTGCCTTCACTGTGCCATCAGCCACTTTTGGTCTCCATGCATTGAATGACATCCCGCCTAGTTTCCATCCACGCGCTCAGTTTCTTCGATCCTCCATCTATGCTAGTCTCTCCATTATATCTACATTGGCTTGACAACCATGCACTGTTAGATGCTCCTCCCATGTATGTTCCTCAATGTATGTTCCTCCATGTATGTTCCCCATGCATATCCTCGATGTCTGAATCCGGTATTCTCCTAAAACCACTAGTTATTAGAGTATCCATAAACCAAACAAGACAGATCATACAATGCCACCAATAGTTCTTTCCTCACTGATTCAGAAGCATCTCAATTCAGTATTTTTACTCACCTTCTGACATTGGAAATGTCAGCCGTCACCTCGGGCCCTCCCAGTAGTGTAGGTATGTATGCCAAAAGGGCCCACACAAGGCCCAATTGCATCACCACTGTGAGCGAATAATTGCCAATGAACTGGGCTCTCTGCAAGCTGTTGAACATTGTAAATGATATAGGCTTCAGTATCGCTATAACGCTATATCATAGATCAGATGTTTTCTATGATTTACTCAGATGTCACTGTAATTAGATGTTGTTGTTTTCTATATAATTACTCAGGTGCCACTATAATATTAGATGTCGCTGTGATATCAGATGATATCATAAATCAGATGTAACTGTAATGTCAGATATCAATGTAATATCAGGCACCACTAGTTGTGATATTCAACCCTACTCTGTTGGTGTTTATGCCCAGTGAACACGCAGAGTTTGTTTGTCTGTGGGATCAACACATGACACTAAGGCGCACACTAAGGTGCACACAGGCTCACACAGGCTCACACAGGCTCACACAGAGACATGTCTTAAGACTCACACAATGACACGTAGTAACGCACATAGTAACGCACACGTAAGCTCGCACTGGCACACACCTCACTCTAAAGCACAAGCACCGCTGGAAGGGTGCGGGGTGTAGTGGTTAGGTGGTGTGGGTTACACAAAGCCAGCAGCGTGGCAGAGTCCACGGTAGAAAGTGGCACGGTAGCGCAGTAGAAGTACACTATAGAGTGCACTAGATACACTAGAAGGCTGGCAGCAGAGAGCGCGCACGGTGTCCAGACAAGACAAGCAAATAAGACAAGCACTGTGCGGCCCCCTCCGCTTGTTCACGCGCACGGTGCTTGTTCTCGCGTACTCTGCTTGTTCTCGCGCACAGTGCTTGTTCTCACCCCCTCTGCTTGTTCTCGCCCACAGTGCTTGTTCTCGCGTACTCTGCTTGTTCTCGCGCACAGTGCTTGTTCTCACCCCCTCTGCTTGTTCTCGCGCACAGTGCTTGTTCTCACCCCCTCTGCTTGTTCTCGCCCACAGTGCTTGTTCTCGCGTACTCTGCTTGTTCTCGCCCACAGTGCTTGTTCTCGCGTACTCTGCTTGTTCTCGCCCACAGTGCTTGTTCTCACCCCCTCTGCTTGTTCTCGCCCACAGTGCTTGTTCTCACCCCCTCTGCTTGTCCTGCTTGGGTTATCAAGTATGCCGATAAAGGTTTCTGCATATTTAGCGTATGATTTTTTACGTTTTTATCCGTTCATTGTATAGTTCAATTCATGCATCTAAGCTCATGCATGATCTAAAATGATGCAACCTAACCGTTCATAGTGTAAATGCAGCTAGTGATGCATAATCTATTCAATCTACATATATAATATAAATCTAGCAAACAATGCATATTCTCCATAGCCAATCAATATAACCTCTCTCAAAATTCATATCTATTTATTATCCTCTCTATCATCCAACTAATCATCTCTATCTATTATCCTCTCTATCATCCAATTAATCATCTCTATCTATTATCACCTCTATCATCCAATTAATCATCTCTATCTATTATCACCTCTATCATCCAATTAATCATCTCTATCTATTCATACAATCCAATCCGGCCATCGTTATACCCCACATACAACCATTTTTTGCCTAAATTCTCCTCATCCCTCTTCCTCACAATCATCTTACTCATCCCATTGTTGAACACAAGCAAATGCGCCCTCTTGAGTGCATCATAACTCCGCTGCAAGGCACAAAACTTGGCGGCCGTTGCCCTCACTTTAGCTCCAACCTCCTGCATGATATCGTCCCCCCTGCTGTTGACGTCATTAACCGGTATAGTTGGTGTCAATTTTAAAACTTTAAATGAAAAGCATAGTTCAAACGGATTCGCCAATTCGCCAATCCGGTAGCCCCTCACCCGGCCATCCCATGTCGTTACTACAATGCTCTTATCACATCTACTGTCGATTGTACCTATTCCTTTATGTTTCAACTTTGCAATATAGCTCTTCCCACCTACATCCATACGGTCTTCAACGGTGGACCCCAGCGGAAAAAAAACTAGTTTATCTGTAGCTGACGAGGAGATGAGGATGTTTAGCGAAATATCATACTCTAAAGCAAGAATGGGATGAGGATAATGGAAAGGGTTTAGCGAGACTATCTCCAAAGATATGCCGTTTGGAGCCTGAGATTGTCCATCACCAACAATCTGAAAGTGTACTACATGCCCACTTTCGTATCCAATAGCAAAACTATTCCTACTCACCCATAAACACTTCATCACCACTCCAAAGTCACGTGTGATGCCTTCTTCTTCTACTCCATCGTTTCCCAATTTGGAAATATCCTTCTCGCTACTTCCCGATTTGGAAATAACCTTCCCCCTGATCAATCTGCTATTATACTTTTCCTCTATGAGCTTCAGCAGCGAAACACCCGCAAAGAGTCTTTTCAGCTTGAAGGAGTCCTTTTCGTGTATCTCATATATATCAAAGGTGTTGCTATCTGTTGTTCCAGGGGTGATAAGCCTGTTTCCAAACACTGCCACATTAGAGAAATTGAGCGAATTTACAGGAATTGTATAAGAGAGGGGAATGTCAGAAGTGGCGTCTAAGCCATTACCGGCATTTTCACTTGTAAACGGAGTTTTCCGGGGTTCGCTGGTTTCCAGGGGGATATCTGTTAGGGGGGGGTTTCCGGTTACCGGGTTCCCCGTTTTCAGGGGTTTTCCCGTCTTTATCCTCCTATAAAAAGGAGCGCTAAACCTGAAAGTGAAACTACCTCTATCTATCATCTCAAACAAACTCCATACTTTAACCTCTGAATCTCGTCCATGCGTCAACAATGAGCCAAAAGAGGCTGACAGAGCAGGAAAGACACTCTGGGTCTCTTTGTGATCATTCCACTCAATTCCCAATTGAACAATCGACATGACAACCCCCTCGTGTCCCTTCCAAACCGCCAAAGGCCTTCTGGTGTTAAGATCCCACCATATTAACACCCCAGATTCATCGGCTGAAACGAGCGTGGGCACCAGAAGTGGCACTGTATTGCCCTTTATGGAATATGCGAAATTAGAAGGAAGATAAATGGTTTCCAGGCATGAAATGGGCCTTGAGTGGCCCCTCAGTGTTCCCAATTGGGTAACACTAGTGGGCATGATGGTGACACTATGGCAACGATGTATAATGTGACAGTCGATGATACTATGGCAATAATGTGGTGAGTGTAATAATGTAATAATGTGATGAGTGTTAATATAGCAATCTCTACATGTACAGTAACAATAAACTAAATAGCCTCTAATTAGTCAATCATGAAGGTGTACCCTTCGTTCTCCAGTATCGATATTTTTCAATGTATGGTATTTTTCCCGTATTCCTGCATGTGGTGCGGCATCGCATTGCCTTTTTGGGAAAGCGCAGAGGGCGCGGGGCAATGAGGTGGAGAGGATGAAGTCAGTTTGGTTGTCAAATATGATAAATAAAAGCTTTAAAAAGATGTTGTATGAAAATATTTGTGTATGCAATGCAGGGACGGTGCATATGGAGGACGCAAAAGTATGCTAATAGTGTATGGGGTGTGCATTAGGGTGGTGCAAGAGTATGCTGATGCAGTGGGCCAGGAATGCGCTAGCAGGAATGCACTAAAATACACTAGCAAAATACACTAGAATTCACTAGAACGCTGGAAGACTCTAGAATACACTATAATTTACTATAATACACAAAATACACTAGAATAGACTAGCATACACTAAAATACACTAAAATATACTAAAATACACTAGAATTCCATGTAATATCACCAATATCTATACAGTAAAGTACATATCAATGATATCTAATGCAGACGTGTATGTGTATTGCATACGTTTCACGCAACTCTAGAAATGCAAACCAAAGAGCAAAACAAAAATAATACAAAAATCTAATATAATAGCCTTGTACAAACTTATAAAACAAGACAATATGGTATTGCCTTCCTAACCCAAATAGGCAATCAGTCAGATGGAGAATTCCGCTAAAAGAGAGAACAAGAGACAAGGAAGGTTCTAGGTTGGGCAACATGTCACCCCATCACCTAACACTACGTATGATGCATCGTGTATCACGTTGTGTGTTAATGCACCCCATGAACACACCCCAGGAATACACCCAGGATTCTACACCCCAAGAATATCCAGGCATGTGCAAATATGATTTTACATGCCAATTTTAAACTTTCTCAATTGCTCTAATGCAAGAAAAGTCAAAATGGTATGTGGACCCAAACGAATAAACGCAGGAGTCCAGCCTCTGAACATAAATCCAACACCCTCGTTCTTAACTGCATTCGTCAAAATGGTAAACACACTCTCGCCAGAACCACTGCTATTCATAACTCTTGTCTTGAGCACATCAGCAGGAGAACAAACGGTAGTGGCAACGAGACCCGCAAGCAGAGATGCCGAAAAGTGCGTCGACTGGCTCTTTTCATCAAGCTTGACGGTACCAACAAGAAAAGCTTTTGCGACATCGTAACTGACAACTTGAGAAGCAGTCATCAAAACTCCCCTTGTGAGGTTTGGGCCCAAGCCACGGAAAAGAGCGCTAACGCCCTCATCCCTTGTCACGCGGATCAAACCGTCAAAGGCGTTTCTATAGTTCCTCCTTTGTTCTACAGGCAGGGTGCTGTCGTTCTGCATCCTAATGTTTACGATATCGGAGGGGTTTCCGACAAGACCACCTGCAGCACCGGAAACCATTGAACATGCCAGGAGCACGGCAGTGGAGGGGGCCTTGCCGTTGTCGGTGTAGTACTCCTTCAGGAACTCGTAAGCGCCGAATCTGGTGGTGGAGTAGGTGGCTTGTCTCAAAAGGGAAGCAGTCAGACCGCTGTAGGCAGCGAGGGGTCCCTCTTTGGTGACGATCTTTACAGCCATCGAGACAAGGTTTTCTCCGGGTACGGCAGCGGTCTGGAGACGCACCTTGGCGAGGTCGAGGGGGTGTGTAAAGAGACAAGCAAACATCGAAGCGGCGCCTGATTGTTAGTGATGGAATATTGGAGAAAACTCCGAAGGAGTTTGATCGAAATGAGGATACAAAGGAACCAAGGGGGACACAGAGAGAACACAGACACACAGACAGATCACATACACACAGACAAAACACAGGCACACAGAGGGCAAAAAATGGACGAGATAATGAAAGTCAGACAACGTAGTCAATATGGACAAAATGGACAATTTAGTCAATGCAGTCAATGCAATCAAACAGGACACACTTGATTAGTGGGCAATCAAGACATATAATGTAATTCCAGGGCCTTGTTCTCTAGACCGTATTGTCTGCATTAGACCATAGTGTATCTACATTGGTTTGTCTGCATTAGACCCTAGTTTGTATGCGTCAGACGCACAGGGCGTCACATTGTAGTTTTCATGTCACAGTGTTTTCTTTTGTTTGTTCACAAAGAGACAAATGGGTATGTGTAGCTTAACCGGGTTCGGTCCAATCTGCACCCTTTAAGTACCTGTTCCTCCACCTGATGCACAACTCCCCAATCGGTGTCACACTTCTCTAATCAGAGTAATCACACCAATGGTTGATATGACACTGGATATATGTACTCACCTCCATACCAGAATCTATGATGTTGCATCATGTTAGTGGATCAACTCAAAAAAGCGTTTGAAGATTGATTGACATTTTGGACACGGTTACTTACGGGAAATTCTTCTTTGCGGGTGTCTTCACCACATTATTATTGGATGACATGTCTAAAATGTGCAGCTGATATTGTCCAACGGCTCTATATTATCCAGTCAATATATACGATGTTGACCAACCTTAAAATATATATGTATTTTTTATTCAGTTTATTTTTCAACATGCATCTGCACCTACGGCAGAATACGGGTGCTCTGCCTAGTGGCCGCTATGATAGGGAGAGCGTTGAGGACAAGTGCGCGATGCGGGCTCCGACGGGCGCTCCGCTCCGATGGGCACTCCGACGAACCACAAACGGGCCCCCCAAACTGCCTGGCTCCATGGTGCCCAAATGCCCTAACGCCCCGGAAAGGTACCAAAACGGCAGCACGCCTCGGAGCGAGGAACTATCCAAGTGTTGCTGTCAGGCTCTGCGCTGCCTTGGCCGCTCACAAGAAGGGGCCGCCCACAAGGAGATAAGTGTGTCACAAGCAGAGGGGCCCGTTTGTATGTGTGTCGTAGGGCATGGTGATGAGTGCGACACGACGTAGGTACCATGGTTGTGAGACTGTGAAACGCACCGAGAGGTGAGAGAAAAAAGGGGTGCAATGAATGCCACAGTGTGATGAGATAAGCTTCTTTTGTTGGTTGTACCACGCATACGCGCAGCAGCCATTGTGATTCTCTCCATTGTTCATATTGTCCTTGATCTGCAAGTCGTGCGTGCAGACCCACCATTAGTTGAATATTCCGAGACAGTGGGCAAAATAAAATTAAAAATTACGATTGGGTTTCTTTATGAACATGGCGGTGGACAGCAGTGTGTGCTCATCCATGCCTCTACTAGCAAAATCCAGACGTAAAATGGGTAGCTCTTGGCTTGAGTATGTGGATATTCTGTGATAAGCTCAAGGAAAGTGTGCCAGGGAAAGTAGGTATCAGTGGACCGGTACAACTCCGAAGACTCCGAACCGAAATATATTATTCATTTATTCATGCGTGAGTTGGAAACATTAAGACATGAAGGAGATGCAATTGTTTTTTGTGCACTACAATAGGAGTCAATGCCTGTTTGTGATAAGATATCCTGACCTCTCATCGGCCAGCGGAGCTGCAGCTATGCAGATGATGTCTCAGGTTATATGGCGCGTCTCAGATCTTTGTGCCAATGCAGGCAGCATGCGATGTCTCGGTATGCGGCAGTATACGCCGCTTATCTATCCGCATTTGTATAGGATTTTTGAAGCCAAGGTATATATAAGATATGATGTTTGTCAATCACAGGGAGTAAAGAAGAACAGTTGTAATCAAATATGAAGAGTGCTCTTATATTTAATCTTCCAACTAAACAGAATGGGAAGGTCTCTCCAGGAACCTCTCTCTCATCGCTGTCTAGTGAGGCTCGAAACTGGTCTCAATCCAAGGATGTCGAGTTTGCTTCCACACTCGTGTGTATTTCAGAGGAAAGTGGCTGTAACGTTCATACAGATGTCTTAAGCTCGGATGTCTTTAAAAATAAAGATCAAATACGTCCTCGAAACCAATTCATAATAGCGAGGCATCTTGTTGGGCAGCTTTTCGCGGGGGATGTGCAAAACCATTCTCGAGGTGTTGTCTCTAAGTCCATATCTCTTGTAAGCACCTTGAAACGTATTCCAGAGTCACTTTTCTTCCTTTCTACTAACTCTAAAGCAGATTTGGTCTGGAGCAAATGACACTTTTTTGAAATATTTCAGATTTCTGTCAACAACTGAAGAAAACTGGTTTAAGGAAAAAGGCATCGACGCTCCAATTTGTCGCATATTCAATTCCACAGAGAGCACTGAAACTGTTTCCTTGAAGGGTAATGATATAGATATTCCAGGAATCTTGGAAAAAATTAATCTGAGCACAAAGATCGGCTCAAAACAGCAGTCAAAGAAACCCAGAGTAGCGGAAGGAAGTTTCTTTGTGGGTAAGATAAGGTTGGCGAATAGTCGCAGGCGTGATTATTCAAGAAAGTATATACCAAGAAAAAAGAGAACAGAGATAGAAGAGAGCTGCGGCCGATTGCGAAGATTTGTTCTTCCTCTCTCCGAGATCGTAGGTGAAGACGTATATCTGTAGTTTTGGAAGCAAATGTGTATGAAGTGCTACGACAATATATGAGAAATTATGAAAATATACGATTCTATGATTACAATAGATGCGCAGTCTCATTAACTGCAGCCCATTTATTAACTTTGTTTCAGATATACGCCTTTCCCCTCCTTCATCCCCCTAAAGCATCTGCAGGTCAGCTCTTGACCTGCAGCGCATAAGGGGGTGCTACCGGATGCATTATCTATCAATGTCACTATATTAGGTTGGGTGCGTCTCAGGAATTTCTTACCTTATATATATCACCAAGAATCTCTTCATGGGGGACATCTCACTCGTCTGTTTCTCATACTCAAAAGCAACATACTGAGACAAAATGAAAATTGAAACGGAACTCGGTTATATTCTGACCAAGATTGTCAGACTGACGAATCAATTCAAGCAGTATAGAATATCTAATAACTCAGAATTGGATCTGCCTAGTCTCGCCAGTAGTCCTGTGATCCCTAATAAGAGGACAGAACAAATCAATAAACTCATAGCAACATATCAGGATTCATTTGAGAGAAGTATAACTGTCAGTATTTTCTGTCAAGTTTTCGGATAGTATTGCAACTAACTTGTTATCCACCATTAGCTAATGGCAGCATTTCAGGGGGAGAAAGATATGAGAGACACGATTCATAACACGTATCGGCAGTATGAGACAGCAATGGGGAAAACTCTCAGGGAAATCGCTCTGAAAGAAAATGATATAACAAATGATCCTCTTCTTTACTCGAAGTCCACAGATGCATTTAGTCTGAACAGCTGTATTATCTCTGCCTCAGACGGTGACACTTCTTCAAATGTATCTTTCTTTGATTCTTCATTCCCTACTTACACTAATGATGAGAATGAGTCTGAATCGCAAGGTGCATTAATACTTCCCTCAAAGAAAAAGCGCACATATATCCCCAAGGAATCACGGGATTTCTTGGAAGCTGCTTTCCAGAGGAAGAGGTCGCCTAACAGTAAAGAGCGGAAGATCATTGCTCAGAAGTGTGGGCTCACTCCAATTCAAGTTCGAATTTGGTTCACAAACAAGCGCATTCGGTCTAAGTAGAATTGATCAAAAGATTTTTCTATGTGTTAGCTCATTCTCAAACCATCTATCTATTGATACAATCATTTATAATATATATCTCGTTTTATTGTTAAGCCGAATTGCAAAATTTCAAGATTTCACTCCTCATCAGGATCATCCATATAACTAAACTGCCTAATCTGTCCCAGCCTCTTTCTCGCCATGTTGAGAGCATTCTCCAACTTCAAAATCTCAACCTGTTGCTCCATCTCAGCCGTCTTGTTCTCGTGCAACGACAACTTGGAATAATCAACACTCTCCCCATTGACCCCACTCCTCTTGTCCAAAATATCCTTAACCTGAACAACAAGCGAACGGCACGCGCTTGTCACCGCCTTGCTGGCGCTCTCCAGCTTGTCGTGCGTCTTGCTCATCAACGAAGCCTTCACTCTCGATGCGGCAACCAGCTGCGCCGTGGACGCAGCAACCTCGTTGGACGCAACAATAAGCTCCTCTGGCGTATTGGTGTTCGACAGCACACCATCCGCCATGCGGATCATCACGTTCGTCGAATACGCAACGCTCTTGGCTGCAGACACAAGTCCCTCCGTCCACTTGTTGTGCTTCTTGTAGAACGAGGTGCGCGAGTTGGATCCCCGGCCCTCGTTGACAATCTCCTGCTGCGACTCGGTGGCGGCTGCAATCAGGAGCGCAATCGCGTTGGTCACCGCTATGGCCGCAGCCAAAATCGCCTTGTTTATTTCGTGGTCAATTGCAGACACGCTCGCATCCACCGGCCTCTGCAGCAGACCCGTAAGGTGTGCAGATGCAGACGCAATGGCCTGTGCAGCACTCTGCATCTCCTTGTCCACCACGTCTCCAAGGTCCCCGCCATTTTGTGTAAGCTTCATTGATCTTGTTGGGCTGATTGCCTCCACGAGCTGCAAAAGCGTCTGCAACACCTCCTGCACGTCCAAATTCCCATTGATCACCTTGTCTGTCTTGTCATCATCAGAAAGGCCCGTCAGATTAGAGGACAAGAGATTTTCCAGGAATAATTCCGCCAGCGATGCAGAATCACGTGCCGTGTTGACCAAGTCATCAGCGAAATCATCTGACTTGGCCAACCTCGTGACTCCCTTGGTGTTTAGCAGAACATCGCTCACCGCCGTTGTCAAATTGGTGATGGTGTCAATCACAGCAACGTGGTCTCCACTGGGCCCATCTGCAATGAAATTGTTGAATGCAGTGGCAAACTCGGTAGACAGATTGGATGCCTTCTCGATGACCGACGACAAATACTCGGGCGACGAGTTCTGGTTGCCTGCCTGCATGGGAGAGTCCAACTCGTACACCGCGTCCTGAATACGCGCAATGCCACTTTTGAGAATAGCATCAATCAGCCCAACAAGCTTGTTCACATGCTCCTTCAATACAACGTCAATCTGCTCGTCAATCGCAGCGTCGTTCTCCTCCATAGTGCGGTGCAGCACCTCCACCTCTCGCTCCTTCTGCTGCAGCTGCTGTTCCAACGCGCTCGCCCTCTCGGGACTAATCCCACTAACACTAAGCCCCTTGAGCTTCTCCTCAAGCTCCTCCACCTCTCTGTTATGCTGTGCAAATATTGCAGACAAGTTCGACGACTGCGACCTCTCTGTGGTGGCCAGCTTGTCCTCGAGCTCTCTGACCTGCGCCTCCAGCTTTTCAATCTCATTGTTCTTGCCGCCCCTCAGCCTATCAAGATCAAGCCTGGCCCTGTCTCTCTCTCTAATCAAATCCGCAAGCTCGATGTTCTTTGACTTGACATCCTTCTCCAACCGCTCACGGCGCTCAATAGCCTCTTGTGCGCTGCTTGCTTTTTGCTGCGACTTTTTGTACTTGGCCAAAAGGTTCAAATGCTCTTGTCTCAGCTGTGAGTACAACTTGGCCAGGCTCTCATACTTGCTCTTCCATGCACTCACCTGCTCCTGCAGTGACGCAAGCTGCTCCTCCTTGTTAGCAAGCTGCATGGTGGCGCTCTGCGTCGTTTGTGCAATCTCTCCCTCCAGCGCTTTGACACGCTGGTCATATTGCTCAAGCATAAGCTGGTCACGGTCATATTGCCCCCTCAATGCAAGAAGGTCCCTCTCCAGCTCGCTTACGCGCCCTTGCACTTGGCGCGCCATTTGGTCCTGCACAAGCTGCTCTTGGGCTAAACGCTGTTGCTCCTGCTGCTGCTGTTGTTGCTGCTGCCAAAATTGCTGCTGCTGCTGTTGTTGTTGTTGGAGCTCAAGCAGTTGGCGCTGCCTCTCCTCCTCCAGCTGCCTTTGTTCCAACTCGAACCGTGCCGTCTCCTCTTTGGCCTCGTTGGTCCAGTAGTCGGCACCAATGTCGGGCTCAGTAAGCCTGGGCTCCGACTCGGGCCTAACGGGACGAATCTGAGGTGCCATCCCAATGGTGTCTTCATCCTCTGCAAGCAGATCGGGAGCCTCCAGCGGCAGCTTGGGGATCGTGACAAGCGAGTTCAAATACTTGATTGAGCTGCAGTCCGCATAAAACTCAAACAGCCTCGCGAACTGCGCGTTAAACCGCTGTCTCAGGGGTTCCAGCGCCTCCTCGTCCCCAGTGGTTTTATGCATTGCACGCAGCATCGAGGTGAGAAACTTGTAGATCCCATACGACTCCGCAATAAGTGGCACCAATGCAGCAATCCTGCACTCCGTAGACCGCGAGTGCGAGATAGACGCAAACACAAGCCTCTGAAAGTCATCCATTGCATCCTGCAGTCCAAGCAGGTCCATGATGGCCTCGTACCCCTCATTGGGGTCACTCACCATCCTCAAAGACACATACTCCTCATACTCAAACGTTCCGTTGAACCCGCGGTGATCCCTGTGGAAGTCAACTTTGCGCAATAGGAACCCAACATACTCCCTGATCAGAGTCCCGTAGTCCTTAAAGCCAACACCTGGAATCACGCGTCCAAGAGATTCAATCCAATCACGGTTACGGATACCTTCCTTGAGCGCTGTAGGGTGGCCCTCCTGCAGCACTTTGTGGATGGTGATCAAAGCCTTGAACAGCTGCACCTCGTCTGCCTGGATGGGTTGCACCTTCATGCCATTCCAAAAGGCCTTGGACGTTTTGTGGTCCCATGTCCAAACAATGCACGCTCTCACATGCTTCCGTTTGGGCGCTGTCTCGTCTGGGGAACACGCCTTCTTGATGGCTGTCTGCAAATCAGAATCAGAGCGCGACATAATGGAGGCTGGTGAGTTCTGATTTTTTTTTCAATTGATTTTCAAGCACTCAGTCATCAATCACTGAATCACTTGATATAGCCCAATGGTTTCAATAATCCGGTGTTATCCAGAGCAGCCAGTGATATTTCAGCCTCTGTGTGCGTACCCGTATGCCTGTGTGCCTTCGACTTATCTGCAATTCAAAATCAAAGTTGGAGGAAAATGAATATCAGATCCGCCCTCGACAACTCTAACTATATTTATATACCTTTCAGAGGATTGCCTAATCATTAAGAAATCCCAATTGGATCGATCCCAATTGAGTTGCACCAAATTCTGAAACGTCACTTTACCCCTGCAAGCCCCCCTCCCCTCCAGCCATCCTCCGTCCCCACCCGGAGGTGCTGTGCACTACATAGTAGCGGCACAGCCTGTGTGGCCGATGTGGTCTGTATAATCTGTACGGTCGGTCTGCACGGAACAGCACAGCCATTCTGGAGGTCAAGGATGCACAGTTGTTGCACGTATGAGTGCACGGGGGGGAGAGAACATTCAAGGGTCGTATGGAGAGTCATATGGAGAGTCGTGCGGAGAGAGTATCGTTGAGGGAGTCTGGAGTGCCTGGAGATACGCGAGTTACGTGGGCACAGCCAGATGTGTTGCGGTACGTGGGAGTGCCACCAGAATGACTGGAGTGTATCTTGGGAAAGTGAGGAACTGCTTATGTATAAACTTCCCTTGCAGAGGTCACCTTTTATTGGGATTTCACTAAATGGCCGGTCTATCTAATGCATGCACCGCCCAAGTACGCATTTAGCAGAAAAGTTATTCGTTTATATTTATCATATTTATTATATTTATTATATTTATTATATTATCATGTGAAACAAAATTGTTTTCGAGTTTACATTTTACGAGCTTACTCTATGAATTGGTCTGGATGAGATAGAGAGAAAAAAGTGTAGACTTTGAATAAACAGCTGTCGTATTCTCTTAAAAGAATATATGCTAGCATCCTTATAATAATAACTGTAGTTTATCATAATAGAACCTATCGTAGCTTATATGTGGTCTCTATGTTGGCTCACTTATAACGTCATGGTGTAGCATATTTCCTGCAAATCCAACCATAATGTCTATTCACTCGCACTTAAGAATGAATATCTATGGCCCTACTGGCTTTTGCACCACAAAGAAAAGGCATACCAACCATTGCGGTAATCAGCTTGATGGTAGGTAGCCGAAGTGGTAGCATTGGCAGCGCCTTTTAAGTGTGCGACTCATTTTGTGTGTGCATCCCATTTTGAGAGCATCCCATTTTGAGAGCATCCCATCCTCCACCTTCTTTTAAGAGAGAGAGAGGAGTGCCTCCCCACCTTCTCTTGCTGCCCCTTCCTGGTTACCCGTCCCTTGATAGCACAAAGGTCACGCCTACGCATGGTTTATGCTCACGCCTTCAAAGGTTCTGTTCTTTTTTCCCCTGCCACATCCACAGAGTGTTGCCTACATATCAACACGGTTGACCTGAGCAGTGAGATATAAATAAATAATCCTCCCATCTTTATACATCGCCCTCTTTTATTGGAATCTTCCACATACGGACATTTTATGACTTCTATCGAAAACCTCAAATCATTTGGTAAGTATCGAACAACTCCAAGTGGTGGTAGCGGCGTTTGCGGCTAGTTTTGCCTGGCAATAGTGACGCCTATTCTTGAGGCTGTGGCGTGTACAGCACACAGTTTAGACTATAAGGGTAAATTGCCATGACAGGACAAGGAGAAGATGACAAGGAGAAGATGACAAGGAGAAGATGACAAGGGGGACATGAAAAGACACATACGACCAAAGTATATATTACGAATATTTCAGCATTGTTTGCTTTCAGTTGGTATTATTTAACAGTCTCATTTCATGTTATGCCTAATGAGGCTGCTCGGTGTGCTGTTGCTGTATACCTACTGAGTGCTACCCACTGTGCTTCTCAGTCCTCTAGTATAAGGAAGTATCGCCTTATAGACATATCCTTTCGAAGCTAGTCTACTAGCGTCATTGGTGCTTGTCAATACGGGACGAGGGTCTTCTGATCAAGTGATGTATCAAATGTCGTAGGTGTCATGACTCGCCATTGATACTGAACTGCCTTGCTCTTTGATATTCTTGTATCTCTTTGATCTCTTTGTGCCATGTGTGTGTGGTTTGTTGGCCCATCTACCCTTGTCGCTTAACTATCGTTTTATCGTTTTGTCTGCTCTTTCATTGACTTGCTTTTCCTACTAGTCATACTAACAATTTAGACCCATTCGCCGACACTGGGGACGACGATACCCAGAAAACGAATTACATCCATATCCGTATTCAACAGAGAAATGGTAAAAAGACACTGACCACCGTTCAGGGTGTTCCTGATGAGTATGATCTGAAGAAGATCCTCAAGGTTCTGAAGAAGGACTTTGCCTGCAACGGTAATATCGTCAAGGATGAAGAGCTTGGACAGGTGATTCAGCTTCAGGGTGACCAGAGACTTAAGGTTATGGAGTTTCTCACCACCCAGCTTGGTCTCCAGAAGAAGAACATCAAGATCCACGGTTTCTAAGCACCGTCACATGTGACAATATCCATGATGCATGTGGACGTGGCATGGTATGCTATTTGATTATGCAGAATCTATATGCATGCCTGTGTGCTTACAAGTATTACGCTATGTGTCACTTTGTGTGAGGATGTTGTTCTCGATTAGGGAGTATGGTGTCTCCCAACTGTATATGGGTGACATATCACAAGCTTTATTTTGCTCTCTTTTCTGCTATTTATTGGTGGATGCTACTGCTACTCACTGTGTAGTTGCACATAGTAACTAACGCTACAATAAATGATATCGCTTAAATTAGAGAATACTGTACTACAAAACCAATCCAGTGTAAATGTGTCTCTATTTTTTTTTATCTCATCTCGCAAACGCCTAAATGTGCTCCTATTCTTCTTATCTTGTTCCCTCTTCCATCATTTTGACTGGTTCTTCATTCATCTTTGCCCACATAATGTGATGCTATCTCTTTTTATGCCTTGTCTGCCTGAGCCGCTAATCCTCATCTCTTGTCGCTGTCTCTTGTTGCTGTCTCTTGTCCCTCTCTCCCCTCTTGTCTCCCCCACTGATCTTGTATATGTACCCTACATGCACGTTGGCATTAGCGCAATTGGCGCATTCCCCTCTTTGCATTTGTGTCTTTATTCAATTGCCTTCCAAAATATTCCATGAGATTCTGTGACCTCTGTCTATATATATAATCCATGTGATTCTCCAATGTACCCTGGCTTCTACGGCTTCTACGCTCTTGTCTTGTCTTTGTTTGTCCTCTCTGCAATATATAAGGCTTACGCGACCCCCTCCTCATCTCACTTTGTAACCATTTTGGTAGTGACGCAATTAGCTCATCGCGATGATGTGTAAACACTCTCATAAAATATGCTGTAGCCATCTGCCTATGCACACATACACTGTGTAATTGAATATATAGGTGTATGTAATTGTATAGAAGCGATAAGCGATAGGCGGTGACTGGAGGACAACCAGCAAACGGTGACAGAGATACAAGGAATTAGCTATAAACTACGCTTTTGTTGGAATATCCACTCCTGTTATTATTATACACTCATTGTTTTTGATCGAGATTATTTTCATTCCCACCATACTTATCCACTCTGTATTATTTTTCATCTCTTTTTGTACTTACTTCTCGAGATGCCAAGTGATTTGAATCTAAAAAAATCATGGCATCCAAAGCTGATGAAGAACCAGTCAAAAGTATGGGAGAGAGAACAAGATGCATTGCAAGAGCACAAAAAGATCCAGGAGCGTCAGAAGGAATTTCTTAGAGAGAGAGAGAAGAAGGAACTGTTAGACTTGCAAAGGGCGAGGAACCCCGGATTTGTGGCGAAGGATAAAGTAGACTGGATGTATGAAGGGGGCGCGACAGCTGGAGGTATTGCTAAGGGGAGTGAGCAGTCAAGCGCGACAAACACGAGTGGTGGGTCGGCTGTGGGTGGCAATGAGGAATATTTGCTTGGAAAGAAGAGGATAGATGGATTGATCTTGGGGCAGCAGAGATCAGGTGTGGAGGAACAGGCGCGGATGGATAAAGTGTTTGGGGTCGGTGCTGTTCCCAAGGAACAGGGTGATGACACAGGGGCATCACTTGATCCAAACGATCCCATGTATAGATTTCAAGTGGAGAAGGATAGGAGATTGGAGCTGGGGAGGCGGGCGGAGGAGCTGAGGAGGCGTGAGCGAGAGATTTCGAGGAGAGAGAGGGAGTATAGAGAAGACAGGGGAAGCTGGCAGAGAGAGCATAGAGAGGGCAGAGAATACAGAGGGTCCAGAGATTCGAGGGACACAAAGGAAAGAGATGGTGGGAATAGGGAGGGGAGAGATAGAAGAAGTGTGCATAGAGACAGTAGGGAGGATAGGCACAGAGAGAGAGACAGAGAGGAGAGAGGCAGAGAGAGATACAGTAGAGAGAGAGACAGTAGGGAGAGATACAGAGAGGAGAGAGACAGTAGGGAGGATAGGCACAGAGAGAGAGACAGTAGGGAGGGGGACAGTAGGGAGGATGAGCACAGAGAGAGATACAGTAGGGAGAGAGGGAGTAGGGAGGATGGGTACAGAGAGGAGAGAGAGAGTAGGGAGGATAGGCACAGAGAGAGGTATAGGGAGGATAGGCACAGAGAGAGGTATAGGGAGGAGAGGTATAGGAAGAGCCACCGAAGTCCTAAAAGTCACATGCATAGAGATGAGCGTCAAGACACAGAAGAGAGTGAGGGGAGCTATAAAGGAGAGAACGTTCTGGAAAGAAATTGAGGAGGAAATGCACTAACACGAGATGGGCGTACACAGAGAGAAAACAAGCATCTCGCGCATAAAGGTTCCAAAACATACAGGAGCCAATGAGACAAGCAGAACACATACTAACCCGTGCCCTGTTTATCCCACTTATTTGCGTCTCGATAAGGGGAACCCAACAAGATCAATTTGATAAGTAAGCATATACAAGCACATGCAAGTGTATACATTGTAGCATATACATTGTAGCATATACATTGTAGTATACACAAACACTCTTAGTGGCGAAATAGCAACCCCCATCAGATGAACCCCCCCTTTTTCTCCCAACCAGAATACCACGCGCTGACATCACCACCTAAAGCCTCCAAGAAACCTGTTTCAACACCGGCCCCCCTTTTCCTCTTATGAGTATCCAAAACCCTCAACCTCTGAGGATCATTCCATTTAAATCGTTTCGTAATAAATAGCAACTTCCCATTCGGAAACCATTTGAATAACATCCACCAGTCTCGGCTAGTCTTCACCAACTTTTCCCTTTCGCAGAACGCGTCATTGGAGCTTGGTGGAGGATCAACCAATGCCGATTGCCCATACTCCAGAATACCTCTGTGAAGAGAAATCACCTGGTCTCTAAGGAGTGTAGCCGGCGCAGGCTTTCCGCTCCTATCGGACTTGTCGGGTTTGCCAGGTGTAATGCGAGAGAATAAGCTGGCGTTATCACCGGAAACAATTCTGATTGGATTTAAAAAGTTGAATGGCGATACTGCAGGTGGAGCTGCATTAGTGCCAATACCTGCACTTGAGCCTGCATTCACTATGCCCTCACCTGCATTAACTATGCCTTCACCTGCATTAGCGCCATTCCCCACAAAAGCATTAGAAGGTTCCTCCACATTGGGAATCGATGTATAATATGAGTCATGAGGATCATAAACCATATAATAGAATGAAGCGCTATTTGATGAATTGCTCCTATTATGTGTGGTGCTTGGTAGATCACACAAGTAGAGGCTGTAGATTTCATTTAGCCGTCCAGAGAGACCGTAATAAGTGGAGGGGATCTTCAACTCAGGCGTTTCTTTATATATCATAATAAACAGGATACTGGATATTTCATACATCACTAAACTGTATGGGGATACGGTATTTTCATCCTTTCTGGATAAATAGATGGTTTTTGAGGTTATTGTAGAGAGGTTTCCTGATAGCCCGATAAGAAATTTTCCATCCTCCCCTCCAGCAGAACTTGACCCCCTAGCAGAACTTGATCCTCTGATGGATACCCCTGTGGAGCTTATTGAACCTCCAGAGTTTACTCTACTAGAAGAATCTGCCTCTGGTTCAGCAACCCCACTCCAGTTGAACGGGTTCAGCGCACTCCCTACAGTTTGCAGAGTTCCCACTGTTGTGTTGATTCCTGTAATTCCGGCGTTTAAGCTTGAAACGGTGGCATTTACGCCCAACGCAACGCCATTTGTTATCGAGGTTCCCAGTGCAGAAAGAGTTCCCAATGGGGAAAGCGCTCCAAAAGAGGAATCGTTTGTATTTATGGGGGTAGATGAAGCCAAGGCATCAGTGTTACAAATATTATCTACATTATCCCTCTGAAGGGTCTCCTCATTTAAACTACTCTTGCTATCAAGTTCCTCTATATACTGCAACAGTGTATTGATGGAGTCCTTGGCAAAAGGGGACTGGGGATTATCCCACAGTACTCCGTAATCCTCACAACTGTTGCGTTCCCTGCTTTGCACGACACAATCCAGGAGCCCTGAATTGCTGAAAAGCTCCTCCTGCAGCTTAATTTCAAGGTTGTCTTTAAATCCAGGAGGTGCATTGATGCTGGACTTTCTACAGCCGTCTAACAGGGACAGAATGCCATTGCCAGAGATGTCGATGCTCTCGTTATGCCACCTTGCAACCAGCCAATTGGTCCACCAATCCTCTAGCTGGGCTTGAAACTCGCTTCTACTCTTGGTACGTAAATTATCTACAAAGCTGGCATGCAAAAGTCTAAATAACTTGTACCCAAGGGACACCTGGGCCAAAAGGTAGTGTGGGGGGGGCAGTTTCCACCCCAAGTAGCGTTTCTGGGAGGAGCCCCCACCGATGTCGTAGCCGAAGTTAAAACATAAAACTATATAGAATGGGGCATCTTCGCCCTCTCCCCTCGCTATTACCGTCCTCGTCCTCTCGGTATCGATGTGGGATATACGGCCTGACCCCGTGAACGTTGCTGAAAAGGCGTCGATTCCTTGCACGATTCCAACGATTTTGGACTTTTCAAACGCTGATGTGTGAAGGCGTTGGAAGTTTATATACGTTAGGATCTGGTTCGTGAGGTTACCCTCGTCGTTGCTCTCGCTGGGCCCCGAGGTAGAGGCATCTGTGGGGTCATCTGTAGCTAACGAAGGCAATTCAGGGGAAAATATTATAAAATATGACAACTCTGGAGGCACCATCGTTAAGTAGAGTTCCAATTGTGTGGATACGCCTGTTGTACAGTATAATTATGAAAGTGGGGACGTTTCGAGAAGCGACTGGTCACGTGAGGCGTTGGGTGGGGTGTGGGGGAGAGGTGTGTGGGGGGTGTCTGTGTGTGGGTGCGTGGGAATGCAAGCGTGTGGGTGTATAGGTGGTGAGTTTCAATAGCCTGAACAATTCCAGGGCTGCTTGAAACTTCAACTAGTGCAAATTAATCGCGTGTATACCGATTTAGCGATTATGTCGTCTCGCCAATATATCCAGAGTTGTACAGAAATGTAGTGTATTAATCAATGTCTCTATTAGTATTGTTAGTGTACTGAGTGATTTCCTCATTGGTCTCTACGTAGTTTTGTTCACACGGATGATCTGTGCACGACTAAACATAGGCAGGATCCCACTGGATGATTAGTGCACGACAAAAGCAGGACTTCTTTTAATGATCAGTGCACGACTCAAAATGATTCTATTTAATGATTAGTGCACGACTCAAACTGATTCTATCGCATGATTAGTGCACGACACAGGCAGGACTCCACTGGGTTGATACCCCCTCCCCACTATGTGCACCCCCCAATTGAAAACGTCGGACAAAAAGATACAGGCAAGATGATGAGATACAGTGATCAGAGAGGCGATATAGAATGCAAGTGTAGCTTTTAGGTGTATCGTATATACAAGCGTTGTATGTTTATTGTGTGTGTGCTGTCTATACACACATAGCTAAGTAGGCCATATTAATCACTAGCACATCGTGTCTAACACAGCTGGTGACAGTGTGTGCAACACATTCAACTCACTGGCAAATAGACAAGGCAGCATTGGTTTCTCCGTCTGTGGATCGCCACTGCTCAGATATAAGGATTGAAAAGTTGTACTTGTTCATTCCTTGCTCGCATATTGAGGCTTGCATCATAGTGCATTGCATTAGCGACTTTTCCCAGTTATGGTTCTAGCAGATCTTGGTAGGCGCATCAACGCCGCGGTCAACGACGTGACCCGCGCTAGCGTGGTTGATGCGGATTCGATCAATGCAATGCTCAAGGAG
Source organism: Kuraishia ogatae (assembly GCA_003706285.3). Taxonomy (NCBI): domain Eukaryota; kingdom Fungi; phylum Ascomycota; class Pichiomycetes; order Pichiales; family Pichiaceae; genus Kuraishia; species Kuraishia ogatae. The sequence continues at coordinate 354,212 of PPKV03000004.1, forward strand.
ATATGCAATGCGCTTTTAGAAAGCGACGTGAGCATTAGGCTGGTTTCGAGGCTGCGCGAAAAGATTAAAAAAACAATTGACGCTGAGGAGAACAAGGCAAACAAGAAGAAGGTGATCCAAAAGGCAGTTTTTGATGAGCTGTGCGAGTTGGTGGACTGCAAAGGGATCGAGCCATACAAGCCAAAGAAAAAACAGACAAACATCATCATGTTTGTGGGTCTACAGGGAGCCGGTAAAACCACCACCTGCACAAAGTTGGCGGTGTACTATCAGAGGCGCGGGTTCAAAGTGGGCCTTGTTTGTGCAGATACGTTTAGGGCCGGTGCGTTTGACCAGCTGAAGCAGAACGCGACAAAGGCAAAGATTCCCTATTACGGCTCGTACACGGAAACGGACCCGGTGAAAGTTTCTTTTGATGGTGTGGAGAAGTTTAAAAAGGAAAAGTTTGAGATTATCATTGTGGATACATCCGGAAGGCACAGACAGGAGACCGAACTGTTTGCAGAAATGGTGCAGATTGGCGAAGCTGTGCAGCCAAACCAGACTATAATGGTGCTTGACGCATCGATCGGGCAGGCTGCAGAGGCGCAGTCGAAAGCGTTCAAGGAGTCGTCAAATTTCGGAGCGATCATTCTCACGAAAATGGATGGCCATGCAAGGGGAGGTGGTGCCATCAGTGCAGTTGCAGCTACCCAGACCCCTATTGCCTTCATCGGCACAGGTGAGCATGTGCATGACCTGGAGACGTTTTCGCCAAAGCAGTTTGTGTCCAAGTTGCTCGGCATTGGCGACATACAGGGTCTGATGGAGCATGTGCAGTCGCTCAACCTAGATCAGAAGGACACTATGAAGAACTTTTCTGAAGGTCGTTTTACACTCAACGATTTCCAAACTCAGCTCAACAACATCATGAAGATGGGTCCACTTAGCAAGCTTGCTGGTATGCTGCCTGGTGGGATGGGGCAGATGATGAACCAGGTGGGAGAGGAGGAGGCATCGAAGAGGCTCAAGCGCATGATCTATATTATGGACAGTATGACCAAACAAGAGTTGGCAAGCGACGGCAAGGTGTTTGTGGAGGAGCCCGAGAGGATTGTGCGTGTTGCGCGTGGCAGCGGCACGTCAGTTACGGAGGTGGAGGTTGTACTAATGCAGCAGCGCATGATGGCTAGAATGGCGGGTGCCACAAAGGGGTTGATGGGTGGTGCGGGGGGTGCTAATGGGGTACCAGGCGCTGCAGGAGGTGCAGGCAATAGGTTTAGTCCAGCCAATATTTCTAGGGTCCTGAGCCAGCTTAGAAGCAATCCGGGTATGATGAACAACATGATGAATATGTTTGGCGGCATGGGGGGTGCAGGAGGCATGCCTGACATGGGCAGTATGTTTCCCAATGGGATGCCATCGCAGCAGGATATTGCAGGTATGATGAACAATCCTCAAATGCAGCAAATGATGAAGCAGTTTGGGATGTAAAGGTGCTGATGATTAACAATAAATTTGCATTATAAGTGTTGTGAGGCATAAATTTCATCATAAGTATTATAAAAGCATAAATTTCATCATAATATTATTGTAAAACATCATAAGCTGAACCGTAAATAAATCATCAACTTGCATTATAGGGTTTCCTGTATCATCCTTAGTTGATGCCAGTCTATTCTGCTTGTCTTGTTCTTGTCTTGTTTGTGTAATCCTTCCCTTGTTCCTCTTTGTTCTTGCTTGTTTAGTTCATGCATCACTTCTAGCGCACCAGAATCACATGCATGAGTTGAACAGTGCACAAGTAGGATCATGAAATACGCCCATTAAAACGTGTTCCCACCGCAACACCATCTTACAAGAATATTTATAAAATTGAATACTCCTTACCGATAATAGCAAGATGTGTATTCCAAATATCCCAAACTCAACTATCTATTCCAGGCGGTAACTCTTATGCCATAAATGGGTGTTGCACTAAAATGTCCATAGTTTACCTCGCTTAGTTAATCTCGCATAGTTAACCTCGCATAGTTAACCTCGCATAGTTAACCTCGCATAGTTAACCTCCACACACCTCTACAGAATGCCTCAGTAGCACAAGTAACCTTGGCTGTGTGTGTGAAGCGTACACGTAGCAAACGTAGCAAGACGAAAACACACCAAAGCAAGTTAACCTTGCGGCTTTTATTACATCTCCATACACGGAATAGCAGTTACTCCACCTATACTCCACCTAGATAGCCCCACTTGATACAACTACTTGATACAACTACTCGACACCCCACCAACACCCCACCATCACCCCACCATCACCTCATACCCATCAGCGTCTACAGCCCCACCCCATTTCCAATGACCGAACAGGCAATCTTGTTAGACAAAATTGCACTTGCAGTCGCTAGTGGTGTATTTACACTTTTCCCCTTTGTCAACCCCATCTACATTACGTATCTGCTAATGCTAATTACCGCAGTGACTCTTGTGGTAATTGGAAGTTATGCAACGGTTGAACAGCCCGAAAACGCGCTAAGTCCCAACAAGAGCCACCCCCTGTTTGACCCCTCAGACAAGGACAAAACTGCAAATGAAGACACAGCTATCGGTGAGGCTCATGCGTTGGCAATGCCCCTTTTGGGAGGCGCTCTCCTAGTGGGTTTGTACTATGCATTGACCCATATGGACCTCGAGTCCTTGATACACTATTTAACACGTTTCTTGTTGCTGGTGAGCATCAACGCCAACGCCAGCACCATCGCCTACTACATAAAATCTGCTAGCCGTTTAGCATGTTTTTACATGCACAAGAACCCCTTGGCATACATTAGCCGCTACTCCCTCACCATCGCAACCGACCCTGAGGTGCATCCTGCAGGGTTCGAAGAGCACTATAATCTGCCGGACCATACGGAGGATCTGCGGGTCCTAAAGGAGGAAAAGCTTATTTCCAACCGTATGCCGATCCCGGTAAAACACCAGCTATTCAACCTCTACTTCTCTTCAGCAGAACTCTATGCTTTCCCAGCGGGGTTGTTGTTGACGGTGGTGTTCTGGAACTATGGCGGAGGCCATAATTGGATCCTCAACAATATGGTGGGCGCCAACTTCGCTGTTTTTGGCATCATGTCGTCGAGGATCGCCAACTTTAGAACAGGGTTTATAGTGCTTTTGGGTTTGTTTGTATATGATATCTACTTTGTTTTCTTCACGAATGTAATGGTAACTGTGGCAACGCAGGTCGATATCCCCATTAAGCTGGAAATCCCAAGCGCCCCTGCCCCGATTTCCCCTGGTGACATAAAAACTTTGCCAATGAGCATACTGGGATTAGGGGATATCGTTGTTCCGGGCATATTTATATCACTGTGTTTGAGGTTTGACGTATGGAATTTCCATCAGGGCCATCCAGACACTGAGTTCCACCTTAACCAACGGCTCTCTAAGCCTTATTTCATCGCTGCCATTGTTGGCTACACTGTAGGGTTGGTGCAGACGATGGGGTTTCTCCATTTCTACAGACATGGACAGCCCGCTCTTCTTTATATCTGTCCCTCTGTTGTAGTTTCTGTTTTGGGGGTGGCATGCGCCAGAGGCGAGGTGTTTGCGCTGATGAAATATAGTGAGAAAAAGGGAGAGGATGAGACTGAAAGAGCTGGACAGGCTAGTTGTGTAGTTGTTTCTGAGGGGACGATGTTTTTGCTGGGTGAAATAGGAGAAGAGGATGAGGAGGATGAAGAGGATAGCGATTGGGTGGGGGAGGAGGAGGGGGAGGGAGACGAAGAGGAGTATGAGGAGTATGAGGAGTATGAGGAGTATGAGAAGGAGGGAGAGGATTAGAATTATCGAATTATCTTATAATTAAAATAGAGAGAAATGTTGAACTGTCTATACATATGGAGAGACAGAGAGAGAGAGAGAGAGAGAGATGGTTGCATATATATATATATATATATAAAAATATATATACTTCCAATTTGAATCTCAGCTGTTTATATTATCTAAATAGCGTCAGCTGTTGATCCAATTTAATGGTGGCTGTATATACTGCTTTTTGATCTCAAAAAGCCGCTTGGTACCTCCGATAATTCCCTTATCCCCGAAATATCCGATATTTGATGCTCACACTACTATCCACAACCTCCTTCCTTCCGCCTCGGAATAGCAGGGTACCCGGCCCGGGCTATGCAATACCAACCGATGAGAGATGAGGTTGATTATGTCAAATGAGGCAAAAAGTGCCACTGTTGAAACCGAATAGAAGCTGGCTTTTACTTGCATGTGTTTCTCTTACGGTTGTCACGTATAGAGTATATCGGCTATATCAGCCTCTTGTCTATTCCACTAGTGGCAAAAGGTGCATGTTCAGCTACATGGTGGTGCATTAGGCTCAACTTTAACACTACAAGACTAAACGTACAGATAGGCTAAAACTTGCAGATTGAGGTGGTGAAGTTGATTCAATTATCTACATGCATAACACGCTAAGACAACACTAAGACAACACGCCAAGACTAAACACACTAACAATACACTAACAACACACTAACAACACACTAACAACACACTAACAACACACTAACAACACACTAACAACACACTAACAACACACTAACAACACACTAAAGGACGCACCTGCATGCAAGTGTCTGGACTAGCAACGTTTCATTTTACATCAAAAAAAACCTCGACACATGTCATATCAAAATGATCCGGGGAATTCAAATATTCCAAAGCCCGATCAGCAGGGCTTCCCAATGGGATATTCTCAGCACCAACACCAAATGAATGCTTCATATCCTCATTACCGTCCATATCCTCAAGGATTGCATCCTCATTCAGGAATACCTCCAAACGGTGAGAACCTGACAATGCCAGTGTCTCCACATTTAGGCCAACTGGGCCAGCCGGGAGTGAACATTTTAAACTCACAGTCTCCTTTGTCTGTTCCTCCTCCTCCTCTTCCTCCATCTGCAGTTACCCCATATGGCCAACAGAACCAAAACCAACACATCCAACACGTGCAGCAAAACCAGCAAACCCAGCAAAACCAAACTGTGGGCTCAGAAACCTCTTCCAAACGGCGTAGAATTGCCGTTGCCTGCGATAGCTGTAGAAAGAAAAAGGTGAAATGTGATGGTGCCACTCCCTGCACCAACTGTTGTCAACTTAAAGGCGAATGTACTTATACGCACATGGGTAAAAAGAAGGTGTCACGTAGGAAAAAGGGGGGAAACGTGCATGAATTGGAAAAGCGACTGATGAAAATGGAAGGGTTGATGGAGATGCTCGTTTCGAAGCTAGGTGGAGACGATGGTGGGGATGACAGGCAGGGGAGGAAGGGGTCGCGTGGTTCTAATAAGAGGGGTTCTTCGGATTCACCGGATAGTTATGAATCTGATGATAGTGGGCCATCCGATGGAGAGATAAGTGGAGAGGTAAGTGGAGAGATAATTGGAGAGACAAGTGGATCTATTGGGAATGGAAACTTTAATCGCGGAGTTAGCAGGGTTGACGGAGATAACGGAGATCGCGGAGATAACGACGTTGATAATCCCGTAACTGATAACTTGACTCAAGGAAATGGCGTAGTTGCTGTAAATGCTCTGATCAATGAAGTTTCCAAAGTAGAAGCTTCGAATGGTGAAACCTTAAACCCAAACCTCTCTAATCCGGAAAGCATATACCCCTCTAATCCGGACACATTAAACTCCCCTAATCCAAACCCCTCAAACCCAGCATACGCTTCCTCAACGCTCTCCATTCCCATCCCAACCGGTAAAAGTGGACCCACAAACGTGGAGAAATACTTTGGCGACTACACAACCTTCTCCATCTTCTCGCAGAGAGGGATGTTATGGGTAGCCAGCAAGATGAAGAACCCTGCAATCCTCAGCTACTTCTTCAAATACCACAGAAAGGCAAGCGAAGTGGAATACCAATCGCTGGCTTTATGGGTAGAGCCAATAGACAAAGATAAACTGTACAGTTTTCCACCAAGGGAGATCACAAACTACCTGTTGGATCTCATGTTTAGCTTTCCCTGTGGTAATATGATTGGAGGAAACAAAGAGGTGCTTCTTGAGTTGTTTGATAGATACAACAGGCTAAGGGATAGTGTTATCAAAAGTAAAGTGGGCTCTAAAGATAATGAGCACTCAGCTGTACTGGAGGAGTCGCTCAAAGGAACCTCGCTAACCGGAAACGCTCCAAAACCCTCAAAACCCTCCCTATCTGGAAAACCTCCCGTATCCGGAAAACCCCAAAAACCCTTCCCTTCCCGACTACAGGGAATCCCATCCAACTTTTCATACTCTGAACTTCTCCTGATGAACACGGTAATTATGATATGTCTGGTTCTCCACAACGACCTGGGCACAAGTAACCACCCAAACGTGAGAAACGACTTGCTCACCATAGAAAAGTCGCACGAGTACGAGCAGCACCACCTGCTGAACGCCATCTTCTACTACCACCGTATCTCTGTAATCGGCGACGGTGTGACTGCAGTGGAGGCGATTCTGCTCCTCAACGCATACGCCGAGGTGTCGTTTCTCTCCCAGGCAACGTATATGCTGGCATCGACAGCGATACGACTGGCGCAGGAATTGGGCCTCCACAGGTGGGAGTCGTATGTGGGCCTCCCGGAGGAGGAGAAGGAGCGGCGGATTTCCGTCTGGTGGATGTGCTACACGGTCGATAAGGAGAGTTCGCTCAAGAGCGGCAAGCCTCCGCTGATCAACGACTCCGATATGTCCACTCCCGGGCTCAAACTGTTCCGGCACGTTTGGCCAACCTTCTCTGCGTTTACGGCAGCGGACCGCGAGACCCGCAACAGAGTCACCTCGTCGGTTTTGGAGCACCTGCTCTACCAGGAGCCCAAGATTGGCGACCTCGAGATGTATTTGAGCGTGGATATGGCGATCGTTGTGAGTAAAACGTACGACGAGCTGTTTAGGGCGACTGCGTTGGTGGGCAAGTCGAAAGAGGAGATCTATTCAAAGATTGAGATGCTCCTTGCTGAGCTGGAGGAGTGGCGTATTCGTATTCCAAGGGAGATCAGGCCCGGTTACGGGGTGAAGATTGATCTGTCGAGGCTCAGAGAGAGGTTTGGGTGTGAGTATGAGATGTTTTGCGGGTATATGGTGACTGCGCTGCATTATAAGTATTTTTTCCTGTTGATGCTTATTACGAGGGTGTCGGCAAAGGCGTCATTAGGTGAGGATGGTTGTATTCATCCTGGACTGTTGGAGGGGTATGGGAAAACCGGAAACGATGGGAAAACCGGAAACTCGTACAGCGAAGATGAAAAACATAGCCGTATCAGTAGCCTGCCACCACAACAGCAGTGCCTGTTTGCAGCAAGGGAAATTCTACACATGACTTTATCCTCCGGCCAGATGGGTGTCTACTTCAACAACTGGATCCTCTACTATCCTTTCAGTGCGTTCCTGACTCTCTTTGGCGGAAGGCTGCAGCATATGAAGGATTCAGACCCTGATATTATACGTAGCGATGTCGCGTTGATGCTTGCGAGCTCTACAAAGTACTTTTCAAAGGTGAGGTTTGGTATCGTTGACAAGTGTGAGAAGCTGCTGCTTATTAGACATCTACTGTATATACTCGTAGAGGCGTTAGGAGCTGGTGGAATAGAGGTGGAGGTGTCTGAGTTGGATGATTTGAGGCGTGAGCTGGAGGAGAATGGGATCAGCACCGTTGGTGAGGCCAGTGGGGCCAATGGGAATCCCAAGGGCCAGGCTAATAAATCGAGCCTTTCCAACCTGGTGAGCGGGAATGGCAATGGGGGTGGAACCGGAAATGGAACCGGAAATGAAACCGCAAATGGAAATGGGGGTGGAACCGGAAACGTGTCCGGAAATGGAGATGGAACCCGCCAGTCCCGAGGTGGCCAGTTCCGAGGTGGGCGTAAATCAAAGCAATACGCCTACCATTCAGCCTCCTCTATCTTACCCCCTTCTCTCAAAATGTCCCTTGGAAATTTAGGAAGTGCCTCATCTGAAGCTTGCTTTCCGTCTGGGTCAGCCTCCTCCAACTCGCCTCTTTCCAGTCTCATCAATAGCCATTCTTCTCACACCTCTGTTGACTCCAACGGAGCTTCTGGAATGTCTAGTGATCACACCCCTCAACAGGCATCCACTCCTTCAGCATACGCGGGCCATCCCGGAAACCTCCTCCAATCAGGACAACCCCTCCAATCAGGACAACCCCTCCAATCAGGACAACCCCTCCAATCAGAACCCCCCCAATCAGGACAATTCGTATCCACTTGCACTTCAGACTCTCCGTCTTCCACTTCCTCATTCAACTCTCCCTATCATTTCCTCAACAACTCAAGGGCCCTAGGGGAAATGGATATCAGGGGTTTGAATAACCTCGTTGGCGTGCCATATGATGAGTATCACGATAGTAATTTTCTGTTTCAGAACATGTTTAATCTGCCCAACTTCCTTGTGGATGCTATGGATGCACCGCCAGCTTTTGGTGAAGCCAATTTTGGTGTTGATGAAACAACTACTTTTCCTCAATAGTTACATAAGACTCCATTATATGTCATATTCTATAGCTGTTCCGATACACAATGTTCTATATGTCTTTGATACATCATCTATTTATCTCTACAACTTGTGACTTAATCTAAAGCTCTTCTCTTCAACTAACAAATCAACCCCCCGATTGGCCATGCCAAACCCCGCCTGGTACCCATACCCTCCAGCACCATAGTTATGAATAACAACCTTCCCCTCCTCCAACACCTCCTTCTCAATTCTGACACCACCATAACGAGCAGGCCTCAAACCGGCTGCAACTCTGATGATATCCAACGGACCAGCCTCCAACAGCCGCGGAAACAACTCCACGGTTCTCTTCACTATATCCTCAGTCTCATACTTAAAGGTATCACCAGTCCAGTTATCCTTTTGGAGATACCCTCCAAGGACGAGCTCGCCGCCTGAATATGGCCGTGGAATGATGTAGGTGGCATAATCTGCCCCCCATCTGAGCCTATTCTCCTCGACAAGCGGGTGTCTGACCACAACAACCTGACCTCTTTGGGCATACACCTTGGTATCGGCCACTCCGCCAAGGCTGCGGGCACCGATTCCCGTACAGTTAAACACGTATTTGGTGTTTGCGGTCAAAAAGGCCTGCGAAATATGCGACAAGGTTCTTCTGCTAAAGACAACGCCCAGTCTTTGTAGGTGGAGCTGAAGGTTCTGGAGGAAAACAGGACAGTTGAAGTTCCACGTTGTGTACTTGATACCATAGACGGCCCCCTCTGGCAACTCTGAACTCTCCAGTTCGCTGTAATCCTCTACAAAACTACGCAGAGCACACAGCTTCCTCTCCGATGGCTGGAAATCCCAAATCTCAGTGGTGGCCCTATTGGCGAGGCCCTTGGTCTCCCCGCCGATGGCAGCTTGGAGCTTGGCGAGGTTTGTGTATGTGAAGCTTTCAAACTCGATGATGTCTTCTGTATCGGGTGAAATTGCCGAAAAGTTTCCTCCCGCCCATGGAGAGGTGTAGTAGGTGGACTGGTCTCCAGGGAGGTATTGGGCGATGACGGTGACTTGCTGTGGGGTAGCAACGTCCCGCGAGAGTAGCTGGAAGGCGGTGTAGAGGCCAATGATGCCGGAGCTGAGGTGTTAGTAGGAGTAGGAGATCACATATGGCAATAGCAGATTCTACCATCATTATTTCCCACTTATACTCACCCCAGAATGACAAATTTATCTTGCGTCATTGTCTGCAAAGTGTCTCGTAAACTGCAACAGCAAGGCGTAAGGCAACAGCAAGGGTATCTCGTAGGGGTTTCTTGGCTCCTCTTTATAGTTTTTCCTAACCAGCTATACTCTGATTATATAGAAATGGCACGATTTCCAGAGGGTTTCCAATTTTATTCCACTTTGTCACTAGCACTCTGCCAGCACCCCACCAGCAACCTCATGCATAAGCCCATGCACGAGGTGCATTAGTCTAGGGGGAGACAGGGAGGAGACGCGCCAGCCATTACTAGACTAACGGCTGTTGAGTCATCTTTGTGGTTCCCTATTGCGGTAAGCATATAGGCGATGGTATGAGGCAAGAGGGCTGAGGCATGAGGCTTGAGGCATGAGGGCTGAGGGCTGAGGCATGAGGCTTGAGGCATGAGGGCATGCAGCATGGGGAACCAGATAGGCAATCAGATAGGCGACCAGACAATCCGATAAGCTGGAGACGGGGTTGGAGGAGTTGGAGGAATTGGAGGAGGATCTGGACGGCGCGAAGAATAATGTAGAAAAGTTGTGTGATTTATTAGTTGTGTGATTTATTATTCCGAAAAAGATGGCCTTTATGCGATAATGGGGGTATTGAGAGATTGGAGGGTAATGGAGCAATGGGAGCATAAGGAATAGGCGCATAAGGGATGGGAGCATGAGGAATGGGGGCATAAGCAATAGGGGCACAAGCAATAGGGGCATAAGCAATAGGGGCATAAGGAATGGTGCATGGGAGACTGGAGGGTAACCTTGATTGGCACAACTGCTGAGTGTTGTTTGTGCACGACTCATGCATGTAGTGCGTCAATTAGTTCCTTTTTGGATTATGTTGCATATCATACATAATTGTTGCCTAATACGGTAAGAGGTAAATAGAGTGAAATATGCAATTTACCATTTAGAGAGGAATAACTAGATCAACTAATGAGACTTGGACAAATCAAAGGCTCCACTGCTAATAATACTAAAGGTGCTTATACCGACACTACACTGGTTATAGTCAAACTGGTTAAACGTTATAGTCAGACTGGTTAAACGTTATAGTCAGACTGGGTATGATCAAACTGATCAAACTGGTTATAGTCAGGCTCGTATAGTCAAACTGGTTGTATTGAATAGAAGTTGACTGCCAACTGGAAGTATATTGATAGGGCAGCTACTTTATCCTTTACACCGTATTTTCTACTTATCGACACACACCCACACACCCACATACCCACACACCCACATACCCACATACCCACATACCCACACACCCACATACCCACACACATCATATTATATCCACATACTGATCGCAGCACCTTCGTCTGCATCTCATTTGCAACTCCTCATTTACATATCTTCGATTCAGCATCGTAGGCCCTGAATCTTGTTTGAATCTCATCATCAGATGTCCTCAACCGTGCCAGGAAGTTTTCTTCCTTCCCCCAAAAAAGAACATGTCCAGTTCATGGAAACCCCCTCATCTTCCATTTTTCACTTCACCCCCATTAATAATCCCCCCACAAAGACTGCAAAGAGCCTTTATCCTTCGCTAGATCCTGGCAATCATGATAGACCTGGCAAACCTGAAAGGAGCATTGCTTTGGAATCACAGCTAATAGACAAAAGAGGATTCTCCCAGAAACTGAGCAGGAGCGTTCTGGAAGAGCTCAACAGTAGAGTTGAGAGAGTCAAGCAGGCCGGTGCAAACAGTAGAGGTGATGAAAGCACCGTTGTAGTTGCACCATTAAGAAGCCGAGCCACCAAGTCACGGTACTCCATTGCCCATCGTAGTAAATTCAATAGAATGGAGAGCATCGACTCTCACTATTCTGTCAGCCGGGTCAATTCAGCTAGCTCAACTAGTTTAGCTGCATCATCCAGACTAAGAGACCCAAAGTCCAACAAAGAAAATAATCGTCCTGGAAGTGGCATGATGAGTCGTAAACTGGTTGAAGAGGGAACCTCTCACCACAGCAGCGTATCGGGGATATCGGGTGGAAAGCATAGTGCAGTCCAAATGGGAGGGGCTACGAAAAGGAGAAGAACCAATATGGGCCATGCAGAAGAAGTGTATAACAATAAAAGTCAAAATAACATTCCACAGAGTTCTTCAACTCTTGTTTCAAGGTTGAACACAATGAGAGAGGCTAACAAACCCAACAGCCCATTGAGAAATAGCCCACTGAGAAATAGCCCACTGAGAAATAGCCCACTGAGAAATAGCCCACTGAGAAATCTTCTGCAGTTGAGATCTCCCTCTTCCAAGATTCCAAACAGCGATTCTCAGCAGAATCTCTTTTCGAGATTAGTTTCTTCTAATTCTAGAGGAGATCTCAGTGAGTTTACCAGGCAGAGGGAGCAGAAGGCGCAGAAGAAGGAGTGCGTCAGATCAACCACCATGACATGTTGTCCAAAAATAGAACAGTCTTCTCATTCGGGAATCACCAGATCGGTAACGATGAAAACTATGAGTACAAGAGTACAGCGAGCAGATCCTTCAAAAGTATCCACTTCTAGGATGCTGAGGTCGGGGTCTCTGCAGACTTTGAAGCCATTGGATAAGAGAGAAGGTGATGCATTGAGGGCATCTAAAAAGGCATGGAGGTGATGTGAATACCATATGAAGAGGTAGCTTAACATAGAGGTTCTGTGACTACTTGGTATGTCATTTATAGATGGATGTTTTGTCTTGAAATCGATTAATATAACCGCTTATGTTGTAATCCGTTTAATCCGTTTAATCCGTTTAATTCGTTTAATCCGTTTTATCCCGTTTAATCCGTTTAATTCGTTTAATCCGTTTAATCCCGTTTTATCCCGTTTAATCCCGTTTAATCCCGTTTAATCCCGTTTAGTCTGGTTAATCTGCTGCCCCGTCAACTCCCGCACATCTTAGCACCCTGTGTATTGCATCGCATAATGTCATTGATTATCTAATCAATACTAAATAGCTAAGCTAGCATGACAGAATAGGAATCGTCACCGATAGCCCAGAAGGGTGAGGAGAGGAGAGTATATTCTATAGTGTTGGCATTCTCAAGTCAACTATAATATTTGCTAGACACTAAATGTCTCAATTATCCGACTCAAAAGATTTAGAAACTGAAACTTGTATAATGGCTGAAAAACACCACGCGGAATTCTCCTCCTTCTCCTCCACCGACAAGCGTCTAGTGCTGCAGGAAGTGATCGAGTCGTACTCCGCCTTGGCCGGAGAAGAGACTAACTGGGTGTGTAATCTTGCAAATGCGTCATCGTTGGTGTGGCATGCGTATCACTCTTTAAGGGTGCCGGTGAACTGGGCCGGTTTCTACGTAGTGGACCCCAAGTCACCGAACCAGTTGATACTGGCCCCATTCCAGGGCAAAGTTGCCTGTCAAACGATTGCCATTGGCAAGGGAGTGTGTGGTGCTGCCGCATTAACCGGAAAGACTCAGGTTGTGACGAATGTGGATGAGTTTCCAGGCCACATTGCATGTGATGGTGAGACAAGGAGTGAAATCGTAGTGCCCATAGTGAGCGAGGCGGATGGCAAGATGGTTTTGAGAGGTGTATTGGATATCGATTGTTTGGAATTGTCTGGGTTTGACGGGGTTGATAAGGAGTTGTTGGAGGAGTTGTCATTTGTAATTGGAAAGACATGTGAATTTTAAAATTTTACAAGATCTGCAGATGCGGTGCTCTTTTATCTATAATGTAAGGTTAATAAATAATAGGCAACACCGCTCCACAAAAAGTAGAAAATAGTGGGCTATACACTTGAAAGGGGGTTGCACACACTACTCATTGGATAATTGTTTTACATCCAAATATGGGGCTTAACTATGTGTGATTATCCTTGGGTGGTTAACTATGGGGCTTAACTATGGGGCTTAACTATGGGTGATTAACTATGGGTGATTAACCATGGGGTTTAACAATGAGGCTTAACTATGGGGCTTAACTATGGGTGGTTAACCATGGGTGGTTAACCATGGGTGTATATATTGCTCACTCTGCCTGCGTATAGATGGCAGCAGATCCGGTGGCAACTTTGTGGCACTTTAACTATGGCACCTTGAGCATGTGATCTTAACTATGCGATTATGGAGCCCGAACACAAAAGCAACTCTAATGGGTGCCCGACCATCTAAGCACCCACTGAGGAAAACAAGGGGGGGCCTTGTTCCCTGCCCGTGCCACATGAGTTATAGCATACAAGAGAAATTAAATGTACTAGGAGGACTCCAGTCTATTTAAGTTCGGGGGCTAAGTAGGCAAGGAGGGGAATGCAGGCGCTTAAGTATATGGGCCTATGTATGGCACCTTAACTATTTGAGCTTATGTGTGTGGCACCTTAAGTATATGGGCCTATGTATGGCACCTTAACTATTTGAGCTTATGTGTGTGGCACCTTAACTATTTGAGCTTATGTGTGTGGCACTCAACTATTTGAGCTGATGTATGTGGGCCTAAGTATATGGGCCTATGTATGGCACCTTAACTATTTGAGCTTATGTGTGTGGCACCTTAAGTATATGGGCCTATGTATGGCACCTTAACTATTTGAGCTTATGTGTGTGGCACCTTAACTATTTGAGCTTATGTGTGTGGCACTCAACTATTTGAGCTGATGTATGTGGGCCTAAGTATGTGGGTGCTCAAGTATGTGTGCTTAAGTATCTCAACCTACGTATGGGACCTTAACTATTTCTCCTTAAGTGTAGCTTCTTAACTGCGGACTCTTAACTATTCAGCTTTAACTATGGAGCCTTAACTATGGAACCTAACTATGGATGTATATAGAATTCACTATGCATGCGTATGTATGGCAGCAGATCCGGTGCCAATCTTGTGGCAGCCTCACTATGTGAGTGCTTAACTATGGAACCTACATTGTATGTACAAGACATTGTCAACTTAACTCTGCCAACTTAACTCTGCCGGCTTAACTATGGCACCTTAACAGTGTGACGCTTGCTATTTTTCCCTAAGTATGGAGCGGGAACACAAGAGCAATTATGATGGGTACACGACCATATAAGAACCCTCTGAAGAAAAGAGCGAGGCCTTGTTCCCTGCCCGTGCCATGTAAGTTATAGCATACAAGAGAAATCACATGTACTGAGAGGACTCCAGTCTATATAAGTTCGGGGACCCCAATAAAAACTATACAAACTATACAAGAGCGAAAAAAAGAAGCGAAGCTGAAAAAGAATAGAAAAAGAATAATACAAAACATATAATACAAAAAAAATAATAGAGAAAAAATAATAGAAAAAAATAATAGAAAACAATCATGGAAAACAATAATAGAAAAAAATAATAAACAACAAAACCTATCAAATCGTAGTCTCTGTAATGTGGGGGAGCCTTGTTTTGGCTGGTGTTAATGCTGTTTGTGGCCGTGTGGTGACCTGCTGTGTAATGTTGTTTGTGGTCTTGTGATGACCTGCTGTAAATTTCCCCTGAGAACTAAAGCACCTATCAGAATCTCCACTGAGCAACCATCTTAACGATCACAAAGATATCCAGCGAATTAAAAGACCCTCACCCCCAGCATACAAGTCTTCAAGGACCCGCCTTAACCATATACAGCCAGCCTGTGCGCACCAGGGGACCATAAAATGGCGCCAAAGAGCTAAAGTCAGATAATTCAGAGCCCCAGTGGACAGGTGCAAACAATCTCGATGGGCCTAGAAACCACCAACTTGTTCAGAAAAACAGGATACCTTGTTACTAGTTAGCAGTAGAAGGCAAATACCTTAGTCCCCGGCCAAGCAGCGCGGAAACTTCACCCTGGAGTGTTGCAGACTTCCCAGTTCCCTGTTGAATCTGACAATGCGTCCCGAATCAGACAAGGCGTCCCCGACCGTCATCTCAAGTTCAGTGGATCATCATCGCTCCAACGCCAGTTCAAGCCCCCTGAGGATAGAACAGAGCAGCTGCTCCTGTCCAACTCGGATGTCGCACCAACCGAGCCTTCGTAGGAAACCTTTGTCGTCTTCAGAAAACATTTAAGCAAAGTGCTTACGATCATCAACCTTCGACGTTCAAAGTGCCTAGGCCAAGTTTTTCTCCCTTGCTTTTTGGTTCAAGTTCTTCGTATTCACAACCAATGTCGGATAACTACTGTTGTTGCCGGTAGTTAGAAAAAAAAGGAAGCTTTTCAGCTGGAGAGAAGAAAAACGCAAACATTAAGGAAAGGGGAAGGGGGTAATCTATTTATATTAGTTCTGGGGACCCAAGAGAACTGCGTATGGTGGGAGTCAATAAAGCACAAATATATCAATTAATTAACTTGACCACAAACTTGTACATTTGCAGCAGCACACGCTGAATCTGAGAAGGATCAACAAGTTCAAGTGATAAATCCAATGCTTTTATTACTGGAAAACTCAACAAATATAATTTCAAAGGTGTATAGAATTGGTGTCAAAAGTTTGCGCCTTTTCCTGGCTACCTTCTGATGCGCTTAAACAAGCTCCGATCAGCGTTAGACTCGAAATAACTGGCAAAGTAGACGAAAGAGGCATCTTCCGCGCTTACGATGCCTAGTGCTATGCAGACCAGAATCCTTGTGCACCAGTTAGAACTTTAGACAGCAGGATAGAACGTTCTCGAAGGCTTTGTCTTGTTTGAGGGATGAAATGATTCGTGTTCTTAACTTACGGCCATACCCCCTTTGCTTCATTGCAACCCCACTAAGCACCCACATATACTACCCCACTGATGTGTGGTTGAGAAAATTGTTCACTTTCCAGGCAGGCAATTATTTACAATAATAGAAATGTGGAAATAGATTTTAGTCACCAATATAACTGATCCCACTCCCCAGCATGTTAGATAAGTAGATGACTTGATGTAAAATTTACCTTGTATACACTGTATGTGTGCACTGGGCTCTCCTAGTTGTGTATCCTCAAGTATGACAGCTCCACTACGTGACTTTAAATATGGTGGCAGGATAAGCGGCTCATTTTGTGGCAAGCTCAGGTGAATTCAACTATGTGAGCTTAACTGTGACTGCTTAACTGTGAGTGCTTAACTGTGACTGCTTAACTGTGAGTGCTTAACTATGAGTGCTTAACTGTGAGGCCTAACTATGAGTGCTTAACTGTGAGGCCTACATGAGTGCTTAACTATGAGTGCTTAACTGTGAGGCCTACATGACTGCTTAACTGTGAGTGCTTAACTGTGAGTGCTTAACTGTGAGTGCTTAACTGTGAGGCCTACATGAGTGCTTAACTATGAGTGCTTAACTGTGAGTGCTTAACTATGAGTGCTTAACTGTGAGTGCTTAACTGTGAGTGCTTAACTATGAGTGCTTAACTGTGAGTGCTTAACTGTGAGTGCTTAACTGTGAGTGCTTAACTATGAGTGCTTAACTGTGAGGCCTACATGACTGCTTAACTGTGAGTGCTTAACTATGAGTGCTTAACTGTGAGGCCTAACTATGAGTGCTTAACTGTGAGGCCTAACTATGAGTGCTTAACTGTGAGTGCTTAACTATGAGTGCTTAACTGTGAGTGCTTAACTGTGAGTGCTTAACTGTGAGTGCTTAACTGTGAGGCCTAACTATGTGACCTTAAGTATGGCACCTTAAGTATGGAGCCTGAACACAGAAGTAGTTCTGATGGCACACGACGACGAAAGGCTCCAGCCGCGTGTGCAACCACAGAGCCAACACGTCTGCGCCATAGAGGGCCAACCGCATATCTTGTCTGCGGACAGAGAGCTAATAATCGCAGGCCCGGTTGTACGTATCACCTGATGTATATTTTTTGTCGGAAATCTTTGAAGCAGTGGGGTGCTTTGCCAGCAGATATTCTATTTGGTGATAGGCCTCAAAGAAATAGTAACACTGTTGAGGTATACAGTTGAGGTATACAGTAGTTGCCTTTGCTATACAGTTGCCTTTGCACCTGGCTGCCTCCTCCTTGATATGTTTCTGTCCATTCAGCTAAATCTCTCATTCCGTATTCCCATCTGCCATACTTGCAATCCCGTATATCCGGCACTACTTCTCTCTTATCTACCCTCCACAGTACATCTTCCGTTGATACCCATCCTTTCCTGCACAGACGGGGATTGCCAGCTCATCGGCTGCAGCCAAGATATGCACTTCTCCGAGATATGCATAGAAGTATATGAATGATACGGCCCAAACGGTGCTTGTGAAATGTGTTTAGTGTGTTTTCCAAAGAAAGGCGTCGTGGTGGGTGTGCGTTCTGTTTACCAGCCTTCCATAGTCCGAGCGAAGACAACGTGCATGAAGCCTGACGGTTTTGCTAGGCGGGCTTTGCCCTTTGTGCATATATCGTGCATGATTATGCACTACAGTGCATAGAATGTGTGACAATTGCCCGTCATCATGCATGATGTCAAAGGCCTATGCATGAACTGCCTACGCATGAACGGGCCAAGCATGAACTTTGGAGTTATAATAGGCATACCAAAATATATAAGAGAATGAAAGGAGGTGATATTATTTCACAGGATAATTCAAGAGAATTCAACACCACAAGAGAAATTGAGAATTCAAGAGAATCCAGATAAATTGATAATTCAAGAGAATCCAGATAAATTCGAGAATTCTAAACAAAAAAAATGTCGACGAGTGTTTGCGAATCGTATGCACAGGATCCCGACGGTGGAGTTTCTATTGACTCAAGTCCAGAGTCAATTCAAGAAAACATAATGTCAACAGACCTGCCTCTTGGAATGTCTGAAGTCCCCCATTTCTTAAGCACAACACCAACTGCAGTGTCACTACAGCTACGCAGAACCCAATCTGTTGTCGCAGCAGTCAAATCAGCCAAAGAATCACTCGTCAAAGACTTTGACTGCGCCTGGTTTGTGAGCACTATGGGAACAGGCGTCACGGCATGTGTGATGTATAACTTTCCGTATCCAGCAGAATGGCTGAAAGTGTGTGGCATCATTGTGTTTGTGATAGATGTGCTTCTACTGGTGCTATTGACGGTTCTCTTCATCCTCAAGTATGCAGTGTTCTACCCCAGCCTGAGCTTTATGCTTGAAACTCAGAGCGCCGTGTTTTTGGGGTGCTACCCGATGGGTCTTGCAACTCTCATCAATATGGTTACTTTTCTCACTGCAGACCACTCCCCAAGGTGGATATACTTCCTCTACGTGTTGTGGTGGATCGACGTTGCCTTGAGCATCTACTCTGCTTGGATAATCACCTTCATCCTCTTTTCAAGAGCTTCCATAGAGCCAATCCATGGCCTCAACGGGACCCTGCTGCTTCCTGTTGTTGCGCTTATGGTTGCCTCCTCATGCGGTTCTCTGTTTTACGACAGACTGCCAACGGAGAACATGAAGCTTATGCAAAGCGTCCTCTGCTACATCATGTGGTGCAACGCTGTTGGGCTTGCGATCCCAATCGTCTCCACCTACACTTGGAAGTTGTACGTTCATAAGCTTCCCCCCAAGCCGATGATCTTCACCACGTTTGTGCCTGTAGGTATTATGGGCCAGGGCGCCTACTCAGTTCTCATCCAGGGTGTCAACATAGGCACCTATCTGTTGGATAACTATGGCAAGTCTCCGTTAAAGAGGATCGTGCCCAATGAGACCATTGCCATAATCAGTGCACAGGTGTTTTACCTCACCTCTGTTTTGGCATGTCTATTCCTAATAACCCTCGGCTACTTTTTCACTTTCCAGGCTGTGTGTTCTATTTTGAAGCGCGGTTTGAAACACAGGTTTACAAAGGCTTTCTGGGCAATGACTTTCCCTCTCGGGACGATGTCGATTTCTCAGACGAAGCTTTACGATGAGTTTAACTTGGAGACATTCAGGGTTATGGGTGCTATTTATTCTGTGAGTCTTATTTTGGTGACGCTCTTTTGTTTGGTTTCTTCGTTGGTGTATGAGTTTCCTCATGATATATACATGGGGTGGTTTGTAGCTATTCATACCAATGGGGAGAGCAGTGAGTCAAGTGAAGCTAAGATGGACAATGGGGAGAGAAACGAGTCAAGTCAAGAGGATAAAGAGATGGAGCATTCTGAAAATATGGTGTGAGAAGATTGGTTCTTCACTTTAAGTTCTTCACTTTTACATTATCCCCGATATCCGGTATCCCCGATATCTCCGAAGTTGCCCTACATAACTTTATAACACAATTAGATTAATTAGATTAACACAGCTCATCTATAACTTCACTCCAGTCAATATTATTAATAAATAACCACCAATAGAAGCTTTAATCTGCTATCTGCTTATCAACCAAATAGCAATCGTCTAATCCACTAAATAGTCGCCTAACCACTAATTACTCCACCCATATGGACTCCTGCTCCTCAAAACCTTTCCATACCTGAAAAACAAAAACGGTAATGGAATCATTATAATTGCCAAAAACGCCAGCAACGTTGACGCCCAATGAATTCCCAGCTTCTCATACATCTGAAGACCGAACAGAGGGAACACACCAGCCATAAAAGACCGCACAAACGAGTTGGCCGCCATTGCAGACGCCGCGTAGAGCCGGTACCCGTCAACGGTGTATGTGAAAATACCATTAAACGCCCATGAAGTGCCCAATCCGTACACGCCGCCTCCAATGATGGGGCCTATCCAGTGGGTGTGCCTATAAGAGGTCCAGCCAATGATAAAGAGGCCAATGGGCACTATAAACCCACCAACGATCAACGGACTTAGCCGGAACTCGGGCTCCGCAACACCCCCGTTACGTTCTACAAGCTTGAAGTACACTCTTTCAAAGACAACCACCATAGGCGAAGAGATCACCATCCCGACAGCGAGGCCCAGGAAGGAAAGGCCCTGCTGCCACGTGTTGAAGTTGTACGTTACGGCAAATATATAGGGGAAAGCTGTGAAAAACAGGTACACGATGGCCAGGACGAGCCCCGTATAGAAGCAGAGGGCCAGCATCATGGGGTCTTTTGCCAGGAGCAGAATAGGCCGCTTCGAAGAGAGCACCACCGACTGGAAGAGGGTAACGTCTATTTTGTCCAGGGGAGCATACAGCTCATTGTTGCCTGTCTCCTTTCTAAGCTTTGCCGCCTTCTGCTTCAGCTTCAAAGGCTTGTATGTCTCTGGCACCAATACGATGATCGTCGTCAAGAGAAACCCAGAAAAGATCAGCAGCACATGGAACGTCCACCGGAAACTTATATGAGAGCTGTTGATGAATCCCGACATGGTGGGTCCCAGGGACGGCCCGAGAAAGGGAGATATACTGTACATCATAAGCGGAAGTGCGATCTGATCTCTGTTGAACATATCGGAGAAGGTTCCCGAGGCCACTGCCAGAAACGCAGAGCCAAAGAAACCGCTCATAAACCTCCCAAAGAGCATCCCGCCGAGGTTAGGAGAGAAGGAGGTAAGGAACTCAAATGCTACACATAGACTCAGGCCTACGATATACGTGACTTTGCGTCCGTGGTGTTCAGATATGGGACTTAAAAAGAGCGGGCCTGTTCCCAGGCCCCAGATGAAAAGAGTTATACCTAAAATAGAAACCTCGTGTCCAACATGGAAGTGCTGGGCGACGTGGTCGGCTGCGAGTGACCACGCAGACGACATCATGGTGACGCAGAAAGATGTGAGGGAGAGGATGACCCCAATGAGCCACTTCCGCCATAGAGGCAGACTTGTAGGGTCATAGGGGTCATTTTCTTCGAAAACAACAAGGTTGGGATCCTCTTTATCAGTAGAGTCCGTGTAGTTTGTAGCGCTCAGCCTTTCCGTTTCTTCTCCCTCTTCCATCTCTTCGTTCTCCGTCTCTTGATTTTCCTGCCCCGACCCCCTGTGAGTCTGGTTATCACTCCTTTCGTCTGCTTCATTTGGCACGCTCCGAAACATCTTTTCCACTCCTCCTTTACTCGGAGCCCGGCTCACCCTCGACGAGTGCCTTGAGAGTGCATTGAGGTCTGCCAAATCCGGATTCAGCGAAAATGTCCTTTCCGGCTCGTGTCCAGGGAAATCCGCCTCATTTAGAGGTTTGGGGGTTTCTTGCTGTGAAAATGAGTCTGATGACATAACTAATTGGATACCAAATTATTGGATAGCCAAAACTGGATGGGTTGTTGTGGTTGAGTGGTGGACTTGTCGGTTGAAAAGTTGTTGAAAAGTTGTTGAAAAGTTGTTGACAAGTTGTTGAAAAGTTGCTGACAAGTTGCTGAAATTCTGTTGCTGAAGTTATTCTCCCCGTGGCTCCTTTTATATCGTATCTCAGACAATTAGTCAGTTGGAGTATATATGCGTCCGTGTATACATAGACATTCGCGCTAGATGCAAAATTTAATGCAACAGTCAGGCAGAATAGACGGTCAGGAAAGTACACGCAGAGTAGACGCCAGAGTAGACACCAGTGCTAATTCCGTTAAATACGTTATTCCAATTGACATCTCCTTCTCCACGGGCACCTGCTGTGTCAGCGAACGTAAACGGCTCACTCAACTGCCAAGAGGTTATCACAACCGTTAGGGGATGCAAGGCACTGCAGCGGATGTTGGCACTAATGCAGGATGTGCAATCGGAAACCCCTCCTAGTCAGGGTGCTGCCCCGGTCGGAAGGCCCAATTGGGGCAGCAGTCTATATGTGGCTGGTGAGCAGAGTGGGTGAGCAGAGTGGGGGAGCAGAGTGGGGGAGAAGAGGAGAGGGGAGAATTTGGCCGAGGTGTGCAGGTGAGGAAAACGATGGTGATAAATTATTATTCGAGATTAACATCATTTATCGAATCTTTTATTTTATTACTATTTCTTAGCCATCCCCAATAGAGTATGGCAATATAATGAGGTATTCATATCACACTTCTGCCCACCGAGAATTAATTTCCTCATTGTTTTTTGATCATTGAGTTTTTGTCCTATTACTAATAATGTGACAAGAGTCTCACATGATATCTACTGCGTAATTTACATTACATAATTTCTACTGCGAGCTTCAACTGCCTAAATTCCAATACATGAGTTGTGCCGCTAGTTTCTATAGTTTCTACAGCATCACCTCTCCAATGAGTTATACCCGGTATATCCTACTGTAGGCATATGCCCTATGGTGTCATTTCCTGTTACTAATCCTGCATATGAATTATATCGGCCTCCCTACTGCGCACACCTCACAAGCCCTACTGCGCACACCTCACAAGCCCTGCTGCGCACGAGTTCACAAGCCCTACTGCGCATCTTTCAACCCGCGCATCTGAGAATGGGCCCGCTGAGCCGTATGGGCCGGGCCGTATGGGCCCTGTGGAGCTTGGCATGCGGGCAACTTGGGCACTTGTGGCAACTGGGGTACAACGTATCAAAGCTTTTAGACGGACAGACGCCACCTTCGGCTGTCCACTATGGGGCACGCTGCTTTACTCGGGCCTACAAGACACACCACAAAGATATCCACTTGGGGTAAGCGTGCTGTCAAGTACTACTACAAAGCACTCCAAAATCACAGCTGCACCCAACCCATAAACAATAACTGCACTTTACTAATCCCATGCAATGTAAATCTCCACGCAAGCGAAGAATCCCATATATCCCTCAACATATTTTATCTCTCAAAGTTCCCCGTTGGATGATAAATCACGCATCGAAGGACAATTGATCCGTAGGTGTATAGGTAGTCTCGTCCGTTTCCACACGGTTTTCTCCTTTGTGCTGCACAGGATATGTCATGATAAGCAGGGCGCACACCCAATGTTCACGCAGGCAAGAAACGCAAGGACGCAAGGCGTACGTACACCTAATACCTCTATATAACAAGCCGCGCAGGGCGTACGTACGCCTGGTACCTCTATATATAGCAAGCCGCGCAGGGCGTATACCTGATAATTACTCCGTGGCCCGGCTGACACCGCATTGGACGGGGGGCACTAGCCGCGCTTGCATCGCCTGGCAAAGGTGATACACACTTGTGTGCATATCGGCGAAACTATCTTTGGTCGTGACTATACAGCTATAAAAAATAGGCTATGGAATAATTGTAATCACAGGTTCACATGTAAACAGCGAAAAGAATTGTGCAGCTTACTCATTGGCTCATTGGGTGTTTACGCTCACACCCATCGTGCAGGGTGACTGCCACAGAAATCCCCGTGGTGCATCTTCTATTATGCCCTACGCTGCGCATGGGCTCCAGCCACGCCTTGAACTGCCCAACTCCATCGTACCTATAATCCTCCCTGAGCCATTCTTGTGTTCTTTATGGAATAACATCCTGAGTGTGTTACTTATTCTCCACTACTATACGTATATATCTTTCTGTGATTTATATTCCATTTAACATACAAGTTGGTTGTCATATTTTCGCCTCATAATTCCTCCTGTTAAATATTCCTGAAGTATTGTTTTACATGTCTCACTTTACACATTTCACCGTATAAATTCCGTTGTCTAAATCCCAAAACAAACAACCCATCCTGTATCATTTTCTGTACTGATTATCTCTCAAGAGTATCTCCAAGTTTGCCCCTCTTCCCCGACATATTACTGCTAAGGCCACCTTCCCTTTTGCACTGATATTCCACTTCAACAGTACGCCACACCCCTCCTCCTCCACACATCTCCCTTCCCTGCAGTTTCTCCTGTCTCGCTTGCATTTGCACTCCTTCCTTGCTCCTCTCACTCCCTTTGCGCCCACCGGCCCACTTTTGGTCCGCGCACCTTAGAACCCCATTACATTTAGCAAGGTTGATTTTTCAACCCTCCTCTATGAGGCACATGAAACCGCATCTGCTCTACCGCGCGGAGAGTCTCCTCCACCGCGCTCCGCGCATTTACCCATGGAGGTTTTTCTTTTTGGTCCCCTGGTGAGTCAATTGAAATTTTTAAATAATCTCACTCAAACACAAACCATTCTATTTAATTGAATTTACCGTATTTACTCGTTGCAAGAAATATATACCGGCAGATATTAAATCATCCATATATAAAACCTGCACCTCTCAATACATCCTTTTCCCCACACACACACACGCAACCCCCAAACACCCACGCACATCCTCCCCCCGTGCTTGCTTTCTTTGCGCGAGATCCCCACCCCCATCAGTTGCAAGCCACCATACGACTCACAACCCCTTACAATAAAAGAACCATCGCTCCACAATGTCTGAATCAACTGGACCATTGCCCGAACACTCTGTGGAGCCCGATCAAGCGGACTCCTACGTGGCACAAGACGCCTCCTCCCCTGTAGACACCAACGATGGTGACGTGCCTTCGGATGCCTTGGATGCCCCTTTAGAGGATGGCAATGGATCTGGCGAAGGAATCGCCTCCCCTTTTCCCCCTGCAACAGAAGAGACTGCTGCTGCGCTCATCACCTTCCGTGTACTGGTTTCTCGTAAGGAGGCTGGTGTTGTGATTGGAAAGAACGGTGACTGTATTTCTCACATCAGGGATGAGACAGATGTCAAGGCTGGTGTTTCCAAGCTTGTAGATGGCAGTTTTGACCGTATTCTCACAGTTAGCGGCACCATCGAGCATGTTTCAAACGCTCTTGGCCAGTTCGCACAAGCCCTTGCTGATGCTCAAAAGCTTCCCGGTGGCCATACCGTGTACAATTTCTTCCCCTTGAAACACATATGCCCCGCGCTCCCAGAGGATCACCCCTTGTACGATCAAACAACAAGCTTGAGGTTGTTGATCCCCCATTCTCAGATGGGCACGTTGATTGGTCTTCAGGGTGTGAGGATCCGCGCTATACAGAACACCTTTGACATCAGGATGGTTGCTTCAAAGGACTTTCTCCACAACTCGTCAGAGCGAGTGGTGGAGATTCAAGGTGTTCCAGAGAAACTTGCAGGGGCTGTTGAAGTGATTAGCAGGTGCTTGCTTGAGGACTGGCATTCTGCCACCAAAGCCGTTTATTATGTTCCTGGATCGAGAGGCCATCCAGAAAATGTTTCAACTCCTTCAAGGGGTGGTTTCCAACTCAACGCAGGGAGCAATGGTAGTTCCCGTCATGAGGCTGGGCCTGAGTCGACGGAAACGATCAACTTCCCTTCAGATATTGTTGGAGTTCTCATAGGAAGGAGAGGTTCGCGTATTCAGGATATAAGAAGGACTTCGGGTGCTACCATTGCTATTGAAGCTGAAGACAATGATGGAGAGAGGGAGTTTACCATCACAGGTACAAGGGCACAGGTGTCAAGGGCCTTGTCTTTGTTGTATGAGTATGCCGATCGTGAAAGACAAAGAAGGGACGAGGAGTAGAAAATAGGGGGAGATGAACATGAGACAAGCCGAGGAATACGAGACAAGGGAGCGAAGGAGGTGATGAGATGATGAACAAAGTGGCACTTGTTTTATTGGGCCGCTTGTATGGTAGGTCATTGTGTGGGGGTTGTGCAGGCGTGCGATGCACCACAGACGGGGTGCGGGTGCATAAGGCAAGCCATCTCCACCATAACGACAAGGAAAAAAAATAAAGAGAGAACAAGGGAAAAATCACCTTGAACCGTTTAAAAAAAGGTGTTGAGAAAACTACAATTCTGGAATTGTCGATTATGTGTATGTGTTATATTTTGTTTACTTGTACTCGGTGTGTGGCATTTAAAACACAAGGAGTGAGGATCTATATATATACATGTATATATAATTCTATGCAAGTTTTTTTGCCACTATATATACTCCATGTTGTTCCATTGGCGTTGCTGTTGTACCTTTTATTTGATTCATTGTATTCATTGTATTCACTGCTTACATTTTCATTACTTACATCAACAGACATAGAGATAGGAGGGTAGCAAGATGGTGTTGATGACAAACACTGTTTGTCGTGATATGCAGACACTACTCACGATCACATGCTCGTCAATGCACCATGCATACAGTGGATTCTTTTCATGACCCTTTCAGATAAGCCTTTTAAGTGGGCCTTTTGAGTAGACCCTTTCTATGGACCTTTCGGGCAGACCTCTGCATAAACTCCTGCATGATAGTTTCTGAAAAGAGTCTCTATTAACAAATAGACACTTTATGCATCTTATGCGTCTTGTGCTTTTGTGTCTTGTGCATCTTGCTTCTACAGCTCAAATAAAGTTGGCATCTTCCACTTGAGAGGGGCTTCGTGCCAGTATATCTCATCCCGCTCAGCTTCAATCTCTGCGGATGTCTTGTTCCTTGTTATAGTTGAAGGTGTCACACCCGTTGTATCATCCTCGCCATCTCTCTCTAACTCTGTGCTCTTCTCTGCAGACTCTGCCTGCTCATATTCCGTCCTGGTATAACTATTATTACGCACCAGCCACCTTCTCCTGTCAAAAGCAGTCATGTGCTTTACACTTCTGGTGACTTCCAACCCCTCTGAATTGAACCTTGAATAAAAGTTCTTGTTGTGGTTCTCTATGTCCTCTACATAATCGTACTCCCCCTCATCCTCTTCCAGCTGTATATTATCTATCAAACCTGAAAACCCGCCCCCACTGGCACCTCTCAAACCAGAATTCTCAAGCATGTGAAGTGACCTCCTGCTGAGCTCATACTGCAGCCCCTTGCCTATGGCCTTATAGCAGTTCCTCAGCAAGAGGTTGATGACGCTATCGGGAATAGGCGCCTGGTTATCAATGGTCCAAAACAGCCACTCCTTTCGTGCACCAGGGTGCCTTCTAACAACAGACGACGTGAAGTTCTTGCCTCTGGGATTGGGATTGGCCCGCAAATGCGTTGTTATAGTGTTGTTTGTGATTGATGTGGATCTCCGCAAACCCCCAGACACCAAGCCGTCGCCAGCGCCGTTTCCGCCAATCCCGTTTCCATTGTTCAAGGTGCTATTGCTACTTTCGCCCTCCCCATTAAGCGTGTAATATGTATCTTCTCCAGGGTATGCATTGATGTCAATGAAACATATGCTAAATCCCGATTTGAGCAGTAATCCTGTCTCTTCCAGGATAATATCAATTTGAACAAGGTTGGATTTGGTCTGCTCCCATCCCCCATCCACACTTGCATATGCAGCATTGTCCCGCTTCTGTGCGCTTTCCTCTGGTACTCCATGCAGATGTTCATTTTGTTTCTCCACTTTGAAGTCCCCCAGATCAAGCAGAGAAAACTTATCCTGTGGGATCATGTCTTTGATGTTGGTTGGTGGGTAGTACGTTAGCAACTCCTTGCCGGTGGCGTGGTCCACCACCTGAAACTTAACAGTACCGAGGCCCATGGCGTTCTGTACAATGATGCCAACCGCCAGGTTATACACGTCGGGTGTGAGCGCGACCGTTTTCTTATAGTAGAGTAAGTATGTTTGGTCCACCTGCAGCCATTCGCGAGATCTGTTGCGGGAGTCATCCACCTGGTAATCAGAATACTCTACGAATAGCCTCCGGTTCTTCAAAAGACTGTACACCAACTTCCAGGAATCACGTATACATTGGTAGTTGAAGGTCTCCAGTGGGGGGCGCGAGAGAAAATCGGGCCTTACCCTTCTTAGCCGGCGACCGAGATTCTCTCTGGCACTCATAGAGCTGTTTCTGCGCCGTATCCCACCACTTTGTACGCTTCTGCGCCTTCTCGTCATTGCAAGGGAAGATGTGCTAGGAGAAGAGGCGAGCGCTTCAGAGTTGGAATCGCCAAATACACCTGTCGGATTGTGCGTTGGAGTAGTCGGAGACTCTGTGTTTCCTCCTGCCGCTGTGGGGGAATAGTTTATATTTCTGAATGCGGGAAGTGCATTACTGTTATTGATATGGTTTCCGGTTAATGGAGAGTTCCCACTTCTGGAGACTGCACGGTAGGCTTTTTCTGCTGGTGTTTCATCATCTGTGAATTCGTAGTAGTCGTTTTCGTCAAACTCTTGCAGGTTGTAGTTTTCCGCAAGCATTTTCCTTAGTGTTCCTCTCCAGTAGTCGAATCCTCTCACATACTTGATCACATGGGGTAACGCATAGGCCGTTAGCGCGTTTTTTAGTCCTTCAGGTCCTAATTCATCTAGCAACCTCTGATAATAGAGTTCATTGTACATGATATAAAACTGCTTGCATGTGGAACGGAGTTCTAAAGGGCACAGCTTGAGAAGTTTCAAAGTGAGTTCCGGGGGGAGGTCCAACAAGGACCTGCCTGATGAATTGTTCGACATTTTAGATTGGAATGGGTGATGAGAATCTAGTAGAAATAGAGAGTCTACTGTATATGGATACACAGATACACCGGAATCTCTTGTCTGTGAGTACACTAGGGTCTCTTATCTATCTCTTGTACTGCTGTTCTGGTATGGCTGTATTTGTACGGCTATGCTTCTACGGCTATGCTTCTAGTCTACGCTTGTACCCTATGTGATATGACGCTGAATTCTTGTATGTGGTTGGACTTGTATGACTTTGTACTTGTATGACTTTGTACTTGTAACCCTTTTCTCTTGTATGCAGGTTATTTATGAATATGCAGACTACAATATGATAACATGCAGGTTTGCAAATGTGGTGTGGGTGGATATCAAAAGCAAAAACAAGCTATATCAACTAAATCGAATAGCGCTGAAAGCGGGGTAGATGGTGACTATGTGCTAGTGTGAACGGAAGCTCGCTGCAAATATGGATGTGTGGCCATAGACAAAGCGCTTTGTAGTTTTACTAACGGTAGCCTGTTGTCAGAAATTGCTGTTATCTTTGATATGCAATATACTAGTAGTGAAGCAAAGACTGAAGTTGGGATTGGTCGATGCGGAGATAATAGCGGGGTAAATTAGCAGTGGCTGATGCTTCAAACAAGGTGAAAAGACACGTAGCGACAAAATAAATTGGAGATATAGAACTGTAGCAGCCAATTGACAGAATAACTAACCTGCGGTTGGTTCTTTTCGCCTCACTAGCAACCTTTCTCCACCAACAGCCTTTCTCCACCAACAGCCTTTTTCCACAACCAGGTGAAAGGTGTAGCAAACGCGATGCAGTGGTGGTAACCCACTTGACTCCTCGAGATCAACAGAGGCTATCAGAGAGCGTGCATGACGTCATGTACTTACTCACACGACTGCGGACGCCCGCTCGACTCAAGCGCCAAAGTGAACGAGAGAGGGACAGCACGCAGGGTGCAGCTTAACTATCTGTGCTTATATCTGTGGGGTGAAGCATGTGGGTGCTTAACTATGCAACCTTAACTATGCGACCTTAACTACGTGACCTTAACTATGGAGGGGGAACACAAAAGCAGTTCTGTTGGGTGCCCGACCACCTAAGAACCCTCTGAAGAATATAAGAGCGGGTCTTGTTCCCTGCCCGTGCCACCTAAGTTCTAGCATACAAGAGAAATCCCGTGTAATGAGAAGACTCCAATCTATTGATGCTCGGAACCCCAATAAATAAACTATGCAAACTATACAAACTATACAAGAACGAAAAAGTGATGCAAAGATAAACAAAAATGGACAAAAGTAATAGAAAACAAAATAATAATAATAACCCAAAGCTATCAAGTCGTAGTCCTTTGCGTCATCAGAATATTTCATGTTAACGTAGTAGATTATAGATAACCCACTGAGTGTTAGGGACCTCCAAGGTTACATACAAACGCAACAACTTCTTCAAGGCCAACAGTAGTCTCGGTAACGTGGGTCGGTATTGTCGTGGCTGATGTTAAGTGCTGTCTGTGGGCCTGTGGTGGCTGCTGTTAATTTCCCCTGAGAACTAAAGTGCCTATCAGAACCAGCCACAAATATATCCGCTGAATCATAGGGCTTTGTCTCCCAGGAAGGAAAGTAGTAGTAGACGGCAAACTTAGTCCCTGACCAAGCAGTACGGAAATCCTGTCCACTCAGATGTCCCACCAACCAAGTCTTCAAAGGGCTTTGCTAGTGTAGTTAGCAGTGAAAAAGAGCAAGAGTAGAAGCATGGGAAAAGAAAATTGTAAACATTGGCTTGAATCGAGGAAGGGGGAAGGGAGTGGTCTAGTTATGTTGTCTCTGGGGATCCAAGAGGAGTGAATATTCTGGAAGTTAACAAAACACAAAGCTGAAACTTGCTGAAACTTAATTAACCTGACCACAACTTGTGCATTCGCAACAACACTCGCAGACGAAAGGAAAAAAAAATAGGCTCAAGAGAGAAGTTTAATGCTTTTATTGCTGGGAATTGTCGCTAAGTTTAATTTTATAGTATCGTAATAGTTGGTATCAAATTCTAGTGCATTTTCCTGGCTATCTTCTGATGCGCTTAGATAAGCTTAGATCAGTGTTAGACTCGAAACAACTCGCGAGTTAGAGGAAAGAGGCATCTCGCACACTAAAGCTGCGTGGTATTATGCAGACCAGAATCCTTGTGCATTAGTTTGAACTCTAAAGAGTAGAGTGGAATGATCTCGAAGGTTTTGTTTTGTTTGATGGGTGAGATGGTTTTGTGTTATCAATCACCCTCCGTGCTCTTAACTTATTGTCAGACCCTCTTTGCTTCATTGTCAATCCCACTGAGCACCCACATATATCACCCCACTGATGTTTGATAGAGAAAATCGTTTACTTTCCAGACAGGTAGCCTGGAGAGCTTGTGATCTATGTGAGCAGGGGAGTGATTGAGACGACTACATCGTTGAACGGCGAGGAAATCCTTTGAGATTTCTAGTATTTTATTTTATTTCATTTTTATCATCTGAGTATTTGAACTATTTTCTGGTATGATCATATTCAATGAATTTTGGCACAGCTGTGGAGATTGCAAAATTTGAAATCGTCACTCCTCATATATACACTATAAAGTTTGGCGTATTCCCAGTATGGTTTATTTCAATATATTTTAGTTACCAATATAACCAATCCAACTCCTCAGCATGTTAGATAAGTAGTTGACTTTATGTAAGATTTAAGTTGTATAGATCATGCGTGTGCACTGTGCTCTCCTAGTCATGTATCCTTAAGTATGACAGCTCGACTACCTGACTTTAAATATGGTAGCAGAATCAGCGGCCCCTTTTGTGACAAGTTCAACTGGGGGGGATACCTGGGTGCGCAGGATCATCATATGCAGTGAGCGAAGGATAGTGGAGGTAGCGCAAAACAAAATACCCTTCGGTGTGACACTGCCACAGAGTGACATATGCTCGCAGGGCGGGGACATGCGGCGGCAGGGCGGTGCCATAGCCGTGTGTCAGATAAGATGAATGGGTGGAACAGATGAGCATCTGGTGCAGATGGACTGTTGCATCAGTTGCACAGATGCAAACGATATGTTAATTTTGGAACAAGGGAAAGTCCATGGAAGGGGATGGGAAGGGGTGCGAGGGTGAGATCTGGTAGTGTCTCCTTTCTTATTTGCCCTTTCTTGCTGAACGTCCTTTCTCAGCCTCTCCCCCATACCTTATCGGATATGTGCAGAACCTGTCGGCCAGCACATATCTTAAGCATCAGCGGCTAGCGCATCTCCTTGCGTATGTATCATGCACATGCGGCCATTCGCCGCTTTATCAGGGTCGCTGCAACAAGGTACGCCCGGGCTAGACTCTCCAATAGGAACAAGCGACAAGAAACAAGGGTTCAATCGTATATATAAGATGCCACCCCAGCCTAAGTATCTTGATGATTGTACAAATACATCTTTCCAGTTACACTTTTGATTGTAAGCCTATCCTATAACCCAGTGTACATACATACACATACACAAACATACACACACAGACACACATAAGCCATGTCTTCCACTAGTCTTGTCCTGATTGACTACAGCGAGCCTACCGGCTCTCGCTGTTCTTGTGGAGAGTCTTGCTCTTCTTGCCCTACCTGTACTTGCACTTCTTGTGCAAAGGAATGAGTGATCGTTACATGAGTGACTCTTGTAAGTCATAAGAGTCGCTTTCCTCTTAAGTTCCATCGGTCTATGGCGTTTACAATTATGGTGTTTTTAACTTATTTGCTGGTTCCTAGTCTTCCCTTTCCTGGCGAGTGGATACCCTCTGCTGTGTTCGTGGGACGCGAAGAAGGTTAACTGGGCTATTTATTTGCTATTTAATTTCTTTTTATATATTTAAATAAAGATTACTTTTTTGATGGTTTCTTGGCCAATATAGCGTAAATGGTGTAATTGTCAGCATTTGTGTTTCTACACTGACCTGAAATGCCTTAATGTTCCTACTGTACTGTTCTAAATATTATAGAATACCCACCACTAATTGTCTGTGCTTGATTTCTTTCAGAATTATCTCGTAGGTTTCAGGTCATGCCTCAAGGAGATGGCCGTTGGGCGATCGAACTAAAGCCGGTGGAATACACTCTTTCAGAATGTTCCTATTTCCTGAAAGACCGATACTGAGTTGCAAGTTATGCTCCCACCTATTTGGGCTCTCGGAAAATAGTCTCTGGTTCTTTGTATACTGCTAATTCGAGGAGGATATCCAGTGTCCACCTGAGTAGTCTTCCTATCATGCGTTGCTCAACGGAAGTAATGACGAGTCAGCATTGTCCGAAAGCACTAGATTTGATAGAGAAAGGACCGGGTGACCAATACATAAGTCTGCAAGACGAATACTCTGTTTGATTTCAACTTCCGTAGTTTGGTTAGAGATTGGTAGTTTTTTAGTTCTAGGAGCCTGCAAGCTGGAGCGCTCAGAAACAAATTGTACAAGAATTTTATTGAGCTCTGGCTGGTTATCCACCTCCGTTTTGACAACTTCATAATTGGTTTTCGTTTACAAGTAGCACTAAAGCTATGTAAACGCTAAGTGTATACTGCTTTACACTTTTTTTTACACTATACAGGGAGCATTTTTTCACTACTTCTAATACAATCTCACCACCCTACTTTAGAACTGGCGCACTCTAGATATACCTACATTTAATACTTTCCCTCTTTGATATTTACGGACTCTCCAACTGCCGTTGTATTTGTATTCCTTATATGTAGGGGTATATCTGAGTCCAAGGCGACTCAACTTTCATCAAATCGTCCTACAATATTAATAACTGAAGGGCGATGCGACAACTGATTAGTTCAATCAATACTCACGTGGAACGTCGAGATGCATTTCATCTGTCAAATAGTGGTTCCAGCTGCCTAATTTGGATGGACAATGGCTCAGGTGGGATTTTAGTCTGATGGAAGAGCATGGAAGATTATGGAAGAACTGAAGGATTAAAAACTGGAATAGGAGAGGATAGATGGAGAACAAGGGCTGGTTTTGTGGCCGTTGCAAAAAACACGAGTCACACAACGTGTACAGCTTCTATCCTGTGTAGAGCAGTATAGATGCACATGCCCCCCATACTAAACGTGGATACTCTGTAGTTGAAACAATAAGTGCATTATTGTTAAATGATGACAAAC
The DNA here is from genome assembly GCA_003706285.3 of Kuraishia ogatae. Taxonomy (NCBI): domain Eukaryota; kingdom Fungi; phylum Ascomycota; class Pichiomycetes; order Pichiales; family Pichiaceae; genus Kuraishia; species Kuraishia ogatae. Next base: position 388,167 of record PPKV03000004.1, read on the forward strand.
AAAAGATAAAAACAATGATAAAAATATTTGCTCTATAATCAACAAAGAGAAAAGAGGAGGTAATAGCGCGGGATAGGGGGTGCCAATCATCAAATTAAGAGGAACCTAACACTCAAATTAAGGGAGCAGGAGCCTAGCTCCTGGATTCAGAGAGCGTACTCCTCAGAAGAAGAGAGTCTAACCTTTCAAACCAGCCCAGCCGTTAAGGTACTGTATTTTTTACCTTTCCCACTGTCACTAAACCTCCACCAAGTTGTCCTTCTTGTCTTCTTCCTCAACCCCTCTATCCCTGTCGTAAAACTCAGCAAGAATCTTTGGAGATATTCTATTGAGCATCTCCTTAGGGTAAATTCTAAGCAATGACCAAGCCTGATCCAAGGACTCAAACACAGTACGGTTGTCGTAGGCACCCTGGCTGATGAATGTCTTTTCAAACTTTTCCAAAAACTCAAGAGAAAGCTTGTCCTCAATAGAAAGGGCTTCCTCACCAACAACAGCCTTCATTGCGGCTGCATCTCTGCCGATGGCGTATTTGGCATACAGCTGGTTCGACACGTCACCGTGATCCTTACGAGTCATTCCCTCACCGATAGCGCTCTTCATCAGTCTGGATAGAGAGGGGAGCACGTTGATGGGTGGGTAGATTCCACGGTTGTGCAGCTGTCTGTCGACAGAGATCTGGCCCTCCGTGATGTAACCTGTCAAATCCGGAATTGGATGGGTGATGTCATCGTTGGGCATGGTGAGAATTGGAATCTGAGTGATGGACCCGTTCCTGCCCTCCACACGACCAGCTCTCTCGTAGATGGTACTCAGATCTGTGTACATGTAACCTGGGTAACCTCTACGGCCGGGCACCTCTTCTCTTGCGGCCGACACCTCTCTTAGAGCGTCTGCGTACGACGACATATCCGTCAGAATAGTGAGCACATGACGCTCTGTCTGGTATGCGAGGTACTCTGCAGTAGTGAGGGCTAGACGAGGGGTAATGATACGCTCGATGGTGGGGTCATTGGCCAGATTCAGGAACAAGGAAGTTCTCTCTAAGGAGCCGTTCTCCTCAAAATCTTGCTTGAAGAAACGCGAAGTCTCCAGATTGACACCCATTGCTGCGAAAACGATGGAGAAATTCTCCTCGTGGCCATCATGCACATCCTTGGTGGGACGCACAAGGCCAGCCTGACGACAAATCTGCGCGGCGATCTCGTTGTGGGGCAAACCGGAGGCGCTGAAGATGGGGATCTTTTGTCCACGTGCAATAGAGTTCATCGTGTCGATTGCAGAAATACCCGTAGAGATCATTTCCTCCGGGTAAATACGGGCGAATGGATTGATAGGGGAGCCGTTGATGTCGAGGTAGTCCTCTGCAAAAACCTTGGGCCCGTTGTCTATGGGACGCCCAGATCCGTCAAAAACACGTCCCAGCATGTCTTCTGACACGGGGATTTTCAAGTTTTCTCCTGTAAATTCAACGCGAGTCTTTTTGACGTCAATGCCCGATGTTCCTTCAAAAACCTGCACAATGGCGCGGGTGCCCCTCACTTCAAGCACTTGACCTGCCCTAACGGTGCCATCTGGTAGGGTGAGGTTGACAATCTCGTTGTAACGGGGGAATTTGACATTCTCGAGGATCACAAGCGGTCCATTCACACCGCCGACGGTGTTGTAGTTGATTCTTGGTTTGACTTTGAATCCTTCGGTGACTGCCTTCTTGTTAAGCTCAAAGAGCTCCTTGTCAGACAGCATGTTGGACTTGTTGAGTTGAGATATGTAGGTGTTGCAATTAGCCTCTTTGCAGTCAGCTTCTTTAGCACTCAAGTTCTTTAGCACTCGGTCCTTTCAACTTGTTGTAGCGGATACCCTGCTTTAGTTCGGAATGTTCCACTGTATTTCCACCTGTAGGCCACTTGAAATAGTCACTTTCTAGAAAACCAATAGTATAAACCAATTGAAAAGTCGCAATGTATAATACCGATCAATTGATTATTTGACTAATTAACAGGGATTTATTGATTTATTGATGTATCTTTATGTCTATATCCAACTGCATACACTTTGTAGATAAACCACTGGTCTCCCACTGCTATCTTCCTCACTGCCAACCATTCAACCTCTCCCACCCAGACTGTCCCTCCCAAAATATCTCGGTCTCCCCCTGTCAGCCATTGCAGTCGTAATAGTATGGCAGAGTACGGCGGTTAGCCAGCATTTCAATGGCAGAGACAGGGAAGGGCAGGGCCACCACGGGCAGGGCAATCAATGCATCAGTGAGAGAGGCAGCAAGGGGCATCAGGCAGCCTATTGAGCATCCAACAGGGCCCAGTTTGGTCGCTAATCGGAGGTTAAGCAGCACTGACAATGCAATACCAACAGTAAAGGCTCGACGCATTTGAGTTGCGCACTCCATAGTAGGCACATGGAACAATAGATGGAGAGAAGGCCTACTGAGAGTGCTTATATCATGAAGCCGAATTAGGCAGTTATGGGCTGTGCCTCGTAGGAACAAAAACAAGATGTCTTGTGATGAATGCTTAGACAATTGGAAAAGATATACTGCCTAATGTATGCCCGCTGAGGTGTGATTAGCTGTTTAATATTTGTGGTGAGAAAATATTTCACAAATACGTTTCTGAACGAATAAAATAGTTATAAAACTGATAATATCATATATATGCAGTGTCAAAAGCAGCAATGTAAAAAAGTCAAACCAGCGCCATAAATCAAACTTGAATCCAAAAAAAAACTCCATAAATCAACATCCACCAGATGTAAACTTATTTTATATAAGCCAGCGAATCTCATCACTTAAAAGAACCACCCGACCCCATCACATAATCCACTACTTAACCTTGTTGTTACAAAACCTCCCAGTTTTCCATCATTTCCGCTCTCAAATGCCTTGTATCCTTTTGGGAACTCCTCTTTGTGCCCCCACCCTTCCCCGCTCTGTTGCTCTTAGTGCCTCTTTTACCACTTTTAGCGTAGTGGTGTGCATTAGATATATTAGATGCATTAGAGGCTGTGCTACTAGTATCCCTGTGCGGTGTATCGGGGCTAGCTTTGAGGCTGCTCAGAGTGACCTCGCCCGTTTGAAGGGATAGTTCAGGGTTCAAATGATATTCACTCAATTTCGCCTTACGGTGCCTATGTTTAATAATAGAATTATTAGTTTCCGTAGTTTGCTCAACACTTTTTACATGCTTGTCTCGTTCCTCTAGACGGGCACCACTCAAATTCTTTGTTGCCGTTTCAAGCGTTATCTCTCCGGTTGGCTTACTCTTGGGAGTCATGATGAGATGGGGAACCAATCCGAGAGGCTTCTTATTCCTCTTATCATTAACACTCAACCTGTGTTTATTGCTATTGATTCTGCTGTAATCGGTTGTAGAGAACCTGTTGTAGTCATCCTTGTGTGGGGACTGTAAGGGCGATAGCATGTGAGACTGCATGTGAGACTGCATATGAGACTGCATGTGAGACTGCATATGAGACTGCATGTGAGACTGCACATGAAGTTCGTTTTGTGGACTTTTCTTTGAGTTGACCAGTTCAGTCACGCCGGACACCTCCAAGGTGTCTTGTGCTCTGCTAGCAAACTTTGCCTTGTTGTTGCCACCACCACTAGCACCACTGCTATTGGTTTTGAATTTTCTCATACTATCAGCTAATAAATTTTGAATCTCGCTAGCGAGAAATTCCAAATGCATAACCTTGTCTTTAATTGGGATATCCAAACCAGATTTGGAACCACCCATGGAACTGGGAAGAGACGTGACGCTAAAATTCACATCGCTCGCAACCATCACAGGTGAGTTGACGTTACTAGTGCCCATTCCACCAGTACCAATTCCACTGACACCTAAGCCGGTGATGCCTGAGCTGTTAGCTCCTAAGCCATCAGAAGTCCCACTAGTTATCCCACTGGTGCCCGAACTGGCACTCGCCGTCAGGGAGTTGCTAGCTCCCTTGGCTTCTCTTTCCCCTCTAGAGTTGCCCCTCCTTCTCAATGCCGATATCTGTTCACTCCCGATAAGCTCACCACTCCAAAGACCAAGGAGCTCCTCTTGTTCTTCAAAAGGCATCCACAATGTCATATTACTACCCACGTTGCTAGGTGGGGTTACCTTGCCCAAGTGGGTGGGCTCGGACCTTGTTTTCCTTCTCTGTGGCATATTCCCCTTTGAGAGGCTGTTCAAATAGGCAACTGCGGGTGAGTTATCGGTATTTGAGCGTTTAGCGGTGACTGCTGTAACATACAAAGGGTTCGTGGACAAGTGGTTGTTGGAAAAGGGGTTGGGAGACAAAATGTTGGTGGAATATGGAGTATCACTAGTAGTTTCTGATGGTGAAGAGGGTGTTGCTGATACAACGTCAATAGGGGGAAAACCATCCAACATCGACCGAGTGGTTGTTGATCTCAAAATGCTCAGTGAAGAGCTAACTCGGTAACCCCGAGAGTTGGTTATCTCAACAGATTTTTTGTCAGATTTTTCCTTGTCACCACCCATATTGCTCGTTGTGGCATCATTAGTCAGAGCAGACCTCGCGGCACTGAAGAGGTTGGTGATGGCAGTGGTGCCTCTACTGAATACGCTGCCGCCAGAGCCGGCAGAAGGCGCAACAGAAGAGGTCACAGAAGAAGTCAGAGAAGGAACCGCAGAAGGGGCAATAGAAGAATCTATAGACGGGGCCACAGAGGCCTCCCTACTGGTGTGGTTGCGGGTTACGTCAGATCCATTGACATCTGTAGGTGGAGTCAAGAGTCGAGGTGAAGATACTCCAGTGCTTTCAGACAGTCCAGATGGACCAAACACATCATTGGGCGATCCAGTAAAACAATCGCTAGTTGTAACCGCACGGTCCCTCATTAGAATAATGTATATCATCCTGTTGAAATTCAAAACCTCCTCCACGCTATCCAATTCAAGAGGGGGTATGCTATAAGCCTTTTCGATGGATTTAACCATTGCAATCAAGTTTATTGCGATGCAAGCCAACCCTCGAGAGAAATACTTTAACTGTTCATCCGACAGATCAAAGAGGGAATAATCTGTGTAAGCTAGAGACGGCTCGTTTTTGTTATTCACATAGCTTCCCATATCTTCTTCGCCCCTCAAGCTCTCCTCACCCCTCTCTTCAATCTCATCACTCGCGTCACTTAAATCACTACCGTCTTCACTTTGTGCTGTCCAGCTGGAGTCACCAAAAGGGGCAATCCTCCGGTGTGGTGATTGTTGATTGCTCTTTTGTGGATCAGTAGTTCTATTTGGCACTGGCACAAACAAGGAATACTCCGTTTGGTCCCTTGGGTCATATATAGTTGGGCCCAAACCATTCGCCTTAGTGTCCTCTACTGATGGCGCAAGGTTGATTCCAAATGGAAGTTCAACCTGGAGATACTTCGAAGATAGCACGATGAACCGCACGATCGACTCGAGTGAAGAATTGATTAGTGAAGCTCGGAAATAGATGTAATGGGAAAAGGGGAAAACGGGGGCGTAAGCAATGCTCAAAATTGCATGATCGCCACTTCTGTTGCCTGCAGGATCACCACCTTTGTTTCCACCTTTGTCTCCACCCTTGTCTCCACCTATTTTGCTTTTCTCAACGCCAGGCTTGTTCAATTTATTAAAACTGTATATAATCCCTTTTCTCACAGACTTATGGAACCCATGCACAAAACCAATCAACATCAAGCTGCTCAATTCGCTCACGAGTTTATCCCTTGAAGCGGCAAGGTGCTGTTCCACCTGGGGGATGTTGTGCCTTATGACTAACGAGGATGCCATTATAAGCTTGTGTGTCGTTAAATCATATTGATCGTTTACTTTTTTCTTATTTTGAGAAAGCATCGCATAACCACGCCTCACTTTGGCCTTGAGTTCAGCGATATCCTTTTCAAGCGCCTTGATTTCTTGCGTCGAGTGATCTATCCTACTTTTAATACGCTTGGTGGTTTTGTTATAGCCTACAATTTCAAGGGACAACAACACTTGGGCGAGCTTTGCGATGCTGTCATCCGAAACAGTCACAGAGCGCTTTAGTTGGGTGTTGCTATCACTTTCACCGTCATTATTTTGCCCCTTGTCTTGTACTATTTCTTCTCCCTTGTTTAGCAAATAGTTGTGAATAAAATTATACGCCTCACCATTCATAACGAGCTCCAACACTCTATCGATCTCATGTGAGGCAATCTCATTAAACCGATGCGAAGCAATCAGGCTGAGACGAAGCTTCAACATCATGTGGTTTATGCAAGAAGAACAATACATTGTTTCCCATGGACGGGTGGATCCTAACTGATCACTTCTTTTAGATCCATTGGTTACACGCCAATTTTTGGTCTCATACGCTTCATTGGATCTTTTAGCACCTTCCGATCCGCGATACCTTTTTGATCCATCGACCCCACCGGGTCTCTTTATATTTTCCTCTTGAAATTCACCCTTTTTTCCTTGTCTCAAGTTGAACTGCTCATCTTTTCCTTGTTCTCTTGTTCGTTGTTGCAGATATGCAGGGTGGGAGATGCGGGTACTCTCCTGCTTATAGGAAAAAGAACTAGCATGTGAAGGTGGTAAATGCGCTAAGCGCTGACGCCGTGAATGGCTATGCGGGGGAGGGAGATAAACATGTGGTAGATCGTCCACAAAGTCGTTAGATTCACTGGGAGTATTGGCTCCTTCAGGTCCATTCGCAGATGGGCGATTATCTGGCTGGCTATTGCCTAGTGTGTCATCGGCTGAAGAGCCATTGCTTGGTGGGCGCCCCGAGTGTGCACTGCGTGCCTGAGTTTGTGTACGTGAAGGGTATTGTGAGTGAGCTGATGTGGCGTTGTGTGAGGTGTCTTGTGAACTGTTCTGTAAAGTGTTCTGTGCGCTGTACCCTCTGGCATAGTTGATATGGCACACACCGCAAAATATTGGACCTGCCATACGGTATTTGGAGATGGCTTAATAAAAGGTGGCGTTGAGGTGTGAGCGATTGCCCTCATTAGGTATACAAATAGTGTAGATGTGAATAATCGCGTGGGTGTGCCTGTATAGTGCGTCTGGGTATAACTGTAGGGAACTCTGAGAACTGTGGGAACTGTGGGAATTGTAGAGATAGATAATCTATATCATCACCGTATAGTGCACACTGCACACATGTGGATTGCTCAAACAGATGCAACCGCGCACTGCAAATTATCAAAAGTTGTTATCTTGCTACAAATTGCACTATAGCCACCTCACACTATAACCACTCAATTAACAGTGTGATGTTGATATGATGTTGATATGACGTTGACCCACGCTGACTATTTGTGTCCTCACTGGTATTCTCAGCCGGTGTAAGCAGCTTGTCTTAGCGCTCTCTGCGATAAGCCTGGAGGCACTTGGCTGCGATACTTGCCTGTGATACCTGCCTGTGACACCTACTGCCCGCGAAGCCTACTGCCCGCGAAGCCTACTGCCTGCTATGCCTGTTGTCTGTGCCTGTTGTCTGTGCCTGTTGTCTGTGCCTGTTGTCTGTGCCTGTTGTCTGTGCCTGCTGTCTGCGTTTAACGCACCGGTTTTTGGTTGCACACACCATCTCTTCGGCCTTTGCTGTTCCAATCCTGACGTTGTCTCCTCTTTTGGTCACTCTTGCTCGCTTTTGACACAATTGAGTATCGCAGTACTTATTGGATCTTGATGCTGTCAGCATGCACTCTGTGCAGGGGAGGGCTCTAAACACACCTTGTCATTTTTGTAGTTTCTATATTAACCTCACATGAATGGTGCAACCACTCAGTACTGAAAGGTTTGCTGAGAGAATTACTGAAAAGACGACAAGTGGAGATGATTACTGAAAAGACAACAAGCGGAGGGATTACTTACTGAAAAGGCAACAAGCGGAGAAGATTACTGAAAGGGTTACTCTCCGGCATCCCGGTTGCTATCGTCGGCGACGCTCTACCGCCTACAGGGCCTGCGCTCCTAGTGCCCGCGCTCCTAGGGCATATGTGTGCGCGAGCAGCAGTGCCACTGTTGATTTCCACCATTAGTTTCCACACTATTATATAATCGCTTGGTGGTTGTCATGCATATTCGTTACGTAATCACCTTACCAATGTGTCGTCTGGATTTGATCAATGCACATCTTCACCCACCTCAGGCTTCCTTCTAGAACTTTTCTCCCAAGCGCAGTTGCAACAGCACACCAAGCTTCTCACCCATTTATAGAGTTCCCAGACTGAGATTTCACCATTATTTGATTTCACCATTTAGAGTAATTGTTTTGGTAGCGTAGTATCCTAAAATCTTATTGCACCGGCCACTCTTATGGCGCAGGCCGCCCATACTATCCGCACAGTTTCTATTGGGCAAACCATCCTTGCTATGCACTCCGACCTAACCGAGCCCGCCTTCTTCTTTTCCCTATGCTTCATTTTTCTAAGAGTTGAGGCGCTGTCATCACTGTTCATTTATCCCACATCAGATTCATCTTTCTAAAAGCCCACCATAATATAAAAACCATGGGTTTGTCCTCCTTCCCCGCAGCCCTAACCGCCTTTTAGACCCGTTGCCATAGTAGTGAGGACGCGCTGCACAGGAGCCGTTTGCAGGGCTTTTGCATTGCATATGGTGTAATTTTCTACACGCCGCTGCACGCCATACGGCTTTTTCATTAGGTGGGGCGGGCCGGGCTTGAGGGTTTTGCAAGGCATTTCCCAGTCGACTGAGGAGGTGGTAAAGATACGTGATAAAAAATTGAATACTCTACTGCTAAGCTTTGCATAAGTCTTTTTGCAATTGATGATTCTGTGGAGGACTGAACACTTGACGGGGTTTGCTCGCCATATAGAGTATACAGAGACATAGGCAGAGTGAGGCAGAGATATTTGGTGACCCATACAGTTTGTCCACATAATCGATATAGTGGTTATCCCCAGTACATTCATGTACATATACATTCCTATACATATATATTCACATACATATATACATTCCTATACAAGCATATATACAATCATATAAAGTACATCCAGCAATTATATCCAACACTCATTGTTCTATGATCCCCCAGAACAACAACAGGCCGGTACGGATTGCCCTTCTGGGACCCCCCAAGTCGGGCAAATCGGCCTTTGCAACGAGAGCAGAGACAGGTTTATTCCTCGAAACATACTACCCCACGACATCGAGGCCCACCTCTGAGATGCTCGACTTTTACGCCAGCACACCCCTTGCAAGAGGCATATTAGACACAAACTCCACACTGGAACAACTCCTCCACCTAAACTTGAGTGCAAAGAAACCTGTAGTTCTCAGCGATGCCATCGTATCAACAGCTACCCACAACGCCAGGCTCAACATTGCCCGGTCAGAGCCAATGGCCAGAACTCTCTCAAGCAGCCGTTCGCATTCGCTTTCTCATAGAGAAGGCAGTACCACCTTGAAAGAAAAGCCTCCAGTTGTGGTGAAAGGCTCCAGAAGGGGCCACTCCAGTGTATCGAGACAGTCCAAGTCTGAAAGAAAAAACGGGCTGTACAGTTTGATATACGATTCTCCTGGAGGTGAAATTGCTGGCATGCCTTCTCATAATCCACCTGCTTACTATGAGGAGGCTATTGTGAGCGAGGAGGCTATTTTGAGCGATGATGAAGACAACGTTTCAGTGAATCTTTCGAATATTTCCCCTAACACAAGCTATAACCCGCCCTCCATTTCTCCCATCCTTGTAGAGCTGATAGACTCGGCGCCCATCAAACCATCTCAGGTGGTTCCTTTTATCCAGGCATCTTTGGATGTCAAGTTAGGCAAAGATATCCTCCACAACCTAGCGGATGAGCCACGCAGGGACCACTCCACCAAACCGCTGTTGGTTGCCAGCGGCGCCTCGGAGCTCAACGGAGCTGTTGATGGATACCTGCTGGTGTATAGCTGCATTCCCGCAGTGACGTATAACCGGACAGTGCGCCCAGCCAACCCTATAGACGGTGTTAACGTGTATGCGGAGGATGACCCAATCGAGCTGCTGAAACTCACCAAAATCGCCATCTCAGAGGCCTGGAAAGAGTACAGGGCGTACCGTAAAGGATGGGATTTGGGAGGGGAGGGCGATATTTTTTCGTTTAGCTTTGGGATAAAGAACTTGTGGAAGAGGTCAAAGGCTGAAAGGGAGGAGAAGAAGTCTCGGCGAAGAGAGAGCAGCAGTGGTGGAGACGTGGTGGCTGCTAAGGCTGGCTCTAAGGCTGGCTCTGGTCGAAGAGAGTCTGCATTTGACGATGACCTGAGGTGCCTGGATGCGCCTCCTATGGTTATAGTGTGTACTCATAGTGATTTGGAGGCGCGTGCTTCTCAGTCCAATTTGGAAGAGGTTGACCGTCTAGTCAGTGAAGGCAAGCAGTTGGCGAGTATGTGGAGGTGTGGGTTTGTAGAGGTGAGCTCACTCACTGGTGAGGGTATCGAGGAGGCTTTAGCTTTAATGATACGGCAAGTTGTAGAGAGTTGATGATTAATATAGTTTATAGTGAAGTTAAGGATGATGATGTTTAATATTAGTGAAGTGTACTATTAGTTTGTAGTGAAGTATATGATTGATATTAGTTAATAACGTATACTATTAGTCTATAGTAACGTATACTATTAGTTCATAGTAAAGTATACTATTAGTCTATAGTAACGTATGCACACTGTCAGTGATCACGACATACACTTGATATATGAACACTGTCAGTGATCATGATACACTTTGTGTATGAACACTATTAGTGATCACTCTATATATAGTTGATCTTTATTATATTCATTTAGATTGTCACCCATTTACCGCACATTCCCTCATATCTGTCAAACGCCTTATACATTATTTCCTCTTTGGGATAAATGACTTGCGTTCAATACCCGCCAAGCGTGGCAGAAGCACGCTGGAGGAGACGCGTCTCCATAGTAATCCGCCCAGTATGCACTCTTTTAGTACTCTTTTATATGCATACTGCAGGCGCACGGTGCGTCCAAATAAGGTGGTGTTGAAATATGCTTCAACGGCAGTTTTACGTGTAATGACACGACGGAATGGTGTTGAACCCGCTAACCAAGTGGTGAAGCTGCTTGCATGGATATTCAGATATGAATATTTTGATAGATATATAACCTCTGTACTTATAGATGTAACCTGCTGTATTGATAGATGAACCTCGTGTATTGATACTTGTATTCAGCTATATGACCGCATCATATTTACGGCTGTTTTCATCTATGCTTTTTCCCCCACATTCTCATTCCGATTCGAATATTCAACATATATTGCACAAGAGCATCAACAATCTAGACATCAACATCCAGACATCAACATCCAGATACCAACAATTCACATCAAGAATTCACATCAACTCTAAAGACCGTCAAACACTCCTCCATGGTTATAATGCCAACAAATACAGCTGCCCCCATCGGCAACGAGGAGGATGAATTTTCATTCGAAAGAAAGGGTGAGTAACATCTCTGAAACTCTTTATTGTATATCCGCTGGTGTTTACTAACCAAATGTGCAGTTACTTACAAAACTCCGAGGGTTGACCAGATAAAGTGGGAGAAAACAGAAGCTTCTCCTGCGCATTCCATTGACTCTCTAGGACTTCATGAGATTAAACCGTTGGCTGTCACAGACAGAAAGAGTATGAATCCGTATGAAAAGTTGATTTTGGAAGAAAAGGAGAATCAGGATGAGCGGCGCGACGATATTTCTGTTTCTCCAACCATTCCATTGAGAAGACCATACAGAGGCCCCATCGGTGGTGTAGGGATCGACCCTGTGACCCCTACTAAATCCATATTTGTCACCGGGTCAACCAACGAAGATGACAATAAAGATGACAGTAGCAGTGGGGTTCAAGAATCAGAGCAGAATCGCGCCTTTTCATCTCCTATGCCTGGCTCTTGGGTTCAATCATCTGTTGAAAAGTTTGGTGATTTTAGCAATGAGGAGGGGGGCGATATCTCCGACAGCAACATTCTACCCTATTCGAAACCAAATTCCAGTAGTCCCGTGGTGAGTCCTATCCCCAGGCTTCCTCCATTGGACGAAAAGGATAACATAAATCTTGCACAATCTTCTTCTATACTGCAATCTATAACTCTGCAACCTGAGGTTGTCCCAACCACCGATACGTCTAATAGTGAAGATGGGGAACGAGGTGCCGATTCGGCCGACTCGGTCGACTCGGTGTCCGTACATACAGTAGAAACGAGAGAGATTTACAATTATGACTCTTCAGATGTAGCGGGGGAGTCCAGTAGGGGGGAGTCCAGTAGAGATGAAGACTACCCTGAGAGTGAGCTTAAAACTCCAATTGTAAGCCAAAGTGGATTCACCTCCTTGGACCCACTGGAGGCCCAACTAGACGACAATACACCAACTGTAGGGTCTTCGGCAACGTTTCCGCCTGTATCCACATGCAGTGATTTGGGCAAATCACGTGAAAACTCTGTAGCTGAGACATCCATTGATAATGATGACATCTCTTCAACGCATTCCTTTCATACCGTTCTAACATCACAGTCAATAGGCCGAATAAGTTCATATAATGAGGCAGCAGAAGTAGGAGGAGCAGAAACAGGAGACGGAGAAACACCAAATGGCAGGGCTGAAACGGCAATATCCCCTTCGAAATCACAGAAAAGATTAACCTCCTTTGAAGTGAAGCCAAAACCATTAGACTTAAAGGTGAGCAATGGGAGGACTGCGACAAGTGGTGCGGAAAACAACTTCAAGGAGATTAGGAGCCGGCATGTATATGCGCAGTTGAAAAGAGCCTCCTCGATTTACTCGCGTGTAGTTTCTGAAGCGAATACGCCAAACGATGCCCTTACCTTTGGTGACCGGTTAAAGGCAACAACCATCAAGAGCTATGCGGAAGCTCAGCCTAATCCATATGGGGAGACTCTCAATTCAAATGGATTAGGAGATTATGAATTAGTAAATAATGGTGATTCTGGTAGTAGTGGCTTATCAAAGTATAGAAAGTTTGATTCTGGAGTGGTTTTGAGAGACACCGGAGGTGTGTCCGATAAATCCGGTACATCCGATATGTCCGTTAGGTCCTATAAATCCGATAAATCCGGTTCAGCCCGGGAAACAGTACTAATGACAACCCTCTCGGCTGAACCAGACACACCTATAGATATAAACGACCAAGACTTCGATGGAGATGACGCCAGTGCATTGTTTGTAACGGCAACACACTCGTTTGATGCCACAACGCTGGAATCTGAAAATGACGCATCGATATGCCTCTCGTTCCAAAAGGGAGACATTGCGTTCACGTATAGTGTAGATGATAGCGGGTGGGGGGAAGTTACTCTTTTGAATACGCTGAAGCGAGGGTGGGTTCCAATGAACTATTTCAGGAGCACAATTCAGCCGGGGCAGGTGACTGGAGATGCCAGCCTGCTTGCTGCATCGAAAAGGCCGTTGCGGCCTCTCTTTTGTGCCTCGGCGAAATTCCTATTGAACCCTCAGAATAAACCGGTGCATTCTGCTAACAACGGTACCCTCAAGGGCCATACATTCCAGACATCGTATATAAATGAAATCTCAGACGGTGTGCGGGTACTCCTCCAGGCTACAAACTGTCTTTCGAGGACAAACGAGGTGGTGCGGCGTAAACCTGTAATTCGTAAGATTAGAAAGAATCTACTGAATGATTGGTATAATCTGGTGGTGAAGGCTCAGCAGTACCGTAACACGTTGGACGTAACCAAGGTGGAGATTTTACAGCTGATGATTTACCAGGTTTTGAGAAAGGCTATTGGGTTTTTGGATATATGGGGGTTGGAAAATGACGGGAGAGCCGAATTGGCTGGAGACGCATCTGTCTCTAAAGGGACAACCAAAGAGGCCCCTGGGGCCTCCCAATATGGGAAATCCCAATATACCAAAGAGACTTCTTTGGAGGCCTCTTTGGCCCCCCAATATGTTGGACAACCTCCCTACGCTATGATGAGGCTCATAGAGGTGAGAAACCTTATCATTTCATCGCTTGCTTTGCTTATAGGCCGTTTAGATTTAGTAGAACACAACGTAGAGGGATGTAGTGCTTTAGAGGCTATGAATCATCATATAAATCTATTAGTTCAAGAGCTGAAATATCTCGGCAAATCGGCCAAACTCCAATTGGGCGAAGATACCCGCTCGAGGACGGTGGTGCGTCTTGAAGAGTCAATTACAGTTTTGGATAGACTAGTGGGTGAATTCAACAGTGGGGTTAGGCAGTTGGTTGAGAGGACTCGGGGAGACTCGTCCAGTGGGGTGCGCGATGCAGTCACTTTGCCCAATGGGGTAACTAGGGGTGCCTCGCCAGCCAGTGCAGGCTATTTCTACACCAAACAGGGAGGGGTGATTATCATTTCAGCCTGCAAAATGATTGGATGTGTCTCCTCGATCCACTTTCTCATCCGTAGCATCCTCGACATCACCAAGGACTTCCGTCTCTCTTCCTCTAGGCAGTACTTAAACCTCCACCGTGTCAAAGTTGAGCCGAGTGAGTTTATCCGCAAGTGCTCTGTGGGTCTTAGAAGCCAAGTAGAACAGCAGAGGAAGAAGAAAACCAAGCGATTTTCCTCTACCAAGAGGTTTTCAGCCTTTAGAAGCGGTTTGCCTGGTGATTTGACCTTGACACCAGAAGGAATCGACCAATTGGGCGAGTATCTCCCCAAGTATGAGGAGTCGTCGCCGTTTATCAAGTCGGGTGGAGTGTTTGACTCTTTTGGGGAGATGTTAGGAAGAGAAGGCGGCGAAGGAAGAGAAGGCGGAGCCTTCTCTGACAGTAAGAGTTATCCAGATGGGCCAAATGAGCTGAGCCATCCAAATGAGTTCAGCTTCTCTATTGAGAATGAAATCCTAAGAGACTCGCAAGGGTCAATAATTGGTGCCTCGTTCAGAGGACTCGTACACCTCCTCACAGATGAACTCTCAGTCGGAGACCCCTTTCTCATCTCCACCTTCTTCCTCACCTTCCGTATCTTCTCCAGCGGCAACAATCTCCTTGAAGAGCTGGTTGCGCGGTTTGATGTGAGCAACCAAACCGTTGAAAACGAGCGGCGAGACGGGTCAGGCGACCAGAATGGCGGCTACTCTTCGCTGGAGTCTCGTATAAAGAATAGGCGTAAACTCGTATGCAGAGCCATTCAGCTCTGGCTGGAGAGCTACTGGAAGCCCAGCACTGACTACGTGCTGCTTGCAACTCTGATCAACTTTTTCAACGAGGGAGTAAGGGAGTTTCTTCCAATGGAGGCGATGCGACTAATTGAAGTGGCTGCCAAGCTTGTGGGACAGCCACCAATGGAGACGGATATTGATCGATTGAGTTATTACAATGGAATAGATAATGAGGCGCAGCTTGTTCCAAGGAGGGTTAACCAGAGGGGGTTAGAGAACTCAAGTTCTTCAGAAGGGGTGTCAGGCTCCTCAATGGGGTCAGATTCCTCAAAGAGAGCCAGCAGAGCCACGATGATGTCTCTCAGCAAACGACTCTCTACATTTTCATTTACAGCAAGTGGTGTTGGGGGAGGAGGGTTTTTGTACGACCCCATTGAAGGTGAAGGTGCCGGAGGTGTTGAGGGTTTTGAAGGTTTGGATGATAGCGACAGTGACACGTCCTCTTTGGGGTCTGCACTGAGTGTTCCGATGGAGATCAAAGGGGGCATTGGGGCGTGTCTTCTTTCATCATCGGATATTGATTCTATAGAGGGTTTGATAGTTTCGTATAGGAATATGTTGGGAAGCCATTGGTCTATCGGGGGTCAATTAGTTTCCGAGAGGGGTAAGACAGCTTCCGAAGGGGGTAACTTGTCTTCCGAAAGGGGTAACTTGTCTATCGAGAGGGGTAAATTGACTGCCGAAAAGAGCCGCTTGTCTACCGAAAAGAGTAACCTGTCCACCGAAAGGGATAAATTAGTTTCCAAAAAGAGTCAACTCTCTCCCGAGTTCTCAATGATCGAGCAATGGTTCCAAGTTTGTCAGGAAAGCTGGAGCATCATAAATACAGACTTGGTCCTCCTAAACTACAACGGAGTGGAGATCGCAAAACAGCTCACCCTGATAGAGTCGCGAATGGTTTGTAGTATCAAAGTTGGAGAACTCTTAAACCAAAACTTTACAGCCAAGAAGCTCCACCTCAACCTCTCTCCCAACATCCACCGTAGTATCCTCTTTACAAACGCACTCTCTGACTATGTGCTGGAGAGTGTTTTGCACCCCAAGATCACCATCAAGCAGAGGGCGCACGCCATCAAATGCTGGCTCAAAGTGTCATACGCGTGCTTGAACCTCGGCAACTTTAATTCGCTGGCTGCAATCATGACGGCGCTTCAGAGTTTCCTAATCACGAGGCTCGACAAGGTGTGGGAGCCAGCCACCATGGGAGGTAAATACGATGCTCTCTTCAAGTACTTGTCGTCGATTATCCACCCCGACAAGAATTATTTGGTGTATAGGAACATCCTCAAGGGGTTCTTGAGAGGTGGGGAGAGTGGCCAGGTGCCGATTGTTCCGTACATTTCACTATTTTTGCAGGATTTGACGTTTGTGGTTGACGGGAACCCCAACTACCGTACATCTCCGTCGTTTTTGAGCCAGAAGCTGATCAACATTGACAAGTATTTCAAGATTACGAGAACTATTAGTGATTTGGAGTCTCTCCAGGTGGAGTACTCTGTGGTTGATGGTGAGAAACCCAAGGTTAAATCGTCAAAGAGGCTGAGTCTGCTGTTTTCCAAGAGGTCGAGTTTTCTAAAGAATAAGGAGGGACATAGAGGAGCACCTAGAGAGGGACCTAGAGAGGGACCTAGAGAGGGGGCTATTGGAGGGGATAGTCTAGGAGGAGCAGAGGAGGCGTTTGATATTGTGAATGTTGCACCATTGCAGGAGTTGATATTGTTGGAGATTTGGAAGGTGAAGCAGATTAACATGAAGGAGGATGATAGAGCTTGGAAGTTGAGTGTGGGGATTCAGGGGAGAAGTGAGGAGAGGTGATGATGAGATAAAGGAGGGGAGGTGATGATTAGACAAACAGGGAGGGGACAAGACAAGCAAGGAGGGGACAAAGCAAACAAGGAGGGGACAAAGCAAACAAGGAGGATACAAGACAAACAGGGAGAGGACAAGACAAACAGGGAGGGGACAAGACAAACAAGGAGGGGACAAGACAAACAAGGAGGGGACAAGACAAACAAGGAGGAGAGAGAGGCGATGATTAGATAAGGTGAGATAGTGTACCCCTCATTGTATACCCCTCATTGTATACCCCTCATTGTATACCCCTCTTCACTTGAAGAGCCTGGGGTGTAGTGTTACCCTCTTCGCTTGGCTCTTTAGGCTCTTCAGGTGAAGAGGTATTGACTGACCCTCGCAGTTTCATCTACCTCTAATCACTCCAGGTGACTGATCTCTCACTACTTCGCTGGTTATGTGGATAGCTAATTAATTTAATGATCATTACAATTACAAAGTGCCACAGAGTAAAGCAAGGCGATGAGGAGACAAACAAGAAACGACTCTGAGCGAAGCGACGAGGAGAAGGAAAAAAGAAAAAGAAGAAAAACTCCCTCAATTGCACTCACTTTATATTAAACTTGTTTGATGATACTAAATGCAATAAAAACATATTCAACCATCATGCATTTTAAATATAAAACCAGTGCACCATTGTCTTCTTTTTCTTCTTTTTCTTTTTTTCTTTCTTTTCTTCTCCTCCTCGCTTCGCTCAGAGTCGGTTCGAAGAGTCGCTTAATACGAGGTTGCAGATTCAACAAGAGCCAAGGCGTGTATATGCGTGTATAGACAGATTCCACAAAGACGAGGTGGATAGATAGCTGAGAGTTGCATTATAGAAGCACCTAAGAATACCTGAGGAGGTCCTACAGCCGTTTCTAGAAAGGGTACGACCAAGTGGTTAGTGTACAAATAGATTTATACACATAATTTTTCACGTAAACTCTTACACTTCCACGTAAACTCTTACATTTTCACGTAAACTCTTACATTTTCACGTAAACTCTTACATTTCCACGTAAACTCTCAAATTTACACCTACAATTCTCGTGTATCTGCTGTAAATATAAGTTTCCCATAAAGTGAGAGATGGGATAGATGGGTTATTCTAATCTTAAATCTCAACCAACCCTACACTATCCATTCTCTCCAAGTATATATGAGGCGTATGCGCGGCATGGCTTTATCTCAACGCCGCGCAGCACACATTGGGAAAAGGTAAATAAAGATTGTACAAAGTGGATGTTAAATAAAGGTGGATGTGGTGCATTCACCGTATATTATCGTTATAGTTGACATATTGAATAAAGTTGTCTCATGATATATTTTATAATGAAATACTTAACTGCGATACATTTTATAATAAAATACTTAACTACGAGACATTTAACAATAAAATCTTAACTACGATACATTTTATAATAAAAACTTAATCAAACTTCTAATGATCAACTTTATGACATTGAAATCATACTCTAATGTATCTCTCTAATTCTTTTCTTCTCCTCCTCGCTTCGCTCAGAGTCGCTCATAGGAGTCGCTCAGGGGAGTCGGATACAATTAATTGCAGACCCCGCCTTGAAAAACTCCACCTGATCCTTCGACATCGTATGCCTAGTGACAATATCAAACTCCTCACCATCCTTTGGAGTAACCCGAACCTTCACAAACCCACCGTTATCACCGCCCTTTGCCACCATATCCACGAGATCCAACGTCCTCAGCACATCTCCCGACTTGATCCTATCATAATCCGCCTCATCCCTAAACGTCAGAGGTAGCATTCCCTGCTTTTTAAGGTTGGTCTCATGGATCCTGGCAAACGACTTGACGAGAAGCACACGGCCTCCCAAAAACCTCGGAGATAAAGCCGCGTGCTCCCTTGCCGAACCCTCCCCGTAGTTGTGCTCAGCCAGAACACACCAAGGACGCTGCTCCTCCTTCCACTTGATCATCAGCTGTGGTATACCATGCGGAGTTCCGTCCAGGTCGTACGCAACGTTAACCTCGCCGGTCTCCTTGTTCTGAGCACCGATCAGAGTATTATACGAGATGTTTTCAAGGTGTCCTTTATACTTAAGCCACGCACCAGCAGCGGAAATGTGGTCCGTGGTACACTTACCCTCAACTTTGAGCAAAACTGTCGTTTCAACTTCGTTTCCGTCCCACTTTTCAAATGGCTCAAGGAGTTGTAACCGGTCAGATTCGGCAGATACGTTTACGGAAGTTTCCGGTCTGGGTGCAGGCTCCAATTCCGGATACAGCTCCTCTCTCCCCCTGATGAACCCATGGGAGGGTAGCTCCTCTCCAACGGGGGGCTCAAATCTAAACTCTTTGCCATTTTCGAGAGTGATGGAATCCTTCAATGGGTTGAAATCCATACGCCCAGAGTAGATCATCGCAGTAACGATATCCGGGGAGGTGAGAAAGTTCATTGTATTACGGTTACCATCGTTGCGCGCGCGGAAGTTACGGTTGAATGACGTGAAAATTACATTTGTTTCCCCTTTCTCAACGGCATCTCCTCGGTCCCACTGCCCAATACACGGACCACATGCGTTCGCAAGCACTTTGGCACCGCTGGACTCAAAAGTTTCAATCAATCCATCCCTGTCGATTGTTGCCCTGATCTGCTCTGATCCGGGGGTGACAAAAAATGGCACTTTGGGCTCAAGGCCAGCTCTCTGAGCCTGCTGAATCAGCGAGGCTGCACGTGACATATCCTGGTACGACGAGTTTGTACAGGAACCAATGAGCCCCGCAGAAACGATTTGAGGCCATCCGTTTTGCTTAGTGACGGAAGCGAGGTCTGATATCCTGGTGCTGAGATCTGGGGTAAATGGGCCGTTCACACTGGGTTCCAAATCGGAGAGGTTGATTTCGATGGTGTCGTCGTATGCGGCGCCTGCATCGGCCTGCAGGAAGCCATGCTGCGCGTTAACCTGCGCCACAACATCGGCTATAGGCGCACGACCCGTCGCTCTCAGATACCTCAGATGCGCATCCTGCAGGGGAAAGGTGCTTGTTGTTGCGCCGATCTCCGCCCCCATGTTACAGATGGTGGCCATTCCGGTGCACGACAAGGTTGACACACCAGGGCCGAAATATTCTACAATGTATCCGGTGCCTCCTCTTACGGTCAATATTCCTGCCAAATGGGTAATGACATCCTTGGGCGAACACCACCCAGACAGTTGGCCTGTAAGTTTGACACCCAAAATGCGGGGGGCGCGCACCTCCCACGGTGTCCCAGTCAAGGCATCAACGGCATCAGCTCCTCCTACGCCAATGGCAATGGCACCAAGACCGCCAGCGTTGGGTGTATGAGAATCCGTTCCCAGCATCATCAACCCAGGCACAGAAAAATTCTCAAGCACAATCTGGTGAATGATTCCGGATCCGGGGCCCCAGAATTGGATCCCGTACTTTTCACCACACGACTCGAGGAAGTCAAACACTTCCTTGTTCGTCGCAATCGAAGAGGTGAGATCTGACTCGGCCCCATCTTTTCCCACAATCAAGTGGTCACAGTGGATCGATGCGGGCACCGCCGTGTTGGACATGCCGCACGTCATGAACTGCAGTAGTGCCATTTGTGCACTCGCATCCTGCATCGCAACACGGTCCGGATGCAGCTTGAGGTACTGCGACCCTCTGATGTTCGCAGTGGAGATGGAGGCTCCCTGACTGCCACCTAACAACTCTTCTGGGTTAACAAGATGAGAGTACAAGATCTTCTCTGCATACGTGAGCTGCTGGTTGTTGAGAATTCGCTTGGTTGTTGATAAATTGTTGATCAGCTTTTCAAATGGTGGCGTGCGCGATTCGTATCCTTTGGGGGATGCAGGAACCGTTGGCGATACCGTCGCAAAAGAGCGGAGGGTCTGCTACTGTTAGTATTAGAGGGAACAATCAGGATATGCATACAAAGGCATCGAAAGGTATAAATGACATGCGTAAACCTGCGAAACTGGGACATAATATACGCATACCAGGATAACTAGTGGCACTGTGGGTGAGCGACACATGTCATACAATGGTATCCTCATCATTTCGGCTGTATTTCATAACATGCACTCCAGTTAGACTGTAACTTTATATGCATTCCAGTTAGACTGTATAACTTTATATGCACTCCAGTTAGACTGTAACATTATATGCATTCCAGTTAGACTGTGTATCATGACATGCTAGACTATGAATGATATGCAAAGTATGAACGCTATAAATATTTACACTATGTATGCCATGTACATTATGTGTGTGCTAATTGAGCTATGTGTCATTTGGTTCATATCATGAAACCGTTCATAGAATGAAGCTAACAGCTCACAACACAAGCCAACCGATGTGGTTGTGTAGGTTTGAGCAATCGTTTATGGTGCAGTTGTGTGTGGAATAGGGGAATTGTCACGATCGGAAATCTTTATGTGGAAGCTTGTCAAGACTCAGATTTGTGAACGGAAATGGCTGTTGCTCTGTGAGAAATAGAAATATCTGAATTGAAACTTGTTCCAGTTTCACCAAGTCTATTGTGTACATGATATACTTCAATATTTTCAACTATTTTGTGAAGACGATATCTAAATCAAGTGCGGCTCGTTGTCACATCCCTTTCAATGTTTACAGTCATACTTCTAGAACTTGATATACTCACCTTAGCCACACCCGCAGCTCTAAATCCTCTCCTTGAAAGCATTTTTCAACTTGTCCTTGAAGGAAATTGAGGACCGTAAATAGTACCCGTTTCGCTCTTTCTTATCTATTTTTCACCATCAACGAACGGATTGCAGTATAATTGTGATGACTGATTCTTTTGAGAAGTGCACGTATGTTTTCCGTAGGGGTACTCTGGGGGGAAGAGTGGGGGAAACTACGAGATCACCAGGGGTAGTGCATGCAACCATTTACATAGGTGTGAGAGTGTTGAGAGAGTGTTAAGATGGTAAGAGGTTCCGGATGTATTGTGATAATTGAAATAAAATTATGACAATTTTTTTGCACAGTTTCTATTTATACTATGTATAGCAACTATTCAGTCACTGTATACACAATGTATAGCTGCTATTTAGCCACTGTATACCCAAAGTATGGCCAATGCGTCGCATATATATAGCCAATAGATAGCCAGCTACATACACTATATAACTTGGTCTCGCTGCTCTCAACCTGTGCGCTTATTCCTCTCCACCTGTGCGCTCATTCCTCTCCACCTGTGCGCTCACTCATCGCTTTACTCTCAGTGTCGTGCTCCACTCCCATCGTCCCTACCGATATGCGTGTCCACCCACTACTTGCCCCAACTTGAGTGGCCCTGCGTGGTGCAGACTCGCATCCCTGCTTTGTTTCACTCCCTGCTTGGTGCACATTCCCTGCACCACAGACAGCGGTCGCCCGCTGCTTGTCATACTTGTACGGTGATGCACCCTCGTCTCTCACGCTCCTCCCAGTATGGTTGCTGTGCACTCCAGTCTTGTCGTGGACCCTACTCCTGTCGTCCCCCAGGCGTCATTCCTCGCATGCCTCCCATGCACCACGTCAACTTCTCCTTACTGTGTGCCAACACGCACTAACGCACAACCTCACCGTTTGTGGACGGCTAAATAAGGAGAGGGACCAGCGGTCAGCTTCCACAAGGATAGACCATGCTCAAGTGCATGAGGCGGTGCGTTGCCAAGGTGGGGCAGTTGCCAAGTTAAGGGTAGAGAGAGGTGCCCTTGATGGCACGTAAGGGTGTATGTGTGGGTGGGTGTGTGGATATGTGGATACATGGATAGGTGGGTGTGTGGATACTTGGATACGTGGATACGTGGATATGTGGATATGTGGATATGTGGATATGTGGATGGTGCAAAAACACTACACTTCGGAGTGTATATACATTTTAGAGATGTGACTATATCAAATAGAGATATGGTGTTTTGTGGTTGACTGCCGTTAAGCCTGCTCAGATATTTATCCATCAGCCACTGCTGAATGGCTTGATGGTCTCTCTGTGGATCTATTAAGCAATCAGTGCAAACAAACTTGATCAACTCCCGCCGTTCTGTAGAATATTATGATTATCCATCCACCCCAACTGCAATTGTTGTATACCCCACATTTTCGGGGAAACAACGGTACCAGTTTTTTTGGCGCAATCTCCTGTTTGAGCTCGGACTCCGGTACGCTTCATTCAATTGATCCGCTTCCTTCCGTTGGAGCAACCACTTTTTGCTTTCCTTCCACAATCTTGTCCCACTTTGCTGCCCTCCCCTCCTGCTCTGTCATCATGATGTTCAATCATCCACTACAACCTGGAACTCCGGTAATCTAGAGATTGTGACGCATACTCATGCACTCCGACGCACATCCTCGTAGGCCCTTAAGGACACCGCGCTATGGAGCTCGACAGCTAAACCTTAACTTGGCATCCAAACTGCGGGGTAAACCCCCACGTTTGACATGCAACTTGTGCTGTACGTCATTATTGCTGCATCAATCGATTGTAGTGATTGTCTTGACTTCCCGGAAACAATTGGTTCATACGATCAAAATGGGTGACGGTCACTTGGTAACTCTGTGATTATTCATTCGACAGTGTCACCTGGGGGATGGCGAGGAATGTCAGCTGCAGCGAGGGATACTGCCGGAAACACACGTTAGAAAAACATCAAGTATATATGGATGTTTAGCCTGTCTATTTACTCCCATACATGGGTCCATTAGCCTACACTACCTTTACTTTTAATCGAATGTCTTAATTACACTCTTGCTATTTATCTCTTTGTTCCTTCCTCCACATATCGTTCGGAGTCCGCTGGTTAACCTGTTCAAGAGATCTCCACCACCCGTATATACCCTGGATAATCAGTGAATTGCATAAAGTTGCATCCCCCTTCATCCTCCAGAATCGGCGTATGCAGAAATAAAACATCGGCCGGAATTACCGAAGTAGCCCACTCCCTGACGTGTTACCATGTCTATCACCTGACAGAAGAGCAGAGCAAAAAATGGCCCAAACAAGATACCAAAGAGTAGCAAAGACGAGACCAAAGAATACGACAGAAATTGCTTGGCGTCCGCGATATCAAAGCCCTTCTTTTGAAAGCCTCCACGATTTCATGGCTTTTACAGGCTTCGTTAGCCCTCCGTTAGTCCTCCCACTGATCAGCCTCTCCGGAACTAAACGAGCCAATTAGTTGGTGCTTCCGTTCCAGGCAAGAGTATCGTGATCGCCAAGCGTGCAATCGTATAGAAACGGCATTTGCTGCGATGTGTGTGTTTCTCTCCGCACGCATGGTTGTTCCTACTTTCTCCGACCAGGTTCATTTCTCCTCTTTGTCGTCGGTATTCCCCAGATCTTTCCATTCATCTTCAATGGTGTGTCTAGGATTTGTCTCATAGAAAGAAATTTGAGGGGTTTTCATACAGTCGAGGAGACCACGATTGGGTTTAGGCAGACTGGTGTATGCACCTATGCATTGCATCATGCATCCTTATGCACCATCCCACCTCTAATGCACTAACTTAGAACATACCGCAAGATAACATCCAACCAATCCACATACCCCATCCCATGAGAAACCGCATCCAGATACTTGCCGACAAATGTACCCCACAGTTGAAAAAAGATTCTCTGTCGGGGAATAAACTCGTGGATACTATAAAAGAGAATGTGCCTCTCCTTCTGCTCCTCCTTCTGCTTCTGTTTCCCTCTATTTCTCTAGCTATCACTCTTAGTATAATGGACAGCACATATTCAAGAGCCTCTTCGGAGTTTGCCGTGAGAGAAAACCACCAAGGCATTGTCTATGGCCATGAGAAGCCAGACCTCTCTCTGAGCTCGATTAAACACTACTTTGCAACTAGATTGCCCACGCTCATTCCCTCAAAGCAGCACATTCTAAGCCACAAATCAGAGGTGAATCCGTTTCCGGCACTGAAGCTTATCTCCGGAAAGCAATGGCTGATGATTCTGGTTGCCCTTTGGGGATGGACATGGGATGCCTACGACTTCTTCTGTGTCTCCTTGAACGCCAGTGTCCTGGCAAAAGACTTTGACAGGTCCGTCAAGGATATCACCTGGGGTATCACGTTGGTGCTCATGCTGAGATCTGTGGGTGGTATTGTGTTTGGGTTCCTCGGTGATAGGTATGGCCGGAAATGGCCGTTTGTGCTGAACCTGAGTCTCATGTGTATTCTGGAGATTGGAACCGGGTTCATCAAGACGTACGAGCAGTTTCTCGGCGTGCGTGCTGTGTTTGGCGTCCTGCTAGGCGGTATCTACGGCAATGCTGCAGCCACTGCCTTGGACGACTGTCCTGTTGAGGCGAGAGGGTTCATCAGTGGCATGCTCCAGGAAGGCTATGCCCTGGGGTATCTCTTGGCGGTGGTGTTCACCAGAGCCATTGCAGACACCACCAAAAAGCAGTGGCGTGCACTCTACTGGTTTGGTGCCGGTATTTGCTTCCTCATCATCTGTTTCAGAGCAAGCCTGCCAGAGACAGAGGCATTCAAGCGCAAGAAGCAGATTGAAAAGTACAATAAGGAGCAGGGCATCACCCAGGCCTCCTTCTGGCACAAGGCAAAGAGTGCGCTCAAGATCTATTGGCTCGTGCTCATCTATCTCGTGTTTCTCATGTCGCTTATGAACTTTCTGTCGCATGGCTCCCAGGACCTGTACCCCACTCTTCTCACTACCCAGTATTCCTTCGACGCCAATAAGTCAACGGTGACCAACTGTGTTGCCAATCTCGGTGCCATCGTGGGAGGCATTCTCTTCGGCCATCTTTCCAACTTCATCGGACGCCGTCTCACTATTCTCATCTGCTGTATAGTTGGTGCAGCCCTCATCTACCCATGGGCCTTCGTCACCAACACCGGCATCAACGCTGGTGTGTTTTTCATGCAGCTGTGTGTCCAAGGAGCCTGGGGCGTGATTCCCATCCACCTTTCAGAGCTCTCCCCACCAGAATTCAGAGCTTTTATCGTGGGAACCTCTTATCAGTTGGGCAATCTGGCCTCTTCGGCTTCCTCCACTATCGAGACTACCATTGGTGACAGGTTCCCGATGATTGCACCCAACGGCGATAAGGCTTATAACTACGCGGAGGTGATGGCCATTTTCATTGGGTGTGTCTATGGGTGTCTCTTCATTTCTGTGTTTTTGGGTCCAGAGAACAGAATGGCTGATATCAACCCCCATGACGTTGGGGAGGGCGAAGGAAGCAAGGAGGCTATGTTGGATAAGGAGATTTACACTGAGTATGACGAGGAGGCCAGAAACGACATTTCTGTCCAGAGGGAGCATGCCGATGACACTAAGGGCAAGTCCGTATAGCAGAGTTTAGTTTACATTTTATAGTTGATATTGAAATATTGAATTTTATGCCTTGATACTATGTTTAGAGCTGATTTACATAGAGGTATTCGGTTGAATACGGCAGAAACAGATTTCTTGGCAAGACTCTGCAGGTCCTGTTGGCAAGCTGTTGGTATTTTTCGTATCTCGCGAGGTGTATTAATCCTCCAACCCACTCGAGGTAACCAGTAAATCTCATGAGGCGGCTATCCGGAAGCGTCAAGGGATCGCGGTTAGGTAAATCTTGGCATACCGCACAAATAAGCTTACCCTCATGCAGGAAAGATGCATGTCAGTACCTGCTTGCATAACTACGAAGTGCATACTATGACTGCAAACTGCGAACTGCACACTACGTACTGCATACTCCTTTCAGTTGCGGAGGGCCAACCATAAATGGCCCGCCTAAACCCACACTACCTAGAGCAATTGCAGTCTTTCGACTGCTGTCATAATCTGTGAGGACCCCCCTACAATATACACCCCGCAGTGATCCTTAAGCTGTGCAGTGATCCTTAGGCTGTGCAGTGATCCTTAGGCTGTGCAGTAATCCTAAGGCTATGCAGTAAATTAAGACGCCAATTTACTCACGAAGTTTCAGTCTCAGGGCAACCATCCTACGCATACAGGCGATGGTCTAATGGCGTCTCCACCTCTCTTTTCTCTAGCCAATGTGCCCACCATTACTGTATGCCCGTCCATATGGTTTGCGCACGCTACAATATGGACGGGCATACAGCATAGCGCAGGAGGTTGTCCCTCTATTAGATTTATAGTTGACGATAGACTAAAATAGTGTTGTCAAGATGTAACCAAACTTCAATTAAATACTTGCTATTTTTCTTCATGACAATAATACAATTGACAACTGCTAAGAATGAATCATCGACAGATAATCGCAAAAAAAACCGCAGCTCGTATTTTGTAAACTGTTGAATGGTAAATAAGGTGGCTATCTTTTAATTCACAAGTATTTTTATAACGCAAAAAAATAAAACAAAAATCTAAATTTTGATATGTAATTGGGATTTCCAACTATTGATATCACTCATAGATAAGCCCTGGGGAAATTGTTATCGCTACATATCAACACTTGAGCTTATCATAAAACCATAAGTCTTCACCTCAGCAAACCAGGAGAAATGGAATCCACCACTTAAACACCTCTTTTGAATAGGACATATATATAATTATATAGGCAGATATGAATGTCTATATCCAGTTATGAGTGTATCTTCACATGATTAGCTTGTCCTAATCTGTCCCACAATTACCCCTCAATTACGCATCATCGCTGCATTAGTAGTGCACTGGCAACACCACCCTCTTGTTCTTTCCTCCCTATACTGTAACAATAAACGTCAAGGCGGGGATGTCGGCAGAGTACAGATGAAATATACGAGGATATTTGATTATTGTTGTTGCCATTTGCCTCTTTCCACACACTAGCCATGCTAAGCCATATATCCAAACTGGGAAGCCATCATCTGCATCAGGTGATAGCACCGCCCGATCGGGGTCAGGTTGAAGTAGAGGATGGTGCATTCTCGTCGGAGTCTAATAAGGTGCTCTGTGCATCATACCTGTATAAAAAGAGCAGCCGGGCATTGACTTACAAGAGGAAATGGTTTGTTTTGAGACAAGAACAGCTGTCATACTATAAAGATTCCAGTGAGCATAAAGCACAGAATGTAATTTCCAGTTCGAGACTAATCTCCTTCACTAGGAAGGAAGGAAAGGAGGGCTACTACTTTGTAGTTTATACGGATAAGAGCAAGCTGCAGCTTTGTGCTGAAAATGAAAAGGATTTCAAAATGTGGGAAGTGTGCCTGAACGGGATCATTAATAGAGTACATGAAAATGGCGTTGGTGGTGAAGAAATATGTGAAAAAACGGATGAAAAAAAGGGAGAGAAAAAGGGCGAAACGGCTTGTGTATCACATGCTGATAGACATCGACAATCTACTAAAGATGCAGAAAAGCCACCACTACCGCCACCAGTGCATGACAATGCAGAAACGCCGAGTGAAAGAGGTGCAGAAAGGGACACTAAAGCAATTGACTCTGCAGAGTTTGTGAAACCAGGTAGTATAGGCAAAATGAACTACGATAACAATTCGTCCCATGAACAGTTCAGCGGGGTGGATGATCCCAATATGACATCTTGTGCTTCCGATTCATATGTGTCGCCAAAGTACCAAGCAGACGCGCATAACCTGCAGCTCGCTTCATCTTGCCTTGATGTGATTGATGAGCATAATGGGTATAGAGGGAAACGCAAGGAAAACAGTCAGGACAAGACACAAGGTTCAAGCAGGAACGATCTTCTCCCACAGGATGATGTGCCGCTACAGGATAGACAAGACATATTTTCCCCCACAGCCAAAGAAATAGAAATAGAGAAGGGATACCTTTCGAGATTATACAAGCGGTACAACCAGTGGAAGAGGTTTGGAATAATACTAACAAACAAGAGGATGTACTTCTACAGAGTGTCACAAGGCGGTGAAGGAGACACCTTATCGGACTTCGCCCACGATACCCCATCCAAGGTGATCCCACTGGAGGATATACTGGATATAATAGAGTTGGATCCTCTTTCACGCACCAAAGTGTGGTGCTTACTTATTGTCACCAAGGAGAAGAGAATACGATTTTGTGCTAGGGATGAGGATGAGTTACTGAGGTGGCTTGTAGCGATCAAAATGCTAATACAAAAGAGGAAAGAAAGAGAATAAGGGAGGTGTACCAAAAGAAGAAGGAAAATACCGCTACATAGCGGGAGAAATTCGCACTAAGTCGGATATTTAGTGTTGATACAGTGTGGTCATGCAAGGCACAAGCATACAGGGGACAAGCGTACAGGGAACAAGCGTACAAGAACAAGCATACAAGGAACAAGCAAACAGGGAACAAGCATACTGGAACAAGCATACAGGGCATATGGATACGTGCGAATTGACACATGGGGACATTGGGATTGTGTAAAGTGCTTGTTCGTTGTTATTATAACAGAGGTTCATAGTGTCTTTCTGTGATATCAATTGCCCATGGCCTCGCCATTCCCCTTGAATTGTGCATGGTGAATATAGTGATATACATACAGGTGAAATGGGTATATCACCCCATGAGTGTAACGTCAATATACGAAATATATGAATCCTACCAAGTGAAGCATCAATCTATAGAATCTATTATTGACAAAATATCTACACAACCATTAGATGATCTTTTTCAAGCTCAAATAATCAATAATCTTCTGTGCACTCTCCTCAACACTCGTCTCATGTGTCTTGAGATGGATCTCTGGCGACTCTGGAGCCTCATAAGGAGCTGAGATACCGGTGAACTCCTTAATAAGACCTTCTCTGGCCTTCTTATAGAGTCCCTTGGGGTCTCTCTGCTCGGCAACCTCAATAGGTACATCAACAAACACCTCCACAAATGGGAGACCGTCCTTGTCATGCAATTCTCTTGCCTTTTCTCTGTCCACCTTGTATGGTGAAATAAAGGAGGTGATAGCCACCCCACATGAGTCGGCAAATAGCTTCGACACCTCAGAGATCCTGCGGATGTTTTCGTTACGGTCTGCCTCAGAGAACCCAAGGTCCTTGTTGAGACCAAAACGGATGTTGTCACCGTCCAGACGGTAGGCTGAAATGCCTCTCTTTAGGAGGGCCTGCTCCAGAGCACATGCAATCGTGCTAAATATTGTGCGTTAGTATACATGTACCCCTCTCTGCACATATCGACGCATATCAACTTTTCACTCACCTCTTACCAGATGCACTAAGGCCCGTCAGCCACACCGTGACACCTGATTGGCCTCTCAGCTCCTTCCGCTCAGCGTGGGTCAAGTTGGCGTGCCAGGTGATGTTTGTTGACATTTTAAAACTTGCTTGTATTCTCTCCACAAGCACCGTACCTCAGAACACTGGATTTGATCAACCATATTTTTTTCAATGCACAGATACATCCTCGTCCTCGGGCCTCATCTCGAAGAGGTTGTGTGCTTATCGATTGCGTCATACTTCGTGCTGAATAGAATCAGTGCATGCACTACGAGCGATCCTGCATCGAATCCGGTTTCCCAATCGGGTAACCGCGATAAGGAAGCACAATAGGGAGATCTGAAGATGCAGAAACGAAACTGGAACTAAAACCGATCATACACAATGTAACTAATAACCAGCTAGCTCCCTAATCTTTTTCAAAGCGTACTTCTTCATCCTGGCCACAGCCTCTTGCTCGTTCACATCGCCCTCAAATGCGTCTCCGTACAGCTTAAGTGGAAGTTTCAACTTAGCTCCTTCGAAATCCGTTTTGGGTATGCCGTTCTGAATTGCCCCGTCATACACCAACCTGGCAAACTCCCTGTCATTTCCTGCCAAAAGGCCCAAAATGAGATTCTCTGTAAGCACCACGGCCTCCGATGGAGTTTCTGGCGCGTTTCCAGTTCTCCCTGCGCTGGAAATCCGGCTATTGAACAGATCCAATGCCTCCTGTGAAGAGCCAAGCGCTCCATGGGCCAGAATTGTTGCACAGTCGCACACAATTGGCAAGCTGTCCTGCGGCACCATGGCCGAAGCAACCTTAAGCTGTGTCTTATTTCCTTTCCTGATAGCATCATAGCAGAATGCAATGCTCATGGTCTCCTGGATCTCAGATAAATAGTCTGTCTCATGCTGCTGATAATGAGAAAAGCGCTCTAATGCGCCTCTAAGGTCATTGGCATCTGTAGCCAAAGTGAATAGCAACAGCCTTCTAAGATTCAAAGCCTTTTGAGTCACCCCTCTATCCAGCTTGTTAGACTCTATTGCCTCTACCATCTCTTGGAAGAGAAGTTGTGCGATGCTGTGAGAGCCAGGTGAGAGCATCTCCATTACTTTTGAACTGCCGTTAAGTTTCCTGAGTTCGGAAGAGAGAGACTCAATTCCCGAGGTCGGCTGCTCTACTTCTGAGTTAGACAAAAGGGCCAAGGCTGGCAAGACCCTTGATATTTCTGAGTATCTGGGTGATACACGACGCACTTCTGGCACACTTGACCATAGTTGCGCTATATCGTGAGGGGAAATATCGCCTTCCCGTATCTGTTGAAGCGCCAAATCTACTATATAATCCTCAATTTCAAGGCTGGGCCTGAGAAGCATCTCCATCACCCCTGGCACCTTGAGCTCCACCGCTTTCTGGAAGAGCTGCCCTCCTATATCTTTCGGCAAGCGAGTGTCTACAAATGAAAGCACATATAGCGCCCTCGAAAGCATCGGAATATCAAATGTGAACCCATCCTGCACCTCAATAGGATCGCCGTAACACAGCTTGCGTAAAACCTCAAGGTAAAATTGCTGCGCTGTAGCTGGTGATGCCTCCATGCTCCCAGCCAACCTCTCATCTCCCACAACAGCGTTGAAGAGCTCCCAGGACGAATCCAGTCTTCCTGGGTTGTGCCTCACTATTTCTACCATTGAATCCAAATCAGGCAATCTCACCCCTAGCACTTCAATTTTGCGGCGTAATCTGGTGGCTATTGAGAAGTCTACCTTGGTGTGACTAGCTATTGCTGCGTTGTACAACGCTAGTTTCAGCTCCCGTGTAGCCAGTGGGTGCTGCTCTGATGACTGCAGAAGATGGTCCAAGAACTCTCTGCTCTCTTGGGTGGGGCTATTTTTGATCTTTTCGTGTCTGAGAAAGTTTATATATTCCGTGGGATCGGGGTTTTCATTCTTGAGCATAGTGATGACTCCCGAAAGAGGATGACCACCATCAAGCATGTCAGTGATCCTTGAATTAGGCCTGCCAACGCTAGAGGAGTAACGGCGTAAAGCCAAAGTCGCCCGTCTGCAAAACATTATGTAGATCGTAGATAATTAACACCACTCCACAAACCAACTTAAACGCCTTCTCACTTTATCAAAGGTTGGTAAATATTTAGATAAGCTGCCCTGCAAAAGCCTTTCACTCAAACTATTTCAGTGGGTACACGATCATCGCCACGTCCAAGACTTCTATTACATACTGTGGGGAAGGAGATGTGATCTAGTTGAGTACACACGACCGCTTAAACAGAAAGCAGAGAGAAAAGCTGGAAAAATGCCAAAAAAAAATAAGAAAACATATGGTGAAATGTTACAAAAAATCATAAAAATTCATAAAAATTCTAATCGGCGTATTTTCCCAATAATTGGAAAATATTAGAAAATATAGCAAAAAATCAATAAAGAGGAGTGGGTCCCACGGCAATAAGCACAGTTTACAATCAAAGTAAAACAAGATTTAGGGCAACAATAATAGGAATCTACATAAAGCTGAGATGTGTATTGATATATATTTGTCGATCTTCTAAAGGGCAGCATACTAATGCTTTGGGTCATTGCATTACAGGGACATTAAGGCTCTCCTCAAAGAATATGGCATTTCGATAACATAGGTAGATAACTCGAAACAAAGTAAATGCATTCGTTCGGATTTCGTTAACTTGAGTAAACCAATCCGGAGACTCAGTGCCGTTCCCTGCCAATATATCGCCGCTACATATTCTCACTTCTCAAGAAAATTAACCAAGTATAATGCAGCTAATTCCAGACAGTGCTTCCAGCGACTCTACACACTGTAAATCTCAAACACCGCTCAATTAATGAAGCAGCCCCTTCGCATTAGGTCGGTATATCTCAGATCTATTACCTCTTCCTCTGTTCAAACATATTCTTCCAAATATTATGCCCTTACCAGAAGGGAAGTTAGAGATATTGAAAGGAAATGCTATGAGCACATTCGGGAATCAGATATCATCTGAATCAACATGATGTATAACCACTTCTTATCGTTTGTCCAATTAGCAAATTGTT
This sequence comes from Kuraishia ogatae, assembly GCA_003706285.3. Lineage (NCBI taxonomy): Eukaryota > Fungi > Ascomycota > Pichiomycetes > Pichiales > Pichiaceae > Kuraishia > Kuraishia ogatae. The sequence goes on from PPKV03000004.1 coordinate 421,371, forward strand.
TTTGGTGAACGCGATGATCACTGGAGCTGCATTGAGAATGAAGAGCATCTATTAAAAGCCAAACATATTTATGAATGAATGCATCAGTTACCTGCCCTAAGATGCGCCAAGCAGTAACGGTGCCGCATTTTCGAACTTTATTTGGAGATGATGAGGTTTCAATGTTGGCTCTTTATGCTCAAACGATCTGCTGAGTTGAAACAAAGCAGGCCTTATTTTAGAAGACAGAAGAACCCTTTTTCATAATTTCTAAGCTGATAACACAGTGAACATGCTTGTAGTCTCAAATATCTTTTGGACGTCACTCTTCCTTAATTCACACGTGTTAGACCTTCTGCATGCTTCTTTCTTTATCAATACTCCCATTTCTTTAAAGATATGCTGCCTTTTCATTAAGTCTACATGATTGCCAAAAATATATCTTCTCAAGGGAAACAAGCAAATATCGTGATCTTAAATTTCGAGACAAAAACCAAGTGATGCATGTTCAAAAAAAACAATGGTCCCTAGCAGGATCGAACTGCTGATCCCCGCGTTATTAGCACGATGCCTTAACCAACTGGGCCAAGGGACCAAAGATGCATTGTCGACGTGCCCTCAGGTTTTTGATCCGAGCGTTTGCTAAAATAGATAGAATACAGTTTGAGTTGAAACCGATCAATCACCAAAATTAACCGCGGCTGAATAACGTTCTATGAACAACGGAACCAGTTCAAGATATAGCTCAATAGGAGATCTGAAATGTAACCGAGGGGCAGCGTTCAATGCATCCCTTTTCATCATATGGCTGTCATAATGATGATGCATCAAGATATCTGATCACTATTTGCCCGCTACGATAAAAAGTCAGTAGAGATCAAGGGAACTGAAGGGAACTAAAGGCAGAAGATTCCTGTCATGAATTGATGGTAGAGCTTCCATGGTGGTGTTGATCGGCCGCACAGGAGACAACACGGGATAATTCTGGAGCTCGAATGAGGGTTTGATGACGAGATAATCATTTCAGATTGCTGTTGGTCAAGCGTCACAGTTGTGTATATTAATTATCGTGCTAATCTTGGATTCCTCAAACAGCTTGGCTGTATAGTTACTGACTTGAATGATTGTCTCTTCCTTGAAGCGAGAATTAGCCAAGAATGGTCTTTATGTGCCTCTAAGCAAAGGATATACTTACTTAATCAGCCTTAGAGTATTCAGTGCTTAAACGACCGATCTACTCATAATTGCTGTTAGTGAACCGGGATTCGAAAGAGAGTGAAATTCTAGACCTACAAAACGCTCAGCTACAGCCAATTAATATAGAAATTTCTAGTGACGATCGAAGAAATCCTAACAAAGTAGGGGTTCTTTCATTTAGCCTGATTTACTTCAATATTTGCGGATTGGAATTCAGCTTAAAAAATAAGCCAGAAATTTGACTAAATTCTTAGAAAATCTTCACACCGAACTCTTAGGAAATCGAAAGCTACTTAAATGGGGACAGAGCACAGACCATTATTATCCGAATTGTAGCGCTACTTCCACATAATGTGAAATAATTCTCTCTTCCTATTGAAATATTTTTTATATAAATCAATATTGTGCTCAGCGTTTTCTTCTATACGAGAGGTTGTGACTCGTGATTTAGAAAACATGCATAGTATAAGCAGAATACACACGCTTCTACTGGCTGAAAATCTGAAGAAGTTTCGTTTCATCTTGAAATAACATGGCAAGCTGAATCATGAGTGCTCGAATGAATTCTCAAGCTTTTGTCTCTTATTACAGAACTTGTTGTTAAACTATGTTAGTGATATGAAGTGCTAATGATTGCGTGTGGTGAGCTTTGTTTCCGAGCCCCCGCCACGCCACACCGCCATATCTATGGTCTGATAACACTTTTAGATGATTAACGCATGCATTGGTATTGCGAAAATATTTATTTTGGGTCAATGAGGTCAGGGAGCACACAGACAGACAGACATCTGAGCAGTTCGTTCGAGGAGTGAATTAACCTCCTCTGTTATTGAATGCTTGCTGTATATTCTCATGGTTTTTTTGCATATCTGAAGAACAAACAGACTGTTGACATTGCAACCATATAATATATATGGAGTGATTGTTGTAACATCATTGTGAGAACTATCTGCATAGGTCATTAACTGATGAAGGCAGAGAGGATAGATAGAATTCTGTTCTACCACTATATATATATTTCCATGTCTCAATTTTACGCGCTCTAAATCGCTAACTTGTAAGATTCTTTCTTAATTGTTTTTGTATTAGAACAATTTTATTGGGTTCCAGGCTATGCTCTATGTGTAATCCAATTGAGGGATATGGCGATATGAGAGACATCATAGATGAAAGCGGCTAACCAGATGAGACAGAGCCGCGTTATCTGTTTATAATTCTCTACTCATGAGCGGATGATAACAGTAGAAAAGAATCAAGTACTGTCTTGTAGGAGGTATGTTTCTTCCAGGTCAGGTCACTCTTGGTAATTTCTATTGAGTTTAACTGCAGACAAACAGTATGTTACCGTTGTCACAACAAACTGTGATTCACAAACTTGCGATCAAACAACGGAAAGAATTCGGGTGTGCCTCCCCTCCCCTACGTATACCTGACCTTATATTGCTTCTCTCGTAGGCGATTAGGTAACACCCCTTATACACATGTAATGAGAGAGGAATTTACGAATACCATAATCCTCAAGTATACGACTGTTGCAGGGTATTGGTATATTAGTTTATGAGAGTGCATTGTTTATCAAGAAGGTCAGGTTTGAAGTAGTTCTTTGTGAATGTTCTTCTTGCAATTCTGCTTGCTGGAAAATAGGCCCAGCTTTGATAATCAGCAATTCTACGTATTCTTGTATCAATGGTGGTTCCACCTATGCTACATCTACGAACCGAGTACCTTCAAAAGGTCTGGTTGGAGAAATAAAGGTGTTACTGAGTTTTGAGCTGGAAGCAAGACATTCTAGATTATCTGACAACCACATATGAGGATAATTCACGATGTTCCAATCTGTTCTGAATCTTTTAAGGCCTCTTATAAGTTTCACACTAGATAGAGTTGACGATACTTCCAACTGTTTTGACTTTGAAAATATTGTCCGGCGATGTTTCAAGGGGTCTCCTCATAGTTGAGCAACCGATCTGTGAGACCTCCTCCCTGGGCTCCCAAAAGTGCTTGAAACAGTATAGATGTGAAGAATGTTATCGCAGATTATGTTTGCAGAAGAAACCATATACCAGTTAGGGAGATGCAGTTAAACTTCTTATAGCACTCAAAATCCATCTGAGGGTACTGATGTAATGGTCAGAAAAAGATTATCTATCGCCCCTTGTGTATCGAAGGAGTTGAAAAAAAACCTTCATCACTTTATAGTACCACAACTTTCTCTAAGGTACTATGAATTGAAATGCAAACTTGCGGGGTGGAAAACCATTGAAAAGTCCAACAGATGTTGCACGTTCAACTTAGAAGAGGATAAGCGCACTGGGCATGAATTCAGTCAAGATGATTCTGCATCTGAGAAAGCAATGCAATGTGATGCACAGGCTGAAGCAGACTCGAGAGAGGTACTCCTTTACAACAATTTACATTCTACATGATTATTCTTTGTTTCGCCTCAGAATAATTGAAAACACCATGTATCTTAGTTGCTGTATACACAGATTCATCTTCTTAAATTAAAACCTGACTTTGTCGCTGTTGGCGACTTATCACATTACTCCAGGAGGAATATCCCAAATTCTTACAAATATAATACAACAACAGATAAACTTGAAATGCGAATGTGAAATTCATATTGTACCACTCTGATGCGGAGACCACAGTTTCATCTGACTGGAAGTAAAAACGCAATTCTGCACTAGCTTTTTGTAAGACTAATGTAGTGGATAGTAACGTTTCTCTCTCAAACGCCTATACATCTGTGCTTTCCTGTTTGTTACCCTTGATTACCCTTGTTCTTCTTTTATAAGCCAAGTATCCATGATGGTGCGGTTGAGAATCAGAGATCAAATGAAACTGTTCAAACGTCGGATCTGGCGAAACGCCACGCTGATACTGCAATCACATGGTTTGACTAGATTGCATAATTTCCAACCCTACAAGCATCCTCTGAAAGTGAGAACAGAAAACAGTAAGTGAATACTACACTTGAGGTTTTTATTGAGTCATTCAATAGATCCAAGAGTTTCACTTCTGGAAATTGGATACAGATGCCCCCTATCATCCCTATTATCATTCTTTATAATAGCCCTAAACACTAGCAGGATGAAACCATAATGTCCTATTCCATTATTACATGCTAATATACTTGAGCAATGGCCTGCTATGAAGACTCTAATTCTTTCAAAGTAGAAGAAGTGCTGGTTCTCTAACTGGCCAAGAAGGACAGAAAACTATCCAAGGAGAGGTCATGTGTAACTACAAATGTCTATGGGTGTTGAAATGGTGTAGCATGACTGTCCTATCTCCCGGTACTCGCAAAAGATACGATATCTCTTTTACACGGAAATGTGATATTGCCTTAATTTTCTTTAACATGTTCATAGGGAGACGAGGCAAATACTATACTTTCTACCTTTTGCCCATGACTTATTATCAGACAGAACCAGAAGTGTAGAGATTACTCACTCTCTTCCACGTACTCTATTAGCAAATGTCAAATTGCCTTGCTGATTATGAAGGAAGAAACCCGGTGAAATTCTATAATTGGTGATAACACTGACGACTATAACTACGATCAGATTCTCTTATGAAGGCTGATTATGTACAATTCTGAAAGCAAACCTGTAGATTATGCTGAGCTAAATACGAGACCCATTTCGAAACTTGCATATATTGCAGTAAGTCCTTTTGCTCTACGAGCTACCGGGGGCATTAGGGAGATCGAGAAAACTTGTCATTTATTCAATTTTGATAGAAACTCTCTACAGCTACTCGCTGTGTAGGCTTCAGCATTCGATTCGCTTACATCTTTTTAAGAAGTTACATGCCTATAACTCTGGAGGAACACAAAAACGAGTATTTCAGTCTGCCTTCCGAGTTCCATCTCAAGTCAAACCAGTGATGGTGCTGCTGTTATATAGTTAGTTGGTCGAGTCGTCCAGTGTATTCGCTGACTGACACAGAGACGAGTATGAGAATCAATTCATGTTTCATTGAACAAGTGTACCTACCAGACCAGTTCCAATTCTTCCTTTTGAACAAACATAATTGCTAAAGTGAAAATCAAGTGGATGAATCATTCCATTTGCTGATTGTAAGCCAAGGGTAGCATTTTTCGACTCTTCATTCTCATTGTGCAATCATAAGTATCCTCCCGGCTGATCCTGTTAGGGCAAGTCTTCGAGTGTAGGAAGAATAACTGATTTCCATTCTCTTGAGATTAAGGTATTTAGATAGATACACCATCGCTTTGAATTTTAAAGAAGGCTATCTAAGTCAAGAAGCCTCTATGTAATCTTCAGTAGATAAAGGTGACTGATTTTCTGTGAAAAATCTCCAAATGTATATATACGTCATATCAGGTGCTTGAAGATTGAAGCAACTATACAGGTGCGGCACGAGCTAGATGAGATTGAAAGTGAGACTTTAACTTGTTCTTCTGTGACAAGAGACAGATCACTTGGCCTGTATTCCTGGCAAGACGTCCTCCTCGCTGAGTGAAAATAAAAAGAGGAGAAGACAGTTACTAATCAAGTCATTTTGTTAAGCTTCTCGCTGATACCCGAGTAGCAGAAGATACAACTGCTGTTTATGACGGACTCTGGCACTAGTGAGCTCATAGTTCTTTGAAAGGGGTATATCTTCAAGTTTCTACGTTTGTGAACCACCAAAGGCTGTATCTGATTAAGAAGCAAACTACTTCTCTACTATGCGTATATTACTGCTTTGTATCCCTTATTGATGGTATAATTACACACATGTAGTTACATGCCTGGTCATGAGTATAAGTATAATGCTGAAATCACAGTATAATCAGCTGTCGCTTCCGATCAATATGAGAGTCCAGAAATCATCATGTAGGTTAGCTTGAAAGAGCAAAACTGCTTCACAAGCAAAGAAAGCCATTATTGATGTAATGCTGTGTCTGCACATGGATGGATAGTCGAGATCGAAGCCCATAGGAGGCCTGCACTTGTTCCTATGCACCTTTGGTGATGATAATCAGCTGTAACAATGTATTCATGCTCCTCTCCAGAGGGGAACTGATTTTTCTAAGCATGCAAGCTTCATTGTGAGTGCAGCCGCTTTTCCGCTTGCAACTAATACAGAACCTAGCTGTATTCTCACATATTTATTATAATATAAGCAGGTGGAATATAACTATAATCCTCTGTGTAAATGTCTCTGATAGCTGCCTGTTATGCTTATTTGTTTTTATCTTAGTGATAGTATCAACCACCTCGCCAAGGAGATCAAGCTGCAACACTTTTTCTTGACTTTTACAGATGCTATCCTTTCAAGGGATGAATAATACATTCGTGATAATCGTGACCAATGATTGACCGATATTGGATTCCTTCCCTGAAGAATTGAATATCAAAAAAATCATGTATTGATATCTTCATTGTGTATGTAGCCTAGGGAATTTCTATTTTTGATATGCGGAATAGATACTACTACATCATTAACTTTTTCACTTCTTGCGTTATTGAGCGTCTGAAGTCCTCATTCAACTCAGAGTCGAATGCACACTCTGGTGGATATGCCTACTGTGAACTACGCCATCCAGGCAATGGGACTGCAGGTTTATTTTGGCTATTAGAGAACCCACTAAAGAAACATAAAAGTAAGAACTATGAATAGAAAACCGGGGTAAAATGATATACTCTTTACAGGGTTGCTGTTCTCAAGTCATAGTTTATAGAAAGAAGTGACTATGAAGTTGAGCTGCCATTTCTTAGCTAGTTAGTGGGTATCCGGCAACACGCTAGGCAGAGGCATGAAGACAGGGAATAATGATTCTAAGGGGATCTTCGGCACCAGTCCTAAATCGAACTCTGAAGATGACACAACATATGGCTAGCTTATATTATTTACGACGCTTTTAATGATCTTGGAGCATGACATGAACGGAGAAGATGACCACAGCCAACCTTTTTTAAGCCGGAGGGAGAATCCTATATATAGCCAGTCTACATGTTCCTATCTCCATTACTTTCAACTTCTTTAACCCCGATAACATTGAAGAGAATATCAAAGGTGAATTGAACAATGAGCTGAGTGTAGTGAACGCAACCTTGGATCTTAGTCTCGTCTTCGGAAGCTTGCTTAGATCAAAAATGACTGTGACTGAACACGCGCGCATTTACATTTTGAGTATGCAAGAACCGAACTGAAGAGTCATCTCCAAAAAGAGTAACTTAAGCAGGAGAACTTACTCGACTTTAACTCAAGTTGACCTCATGCCACTGGCCCTGCCAACCAGATTTTGCAGCTGTTAAAGCTCTTCGCTCTAAGTTTAACCTCCGGTTAATTTGCAGGCTCTTAGCATATGGGAAATAATAGCTAATGACTCGTTTCAAACAACTTCGACTAATAAAAAGGATGTTATAAGTTTGTGAACTCTTTGAGTGAATCCTGATATCGGCCATGATTTCCTATTTTTTGCTTTTCATATTTCGATCACCATACTACACATATTTCTATTCTACTTTTCTGCATACATCGTTTTGAGTATGCAAGGATCGGGGCAATTTTTTTTATAAATAATAAAGAGAAAGCTGGCAAAAGAGTTTGGGAAATGTGGGAGCGCTCACCTGTCAAAAGCTAAATATATTAGACCCCAATTACATCAGCTATATCTGCGTAGTATTATTCATCGATCGATGTCTTTACAATCAGCTAGGTCTGCTCTGCGGCCGGTATATCTCCTCATATGCGTTGGAGGATGAAGAGTTGGTACTTCAAGGGCTGTGCATAGCGGATGGCCACTCGTCAGTAATAGGGGGAAAAAATACTCCAGTGCAAGTAGTCCCCCTTTCTAATATCGTGTATTATTTGCCAACTTTGACTGCGTATATATTGCTCTTTTTGGGTTTCTAGGGTAGGATTCTGAATATCAGAAAAAATGGCCTACAACACAAGTTGCACATAAGTCTATGGACTGTGTTTATTGCAGTTATTGTATATAACCCCGTTAAGCAAGATAACTTCTTTTATGTTATCTATTTCTTAACTATACCTCCCAGCATGTATGTCAGGGGATTATGGGTTGTGAATTATTTTAGAAGTGAGAAAATTGAGATCGGAAAATTGAGAATTTATGAATTTGTATCTTCTATGATAATTAACAAATATGTAAAGCAGCCGAGGGTTGGATCAGGGAAATAAGCTTTAAATTAAATCGAGGTGCTGATATTTAGATACAAGTATAATTGAACCAAGTCTATTCTAAAATAATGTTCTTTGGTAAGCGTCAACTTCTTCTGAAAGCCCTCGATGTAGGGTGTCGACTTAAGATAATATGTATGGAAGATACCGATACCCTCCCGCAGAAACATGAGTGTCGGATATCTCTGGTATCTAAGGCGATTTCCTTACCTTACGAGGAGTATTACTGTTTGGTAGTATAACAGTATTTTCACTATCAGTGGGTCACCACTATTACTAAGTTACCATTCCTGCTCGGCTTTTCCTGTTATGAGGCTGCTGTGGATAGCAACAAGAAATTAGGAGCTCAGAACCTTATGACGGTGATTTCCCGATTAGTTACATAAAGACTGCCTCAGATTTCTCAAGTCCATGCTGACATTATCAGAACATATACAGATGTACATCTAATTACTCAAACATTCATTAGTCTCCACAGAGGGAAACACAGAGGGAAACACAGCAACACACTTGTAGAGAAAGATAAAAATATACACGGGGAACAGATCCGAATATAAACATAAAACGTTAGAACCAAAACCATGAAAGCCAAAAATACACAAAAAGAGGTATACAGAATATAACACACAATACCAAACACATAAAAAAACGTCATCATACGGTAATGACAGCAGGGTAAAGACTTCTAGTAGCAGTTTCCTTGTTCGCCCTTGCTAGCAACTCCTCACTACTATCCTTACTTGCAACCTCAGTTTCACAGGCAGCCAGCTGCGCCTGGATATAATCCCTTAGTGCGAGCACAATAGATCTGTGTCTCTCCAACAACGAGATATCCGAAGGATCCTCGTCATCAGAAGAGGAAGTTAGAGAGGCTGAATCGTTGACATCAAGACTAGCCAAGCCATCGTTAAGGCTCTCAATGTCCTCCTCGTCGCTCTCTTCGACAGCATCCTCAGAAGCATAAGCGGCACGAGATGAGCGCTGGTTGACGCCAACACTGTAACGCTTTGGAAATTCCGAGGTGTCAAACTTGCCAGAAGTGCGTGGGTAGAAAGAAAAGACTCCAGAGTTAAGAGAAGAACCACCAATACCACCAAGGCTTGGATACAATGGGGCAGAACTACCGGATGCAAATGATGGTACCTGCGACAATGGCTGCTGGAATGAGGGCTGCTGTCCACCAAGAGCTGAGCCAACAGTACTGGAAGGGAATCCCTGTGGTTGAGGGGTCTGCCTATATTCCATAGAGTTAGAGAGCTGGTTGAAGAAAACACCAGCCTCTGCAAGCTCTTGGTGAGAACTAAACCCACCATATGGACGGAACTGAGAAGTACCAGGGGTAGGCAGGATACAATCGGAAGCATTGCTGTTGCTGTTACCGATTGTGTTGTTGCTGTTCACACCTAGCACGTTGTCGAGACTGTTAAGCTTGGCAGCAATCTCACCGTTGTAATGAGGCTGGAGCTTTGACCGCTTGATATCGTCGTAAAAAGAAGAAACAGAGGAAGGAATATCCATTTTACGCTTGCGCTCTGCACTGGAATCGGCAAAGGAAAACTGGGTGCCATACTGTGGCTGATAGGAAGGAATAGACTGTCTCTGCTGTGGCGCCTGCTGAGAAGGAGAGTCGTATCCACCAAAGGAGGGGTTGGTGTTTCCATGCTTCAAATTGTATGGATAAGGCAAAGTTGGGCTTGTTGTGCTAGATGATGTTGCGCTCTGTGTGGGATATTCTCTGAACATGCTCTGCAAGTGTGGCTGACCAGAGGTATGGTTATGGACCGGTGCGTGAGGGTGTGGCAACAAACCGTATGATGGGAAAGAAGAGGTGACACCCACACTAGGTGGATAGTACGAGCCATAAGAAAGATGCGAGTAGCCCATGGTGTTCTCTGAGGAAGCAGCAGCGGCGGCAGCGGCAGCCGAGTCGTCGGCGTGTGTCTTGACGTGTTTCTTAAGGTCCTGAGGACGTTTGAACTTCTTGGTGCAAAAGTTACACTTGAAAGGTTTTAAAGGCACATGCACCCTCAGATGGGAGGTGATATGGTCTCTCTTCACAGTGGAGACTTGGCACCCATCCCAGTTACAGTTGAGGGAGAGGTTACGGTTGCACTTGCGGCCGACATGGTAGTCACAAAGGTGCTGGTAAAGAACTTTAGGATCAGCAAACTTCTCTGTACATCCACTCCATTTACAGCTCATAAGGCCTTCGTCTTCCCTGCCCTTTTCTCCGCTTCTTGCTAGCGCGCCCGATTTACCGTCATCGGAAGACACCATTTCGTCAGTTGAAGTGGCAGAGGTGGCAGAGGCATGGCGTCCATATGTATACGAGGAGGTGTCAGAAGAAGAGGTTGACTCCTGGCGTAAAGGCTGCAGAACAGTCACAGGTGCCTTTGTTAGGGCGTTCACTGCAGCAACAGTCGTTGCTGTGCTTGAGGATCTCGTGGAAGCTGCCTCCTCACCAGCCGAATCTCCCGACGAGCCATCTGTGTAGTTAGAGGGGGAAGACAAAGAGTGAGTTCCAGTATTCAGCAGTCTCTTTGAGGAGTCTTCTGAAGCATTCAAATAAGATACAGGGTGGACGTTGAGGTTGGCTGGGTGGTTGTGCACTATTGTGTGCTGGATAGAGGGGAGTGTGGTTTGGCCAAACATCATCAAACTAAGGGTGAGCCGCGCGGATATATGTGTGTGGGCGAGTACAATATATAATCAATAGACAGCAAAAGTGTTGTGAGGGTAGTTGTGAGGGTAGTTGTGAGGGTATGTGCTATTGTATGGTGAGCACTGTAATCTCTGCGTTGTGATGCTCTGTATGAAAACGGGGGTAGGGGGGGCGGAGCAAGTGAGGGTACGTGGTTGGGCGGATTTGTTAGTGCTAATGCGCCCTATAATCCAATAAATGCGTGTCACTTAGAATGCAGCTGAATATATCTAATATATATATAGAAAATATACACCGGCAGTCTAACAACAGAAATCCTATTGATTCTTTGCATAGAAAAAGAAGTACACCCTCGCAATTAGGGTACTGACAGATGTCACCTATATGTATTAAAGCGGAAAGCAAAAGGCAAAGGCAAAGGCAAAGGTAGGGTGAGAGTCACACATACAAGGAGAGCATTTGCAGGAGACACGCCAAATAACGCAGGGCACTAGGAGGGCATCTAAACCTACTCACTTGAATCCACGGCGGGGCTGTGGCGGGCTGTGCTGCGGGTCCGAGCAGAGAGGGTCTGGGCAAAGGAGGTTAAGCAGTGGGCAAAGGCGGTTAGGCGGCAGACTCCGTACTGTGTGCCTGTCAAATTTGGCAATTGTGCAGTATGCGCTCGGTAGTATGCACTCGGAAATGGTTGTATGTTTCTTTTGCTTTTTTTCGCCATTATATTTTGCTCATTGAGGCGCTATTGCCAAGACCCTTTCTGTATAACTGAGAGGGAGGATAGTGCAGTTATGCTGAAGAAGAGCCCCTGGAGGGTTCTCCGGTGCATGTGTATGCGTGCAAATGTATGGGAACAAGTTGTGATTTACGAGAAGCGGAGGTTGTTTGTGCATATATATTCGGGTAGTGTTCGGGTAGCTGGTTATTGAAGATTGCAAGGCTACCTAACACTTTGGGGAATATGGAGAGAATAACAACAGAGACGGGGTATCTTTAGTGGGACCTTGTAATGGGCATATTTAAATAGATAGAGACCCATCCGAAAATGGATGAGATGTGCGCAAATGGATAAGGTGCAACCTGATATGGCAGCCCGAGTGATCTAGCAATGCAGTACTACGCAACAGGCAATTAAGCCATTAAGCCCTATGCTATCGGGATGTGTGAGTGATCACATGGAGCATCCATATAGAGAAACAGGGCCAGTAATACCCACTTGTGATGTGGACTGAACTGCTAACATGAATCCTCGATCGTTACCCGTAGCAAGCAACCTAGTAGATATGATGTGATGGGAAGGGCCTCCTTCATTGACTCGGGAGAAAGGAACAAGAAACTCGGAGAGACAAATAGCTTTAAGGCCATATAGAACGACATGTGCGCGTTTCCTCGCTACACTTGTTGATGTAATTGCTAATAGATCACAGGAAATGCAGAGTGTAGCTTATGACTTGTATCTTTTGACCTGTGGCTTATGACTTGCAAAAACCGATTGCCTCTGTCTAGGAATAAGTCGTGTCTACCTAGAGTGAGTTCACCCTGAAAAAATTCATCACTCGTCACAATCAGTCAAAACATATATTTGTTTGTAATGCATAAGTAAATATAATACAAAAATGGAAACAAAAACCAACCCAAACAACAGAGAAACCTCTGCTGCAAATTCCCCCAAAAAAACTGCAGCCAACAAATCAGCCGAAACGGTTGATCTCCTTTTGGTGCATGTATGTGAAAATACGGTGCCACGTATCAGTGATACGATTTCCTCTCTTGCCTCGAATGGGCACTTTCGCATAGATGTTGAAATGGGAATTTCCAGAGAGCCTTTATGTAGCAAATAATAACAAGCAATCTTTACACACACCTCTATGTATGTACATGAGTATGTGTGTGAGTTCTGATAAGTGTACTTTTTCTACTCATCATCGGGGTTCGTCACCCTGAGAACCCTTCTGGAGTAGTCCAACTCATCATGTAACGACTTCCTCGAATCGTTGTTGAGGTTCATGATCATGGCGCCTGGATCGAGCCTCTGATCAACAGCCATGTATGGAGCTATTGTCTCTCCTCCATCTGATCCACTCGGCTGGTGGACGTAGTTCATCTGGCCATCCTTGTCCGTTGGTATGAGAATCAAGGGAGGCATGGAGCTGGCGGCCGACTCCGTGTCGATCTCGTTGTCACTCTCGTCATCAGAAGTGTTACGCCTTCTGTACAAGATCCACGCCACCAATAGTCCCAACAGCGCCACAGCAACAATACCCACCACGACGAAAACACCCGCAACTTTGCCTGGAGAACTGAAGAAGCCTTTGTGTGTTGAAGAGGAATCGTCATGGGAGGAGGAGGAGTTTGAGAGTCCAGTGCCGTTGGACGATTCTGCACTGGACGTGGCCGTTATGAGAGATACAATCTCTGTTGTGACAAGGGTTGTTTGGGCATTCCCTGTTACGGTTGTCACAGAGAGAATCACCGAAGTCATTTCCGAAGTGGAAGGCGACGGTGCGTGAGTTGTCGTGTCTCTTGTTGTTGTAGGGGTAGACGAGGTTGTAGGCGTGGTGGTTGATGCTGTAGTGGTTGGTGAAGGTGTGGATGTGGATGTGGAGGAGGAAGTGGGTGAGGATGTAGAAGATGTAGAAGATGTAGAAGATGTGGAAGATGTGGAAGATGTGGAAGATGTTGAGTCATCTTCATCAAAATCACTGGATGTTGTTGCAGCGGTAGAAGCTGGAAGACCGGTTTTGGTTGATGTTTCGTCATCCGTGCTTGCTGAGGTGGACTCTGCGGAGGACTCCGTCAGTGTACCGCTAGGGGTGTTGATCAATATATACCCAAAAAGACCACTGTCTGAGTTACCGCATTTATCGGAAGGATATCCAGGACATGGCGAACTGCAGTCGCTGACATCGGTTGAGTCCTCCGGGGAATAGTTGGAGCACCAGCAGCTCTCACCTTGCACTATACCATAGGCATAGTCAGCACATGTCGTTGAGCATAAGCCATTTGACATGAATAGAGAAACAGAGGCGGCACTACCAGTGTTTGTGTTTTGGCTCGAACAAAGATATAGTTGTGCACAGATGGGTCGCACTTGTGAGAGTGCTATGCCCATCACAAAGAGTTTGCCCAGCATCGTGCAAGATGATCCTGATGAATATGTATGGAGTATGCAACCAAGTCAAAAACAAAGGCTCCAAATCCGTGAACCACTCCGATGGTTTGCCTTTGCCGTGTTATTTACCTCTGTGTCAGTGATAAGCTGCCTAACAGTCTTCAGCAACCTCTCCGTGTGTAGGTGCTTGACAGACACAGCAGCAACAAGTTTGTTGTAGTAGCTAACAAGAGCCCCTCGCTTAACAAAGCACAAGAACAAATATGGGCGCCAACCTTCACTAAAAGACCCCAGCAGCGGCTTTGGTTGTATCTTGCGCTATTGCTATGGCCTTAGGGTTGGCTATTTTGGCCTCGGTTGCCTCAGTTGCCTTCGGGGCTTGTCCTTTTGGCAAGAAATCCAAACGGTTTCTGTCATAGAAAAAGCAAGGATGCACACCATACGTAGGCCCCTTGTTTATTATGCATGAGAGATCCAGCAGGCGGCCATATAAGGCCTGCTGCAGAATGTTAATCGGTACAGTGTTAATAGGTGCAGGGCAGCGATCCAAATGCGGCTACGGTGGATCGGTCGGGTGGTGCCTAATAATGCAGAGCAGAAACAAGAGAGGAGGATAGTGCACAAAATAAATAAATGTGTACAAAGGTGAGAGAAAGGATGGAGATGGGTGGGGAAAATGCTAGAGATGGGTAAGACGAGCGAAGGGCAGTGTAGATCTGTACATGGATACTGATACTCTATGTGGGTAGTTAGCTGTTTGACGTTTCATAAGTGTACGTCAGGAGATGCCAAATAGCATAGATACTGAAATGAACACACCGAAAAACTAAATTGGAATGTGTGTAGTTCTGGTATGGTTCGTTGAGTGCCATTCGTGAATTTCATCCTTCATATATCACCAGCCTCCAGCCTTTCCCACTCGCTGGCATTGTCATTCCGATTGCCGTAGCTCGCTAATTCACACTCTACGCCCTGGGAGTATGTTGAGCCGACCTGAGCGGGAATCTTTCATGCATACTTGAAACGGGAAAAAGAGCGGCAATAGATGGCGTGAGCAGATGGATGAGGTTGTGTTACCGGGGGATTTCAAGATGGCGTGGTTTTACTATTCTGAAGCAAAAACACTGAGTAGAACCTTTTGCTGCTCAAGAGTAGCATATTTTATGTTTCTTGGATAGCAACTCCTGGTCTCCTGGTCTGTATAGATCTGTAAATAAACACTAAAATAGCCCTCCTCTAAGCCTCTCTCTACTCGTCAACAGAGGCATCAGCGGTAAATGCAGCGCTGCACGATTTATTTATTTATTTTTCTATTTATTTGCATATTAATTCAACAGCCTTAAAATTATATAGCACGGTAACCACTAGGCGCTTTCTCAGTCCATCATATTGATAGATTCATCACTAGTTGTCATGTAATTGTCACCCTGCACTCCTAAAAGGTAGTCGTTCCATCTCTCCATACATTTCCCGATTTGTCTAAATTGCTTCTTATCTGGGAAAACTATGGGAAAGCATGCAGCAACGACTCACCGGACTACATAAACCACAAGATCGGGGAGACCAGTTCATAAAGGAGGCAGCCAAAGCTAGATGAGAGGTACTATCGAGAGCAGCGCGTATAGAGAGCAGCACATATAGAGAGCAGCGCATATAGAGAGCAGCGCATATAGAGAGCATCGCTGATAATCAATCGCTGGTGCTCTGATGGGTTAACTCCATAAGCGAGAGGGGTATAAGCTAAGACGTTGAAGGGTTGAGGGGCATTATATATAAGCATTATATAAGAGGCATTATGTAAGGGGCATAAGATCAGAGGCATAAGATAAGCGGCATATCATATAGTACATATATATTTCTATGTATATATATAAGCAGATGATAACTACGTATGATGTATAAGGAGATGGCAAATATATAGGAATCTGTATGACGAGTATGTAGATGTATAAGGTAACAGTTACGTACAAGTATAATCACTCTCTAATCACTGATCAATACAATTACATTGTGCCGAAGACGCAAAGTGCGAAACTTCAAGGTGAGATGGTTACTTGAAGCAAGTCCTATAAAATAGTATACGGAATAAAAACGCAAAGAATGACAAAAAGCAAAGACAAAGACAAAAAAAAATTAGGTGACGTGCTCAATATACGCAGCACTGTAGAGGCTGTAGAAATTGGTATATAAAAGAGATGACTGATGAAAAGTTACAACAACAGGTGTTCCACACCAGGTTACCAGAGACCACCCAATTTTTTTCACTTGAATGCACCCCTAATTCTACCAAAAAGGCCCTTCTTCTTCTTTTCCTCAACATCCTTGCCCTTCTTCACAGCAGAGCTGGCTGCAGAAGCAGACTTGCTCACAGCCTCAGAAACAGCCTTCTCAGCAGCAGCTGGGGCAGCAGAGGCGGCGGCAGCAGCAGCACCAATACCACTACCATTGGCACCCTCTGCTGAATCCTTCTTGACGAGCTTGGTAACCTTCTTAACCTTCTTCTTCTTGCTTAAGCTGGTGTCCGCACTTGCAACATCGGCAGTGGTCTCAGCAGTTGTAGGAGCCGTAGTTGGGGCGGTTGATGGTTCGTTGAGAGCCTTAGGGTCCAATGTGGAAACAGTCTTGAAAGCATCAATTGACTGAGGGTTCTCGGGAATAACCACACCAGGTTCACCAAGGGTGGTCGGTTGGCCTTCGGATGTTGGCAAAACAGTGGCGGCAACCTCCTCCTCTTTCGTCTCAACAGCCGCAGCAGGGGCCTCAACAGCAGCAGGGGCCTCCTCGGGTTCTGGCTCGTTGAGAGTCTTTGGGTCCACGGTACTAACGGTCTTGAAAGCATCAATTGCCTCTGGGTTAGATGGGATGGCAATACCCGGCTCACCAAGAGTTGACTGGACACCCTCGCTTGAAGGGAGAACAGTAGTCTCGAGTTCCTTTTTGGCCTCAGTCTCAACAGGACCAGCCTCTTCAGCAGGGGTGGTTACAGGTAAACCAGCAGCCTCTGGGATCTTTGTGCCCTTCTCTGCAGTAACAAAGTCGCCTGGGTACACCACATTGTTCTCGTTACCAGAGTCATCTTTCTCAACTTTGCCACCAGAAGAAACAAGCCAGTTGTCATCCACAACGTACTTGAAGAGGATCTTTTCACCGGAGGCAAAGGGCACAGAGAGGGAGAAAGAACCATCTGGCTGCTTTACCAATGGGAGCGATTTGCTCCAGTTGTCGAAGGAGCCTGTGACAATAACGTCATTTGGACCGGCCGGCCTAGTGAGGGATATTATTAGTATGGAGAAATAGTAAATAAAGAGGAGCGTCTAAAACTTACCATGAGAATGTATGAGTGAAGGACATGACCGATGAGTATTAGCACGAGACAGCGATAAGAGGGGACCGAGATGAAAAACAGCACCGACAACGACAGGAAACGATTGTTGTATAACCAATTGAAATATGGGAGAGAGCCAATACAAGAATTGCGTGATTGGGGCGCGATAAGCTATTGAATACCCACTGAATTAAGAAAAAGCCAAAGAGAAGCAGAAAGGGGGCAGCGCACCTAACAGCACAAATGTCAACCAAAGAGCCCGAGATAACTGTTACAGTCTAGATGATGTCACTAGAAGATGACTAACTGTAAGATAACTACTACAGGATATAGCTACGGAGGGGCTCGGGGAAGGGCCACCAAGGCTTTCATTTTCACCCTCAAACGATACCAGAAACAACCAGTAACCACAGACTGAGCCAGCAACTCACACAATGGCAATCGCTCTGTCAATCGCACTGGAAGTCGCAATGGCAGGCGGTCGCGCTGGCAGTCGCAATTCCGGGCTTGCAAGCATGTAGAAGCGCCCCGGCGCCCCTGCTTTGTCCCCCCTTCCACGGCAAGTATCTCTTTCTCTCTGCAGGGAAGGGGCTCGTTGTTTGCGTTGCAGTGTAAAGATGCCACCAGCGGAGGGGCAAGAAGTTAGGTGGACAGCAAGTCCCCGCTTACACCTAGTTTGGTGGTGCTGCGTTAGGTTTTGCTGCGTTTGGTGTTGCTGCGTTAGATGGTGCTGCAGTAGATGGAACTGGCCAGCGCCGTGATAGCTGCATCCTCGAGGTAGTTGCCCCTTGAGAGATTCCGAATTCGACCTAGTGGTGCACCGAATTTGACATAGTCGTGCATGAGGAAATTCTGCAGGGCGGAGTTAGAATTAAGCAACGGGAAGAGGGTGGGGAGGGAAGGCTGGGAAGTGCACAAATGGCAGGAGTGAATGTGTTTGATAGCCGGGTAATGTATAGTAATACATTGGGGAGTTAGGCGGGGTGAGAGGGAGTGGTGACAACGCTATATGATTTAATAATTCTCAATTATTTTGATAATAGAATACGAATAATCGTGGTACGCCTGATATGAGTTGAGTCGACAATATCGAAACGTAATGTTGTTATTGTATAGCCTGGGGTGTGTAACCTGGGGTGTGTAAACTGGGGTGTGTAGCTTGGAGTGTGTAACTTGGAGTGCGTAACCTGGAGTGTATAGTAGTAACTTGGAGGGTATGTCTTACAGACGCAGGATCTCTGCACAGGTGGAGCAAGAAGACGATGAGGGAGAGATGAAGACTAAGGCATTCACTCACAAAAATATCTCACAAACAAAAAAGTCTAAACCACCATAATAATGATAGATGTATCTAGATAACATAAAAATTTCTTTCACTATATACCCTCATTAAATGCATTTTATTGTATTATATTGTATCTTTCCATAAAATCTTGTTGAATATATTTTCAATTTCTTGTTTCTGCAAAAATATATTAAAAATCCGCCACGAGATATTGCAAAATAGTACAAAAATAATATCATTGGCTGAAAACATATGAGTGTGACTATAAAGTGAATATCCTCAATCAGAAAATAAGAACATATCTAGAACATTTCCAGTGCACACCAGAGCAAGAAAAAGTGCCACAACCAAGGTGTTCCAAGGTGTTTCAAGTTGCGCTAAGTGGGAGAGAAAGTACATTATACACTAGAGTGCGAAACCACGCGAAGCCACACGGTGCGATACCACACAGTGCACCATCATCTCAAGCAGTGTCCTGCAAAAACATGACGAGTCAAGTTCTTTATCAATGTTGAATATACTATTTTTGCCATCACCTTTTATTTTTTTTTTAGTATTACCTGATCCCTGCCCTCCCTCCCTCCACCTCCCTCGCTCGCTAGTTAGCGAAAACGCATCTGCTCATCGCCCTTCTCTCGCGCTGCAGTACACCTTATAATAGCAACACGCTCACGCTGTGTGGAACTCACCACTTCGGGCACAAAAACTAACCTCCTCATCTGCATATGCGCGCACACGCTGTAGGGATATGTAAATAGAGCTTCGGGTGTGCATGGGGAAGGGCATTGGCATGGCGGAGCAGGAGGGCCAAGCAACAGGCGGAGCAGGAGGGCCAAGCAACAGGCGGAGGAGGTGGCTTGAATATTTCGGAGCGCAGACGTTGCAATAAAAAAAGGGATTCTAAAATCACTCAATTTGTAATTCGCAGTTTTATAAATTGTAATCGAAGTTCACAATTTCAACAGTCCAACTAGAGCCGAGCACAACTTTCGGTTTCTCACAATAGTGCACATTGGCCTCAGTGCAGAGCCAAACACACCTTAGAGACAACAGTCAACAACCAACAGGTGTAATTAACAGCAGTCCCACTGATGAACTTGCTCATCAAAACACCTGTGATAGATATATCAGCCCAATACTCCAATTGAGCGGCCTGTCGGTGAAGCAGATGAAAAAACAGGGAATGGAAATATACCATTGAGGCTGTTTGAGCACCGCTTGTGAACTACTCTGAGATATCGTGTGGGATTCTGCTGTGATTTTATTTTGCGAGTTTAATGGGATACCTATTTTTGCATTAATCCTCTTTTGATACCCGACACAGAGAGTAGACCCCGAGAATCAACAGGTTGGATAGCTCCCATCTACAATGATACTCTCGCAGATGCAATTCTTTCTCACTTTTGTGATACCCCTTTTGCTCACCCTCAAGTCCATACAGTTGTCACAAACGTGCCAAGATCCAACACTCAAATACAAGTTGGCAGCCACTTGGCTCAACTATTGGGCCATATACTCTCTGCTCACATCGTTCCAGCTCACCTTCCCCGCATTGTTCAATCTGATTCCTCTTGCCAACACTCTTGTGTTTGCATTCAAAATATGGCTCATTTCCCCTTGGACCCAAGGTGCGCGAGTTCTGGTAGCTGTTGCGTTTGATCCTCACTACATATACCCAACAACTGCATCCAGTGACATACGATCTCCATCTGTGACCTCTTTGCTAAACACCACAGAAACCACATTTAACAAGGTTTCTCACTTTACAATCAATAATATTATCCATCTAAGTGGCTTATTGGGTAAGTTTCTCCACGTGACACTACCTGTGCCTGGTGTTCCCCCCTTAAATAACCCTAATGATACCCCCAATTATTTCTTAAGCCTTCTTTCTCATATAGTTGATGATGGTGATGGTGTTGATGTTTTTATACAGAGGGCCCACTCCATTCGAAGTTCGATTGCCTATCTATATAGCTCGGCTTTGAGTCTGGTGAGGGCCGCAGCCAATAATACCAACGCCGGTACCCCCAGTAGTTTGCAGAGCACAATAAATGTGAAGAAGCGAAACGCTAGAAAGTCTTCAGCTCAGCTTAGTATCAACACCAGTCTCAGCAAACTAACAGGCTTATTCAATACTCGTAGCACCAGCGGTTCAGAAACAACTGCCAAAACCACCACAGGCTCCTCACGTAATGTATCTGCTCATAATGTTTCATCGCGGAACGTGTCATCCTCCTCTTTGCGTAACATTTCAAATGCCTCAATAGAGAATCTGAGGGACGCCATTTTTGCAGCGTCTGGAGAGAATATCTCTATGAGTCATGACTCGGAAGTTGATTACCGTGCCTTCTCTTCATCTTCTCAAAAACACTCAAGGGCAGATTCAAGAATGGTTTCGTTTCAGACACCTTCCGATTCGTTACGGGGTTGGCCCTCGCCACAATCGCCTAGCCAATCGTACACCTTTTCCGATTCAAGGGTTCCCTCTGGCAATACTGCCTCGGATTCTCACCACCATATGAGCAGGAATGCATCTAGAAAGTCTTCATCCAATAACTTGGTTGTCGATACATCGAAGGGAGAAGCTGGTGATATGGGCAAATAGATCTGTACATGTATATATAGTGAATGTTATTAACTTTCGATAGTGTATGTAAATATATATAGGTATTACATATGTGTATTACATATGTGTATGATAAATCACCCACTAACAAGTATCAATATACTCATATGCTTTTACTGACAAGTATCCATATTTTACATATGCTTTTGCTAACAAGTATCTATCATTTATATCATAAATATCATTAAATCATTGGAGCCTGAATGAGATCAGAAAATACCTGACCCCTCCTTTACCACATTGACTAAAAACTTATCGATATAATTCCATCTCTTGCCAAACGTAAATGTCAAACAGAGAATGAGAAATAAAAACGACATCAGCATAAACAACGAGGTGAGAATCGTGTACCCGTAGAAAGACGCAAGCGTCAAAAACATCACCACCCTTGAGTTTGGTTCCATAGAGGGAAATTCGGTTGCTAAGATGTAGCCAAATTTCATTATCAAAGTGGTGTTACTGGATAACACCTCCGATACGGAATGAGAACCCGCGGTGCCACCACCGTTGTTGAGCTTGACATCGGTTTTCAACGGCACTGCTCCTCCCAATGTGTTGCCCCACTGATCAATAAATGGCACGCTACGGTTGCTGATCAGATCGATGAAATCACGTGTGTCCTGCAGTATATCGTTAGAGAAGGAGGAGATGGAAAAGAGGTTCTTCATTATCCTGAGGCACACCAATGGGAATATCGTCACGCTCAGCGCATCGATGATTTTTATCCAAACGGGTCGCCTGTCAAGAGGCCTGAACTGCACGTTGTCTCTTCTCTGGAGGACGAAAAACCTTCGCACGTGACGCTGGTTATACACTCTGGTGGGGGCATCGTCTGCATCACCTTCATGCTCTGTGGGATGTTCATCGTCTGTTTCATCCGTGCCTTCCATATCGAGAGTGTCTAGATTGTCCAAATCATAATCAAAATCGTTATCTGTGTTGTATTCATCGATACCTGGCGCTGCATCGTAACGACCACTACTCTCCAGTCGCTGCATTAGAATGGCTTGCACATCTGCGTCGTTGGGAGCCAATATGGGTATTTCTCTATCCAGGTTGTCATCTGACTCTATACCGCTTATGCTGTATACATCACTTGCATCACTTGTATCACTCTGATGGTCAGAACTCGACACATCGTGATATTGCTCTGGCAGATCTCGTATGGAACTGCGGGTGATCCTTGAACTACGCAGCCTTTTAGAAATCATAGCCATGAGGGAGTGGTATTATAGAATGGGAAATGTGAATGTGTGGGTGGTGATATAGAATCGGGGAGGTGAATGTGTGGGTGGTGATATAGAATCGGGGAGGTGAATATGTACAGTAGTACTATAGTGGAGAGACGGTGGCTCGGTATACTGAAATCACTAATATTTATGTGCCGCCAATAACAGTGACAACAACAATAGCCATATCAATTTGAGTCAATCGCCAGTAATCGTCAGTAATCGTCAGTAATCGCCAGTAATTTCCAGTGGAATTCAATTCAAAGGCACAGTCATCTCTAATTATCATATACCCTCCAGGCCCTCTCCAGTAATTATCAGCGATGCTCCCTATGCGATAAGCAAGTTATACTGGCAGTCGCTAGTATAACGTGATGACCTCATCCGTGCGTTGAGCCGTTAGATATGTGGGCTCCTCTGAACGGGGCAATTGGTGTGTGAGTGGGGCTCAGTGAGTGGGTCTCAGTGAGGGCACAGACACAAGTGATATCGAGAGTGGGGAGAGCCAGGAATATTCGATGCTACTTGTATTATGTTATGGATAGTTTATATTACGGGTGTTAGATAATATGGCTAGATAGTTTATATTACGGGCGTTATATAATATGACTAGATAGTTTATATTACAGATGTTAGATAATATGGCTTGATAGTTTCTATTACAGATGTCATATAATATAGCTTGAGAGTTTATATTACAGATGTTATATGACATGACTACTGGTTAGTTTTAATGGTGACTCTGATGTTAGTTGTCTGGTAATATAGTTGGCAGTTGAGGTGCTAAGATATTAGATGCTAAGTGGGCGGTGGTGTGTGGACGCAGTAGGTAAAGGCAGTATGTGGACGCAGTAGGTGGATGGCAGCAGTATGGCTGCTCTCCTCTAAGATTAAGTAGCAGTATGGCTGACAAGCAATCAGCAGTAATGCGGAAATGCTTCAGGAATTTTTAATGAAGATACCAAAAAGCAGTTCTGTGGGTGGTTGTATAGAAATATCAATACAAGTTTCTGTTGGATACTGCTCGTGGTACAAAGGTTTACAGTTGGATGTGCTTGCCATGTTTCACTGTATAGGCAATGACGCAGGGTTCTTCTATGGAGTTCTACAGCGGAGCTGTACTGTACTCAATGCGGCTCCTAAGAGCTCTCGCTATATGTAACCATATCAAACACATTCAAGGCGTGTAAGGACCCAATCCCATGCTTGAACACTTGGCAGTGACGTGGTAGTAGTAGTGTAGATAGTAGAAAAGACATACAAGTTACCCGGAGGTACATATATCAGCAAAATGGGCCCTGACGAAACGGTCAAGGTATTTATTAAACGGTTTGAAAATCAGATCCACACATTAATGAAGTATCTGTGTTAATTAATTTCTCTTTCGCAACACCAGATATTGCACACCAGTTTTGCCCATACAAAGTGTGCGCTACGTGATCTGAACAGTGCGAGTTCCTGCAACCGCGGCAGTGTATAACCATAGTGGTGCAAAACGGCAGTAGATCCAACCTAGTGGTGCAAAACAGTAGTAGATACAATTTAGTGGTGCAAGACGGTAGTGCATGTGTGGAACCACCCACTACACCAAACAACTGGGCACTACGCACTTGTTTGTGCTCTCTATTTAGACTCCTTGACTCCCACTGGGTCTATCTGCCATTGTTTCCGTGCACACAACACAAACCAATGAGTGCCCTTTGGTTTGTTAGCACGCTTGATTGAGATGCGAAAAGAGGGAGAGTGAGAGAGTGAGGGAGGTGCAATACCATACAGATACAGAGGGAGAGGGAGAGAGAAATACAACCACCGCCACCACAAACACAACCGTAATCACAGCTTACGTATATATACATATATATCGGCATATATATATTTCTGTATATACTGCAACTTGGGAAAGAGATATATCTCGATTGTATTTGCTGAGATCCACCAGACTCACATTACCTGTAGAGTCAATACTCTCACGGTGTATATAAGCGATACTCTTAGAAACCATAGGGTCAACACTCTCGGCTCCCATCACACATCACACTAATATACTGAAAATGTCCGGTGGCCCAGTTCCCGTTTTCAAAAAATACACCACAGGCTCCAAAGGCATCTGGGAAAAACTCAGACAGGTTCTGACCCTTGTGCCAAACCGTTCCTCTGGTAACCCCCTTGTAAAGCACTTCAGAGTGCCCCCGCCAGGAAGCCAAACGCTCAAGTACAAGGAGCCCGTGACTATTCCTGCAGGTGACATTGCACAAAACCAATACCACAACAGAGACCACAGGAGGAACTACCCACAGCTCTCTTCTTTTGACCAGACAAAGATCAGTGGACTGCTCACTCTGGGCAGCGTTGCCAACCCACGTATTTCCATCGGCGACAAGGGTGCAAAGGAGCTTGCCGTGTTTGACGAGCCTGTTTCCTTGTCCAACACATTGGCCACTGTCGATGCCAAGGTGCTGAAGGGGGAATTGCTTGGTGTTTCCGGCGAGCCCATTGTTGCTCCCAATCTCGGCAAGCACAAGTTTAGAATCATTCCTGAGGAGGAGAGCGGACTATACAGCACTGATTACCCAGTGAGGATATTCAGGGACGCGAAATAGACGAGAGACCGTTTATAATTTTTGCATTAGAGTGGTGAATTACATGCGGTGTGATGTGTAGAGTACTAAATGAATGATTGGTAGGATATAGATGATGTTTTAGCAGAGCTGTAAGAGTGCAATTGCACTGATGAATCCAATAAAATTATTTACACACCTATTGTATTGAGTTATTGAATTTGATTGCTATCCATTTTCAAAGATTAATGTAAAACCACCTCTAGATTAATATATATGTGTATACATCTCCATACGGCTAATGTCTCTATGGGTGTTTCTGCCCCGCATAATTATACTCCAGTGACAACTGCTGCTAACAGATGGGAGCAATATGACAGGTATACAACACTCTGTATTGACCATATATCATTTTGTTACATCTATTGTATTGTTTTATTGTGTTACATTATTATCATTTTATTATAGACTTTGGTTACTTGCTCCAGCCTATGCGTTGATCCAACTAGGTACTGCACATTATGCTGTGGAGACTTGACTGTGTAACGCTCATATCACTACTATCCACCATTACACCAGTTTATGCCAACACAGAAACAATAGTAATACAATCAAAACCAGCCTCCATATCTAATCTAACCCAATATATCACTCCTTTGGACTCTCTTCATCGCGTCGCCAGCATCATAAATGGGACGCGTAATGTGATGGTAGAGCAGGCGCTGGCCCTCCGGGCAGAAACACCATTGGAGTTGTCAATCGACGTGATAGATGGAAAAGTGGTTGGATTTGAAGAACGTGGCCCCATGAAACCGTCTCGTGGATTGCGGTTGCCCCATTTTGGTGCACTTGCCGACCATACTGTGAGGCCAATGGGCTCAGCCTTCTTGGGCAATAACAGTGCGTTGAATATATGGATCCCCGTCGATATAACGGAGGAGATTTCAACCAATTACTTTACGAGGGTATGCTGGCCATCCATTTACCCAGTTAGCCTGTCGCTTGAGCATCTAGTTGTAGAACCAAGCTCCCTAGAGATGTTTTCCCCGTGGGTAGCGAGTGCCCCAGTGGCGCCGGGGGCCACGGGATACCTGATAATATCGGTAAAAGCTGACTTTTATTCATCAGATCTTAGTGCTGATAGTGAAGCGAGATATTTAAGGTCAATCTCAGCAGCTGTTCTTGCAGAGGAACCACTCAAGTCATATGGAGTACGATCAATGGTGGGGGTTGTTGTATCTGTATTGATTCTCAGTATTCCCCTAAGTAAAGTGATGGCCAGTATGATATTAAGCGCATGATATATAAATAGCAATTATAGCATTACATTACATTTCATTATATTAACCATAGCTTTACCCAACCGATTCCGTAACCCTTTAAGTAAAAGCAGAACAACCAACAATATAAATAGCAACATCACCATCTGATGAAGCAAACAACTAATCCAGACAACTAATCCGAGAAAAAGATAGACACGTATATAAAAAAGAGAAAAGAGAAAAAGATTTTCCAAAAGACAAGAGAAATGGCCGATACTTGCAGATCAACAATCTATTACTTAGCAGGCATATGAGTGCTCCCAATGGGCCCGACAGCTGCTAAGAGGGAGCACCGGGATCCGGCTCATCTGTTTTTGATACCCACAACGAATCCAATAGAAAAGCTGAGACTGGCTATGACAATGGATATGCAGCCTATTTGGAAGATGATCCCATTGAGAGAAGCAGGGTCAGAATCAACCCTCTGGTGCACCAGGGAGGATGAACTGCCACGTGAGATACTTATGCGTAGAGAAGAAGAGGAGTTGACATGGGATAATGAGGAGGTGCAAGAGGAGGAGAGTTCACCACCGTCCCCAACAGAGCCAGGAAATGGCACAGACACGGATGTTACTGTTTGGTCACAAGATGGATTGAAAGCAGAATCATAGATGTCACTATTACAATAGGAGGAAGATACCATATCACCCTGGTGTGGGTGTTGTTGTTGTTGTTGGTGCTGAGGTGGAATGTGACGTCTGGCTATGATTGTCGATAATGAGGCGTCAATGTTGATTTGAGTCTGTGTGAGAGCATGGCTATGACGTCTTTCTCTACGTTTATCGTGGGGTCTCCTTCTTGATTGAGGCTTGAAGGAAGTTGTTGAGTTGCCCACGTGGATAGAACTGCCGTATGATGATGGTGCCAGAGATAAGCTATTCTGGGCAGCAGTACACTTTGCGTCGGGTATTCTTACTCGTTGGTTTAAATCTACCCAGGATTCTGAAGGTTGCGTTAGCCTTATTCACATTCCTAGCAATAAGAATGAATCAACTATACTTACCATCGAGAGGGGTAGGAGAAATGGTGGCGGTACGATCGGTAGTATTGTCTGCTGGATACTCTAATGGGTACTCTGATAGGGTGAAATCGTTATCTATCATGGAGTCACATAGGAATGTTTCCTTTTCCGCGTTCACGGACCACCGTCTCAAAGTTGTTGAATCGTATTGTGTTGGATGCATTCTACCAAGTTGTGACGCGTTTACGTGTATGAGTGGTTGAAACGCAGTAACTCGCTGATCATGTGTGGATGGAGATGTCAGATAAATGGTACAAGAGAGTACGAGTATGCTTGTATGGGGAATATAACTCTGGATCTGAAGTACGTGTATATGAGAAGTAATGGATGGAGGACACAATGGATATCTCGGTGTTTTCAGATGGAGAATCGGACGGGATCGTGAGGAATATGAAAATGAAGATGTGGAAATTGAGGATGAGGATGAAGATGAAGATGGGTTAACTATGCAGGTTGTATGGGGTATTTATTATGTATAGCGGAGGCGGAGGGGAATGTTGATCCTGGTAAGCACTCCAAACGCTGAGCACTAGATATCTACTGGTTTAGCTACACACCAAGTCGCCTACTAGCTTATTTATTATTTATATATGTACATCCGTCTGCTTCTATAAGCCACCCTGACCCTCATGGTAATCAATTGCTCACTGCTCCACTTCGGAGTTATTAGCAACCGTTATGCCCGCTCTCTTCCCCACAGAGCTGCTCTGCACGGCTCCCCAACGGGGCTCCCCCATTTCTCCCCAATAGAGCTCTCCCCCTTCTCCCCCCTCCAAAGGGAGCTCACAGGACTCCCTCTGCGCTTCTCCGTCTGCGCTTTTCCCTCCAAAGGGCACGCACTCGCAGGGTTCGCCCCACCCCACAGGGTTCCAAACACCCATATGTCTGTTACACGCCTACTGCACGCGTACCGCACGCCGTCCGCATGCTCACCGTATGCCTTCCACATGCTCACCGTACGCCTTCCACATGCACACCGTACGTCCCCACAAATATGTCCCCCAGCCTACGCGCATACACCATATACGTCATCCCCTCCACAACCTTCCCCCACCCTTGGACCACACCACTCCGAGATGCATTTTTCCTGTGAGTTTTAACAGCTAGTGGTTAATGGATCACCATAGTGAGTTCTAAGGTGTACAGAAATCAAGTGCCTTAACAGTTATGTAGACACATGACTCAACTAAGCCATCATGGGGGTTGTGACCGAAGTGACTTGAACGGGCTACAACAAGCTGGCGAATGGAGTAGGCAAAGAGATTAGGTGAAAGAACCGGTGGGAGTTAACCGATAATATGTTAGAATGACTGTATAGTGCAAGCCCCCTTCGTGGCATATATGGCACCATCTTATATATATATGTAGGTTGTACCTTCATTGTGTGGGGCGCCATTTTGTGTATATATGTAAGTAGCACCTTCATTGTATAGTAAGGCAGTTCCCTCATTATGTATTGTAGGTCTCTTCATTATAGTAAAAGGCAATAGCTTCATTGCGTAGTTTAGACAATTCCCTCATTATATAGTGTATGTGTATAGATTTTGACTAGTGTTGTCCTAAATTGGTTTCTTCACTGTGATAGGTCATATGAGACTTAGTTAGTCAGGTTGGAAGTCAGTTGAAGTCCGGTTGGAGACGCATAGTGAAGCACACCTGGAACACAACCAAAGCACCTCCATGATATCTTCAGACAACTGCGAAAAAACCATATCCGACCTGAGCATCAGCTAATCGATATATATAAGCGTATATACCTTCAGGTAATCATCTCTCTGGTGATTTCGACAGCCATATAATCGTACTCGTCAGCATCAAGATGGGTGATTGTGAGCCAAGCACAACACCACTGCAGTATACTGCCTATTATACCTTCAACTCCATCACTGCACCATTGAACGAAACCCCCAACCTGGAACAATACGCATACCTTGCTGGTGACATCCTCGCAGATATAGAGTCTACCATTTCAACACCCCCATTGGGGTTATCATCACCCCATTGGGGTGAAGTTAGGAACCCCCAGTTGCTTGATGGGATGTATTCTAACGACATTGATCTATTCATCCATACTTGCTTTAGCGACAAGAGCCCTGACTCCGAGCAAGAGTTCTTTCCAACAATAGAAAGCCTGTCAAACGAAGCCTCCGGGAGAGAAAACAGTAGAGAGTTGCAGGGACTATTCTTTCCTAGCCCAGATAGCGGTAGTGACCAATATAGAGAATATGAAAGTGTCAACCACCCTTCAACCCCAGAGAACGTTGAAGATTCTACCGATTTCGACATGGGAGATAATCATCGCCTGGTGTTTTCAAGACGGGAAGCGGATTTGTCGGTTGATGAGTCTAATAAAGAGGGAAGTACCGAGTCATTGGAGTATTTATACAATCAGCTTGAAGCTGAGCACTTAACACTAAGAGACCAACTGTTGGTGAAGACAGTTGTTAGAGAAATGGGTAGGATGTATGAGAAGCATGATCAAAGCACTCAGAGAGATATGGGTAGAGAAGAGAAAATACTACAAGTGTATGGATATGTGTTAAACAGACTGGAAGGGAAAACTCCGGGTTTCCCTGGTCCCTCTAGTGAGGTGAAAAATGTCAATCCAGAAAAGAAAGCTGACCCCAAACACTCGCTACAAGACTCATTGGATACAGAAATAACCAATTTCTCAACAATGGATAGCCTGATCAAAGACCCAAATGTGATTACACTCCCACCGTTGGACTCTTTTCCCGAGTCAATGAAGGATTAGGAGTATCGCCATCATGGATAAGATTCATCATAGATAAGGTTCACATAGAGAACACTAACCGCAGATAAGTCATCACAGCATAACTACCGATAAGCAAGATACCCCATGTTCCATAGCCCGTGTTGTGCAATAACACCATATCGGTCCGAGGATTTTGTTTAATTGATATCAATTGTGTTTATATTCCAACTGGCCAAGATCAAATTGTGGCTCTAACCGTTGAGCCACATTTCATCATTTTGATGCTCCCCACATGCTAAGCAGGCGATCACAAGTGCGAACACCTGCAAGGTTTCCCCACATTAGATAAGGGGGTGTAGTGCAAGAGGTGTAGTGCAAGGGGTGTAGTGCAAGAGGTGTAGTGCAAGAGGTGTTGTTGCAAGGGGGTGTGGGTGATACGGTAAAATACCACGATGATCTGTGAGGAAAATGTAAGAAACCACCACAAACCACTACTGGTTGTTGTGGTACCAAAAAATGGTAGCACCTAGTGGCCAGCAGGGGCTCATAGTGAAACAGCTATGATATAAGAGGAGTTCGAGAGATGCATGGAGAGATGGATCTTACTGCATAGAGAATATATAACAATTGTAATAACAATTGTTATGGATATTACTGCATAGAGAATATATAACGATTGTAATAACAATTGTTATTGCAATTGATATGCAATCAATATAGCCTTAGTTAATAAGAGTGGTGTACAAGACGATCATATAAAACTTGGAAGAACCCACATTCTGAACACCCCTTACACAGTTAGCTATCTAAGAAAACTCCCAGACAGTTCCTTATATATATTATCTTACATATGTTACACTGGCTTGGATCACTATGTAAGAGGTATATGCAAGAATACCCTTCCGTATTCTCTATGGGCTCCACGTGAGTGTTCGTCGTCACAGTTCTCCGTAAGAGTCTTCCTTAAGAGTTTCCTTGTGAGGATCTCCAAATGCTTAGATATCTAAGCATTTGTGTTATCTATCACCTAATCAGAGTGATCATCATCCTCATTATCGTCTTCACTACCGTATAATATATAAGGCTCTCGTTAAGCGAAGGAAGGAGCCTCAGTGTAGCAGTAACCCGCTCTGCGACCCTCGGGGTTTGGTCCACCACTTTGGCTCACATTTGTGTTGTCTGCCGTGCCTGACAGCCAGATTGTCAGCCTGCCTATCAGCGCCGTCCCATAGTTAAGCCCCACCTTCTGTGACGCTGGCCTGATGATGGGTCACCAGTGAGGGAAAAGCAAAGCCCGCACTCTCAAGCCACGAAGTGTAGTGTGCGTCAATATCGCGGGTAGGAAGTGTATGCAATGAGTGGCTAATGAATGGGTTAAGGTGTGGGCTAATAAATAGGCTGTCTATGTATGGAGTCTCTAAGGGTTCGTGTTAATTGACAGTTATCAAGTATCTGGATTACAGCAATTGGGCTATACTCAGTTGTCCTCCTCACATCACTCTCTCCCTCTCTATTCTCCTCTATCTTCTCTCTGAATTTAACACGCATAGTAGAAACGTATGAAGTATACACCTCTCTATCTATGATGCATATCCATACTGCGACACTTCAATAGTCATACCCACAAAGACATTAATTATAGAGTGAGTATATCTGCATGCCATTGGCCTGGCCGAGAGCAGCACTATCAAGAAATAGCTGTCATTATTATTCTCCTGCTGGATAGCCTCCCCTACTACTGATGACTCCCCTCCGCTCTGCACCGCCACAGCATTACCTGTTTGGTAATCTCACACCGCATATACATATTCTCTGCCTAACTAGACATATCAGGTCCCAATATCAAATTGGCACCGAGTGTAACCGACACATTAAAAAGATACACCACAGTCTGTGCTACCGGTTCTGACCGTTAAAAAGAAAAGACTATTTGACCCCTCCAGGTTATCCACCAGAGTCACATACACTCTTGAGCGGTAGGGAGGAATTCTCTCTACAACTAGTATGCAGAGGAGTTGACAGCAAGTGTTTACACAACAACTAACTAGAAGAGTAGGAGATCTGATCCCAGCATACGAACCATCAGCAGCATACTAGAGGTCGAAGGAGTTACTATACAATAAAAACCACCGTACAACAAATACCATAGGGATAAAGCCCATAAACCATACACCACATACTATATTACATACCACACCTCTTCTACACACCTCTTCTACACACCTCTTCTACACACCTCTTCTGCACACCTCATTACTTGTACACACCCGCTAATCCACCATGTCATCGCCACATAAAAATACAGTGAAACATGTATCGAGGGCGTGTCTGGAGTGTCGTGGGAGACATTTAAAGTGCGACGGTCAGCTCCCCAAGTGTACGAGGTGCACCACGCTTGAAAAAGAGTGCACATACGTGAAGAGCAACAGAGGAGGGCCCCGCAAAAAGGGGATCCGGAGGGGTGAACACATCAACAACACCCCCCCTGAAGGTATAATCAGTGCCGCTTCCCCCTCAACGACTCTGTCTAATGGAGCAAAGCGGCTCAAGACTAGTGCAGACTACTCCCAGACAAGTGGGTCATCTGACCCTTTCACATCCCACTCGGGCGGCGGGGGCTCTGGCAGGGGGGCATATGACCCTTTCAAGTTGCCATGTGCTGATAAAGACGGCAACGTTCCCGGCACAAGGGACCCAAACTGTGATATGCAGTGCTTAGACGGTAAAGAGAGACCCCCTGCGTGCCTTGATCCCAACCATAGCCACAAGGCAGAGAGACGAAAAAACGGAGATAGCGAGCTGTTCCACCCAGAATTTAATGCGTCGAAACAAAGAGTCTCTGAAGGCATACAGTGGAATCCCATCAGCAACTTGGATTACAGCGAGCCATCAATACTGCCCCAGCTAGTCAGAAACCTGAATGTCAACCGGGTGATCAACACTTATTATACCCACTTCCATAACGCGCACCCCTTCTTGCCCCACAAGAGTGAGATCTTGCAGTACATCGCTGCCTGTCCCCACCATTACGACCTGCTGCTGAGCATGAAGCTGATGGCGGATGGGCAGGCCGGTGGCGTATATGCCAAAGACATAGAGACGGTGAACTTCTTGGTGAACCACGTACTTGGGTACATAAGGCAGATTGGGAAGGACCTCGTATCCATACAGTCGCTGCTGCTCTTGTCTATGGTTACGCATATTTCGTCACTGCATGACTTCTCCACCATGTTGCGCAAAGAGCTCGTTGCGGTTACGCTCGAGCTGGGGTTGAACTATATAGATGAATATAATATCAAGGATGCCTTTGTAGATGTAAACGGGTTTGCCGCCCAGCCGAAAAAAGCCAATGGCGATGTGCCTCCCCCTGGTAGCAAATTGCTCAACTCTCCCTTGGAAAGCGTTCACTCGCAGCAGTCTGCAAAGGGTGACAAGGCAAAAGACTTTGGGGTGGCCGCCAAAGACCCCATTTCAAGGCTGCTGCAGACGCCAAGGTCAAAATTCCTTCCGAGGGACATTTGTATAGAAACAGCTCGTAGAACTTTATGGGAGGTTTACTTCTTCGATAGTCTTAGCGGCACTGCCAACGGCCACAGCACCTCGGAACTGGCAATCACAAAGCTGTTGGTGTTGTACCCGGAGAGGCCCGCTCGCGATGTCTTTGACTACAAGGGCAGGGCAGAGAGTTGCAAGCTTGTGAACGATGCCATCAAGCTGAACGTGGCCATCCAAGCGCAACGGGAGCCTCAGGTGCATTTGACGCATATGAAGGCTTCCATAGGCAACTGGGAGATGAGACTCGATAACCCGGACCTGTTCAACGCACCATATCTGGTAGACCAAAGTGGTATGGTGAACGAAGGGGTGCAACAGTCTATCATGCTGTTCAACTATGCCAAGATCTTCACCCATCGACCATTCTCGTATCTGTGGAGGCCCGACGTTTCAAGACACCCCCAGTGCAGCGACGAGGCTGGGGTCTCCAGCAATTGTGAGGAGATACGGGGGCTTGAAGTGGACTCCAAGAAAATTATAGAGACTAGAAAGACCATAGAGAGTGCCAACTCGGTCGTTAAATGCCTTTTGGACACAAACCCTGCCAAGATGTCTGACCGCACTCCATTCTTTGGCTGTGCACTTGCCTTTTCCTCACTGGTTCATCTGAGTGCCTATTCCTGGGTAGAGTCCACGTTGGATTTCGTAGACAAAAACGACGGGGCAAAGGATACCTCCCTGTTTAAAAGCATCGATAGAGAGGAGCTGCTTGTCTACATTGAGTACATCAAGCTGGAGCTCAACGGGTTATATGCCATATCCCAACACTGGCATTTGGCCCATAAGCTATACGTCCACATCAAGGACACCCTTCTTAAGATTGCACCCGTCATGTATGCCGCTGTAAAGGACTCTTTCCCCAAAGAGCACTCCAGCCGTCATAGGAGCCGTCACAGTCACAACGACAACAACGGCTCTCGTAGAAGCCCTAGGGCCCACCAAGAGATCGCCATTGAAGATAGCGCCTCGGTGCAATCTGCAAGAACGATGGAGTATGTCAATAAACAGCCCTCTCACCATACCCAGTCGTCGTTGTATGACACGGCTGGGTCTACGACCACCTCCTCCAACAATAACCGCATAGATAG
The DNA here is from genome assembly GCA_003706285.3 of Kuraishia ogatae. Taxonomy (NCBI): domain Eukaryota; kingdom Fungi; phylum Ascomycota; class Pichiomycetes; order Pichiales; family Pichiaceae; genus Kuraishia; species Kuraishia ogatae. The sequence continues at coordinate 456,207 of PPKV03000004.1, forward strand.
TAGTAACATCAGTAGCAATAACATCACCAGTGTGGCATCGGAAACTCCTGTCCAGAAGCACTTGTCAGAGGCTCTTTCAATTAATGCTGTTGTAGCCCCTTCTTCTTCAGAGCCGGCGAGGGCAGCAACAGAATCAGGTGAGCTGTTTGATGAAATTGACTTTACCAACTACTTGGGTGCTATAGATAAGAGCCCAATGTCGCCTGTTTCTGACACAGGCTGTGATTGGGTGGACAAGCATATCTTTGAGTTTGATGGTTTTGATTATTCCAGCGCTCTTCAAGAGTTTTCAGATGCAATTGCCTGATGATATTTATATTAGCATACATAACTAATTGTACATAGCTAAATGGATGGAATGAATAGATGGAATGAATGGATGGGAAATGATTAAATAGATTATCATTAACTAAATAAATGTAAATCATCATTGATTCACCTCCTCTGCGCTAAAGGGGCAACCAGAGAAGCCGCTCTATGCAAAGTATTTTCAATTCTTCCCTTCAGTACACCAGACGGACACTCAACCGTCATATTGTAATAGTCAATTTTGGCTTCGTTCTTGCCGATTTTAACCCTGGCACCCGATGAATCATCAGACACCTGTAAAGAGCCACCGAACTGTGCCTTCAACATGGTTGTTATTCTGCGTAGTCTGGTGTTGACAGTAGAGTCAGCAAGGAGAACTGCGCCGTTAGGTGTAGCAACAGCCTTTTCATTCTTAGGGTTTTCATCAAGCCTTTCATTCTCATTGTCACCACTTGATTTCACCTCAACCACTTGATTAGCATCTGTATTTTCATGACTCTCACCGTCATGGTGACACCCCTTGGATGTGAGTTTAACAGAAGCAGGCGAAGAATCAGCACTGATCAAGATGGCAAGCACAGAATCGGCAATGGTATCGTTAACAACACCGCTGTTCCATTCAACGGTACATAAATCATTAGGCTCTACGGTGACCGTAACTACATCCATAACCTTCACCTCATATTCCTCAGCCTCATCGACCAAAACCTCTACATACCCAAACATCTGCGTCAGATGCCAGTGGATCAAGTCTCTGCCGGCAAAGCACTTCAACGTCTGACGCTCTTGCACGATGGTTGTTGTCAAACCGGAGTATTCGCGTAGATCTTCAATCTTCAAGAAATTGAGATCAAAGTTCTTTTGCACCAGAACTCCAGAGATGACACTTGACTGACCAGCATCCGTTTCGCCAGTATTGACTTTGGAGGAAATCTTTGGGATCTCCTCTGCCAAGTTTCCCATCGCCTTTGCGATCTTAATTCCTTTAAACTGAAGGGTTAGCTCGTCACAGTTTCTCGGATTGTACACTTTAACCTCATTCTCTGTATTTTTGAACTTTTGATACTTGGACATCAAGGCAGACTTAAGCCTCCCCATCGGATTACTCTCTCCATGTACTAGGATGATCGATTTTGGGTTCACCAGCTCTATGAACTTGCTATTTTGCTCATAATCCACATGCGCAGCAAACGAAATCTCTTCAACGGTCATCCTCCTGGGGATCATCACATCAGAGTTATTCACAGAAGGGATCTCCAACGGCTCTGTCAAAAGGCCCTTGGCCATCGTTCCTTCAACGGAGTAACCTGTGAGAATACACGTGTTACGAGGATCAGGCGCCCATCTCTCGAGCAGTTCTCTACTAACACCGTTTTGCAGCATACCGGGGGACGCCAGCACAACAGAAGGACTCATATCCTCAAACCTGTCCAAGTTGGCAATGCTCCTGATATGCTTAAACTGGAAAGGGTTTGTGTTTGTCTCAGTGAACTTCCTGCGGATACTATCGTTCATCATGTTGATGTACCTTTGATATACAGCCATACACTTACGGGCCAAAGTAGAGGCATAGTAGATCTGGACGTTTTCCAGGTCTGGGTTATTGTCCCAGTATTCGTCCAAGATTAACAAGATCTCTTGAGCCCTTCCAAGGGCAAATACGGGTAAAAGACACCTGCCCTGGTTGAGAAGAGTAGTATGGATGAGGGTGGTGAGCCTATTCTCCTTACTGGCGCGAGGCTCATGCGAGGCTGTTCCAAAGGTGGACTCTGTAATGAGGACATCGGGACGTGAGGGCGGCACCTCAGCCGAACTGAGATGACGGTCTTCTTCTCTGGAATAATCGCCGGTAAATAATACTTTCAGGCCACCGATCTCTACGAAGAACATCGCTGCTCCCAGCACGTGCCCGGCATGGTAGGCAGTGAACCTAATGCCGTCTATTTCCACGGTAGAATGATAATCTATTGTCTCTATTCTGTCAAAGGACTCTGCCAGGTCTGCATCTGAGTAGAGAGAGCCTGCAGTTGTGCCGTTGCTGCCGGCAGAACCATCAGATATGCTCGTCACCTTGACGAAATCGTTCAACAGCCACTTATATATGGCCTTGGTGGGATACGTCATAAATACCCTCCCCTTGAATGTGGTGTGCTGCATCACATATGGTAGAGAGGCTGCATGGTCCAGGTGGAAATGTGATATCAGGAGAACATCCACTGTAGACAGGTCAAATTCGTCGTAGAACGGCAGCGTTGCAAGCCCAGTATACGCAGGATGCACACCCGCATCGAGCATTATCGTTTTGCCTTTGTATTGAATTATATGGCATGACCTTCCAACTTCGTTTCCACCACCAAGGCAAAAGAATTTGAATTCTTCTCCCTCAATCTATAGAGTTAGTATGGATTTTTCGAGTGCGAGGCGGAATATAGCGTGGAGTGCAGGTTTACTTACATTCTGTGGTTCTGGCATTGTATAATAATGTATATTTGCTATGTGTTGTTATAATACGGATGTGATATTGAGATAACAGGTATACTGTTGGTGAATTTCGGTCAAATAATAAAAGAATCTCGAAAGGCCGTTGCTATTGGAGCAGTTACTGGAGCAGTTACTGCTGGAACAGTTAGTGTTGGAACAGCTCCTGGCGATGATGCTGATAACCGTACAGTTATGCTCCTCGAGTATCCCCGTCAAGTTTGTTTTGTTGAGAATTTGCTTCTGATGAGAACCGCTTTGAGGGTCAATGGGTTCCGAATGTGCTGGCTTTTAAGCTAATTATCCGTATAACAGGAATACCAATTGGAAATTTCACACTCCATATATTTCACCACAACCTTTTAGTCGTGCGGTGTGTGAATAATTTGGAGTGCTTCAACTATGCAGTAGGCGGCAGGGACAAATTACTATGGCGGTTTCCAGTGAGAGATTACATTGAGAGTTCATAGTGAGAGATTACATTGAGAGTTCATAGTGAGAGATTACATGGAGAGTTCACAGTGAGAGTTCACAGTGAGAGTTTACAGACTATGGATACATCGGTATCCACTGTTGGTCGCCTTGACTATAGCGAATATGCTGTGGTTGGATACACTCACTATAGGGCCCATTTATTGTGGTGCCCTTATAAATCTCTAGTATGTGTCTGCAAGCCGTATATATGTACCAGCCACACACCAGCCACACCGTACCCCATCTAACTCTCCCAATACTTGACCAACGGCTTCTGTTTTTTGTGTTATATTAGAGTTAATTAGAGTTATTCCATTTCCTAGCAACTGGGGTCATAATTATTGAGGCCATAACCATTCAGGTCAACTGTGACTTACACATCTGTGGTGTTTGTATGTGGCTGGTGTAACCATAATGCGTGTTGATTGCAACACAGCCAGGTACACAGTGAGACCGTGTAGTCAGCCTGTGCAGTGAGCCTACAGCGTAAGCCCGTGAGGCGGTATCGATGGTGTTGAATATGTCTGTGCACTACCATAGTTAACGAATCCACCATGCTAATTTCTCATTGTTAGTGCCCATAGTTAACGGGCACTAAGGGCCCTCATCTCTTCCACTGCAATGTGCTCACCAGTGGAAACGCACATAGTGAAGGTGAGCTCACAGTGAGCTCACAGTGAGCAGTCGGTGAGCAGTCGGTGAGCAGTCAGTGAGCAGTCAGTGAGCAGTCAGTGAGTCCAGTCACACATACATTAATATAAACAACGGTGGAACATCCCGAAGAAGTGGCTATACAGAGGATACACAATTTTTCAAGTATATTGAGAGTATAGTGCAGCGTCCACCTACTTTGCCTGTACAACACCGCACGATCAGTTGTATCTCGCTAGACATCCCACTATCTCCACTCTCTCCCACTATATAACAGAACAATCTCCACTCTCTCCCACTATATAACAAAACAATCTCCACTCTCTCCCACTATATCCAACTATACCCTAACAATGTCGGAAATTCAATCAAACACAACAGAGCCTCTGGACCTCATAAGGCTCTCTTTGGATGAGCAAGTGTACATTAAGCTCAGAGGATGCAGAGAAATGGTTGGCAAACTTCATGTGAGTATACTAAAACAAGGCCTAGAGGTTCCTCTTGTCGTGTGTTCAGTCTTTGCCTTGCCTTGCCTTCTCCTTCTCCTACATTGTCACACTTACTAATAACTATAGGCATATGATTCACACTGCAATATGGTGTTGAGCGACGCCACAGAAACCATCTTTCAAGTCCAACAAGAGAGCGATGAACCAAAGGTGAGTATATATGAGCAGGAATGGCTCAGCAATAGCTTATGTTGCAGTACTAACAGTCGTTATTTAGGTGATTACAAAAAAGTCAGAGATGGTGTTTCTGAGAGGTGACTCTGTGATACTGGTGAGCAACGTTCAATAGGGTATGTAATTGTACATATAAATATACACCATATAAATATACACCATATAGATAAACAAAGAAATAAGTTAAACCACATGAATAAATAGATTACACCATATAAATAAATACGTGTAAATGTATAATAAATATACACCATTTAAATATCCATAAACATCTAGGTTATATGCTCGATATACAAAAGGGTGTAAATCCTACACTATATGCTATTCCTCCTTTGCGTACTCCTTTTATGGCTCTCCTTCCTCTTCCCTTGTACTATAGGCATCTTATCCTCCTTCTCCCACTCCCTAAACACCATATGCGCATATTGAGACCCCACCTTATATATCTCCTCAAACTTGCCAAAGTCAAGGGTGCCGTACCCCTCAATTGGCGGTCTGAGATAGATGACGCCCTTTGTTATTTTGGCACTCTCCAACGCGTTCACAGAGGCAACGTACGCCAGCCTCTGCTGGATCTCCGCCATCGAGGGCACATTGGGGTGTTTGGAAAAGGGGTTCCACCTGTTGAACACCACCCACAGCCCGGAGAGGGAGTCCCCATATGTCATGGGCGTCCTGTCGTCCACTGAGCCCACATCAACGGCAAAGATTACGCTGGCACCCCTCTTCTTCATCTCCTGCACCGGTAGGTTGTCCACGTATCCACCGTCAAGCAGCATTGACCCGTTGTCGGCGATGGGAGGTAGAAATCCCGCCAGCGACATGGAGGCCCTGATATATCTCCAGGCGTAACCTGAGGAGTGGATCTCCATTACCGAATGCGTGATGTTCGTACTGTTGGCGTAGTACCTGATCCAAAAGTCTTCTATACGCGAATCCCCAAACGCCTTCCAGATACCCCTGTTGAATTCGTGCCCCGTGATGTAGGAGGTGACCGGGTACGTGAGGTCAAATATCATCCTCCACACGCTGCTTACTCTACCTGCAAACTTCTTCGCCCGCCCGTAGATCGGCACGAGGTCGTAGTCTCTGGCGTATAGTCCACCTACAAACGACCCGATCGACGTGCCTCCAATGAGGTCTACGGGTATTCCGTGCTCTTCAAGCACTTTGATGATCCCAATATGGGCAATACCACGCGCACCTCCTCCTCCCAGCACCAGCCCTACTGCCTGGCCGGATAGAATACGTGCGAGCCTTAAGAAGTCGTACTTGTGAGATTGAAACGACTGGTAGTACGGCCGTCTGGAGTGCCTCAGCTTTATCCCCAGCAGATCGGCAGCCAAAAGATTCTCAACACGGCTTTTGATCTGTGCCACGTGAGCCTTCATCGGAAGCTTCACCAGTGGGAAGATGCCCGATGGAGACCTCTCTGTGTGGTGACTCCTTTGGAAGTTCATCTGGATGTGGTGGTGCGAATGGACCCAGATCCTATTTTTGAGCCAGTTGTTGGTGGAACCGGGCTCCACGTACCGCTCTGGATGCAGCAGGATCAGCTCTGTCCTGGCGGTGGTCTTCATCTTCACCAGTAAGCGCTCGTAGTCACCTATATCGGGGCTCGACAAGGCATCCGCCAGCAGAAGGATACAGTCTCCTTGAGAAATACACGTACGAGTCCACCGGGAGTTTACCGGAGTGTCGGTTATGTATATCACAGTCTGGTACTTTTCTTCTAGCTCGGCAAAGTACCCGCTCTGCTTCATCTTTGACAGCTTGTCAAAGGCATGCTTACCAAGCTGGCTGAGAGTCGAGGCCTGGTCCAGGGCAATAACCGATTGGCCAATGGACTCAAACGCAGACGCCAATTTCTCTCCAAAATCAGTCACAGGCAGCCCATGGGTGGTTGGTAATATAGTTATTGTACGATATCTCGCTCCCTTGGAGACTGGTGATTGAGGTTCCCCGTTCAAAGGCACATGAACGGGACACGTCAGGCCAAATGCGGCTGCCTCGTTTACCTCCTTTTTCATCCTCTCTGCAACGATCCTCGATACTTTGATCATAATTGACGGCTTTGTTAGGGCCAGAAGCTCAAACAGAGAGCGAGGAATCCTAGCCGTCTCGGAGTCTCTAATAGCAACCAATGTGCTCACCCTTCTGGTGGCGGTAAGCACCTCCACCTCCCCCAAAGACTCGCCTTGGCCATGTTCTCCGATTATATGGATTTCACCGTCACCAGAGAGAGACGGGGTGCGGCGGTGCCAATCTTCGTTCATGTGATCATTGGTGTTGATATGACTACCATACTTAACGTCCCGCGTAAGCGAGTCACCTTCAATCACCGACCGAAACCGGCCGTTCAACACTATATATATACCATTGGCAATATCCCCTTGGTTATACAGGGAATGCCCTGCTTGTGTGTGGACCCACTCCATGGCAAAATCCATTAGGAGTATCCGTCTATCCAGCACTCTAAGCAGGTTTTTGGCAATGGAGAGCTGTATTGAGGGATACTTCTCGCAGAGCTTATCCAGAGAGTCTTTTGGCAGGAACCCGGCATACACATGTGTCTTTGCAGTGACTGTTGAAAAAGATCTGAACCCCAAGACGGAACCCAGATATCCAGCAACACCGCCTGGCTTTACAGTATACAAGTTCTTCGCTTTACTCTGTTGATCTACATAACTAAGTTCCATGATCCCCTCAACCACATAGTATAGCCCATTTGTGGCCTCGTTCTGCTCCACAACCGCACAGCCTTTCTTGATATACATAATGGAGATCAAATCAGCAACTTCCTTCTTAACAGACTCAAAATCAAACTTGGGCTTCGAGCTCTCTTCGCCATCCGCAGAGTTGGTGTCCATAGAAAGAACCCAGCTGGATGACGAAAATGTGCGTGCTCTCATCCTGGGACTCGCTATGCCCAACCCCAACATGGGACTGTTGATGGCGCTCACCAACGACGACGAGCTCTCCGACACAGCCACAGAGGAAGGCTGCTCTATCCCGAGTAGTTGGAACAACCTCTCTGTAAGCGCGATACGGAAAGAGGTGTCTTCGGTTTCCTCTTCAGCAGAGAATTTACGCGCCCTCACCTCCATGTTTTCTGTCTGGCTGCGCTTGGCGGTGGTGAACCCTGTCGCCCGTTCTCTGCGGGAGAGGGGAACGGACGATAAAAGGTCACCAGGATTGGCAGACGTTCTGGAGTCAAGAACTACATGGCGGGACGAGAAATTACACGAGGTATTACGCTCAAGCGGGGGGTGGCTACTCATCTTGGAGGAGGCTCTCCTGTGCGGGCTGGGGATGGAAATAACCTCTTTATCGTTTGCCATGGATAGATGAGGCAGTTCGGGAGAAACAGAGGAAGTGGAGGCGGTTGGGTGGAAATCATCATGGGAAGCGGAGGTGGGTGGATGGAAATCATCATGGGAACCTGGAGGTGCTGCGTTAGATAGCATACTACTGCTCTGTTTAGGGCTGGAGATGCCTCCGCCTGGTACAGATGTTTGGCCGCCATACTTGTTGAGTCTCTGAATCACCCCGTCATGGAGGTACGAAGGCAAGTCATAGGTGGCCATATTATTCAAGTTAATTTCTGCTTTAATCACATCCTTGGTGAGTCCCAAATAGTTGTGCGCAGTTTGGAATGTTACCCTATACAGTCTAGTGAGGATCATCTGGGCAATGTGGGAGGTGCTTTTGGGGTACTTTGTGGCCACCCTTTTGAAGCTCTCCCGTGGAATTACTGATATCGTACAGTTGCCGTCAGGGATTGCAATCAGCTCCGGTACAAGTTGTAAGGGGTTGCTATGGGACACACTGGGAGTGGCATTATGCACCCTTTTCTCGGGGTGCAGCGAGGCATTATGCCCACCGTGATCAAGTGAGAAGTTATCAGGAACTACAGGGAGTGACAAGCCAGGAGAGTACCGGGTATCTTTGATATCGGCTACTCCGTGTATTCCGCCAATTGGCGTTGAATTGACACGTGGAGTGACATCCGATGCGATTCCGGTGGAGTTTCCCATTGTGGGAGAACCGACCATACCGGCATTATTCCCAGCCATTGGAAATGGAGTCACAGAAAAGGCCTCTGTCCTGGGCGTTTGAAGGGGAGTGAATCTAGGAAGCGAGGCATCTTCGGTCAGGAGTCGTAGTATACCAATCAAGGAAGAAAGAGGGGACCCCGATTTTACAACGTTCAGCAGCTGGTACCTCACACCGTTAAAACTACGTACGTCTCTGCTATCCTCTGAAGAGGCGAACGGGTTGGTACCGTCGTCGGTCCCCACTCTACAGTAAACAGACATGGTTCCCTCCACCACTATGGAGAAGCCCAGCTCGTCATCTATGACAAGTACCTCTGAGGGGCCTAGTTTTTGGGTAGACATGCTCTTTGTAAGCTCATGAAACACGTGTGTTTCTAAATACCCAAAGATTCTTATACCAGATAGGAACTCGTCGAGGTAGCTCATACGAGGTTTACGTTCTCCATCACGGGATTCAAGGAATATATCAACTTTCGGTGGTTGTCTTTTGGGTTCCTCTGGAAGACGCGAATATACGGTTAAATAGCGATAGCGTACAAACGCCCACACTAAAAGTGCAACCAGCACCAGAATGGCCAACAGAGAAGAGAAGGGCAAGGTGACGCTGAAGCTCGACGAGAGCAGGGAAATCGTGTACGCTGGAGCATAATAGAGGACGCCACTCAGCACTTTAAGGCAGCCCCATGAGATGAACCAAATCATGGCTGAAAATAGGGACATTGGCGGTGTGGATGAATCGTGTGGGGGAGAGGAGAGTAATATAGGAGAGGGCGTATTCAGGGCCATCCCTTCTGAGAGGATCCGAGAGACCTGAGAGATCCGAGAGACCTGATCGGTTGTTTGAGAGATGCGATCAACTGACATGGTGAGGGTATGAGGGTATGTTTGAGTGTATTTGAGTGTTTGAGGTGTTGGATCGGTTGGTTGTTGGTGTTAACCAAATGGTTAGCTGTTGGTGACACACTGTATATCACCAGTTACACCTCCATGCTTGCTATCACAGGAAACAACTATGAAGTATGAAATATTCATACAGAATGGCCAGTCAACAATATTCCTCTCAAAATTGCCACTGGCCCCGTTCCCTCTGGTTACTCCGAAACTTCCTTTCACCTCCACAGTTTCCACACTCACCAAGCTCATCTGAGGTGCATCAAGTTGCTGCACGAGGGCCATGTGGGGAGCGCGGAGCGCATGTATTTCACCATTAGGTCTTTGTTATATATGATGTAGCGCCCTATAATATTTTATATCTTGTATATCTCGTATATCTTATATCTTATATCATCTACATCTCATACTTCTCATACATCTCATACATCTCATACATCTCATACATCTCATACATCTCATATCTTATATTATCCATATCTGCTGACGAAAAAAAAAACGGGTGGCGGGTTTTACAAAAGTGTCTTATTTATTTACTGATTAGGTGATACGTAGGGACTCCTACTGGTACAATAGGCTGGTTAGTATGATGGTGTGCAGGCATGGGGCGGAGGAGGAGTAGTTGGGGAGCAGTTGGGGAGCAGTTGGGGAGCAGTTGGGGAATAGTTGGGGAATAGTTGGTGATAGAATGAAATTCGTATTGTATGCCTTATTGCAGATGCGTCTGCTCGCTCAAACAGCTCCCCATGTGCTTCACACCAACCGTGAAAGCCTTTTGTGTGAAAGAGGCTCGTGCAGCGCTTAGGCGTCAGTGCATTTAGGCGTCCAGTACATAGTAATATTGGTATAATCTTTCCTTTGTGTCCATATCTCCAACTCCGACTCCGCAGTGGAGTCTCTACCGTCTATGTAAGACCCATGCTAGCGCTGCTGGCTCTGCTAGAGAGTCTGCCATGCCTGCCCTTCTAGGGCCTTCCACCATTCAAGCTCTTTGCACCTGGGGTGAGATCTTTTAATATTCTCTTGCACTGTTCCCTTGCACTGTTCCCTAGCATTGTTCCCTAGCATTGCAATTTACTCTATACTACAACCATACAGTGAATATATGGTAAACAGAGGTAAGCCACATAGTGACACATAGGCATCAGACAAGAATCTAGACAATAATAATCTTCTACTCCTGCTTCTGCTCTTACACTTCCACTTCTACACTTCCACTCCTATTCTACTCCTACTTCCACTCCTACACTTCCACTCCCATTCTACTCCTACACTTCTCCTTATAATCCATTGCCTCTTATAATGCATCTCCTCCTTCAATCTTTCTCTCTCCGCAGTTGCCGTACACATGTATACATAGTATGGGGGGCATCGTGTCGTTTATTATGTACAACGCTTATGGTGGGTATAGTATGTACGCTTTTTGTATGTATGCTGATAGTATGTATGCTTATAGTATGTATGCTTATAGTATGTACGCTTACAGTATGTACGCTTTTTGTATGTACGCTTTTTGTATGTACGCTTATAGTATGTACGCTTACAGTATGCTTAGTATGTTTATAGTATGTAGACGCACCGCGTAGTGTTCACTGTGATGCTTCACGAGACTGAATAACCGTGTGGAGTTGTGGGGCTGTAGTGTGCATATTGTATGGTGAACTATATGGTGAATTAAACGGTGAATTATACGACAAATTGCGATGAAGGCCATGCCAATTAGGGATTGTTCGTTGACATTGTTGTTTTGGGCACTCAACTAACTGCATACATTACACCATTGTCCATCCTACTGTTCCCATCGCTCCCATTTAATCTCCAACTGACATATACATGTCGTTCCCCCCGCCAATACCCACCAGACCCCCAGAGGCTCTACGACGTCGCACCTCACAGGCCGTAGAGACATTCGTGGGGGGTCCGCCACTCCCAACAAATATTGCTCAAATAGGTTTATCACCACCACACTTCTCGCCACAGGGCACCTCTCCCATACCTTATAGAACAACAGCCAGCCGTGATCCCACCTCGTATACGGGCACCAGCCCTCATGCGCCTCCTCTCTATGAGCCCCACTATATGAACCAATACCCACAACCAGCTCTTGGCGACGCTCCCTCTTACATTCAAAACACCTCACAAGATCCTCCTTCACATATACCCTCAAGGCCCGTCGGCCCTAGATCAATGCCCACATGGAGCTCTATGCCAACGCCCACATACTCAAACCTACAGCGTGAACGGTTTGTTGAGCCGCCCACTGAACGGTTTGTTGAACCATCCACTGAACGGTTTGTTGAGCCATCCACTGAACGGTTTGTTGAGCCATCTACTGAGCTGTATGTTGAACCACCCACAGCTCACGTCGCTGATACCAACACTCCTTACAACATCTCTGCGTTCCCTACTTTGACACCAAATGTTCATAAACGCAAACCTTTTAGTGAGCCTCCCACCGAGCCTCCCACCGAGCCTCCAACTGGAGCAGCATCGCTTCCCTCATTACCTCCTCTGCCTGTATTGCCTTCCTTAGCAAGTAACTCCAATGACATCTCTGTAAACACTACACAGCCAGCCTCTCTGTTGATACAAAGAACTCCACTACCTCCTTTGCCTATGTTATCATCCCCAGAGCCGGCCAATAATCAGCCCGAAAATGTCCAAATATCTGTTTCACCAACCTCATCGATGAAACCAAGGCGAAGACCACCACCACTGAGTCCCAGCCCGCACCATAGCCCACCACGCAGCCCTGAGCGTGGTGATGTCTGTGTAACCTCTCAAGAGGAATACGCTGACTATTGTCCTGATCTTTTACAGGAGATCATATCTCTCACAGTCTCGCCCTCTCAGAGGAACAAATCACCTCGAAGAAGAGCTCCCTCCGTTACTTCGCCACCTCCTTCTAAACTGCCAGTCGACACTCCTCGCACTCCTCATACTCCTCATACTCCCATTGGCGATAGATTCCCATCTTTACCGCAGTTACAGCAAAGATCCTCACACAGATCGCCTTCTCCCGTTAAAGTAACACCATTGGCACCAAGAGACACCAGCACCCCACCACCTGGAACTCCTTCAACCCCTTCAAGAGCATCAGCTATCCTTCTAGATACCCCAAAGAAGTATCTTTCACCACCCAACACGTCCCTGCATACCGGCAGAGATGTGACAGCCAGAATACCACGTTCTCCTCGTATTTCCAATGGCCTAATAGTAGAATCCCCAACCTCAAGTGCATCCCCCACAACGGGGGCGTCCCTTCTTGGCCAAAGCTTGGTCTCCCGCTCGCCTTCCACATCCCCAAGTAGGTGTTTGAGTAGATACCCAATCAGTGACGATGAGGCTGAATGGGAACGAAGATCAGATTCCGTGGGCGACATCTGGACACCTCAGCCTTTGGTAATACGTAAAAAGGGCACCAGTCCATCCGCCAACTTATCCAGAGCTGAAACGTCTGAAGAAACGTGTGAAGACCGAAACGATGCCGTGCCTCCTCCTTCAACACACCAGTTTGCCACAGCGGAGCTTGCTGATGAGGTGTTGGAAAGACGCCATGTTTCTGATCAAATGGGCAGCCTGGTGTACGATACACACGATACGTACGGCATAAATACTGTCAACTATCATACCCCTCCCCTGCCTCCACCTCATCTTCCCCGCGATGGTATGCCTGCGTTGCCCTATTCTTCCACCATTCTCACAGATGGCGACTTTGCCCTGTGCAGGGATGTAAACTCCATGGAAGATCTATGGAGGTGGTCACTTGGGATAGGCAGGCTGTCATCGAGTGCGCTTATGTCGTATGACGAATGGCGCAAAGCATTGGCGATGCTGTTCCACTACCATAGTGTTGGCAGCTTGGGCGTAGAAAAAGGCGGTCCCAGACCCACTTTCAACACCATTCAAACCATTGAATTCATGGTGGAGTCCTTCATCTCAGCTGTTGAACGTGCTGATGGTGTTGCGTATGGCCCTGAGCCTCAAAAGGCGGTCACTTTCTATGAGCATCTTCAATGGGAGTACCACACATTGGGTGAATACATGAGTGATCGTGGGGCAGAAAGAGAAAACGACGAGGATGACTCCAGTAGTATTTACGACGATAACATATCAACAGACTTGATGACCATTGAAGAGCAGGCACGTCAAATCCTCAGCAGTAAATCGTCTTCAGCAATGGGGGTGCGGCCACTGGAGGGCAGCTGGGTGACATTCTACAGTTTCTCACGTGACGAGATGAAGATCCTTCAACAATGGGATGAGAAAATGGTACAGAAACAGTGCTATCTATTCGATCTCATCAAGCTCGAACAGAAATTCTTATCAAATATCAATGCCATGATCGACATTTACGGTAAAAGCTTCCTCCAACAGGATCCCCCACTGGTTATGGACCATCTAGAGTTCTACGACAAGTGTTTTGCCCCGCTTAAAAAGCTGAGGAGTATACACCGGGAGTCTTTGTTTGAGCCTTTGTTGGGCTTTATGAAGAGAGACGGTGGGGTCTTGGTGGGAACAGGTATATACGATATATATTTGAACTATATTGCACAAACAGCCGTAGCGTATGTCCACCATGCGGCATGCCAGGCTAGGGTGCACGTAGCTTATAGGGCCGAAAAGGAGCGTGGTGCTTTGGAGTCCAGGCTAATCGGATGGGTTCAAGGGGTGGCCGACAAGATTGAGAACCCCGACGTGAGGAGTCCCGACCAGCTGTTCAACAACTATTTCTTTGTGCATTTGATAGATATAAGCAACACTCTCCAGGCTGTGATCAAAGCAGCCACTCCCATTGCCTCTGTTCAGGGTGCCAAGCCATCCAAAAACCAGCTATCCTCTTTCGAGGTGGTCAAAGCAACAGAGCTTGTAGATAAAGTGAGGAAGCTAACCCTCAAAATGGATATCACACAGGCGCGTCAAGCGCTTCAGATTATCCCCAAAGAGGTCAACCTTTCTAAAAGTATTGTACGTCTTCTGGATCTCAATAACCCCCAGAGAGCCGATGTGTACAGAGATGACTTCTTCCGGTTGAAGGGCAACAGGTGGAACGATGTGCATCTGATACTGCTGGACAATTTCCTTCTCATTGTGGAGTTGACCAAGTTATCTTCCTCTAGAATAACCGCCTCTACATCGCCATTTAAGTACCAGCTGGTGGGGGCTCCTATTGCAGTCGAACACATGTCGGTGATTGTTATGGAGACCCTCTCGACCAAGGAGGTGGATTCTTCTTCTTCGTCGTCGTCGTCTGCGCTTCCCAGCTCGCCTATTCTGTCGCGGAATTCAAGGCTGCTGAAATCCGTTTCCAGCAAAGCAATGGCCGCCGCCAGTAAAAACCACCTTGAAGAGGGGGAGATAATCTACTATCAATTTAGGGTAAACCTGGGAGATGGACGTGGCTACTACTTGTTGGCGTCAAGGGAAAAGAGGCTGAGAGATCAATTTATCAATAGAGTAATGGTACATAAGAGTAACTACTATACGAGGGCACGGTGTAGCGGGGTATCGTTTGATGTGGTGACCAACGATATCTTTGGATATGCCACCGCATCGGTGGAGCCCCATTTGCCCGTTGTGAGTGAAGGTGACCCTATTCTGGAGGGAATTAGGACCGTTTGCAGAAATGCACCTTCTCCTCCTTCTCCACTTGTACGTGATTCTCCTCAAGGTGTGGTGTACTTCCACCACCACCAACGGGAGTATGTTGCCATTGCGGGAACCTTCTGTGTGATGATGGGACAACGAGGAGCCTCACCTGACCAATGGAGACGAGTTGTAGACTTCCAGGGGTTGAAGCACGGCAGCATCCGTCAGATCCAAGTTGTTGAGCATCTGAAGCTGCTATTGGTGCTCAACGGGAGTGAACTGGTGTATTTCCCCTTGGATGTGTTACTCAAAGTGTACTGTAAGGAAATAATTGCACTCTCTGGTAAGAGCCTTGTGAAGAAAGGGGCAACTCTGTTCAGAGTTGGGAAACAGGATGGTGTAACATTGTTATTTGTGGTTAAACAAAAGATCGCCCATTCACACCCTATTGATGTTTTTGAGCCCAGAATCAACAGGGATGGGTTTGATCATTTCCATCTATTCACAACTCTCTCCAATGACACGCCCGTTTTGGATGTAACCCTCTTCAACTCCTCGTTTGTGTTGCATACCCAAATGGGATTCCAAGCAAGCAGTCTTGGTAGGCTGCTGCCACGCCGTATTCCAGATTGGAACACAGATGAAGCACAGTATATTTTCCATGGAGAGCCACTTGACTTGAGCTTGAAGAAGATGACGTGCAGAGGGGTGTTCAGATTGCCCAATATGGTTGAGTTCGTATTGGTGTACTCCAAATGTGCTGTATTTGTGGACGAGACAGGGAAGATATCACGCTCCAAAGTGATAGATTTCCCGTTCCAGTGCATTGACGCAGCGTTTAACAACAACCTTTTGATTGTGGCCGGGTTGGAGTGTTTGATTGTTTGGGATATTCCATTTGGCCAGGGAAGCAAGGAGAACAACAAGGTTGTGATTTCAGTCACGGGTAGGGACATGAAGATGGTTTGCAAGGACAATGAGAGGGTTTCGTTTTCAACGGGCCATCCGGAGAATCTTCAAAAGCAAGTTGTATTTAAATTTAATGGGATAAACTAGAGTGTTTTTTTGTTTTTGCGAGGATATAGACGTTTGTATGAGTGCTATGAAATTATAGGTGTATATTAGACTAATGTTATGGTTACAACTTTGAGATATCTACGGTGTTGAGGAGTGGAGTAAGAGAATATTTTATAAGTGTTGAAAATTTACAATAGTAGCAAAAGAAAGAGCAAAATACACAAGCACACAGGCTGTATTGGATAAATGGAGATGAGTCATCATACTACAATATAAGCTTTACGCAGACGGCTGTCTCAGAAGCAAAAAGCTAATCATGTTGATCAATAATTAACAATTGATTATTTTGAATCAGTTTATATTATCTCTCACCACTTCAGACCATTTCCAACCATCTTGACAATCGATTCAAATTATTATATTACATTGTCATCACTTCCCTTCCATCCCTTCCATCCCATCCAGTTCCCTTCCATCCCATCCCTGCACCAGCTGTTTCCCTTCCATCCCATCCATCTCCCTTCCGTTTCCCTCCCATCTCCCTTCCATTTCCTTCCATCCCTTCCATTTCCTTCCATCCCATCCCTGCACCAGCTGTTTCTCTGGATGACCGTTCCGTACGAACCACGCTGTGCTGCAGCTCCCGTCTCGGCCAACGTGCCACCAAGACCGTTAAACTGCCTGCTGCATATGCGCTGTACTCCGTGGGCTGGCTAACGGGCTGCTTAACGTGGGACGCATGCGGTTCTGTGGGGAAACAGAGTGGAGAGACAATAGAATGCCAAAGGGGACATATCGGCTAACTTCCGAACGGAACATGCAAAGGTGTAATACGGAACGAGGGGAGAAATGAAAATAGAGATAAACATATGACCATATAAAGATATAAAGCTACAAAGATATAAAGATACAAAGATATAAAGATATAAAGATATAAACATATATAATCATAGAGTGCTGGGCATCAACATTTATTAACCGTTTGTTCATCAGCTTTTGGTATTGCTGACACAATTGCGTTGATAATACAGCCGCATTGGTAATATATTTGTATAAAGGTCATCTATATGTAGTTGGTAGATGAAGTAGGCATAATATATGGTTCCAGCCATTGAGTGTTTAATTGTTGAATTTGAGGGAATAAAATTACATCATTAGATTATTGCAAAGTTACACTTGGATTTATATGGCTATGTATAGATTTCGTTCAACGATGAGAATAGTATTGTTAGACTACAGTGAAGCACTCTGCAACGAGTGGAGAAGATGTATCGATGAAGCCAAGAGATGGAAATACTCAACGAGCACCGACCTGTTATGGTTTGGTAAGCCTTTGGATGTTTCTGTTCACCAAGGTACGCTCGAGACGGTTGCATCCCATCTTGGTTGTGTTTCAGCACCAGGCGTGACAACAATAGTGTCTCCAGGCAACTCCTTTGGGTACCTTGGTGGAGGGTTTGATTTGGCACTTTCAGAGTTTTTCATGGAGCCGTTGAAGAAGCCCCAACACCATGTTCAAGGTAAACTGATACAGAACTATTCTCCACCGGGAAGGGCCACACTTGTAGAGTTCCATAGTGACACGTTCAGGGCACATTCGAGGGCTTGGAACACCATTAGAGCTTCGTCTATAGTCCATGTTCCCACAATGAGGGTTCCCAAGAGACTCATAAGGGACGGTGATAGCCGGGCTGAGAAGCTCGAATGGAGTTCTTTTGTATTTGACTGTATTTGGGAGGTGCTTAGCCAAGTACACCGAAACACAGAAGCTCAACATGGTTACAGCAGAGAGGTTATTGATACAATTATCATTCCAGGCATCGGTACAGGGTATGGAGAGTTACCCAAAGGTGTTGTTGCGAAGGCAACAGTTGCGGCTATTATGATATTTGCCAACTCGAAGCTGTTGCCAACAGAAAAAGCGGTGTTAGCCTTAAAGTTTACAGGTGAGGATTATACTAAATTATTGAGTGAAGAGGATTTGGAAGGAATACAACACCTGGGGGAGTACGATGCACTCGAGGAATCGCTGGCGGAGTTGTTTAATGGGATTTATAGAGGAGATAGAGAATGATGATGAGATAGTGTGTGAGAATGAATGATATGAGGAAGTGTATGGGAATGAATGAAGATGAAAGAAGTGATGAGAATGTAGTGGAGATGTATTTAGTGACCAACAGCACCAGTGGTTTATAACATAGAAGGTTGATGTAAGCGGATAAGAGTAGGAGAGTGGGAGAGGAGAGTGGGAGAGGAGAGTGGGAGAGGAGAGTGGGAGAGGAGAGTGGGAGAGGAGAGTGGGAGAGGAGAGTGGGAGAGGAGAGTGGGAGAGGAGAGTGGGAGAGGAGAGTGGGAGAGGAGAGTGGGAGAGGAGAGTGGGAGAGGAGAGTGGGAGAGGAGAGTGGGAGAGGAGAGTGGGAGAGGAGAGTGGGAGAGGAGAGTGGGAGAGGAGAGTGAGAGAGGAGAGTGAGAGGCCAAGAAGCGAGTGCACAAAAAGAATATGAAACATCAACACGCTCCTTGGAAGGTGGGCTGTGGTTTTGCATTTCAACTTTTAGGTTTCACCCAGAAGTACATCAGATGGAGTAGGAGGAGCAGTGCGACAGCCAACGAACTGATTGGCTTTATACACAATTTATACTACGTCATAGGCAGTGAGCGGACTTTATTGGAAGTGAGTAGACTTGTTGAAAATAAATAGACTTTTGGAAATAAGTACACGTTATTGCAATAAGTAGACTTTAGGATATAAGTACACCTGATTGCAATAAGTAGACTTTAGGATATAAGTACACCTTATCGCAAGTAAGTAGACTTGTCGAAAACGACTACACTCAATAGATACTGAGTTGGCTTTGTTGAAAATAAGTATTCTTTGTTGAAAATAAGCACCTCATAGATAGTGGGTCTTGTATGGTCACATGCTCATCTCATACAGTGGTGTATTGTGGTGCACAAAGAGGCAGGCGGTGGTTGGCAGTGGGTGCCATTTAGAGTGGGCAGCTCGGCTCCCTAACAGATGTCTTGTCTTCCAGGCTGCTTTGTCTTCCAGGCTGCTTTGTCTTCCAGGCTGCTTTGTCTTCCAGGCTGTCTTGTCTTCCAGGCTGTCTTGTCTTCCACGCGGCCTTCCCTTCCCACTCCATGTGCAAACACTGTGTGCGCCGTAACGGTGTGTGCAAGCACAATGTGTGAAGTGCCATACAATCGTGGAGAGGAAGTGGAACACTCCATCGATGACGAGTTATCCATCATTACAAGTTATCGATCAATCTATTAATCAATTAAAACGGTTGAACCATTCGACAATTATTGTATTTGATTGTAGAATTGAATTTAATAGTTGATTATATTCATCGATTATAATAATTGATTGATTGATTGATTGATTGCGTTGATTGATTGCGTTGATTGATTGCGTTGATCGATTGCGTTTATCAGGGTTCCAGTCGATTATTTTCGGTCATCGTGGTTGTGTTTCATATACCGCTATTTTATATTTCAACACGTGAATAGCCTTAGAGAGATATATACACTCCGCATATATACATAAATATTTATCTCTATAAATATTGATAGGGATATACACACACCCCATCCTGAGGTATATACCCCCTTTGCCAGCGATATCATACAAATACATTCTCTGTGTGTGTAATCATCTGACTATCATTAAATCTCCACCCATCAACTACAATGAATCAACAACCAAGAGCATTAAAGATCCAACCGGCTCAGGTTCAACAATTGTTGAACCAATACAAAATTGAGACAGAAGCTGCTCAAAGAGCAGGTCTCCAGACGCAAGAGGGCCAAGTGCACGCCCAAAAGGCTCAGCAGATAAAAAATATCTTGGTAGAGTATAGACAACAACAACAGAGATTGGCACAGCAACAGCAGCAGCAGCAGCAGCAACAGTCTCAGGCCAGCGGTGCTGGCGGTAGTGCGGGTGCTCCAGGTAGCGGAACACCAGGAGGCAGTGGCACTTCTGGGGGAGGTGCCAATATCGTGCCTAATAATACGGCCCGTCGTGCTGTGCCACAGCAGTCTCAACAGCAGCAAGTGAGACCAGGAGGAGCTGCCACTCCACAACAGCAACAGGCTCAGCAACAGGCTCAGCAACAACAAGCTCAGCAACAACAAGCTCAGCAACAACAAGCTCAGCAACAACAAGCTCAGCAACAACAAGCTCAGCAACAACAAGCTCAGCAACAGCAAGCTCAGCAACAACAAGCTCAACGACAAGCTCAACAACAGGCACAACAAACTCGTAATGTTGCACTTGCCCAGCAACAGCTAAATGCCCAGAAGGCCTCCCTTCAGCAGGCGGCACTTGTACAGCAACAAGCTCAACAACAACAGCAGCAACAGCAACAACAAGGTGTTGCGTCAAATAGCCAACAGCCACCACCTAACGGACAACAACCTCCACAAACGGCTCAACAGCTGCAGGCACAAGCTCAGTCACGTGCTGCTGCCGTACAGGTGACTCTCGAGCGGTTCCAGAAGCTTAAGAAGTACTTGGATGATTTCTACAAGCAGTTGAAGACGATAGAAGAGGCCAAAAAGAACCCATCGTTGGCGCCCACTGACCTGGAGAAACTCCTTCAACAAGAACAGGCCATCAAGCTCAGGTATGAGCAGACCAAGAAGGTGGCGGTGCAGATGTCCCAGCAGTTGAAGGTGCAGCAGGCCCAGGTGCAGGCAGATCTCCAGCAGGCTCAGAAATTGCAGCAGGCACAGGTTCAACTGCAGAACCAGCAGGCAGCCGCTGCTGTGGCAGCTGGAAGGGGACAGGCAACCAGAGCCGCCACGGCTGGTTCACCCGGAGCCGTGGTAGGCACCGGAGTTGGAGCACGAGGTGCTGGAAATGTGGCTGGTAAACCTTCAACCGCGCCCAATGCTGGAGGGGCTGGTGCGCAGGGCAGACTTACTCCACAGCAACAGCAATTGCTATACCAGCAGCAGCTTCTATTGCAACAGCAGCAGTTACGTGCTGGTGGTGGAAACGCAGGCGCGAATGCAACCGTCGCTGGCGGCGCCCACGGATTGCCCCCTCAGATGAGTGCTCAGCAGGCAGCTCTCCAAAGGCTTTCACAGCAACAACGAGCTGCAGCTGGCCAGAATGGGCTGACTCCACAACAACAGCAGCAGCTCCAACAGCAACAGCTTCAGCAGCTTCAACAACAACAACAACAACAACAACAGCTTCAACAGCAACAGCAGCAGCAACAGCAGCAGCAACAGCAGCAACAGCAGCAGCAACAGCAGCAGCAACAACAGCAACAACAACAACGCCAACGTACACAAACACCTGGCGGTGGACTATCTGGCGCGGGGTCGCCAATTAACGGTGCTTCACTTCCACCAGGGAAGGGATCCCTGCCACAGAGTGGTGGTGTGGCTGGTGTTGGTACTGGTGGCGGTGGCGGTGTGCGTCAATTGCCACCAGGCGCGCGCTCTCAGTCACCTCCAGGCGTTGCAGGTGGTGCTACTGGGGCCGGCACGCCTATTACGGCTGTGAACGCTGCGGCGCTCGGGGTTGCGCCTTCTGGTGCGGCCACGACCTTAATAACAAAGCCCGCGTTCCCCAACCTTCCCATCACGGAAGAGCTCAAAGTGGAGTCTCCCAAGCCTGTGGCAGTCAAGATGAACAACCGTCCCAGTTTGCTGGGGGGCAATGCGTTGAACGCGCCCGCGCTCACAACGCCGGCGATGGTCAAGCCGCCTAGTTTTGAGCTTGAAGGGGATCGCGTGCTGCACAAGAGGAAGCTCAAGGAGCTGGTGAGAAGCGTTGGGGCTGACGAGGGCGATGGCGAGACTGTGATCGATGGGGACGTTGAAGAGTTGCTGTTGGACTTGGCCGACGAGTTTGTCACCAGCGTCACTTCGTTTGCCTGTAGATTGGCTAAGCATAGAAAGGCTGACACCATCGACGTCAAGGATGTCCAGCTGCACTTGGAGAGGAATTGGAATATTCGGATCCCTGGATATGCCGGTGACGACATCAGAACTGTGAGAAAATGGGCGCCCACTCCTGCTTACAACCAAAAAGTTAGCGGTGTTGGAATTTCCAGAAGTGTTAATAAGAATTAGTGTATTAATAAATAGATTGCATGAGATTGGTGATGCCCAGTAGGGAGAGTAGACCCAGTAGGAGAGGACATAGTAGGAGAGGACACAGTAGGGAGACCCAGCAGGAGGGCAGGGACACCAGTAAGGAATACTTTAGCTGAGCGCTCATCAACTGCTGGACCTAAAATATCATATCGACTATACTATGTAGTTACCAGTATATTGGATTATCCACTGTTGATATCCAGTGTGGTATGATTGAGTATCCCGTATCAGCTGCCTCTATTACCCTTTTTGGCAACGCACGTGATACACGCATGATATACTGTTGCTGTATTTTTCAGTCAGACTCCATAGACGATTGAATGGCTGGAGTTGAACTATAGTGGCATGAGGTATATCAACGGACCGAAATTCATCTTATATACAATATTTCATTTCCTTCATTTGGATGTGTAATATTTCTTTGCTTAACGTTTCCACCACCATCGCATAGTGGGTGTCTCCCACCTCCCCACTCCACTGCCATGACCAGAATATCCTTCTTCTCCTATGTGAGCAAAGTGGGTACACCTTCTAGTGTTGTGGTGGACACATCATATTGGACGCTAGATGGAATAACGTATGGGAGTCTGCGATACCTGTTACATCCTATATACGTTTGGTTTGTAGTTTATGGGTTTACCCATCTACTCCATATCACCTCCTTGGCGTGCCCTCTCACAATCTGCATCGCTGTAGACATGCTATGGTATCTCTGTTACCTCAACTATTGTGGGAAAGTGCTCCATGATGCATTTGTCAATAGGAGAAACGTATTGATTACTGGCGGATCGAGCGGACTCGGTTTGGAGATTGTAGCACAGTTGATACAGCAATCAAACACACCCATAGGCTCAATCCACGTTGTGGATACCAAGCCTTTGCCCATCCCTGCAAGGGCAAATCTGCTACTCCACAAATGTGATCTAAGTAATAGAAACCAGCTTACCGCACTCTGTGAGGAGCTCTTTTCTTCTCATAGCATTGATATTCTCATATGTAATGCTGGCTTGAGACACTCTGGCAGTGTTGAGGCAACAACCAGAGATGCCATGGACAGACTGATGAATGTGAACGTTTACTCTCATATTGAGTTAGTGAAGCTATTTTTATCTCAGAAAAACAGAGATAAACATACCCCGCTTCACATTATCAGCATAGCTTCAATCCTGGGACTGGTGGGACCGAGGAACCTCTCTGTATACTCAGCCACCAAGGCCTTCATGATGCAAATGATGGAGAGTATGGCGCATGAATTTGATGCCAATAGAAACATAAGAGTTTCCACCTTTCTACCGGGCCAATTGTCTACACAGATGTTTGGGGATGTACAAGTGGAGCACACGTTTCTGGCACCTGTTGTCTCACACACCAAACTTGCTGGCAAGGTTATGGATGTCATAGCGAATGGGGAAGTTGGGTTTTTTGTATACCCTCTTTATGGACGGCTTATCCCGTTGATGAAGTGTTTACCATACGGGATATATGAATATAGTAGGAGATTTAGCGGGATGGACAATCAAATAGAAAGTGAAGAGATAATAAAATAATATATTTATATTTATTTACCAACTTGGTCTATAAGCTTCTTAAAAACACTGGTGAATTTGTCAATATGCAAGTAACCGTTTGAATCAAAGAGATCATTAAAAGGGATCCTTGACTCGATCGGTTTCTTAGCATCAATACCAACGCCAACGATATAGATGGGCACATTTGTTTCTTTGAGGGTGTTATCAACACTTGTTGTAATTGTTATTTTGTTCTCAGAGCCTGACTTGGTCCCCACATACTTTATATCCTTTTCGACAAACTTGCCGTGTAACCACAGGAGGGTATTGACTAGAGTGAAGAGACCCACCAGACCAGCGGTGGAATAATAATAGCCAGTGATTGAAAAATCATCTTTGTACTTCTTTTCGAGGTAATAAATGGCTGCAGCGATGACAACGGAGGTGTAGCCGAGTGCCAACCTGGTATCCACCAAGGTGAAGTGTTGGTGGTAGTGGAGGGACTCGAGAACAGAGGGGAGAGTGTCGTCACACTCATTACGGAGAGCGGTGACGGAGTTGACGTTTATTTTTTTGGGCATGCTGTGATTGTGGATTTTGTACAGGCAATGAGCCGTTGGAATGAGGTGTTTTCTACAAGTGTTGGCTGTGGAGTTGTTGTGGAGTATGGTGTGTGAAATATAGTGACAGGTAGAGATTGAGTGACAGATACAGATGGTGTGTAAGAGATAGTGTAAGAGTCAGAGTAAACGATAGCAATTAGGACCTTGGACTCTGACAGAGCTCAATTGCATAAATGGCCGTACTAATTGCAGGAAAATGATATTGCCAAAGATGTTGTCAATATATCTATGCGAGTGTGGTGTGGTTTACATTTAAATGTGAGTGAGGGTGCATAGGCGTCCAAGGCAGAGTAGGCATATACCATAGTAAGCATAGTTAATATACCATAGTAAGCATACGTATGCCATAGTAAGCATACCTATGCCACAGTAGGCATACCTATGCCACAGTAAGCATAGTTAACGTGTCATGGTGAGCATAGCTAACGTGTCATAGTTAAGAGGGCAAGCGCATCGTTCAGAAGCAGCGCACTGCATAGTTAGGCAGTTTGCACCCCACAGAGAGTGGAGGGCGGAGTACCTGGGAGTAGAGAGTAGAGAGTAGAGAGTAGACAGTAGAGAGTAGAGAGTAGAGAGTAGAGAGTATGAAAAGAAAAGAAAAACCAATGCCTCGAAAAGAGAGAAAAAGCTAGGAAAAGGCAGGAAAAGTGCGGAGTGGACAAAATTCAGCCATCAGCCATGTGCACAAATAATAGCTACTTATTAGCCAGTATCCAACAGCCCTCAAAGTAACCAAAGCAGTTTTATTAACAACTGTGCTTTACGCATCCCCAGAGTGTCTATAAGTATCTCCAGTGCCCCTATAAGCATAAGCACTCCCAAGCGTAAGCATCCCTCTCAAGTAGAAGCACCTGCAGCATAAGCACCTCTCAGTGTAAGCGCTTCCTCTTTGTACACCTGATTAGTGTGCAACTCCTCACTCTGCCTTGCGGTGAGCACCGCCTTAGAGTTCCTCCTTAGCGTGCCTCCTTAGAGATCCTCCTTAGAGTTCCTCCTTAGAGTGCCTCCTTAGAGTGCCTCCTCCGCACCTCTGTGCATCTCTTTGCGCACCTACCCTCTGCCTAATCAGTCGTGCCCTTCCCACATACAGTCATCTCTTCTCATCTCCGTTTGAGTGTTTAGGGCCTCAAAGTGGAGGGCAACGGTGTCGTGACTCGAGTAACTAAGCGGTATATAATTGATGTGATTTAGTGACGATTCCAGTACGGAGAGGAGAGACGACACCGTCATCACAGACTCCGGTCTAGTTGGTGTAGATAAATATACAAGGTGAACTAAGATAAAGGTGATCTAAGGTAAAGGTGAACTAAGGTAAAGGTGATCCAAGGTAAAGGCGAACTAAGGTAAAGGTGGACTAAGGTGGATTGAAGCGTATGAAAGCGCGCATATTGCTGAAAGAGTATACTCAACAGTGCTTCATACCGAGTTGATTATCATCACGAGTCAACCGTCATAACAACCTACAACAAGCTGTCACCTGATTTGCTCGCATATTGTTCATCCATTGGTGTGATAACAGGTTATATAGGATCACCGTGTTTACTTAGTAACAGTGTAATTATTGATCACACTGGCATCCACACTGGCTTCCACACCGGCCTCCGTTCCGGTCTCCACACCGGCTATCCATTATATCACATACAGAGAATATCCACTTCTCCTCAAGCTGCACCTCAATCACCAACCTCCTTCTACCCAAATACCCACAGTGGTATCTTCACGCCATACTGGTTAACTCATCAGTGTCCGCACACACTCAAATCCATTTTCCACTTTCAGCATGGCTTTTGATAAAGACACAAACTACACACCCTCCACGGCAAAGCCATTCACCCCATCAACAACCAAACCATTCACCCCAAACCACACTGCCTCCATGTCAACTGCTCCCCACATGTCCTCCTCATCTGGGGCCACCAGAGAGTCGTCTCTTCATACCAAGAGGAACAAAAAAAACAAGAGGGGAAATGCAAATGGAACAACAGAAAGTAGTGGGGAACCCAATTCAACCCCCATATACCAAAAGTATGGCGTTGCCTCCAACAAATCCAAACCTTCAAATGGCCCCCACGACTTGTTTGACATAGAAGAACAATTACTCAGGGGTGGTGTAATAGGCAAAAGAGGCATATCGATCAACCATTTGTTGGACTTTTCACTGCCTGATCACCCTCCGGGTGGAATTGTTAATGGTGGTGGCGGCAATCCAGGTGGTTCAAATGGGCGTAGAAACCGCAAAAACTCAAGCAATCACCACGGATTAAACCTCACGGGACGCAAGTACATAAATGTCAATTATAAGTTTATCGTAGACTACCGCGGGGACTACCGACCTCAGATCCTCGATCCTAATTTGCCTATAGATAACTCGCTCATTGCAAGGGTCATTGTGCCACAAAACGATTCCGTATGTCCCATTTGCCTAATGGAGGAGTTTGTGGCTCCTCGTATGGCCAAGTGTGGTCATATCTTTTGTCTCACTTGTTTTCTACGGCTCCTTGACAGCCAGAGTGGAAATGCCCATAATAATAGTAGCAATAGTAGTAATAATAGTACCACCACCAGGGAGCCTCGCGCCGAATGTCCTCTATGTGCTGTTGATATTAAACGCTCCGATCTCTTGCCCGTGCTAATCAACCCAATAGATGAAAGGTATGAAATACCCGTGGTTGGAGAGGAGGTTGTAATGCAACTGATGCGTAGGAATTCCAACAGGATACTGGCGCTACCGTACCAAATGGAGCTATCCAACCAAGGCAGCGTCTATACGGGCAATATACCCTGGGTTGCCAGTCAAGGGGCTTTTCCCTCTCGGGATGGCGTGGAAACAGGGGGTACTCCTCCATATTATCTCTTGTCGCCTTATTCCAACTACTCTCGACTGCTCAGATGTGGTGTTCCATTTATGGTTGCCAACTATAAGAGGGAAATCCAAGAGCTTCAGCAGCAGTTCCAGCGTGATAAGCAAGAGTTTAATGACGATGGATACTATTATTCGATGGCAACAAGGGAAATATATAGTTTAGTAGATGTGTTAGATAGTGGGAAAGAGGGTGGTGGTACAACTGGTGAAGATAGTATAGCTGGTAAAGTTAGCAATAAAGCTAGCAATAAAACTAAAAGCCCAATAAATGAACCCCCTATGGGGAATCCAGGAGATTCTAGTGATATTTCTGATATTTCCCCACTCGTGGACAGTTTGGACTCTTTAAAATTACAGGAGTTGACAAATCTCCAATTTAACAAGCATAGTGAAGGGCAGCAACAGCAAAGAGGCGGTGACGAGTCAAGCAATAATTCTTCCGCCGTAGTTTCTCATAATCCCCTTGTGACTTCTTACTTCTTCTACCAAACGGCCTTCAACTGTCGCATTAAATTCTTCCTATCTCAACTAGATACGAAAATCCTCCACACTCTATATGGGGACTATTCTCTATTCCCCTTGGTGCTCAAGATGAGAGTGGAAAACATAAACTATGACCATGGGGTGGTCACTCACGATTTACTGCACAGGTTTAAGTTTCTGGGCCATCTTCCTCTCGGAACTGAAGTTGGATTTATTGAACTTGATTGGTTTGAAAATGAGACCAATAAACACGGTGGGCCCAAAAAACATGGTAGGTACTCTTATCACTCCGTGTTGCCGCCTGAGGTGTATAGCAAATTTAAGAAACAGCTGGTTGAACGTAGTATAAAGACACACAATAAACTTCGTAGAGAGGATAAGGATAAAGCGAGGATACAGAGACAGCTGGAGAAGGAGACTCTTGAGTTTTATTCGCGTGAAAATGATCTCTCGTTGCGGGATTATGGGTATACCGAATACAACGATGGAGAGCCCTCGTATCCAGATTATCAATCCACCTATAAAACCACCAATGACTTTGACAGAGTGTTGGGAGTGACAGGTGACAATGCGTTGAGTACAAGAGGTGAAAATGTCTCTGGGGAGGAGAATAGCTTGTCTGTTTCACCAGATGGTGATTTATCCAAATCTCCACATGTTACTCCACGGTTGGTGACGACTGTTTGGGGCACCAGGATCATCAAGTCCAATGAGGATGATAAGAATGACGGTCATTCTGAAGAGGATGACTGGTGTGCAGAATTGTTAATCCAACAGGCCAAAGAGAAGCAAGAAGCAGAGGACAAGTCCAAGGGGAATGGCAAAAAGAAAAAGAAGAGACTTGTTTTATTAAGTAGTTCGAGAGTTTAAGGGTGATGGATCTACTCTATAGCATATAATACAGCATATCACTCAATAAAAGCATATATTTGTAGTGCATTGATGCAGTAACATTGATACAGTGTTGTTAATCTATGATAGTACTGACAACATATACAAACCAAGCAAGTGGAGAGACTTGGGAGGGCAAGGGTAGATGAAGTGCAGGAGATGGTATGGGAGGATTCCCCTCAATATACAAGAAATATGTGATCATCTTCCTCAATGAACTGGATCAATGAGCTTGATCAAAAGTGGAGAATGCTATCATTGGTAGTTGTCGACACTGCTGGCGGACTTGTAGCAATGATGTTTCAATAATTTACAATCAATAAACAAACCTTATCAAACTGTTGGACTCTTGATCATGTAGTTCATAATATGTATAATCTTATACACTTAATACCACAGGCAAAATATCATGTTGGGCACCCTGAAATAATGAAAACACAACGCCATGCTGCCTGTATATTGTTTCCTAAATTTCCAGGTCACAGTCGTTAACTGTAAACTTAGTGGGGTCTCCTCCTCCTCGAAAACAAACCAGTCCTAGCAAGACTTAGCAGCGGCACCATCAGAACAAGGCACAGCCTTAACACCCCTGGTGTTGTAACAGGCTTGACCCATGGCTTTGTGGCACCCTCAACCTCCGAAGCGGCCAATGGGATTGGCGTAAACCCTTGGGCTCCTTGACACAAACGCCAGAAATGAGATATAAACAAGCGCTTTGTTAGTATTTTATGTAGGAGCACACAATATATCTTTGGGCTGCTTGGCGGTTGTATGTGGATGCCTATCCTGCTTTTCTGCCTATCCTGCTGTTCTGCCTATCCTCCTTTCGCTGACCGCAATGTCTCCCCTCCCATTTACTTACTGCTTCCAGCTGGAGCTACAGGGAAGGCTCTGATGCTGGCCTTGTTCACGACAAGGCAGGATAGTAGAGTTTGTACGATATTTCTATAATGATTCTCAGTAGTATCTGGTTCTGTCTCCAACGGGGACCACATTCCTCATGCGACCTAGAGGGATAATAAGAAGCTGCAATTATACGCCCAACTATTTCGAAAAGTGACAATGAGGTGGAGGTTGCTGCACCATGGCTGGCCTGTTGCAACACCGGGGGTGTTGAGGCTGTGTCTTGTTCTGGTGAGGCCGCTGCTTGGCCTGTTGAGTGAATTTTCAATGTATCTCCGACGTAACTTGTTGTACGAACCTATAAAGCACTTGTGATGGCCTAGCCACATTTGTCAATTAATAGTCTGCAAAAACACATTTATCAATTTACATCAATCAACTAATAAAAGAACTATCATATATCAGTAACATACACTAACAACACAGCAAACAGACAGTGGAAACCACGATGGAGCGAGCCACAATGGTGCTCTTTATAATTGGATACACAAGAATCTCTCCTCATTTCTTAATAAGATCATCAATCCTATTCTCCAAAGCCTGGAGACGTTCATCCTTCTCAAGATTAGCAGCAGTGAGCTTGGTAACAGTGGCTTCAAGAGTCTCTACAAGAGCGGCCAGACGCTCCACAGTTCCCTTCAACGTCACACCACCAGCTGTTCTGGCACCAGAGTTAGAGGGAGCAGCTATCGGAACAGCTGTCTCCAAAGGAGGTGAGGTAGAAGTTTCAGCTTCAACTGGCCTGGTGGTCTCAACTGGCTTGGTTAGCTCAACAGGCTTGGTTGGTTCAACAGGCTTGGTTGGCTCAACAGGCTTGGTTGGTTCAACAGGCTTGGTTGGCTCAACAGGCTTGGTTGGCTCAACAGGCTTGGTTGGCTCAACAGGCTTGGCTGGCTCAGATGGCAACTCCTTACTGGTTGGAACACTCACCTTGGCCTCATTATAATCGTTATCGTCTTCCCAGCTCTCTGAGGATTCCTGCTTGGACTCAACTTCGTCATCAGACAAGCTGTTCACTTTATCGAGGAGGGCATTTACTTCTGTCTTCTTCAGCATATCATCGACTCCTCTCTCAGAGGATTTGGAAAAGGCTGGAGCACTGATTGGAGTGGCAGAAGGCTCCTCCTTCTTTGGCTCTTCCTTTGGAATATCCTTCTTTGGCTCTTCCTTTGGAATATCCTTCTTTGGCTCCTTCTCGGCCTCTTTCTTTGGCTCTGCCTTTGATGCTGATAAAGATGGCTCCTTCCCATCGAACAAATCCCTCATCGAGATTACAATAGGGCCAGCAACCTCCTTGCCCGCAAAGAACTCCTGCGCAGTCAAAGCGGGCCTATTGCTTGGGGCATCAGGGTAAATATCATCCTGAAAGAAATCGCCTCTTCTGGGAACTATAAACGAGATAGGCTCTACATAACTATCGTTAACCGTCTTGAACGCCCTGAGGATCTCATTCTCGTGAACGTTACATGTCCTTCTGGGTGCCACCGCAAAGCCTCTTTGAGGATCAGATGATTGGTACTCAGAGAGCTGGAACAACTCATCGTTCTCAAACTCAAAGTAGCGAATATTACCATCTCCTTTACCTGCTACATACAAAATATTGGCCAACTCATCGAAAAAGGGCATCAGTACACCGGCAGACGAGTCCAACGAGTAAAACCCCCCAACAGGGCCAGCGCCAATGTCCTTGGTGTCCCAAACACCAATCTGTCTATCGGAAAGCTTGGAGAACCCAGTTGTTGCAATCCTGTCTGCGGTACCGAGCCAAACGACACGTGACGCCTTAGCACCGGTATGTCCCGGGCCAGAGCTGAGGAGCTCACCTGAGCGCAAATCCCAAATACGGATCTGCTTATCACGTGATGTTGTAGCCAGCAGCGTTCCGGTATGGTTTAGAGAGAAGGAGGTGACGAGGTCCTTATGTTGCAAGGTTGTCTTTACAGTGCCATCTGTTAGATCCCACACCTTCACGGAGTAGTCCAAAGAGGATGAGATGAGGACATCCTCAGCCAAAGGGTGATACATGATATGGCCCACCTTACGGGTGTGGCCGTTGAGCCTTTTGACAGGGGCAACATCCTTGATGTCATCGTTGGAGTCCAAAAACTTGTGGAACGAGTAGTTTTGGGGCACCTCCCACAAGGCAATGGAGGCATCGTCAGAGGAAGATGCCAATTTGGAATCGTCAAAGGGGTTCCAATCGGTGTCCAAAACAGTTGCTGTGTGACCCCTGAAGAGGCTCACCTTATCGGGCGCCTTGCCCACCTCGTTGAGGGGGATCACGGCAAATGCACCACCTCCACTGGCATCCCAGTTAACAGAGAGGTACTTGCCGTTTGTCTTGATGAGGTTGGAGTCCCATGCGTTCTTTGACACCTTGAGGTTATCATAGCAGAGGTCTTTTTTGGCTGGTTGCCCATACACGTGACGGTATTTGGAAGCACGAACAAAGCGGCCACTAGAGCACCTGTTAGAATGTGTAGTAGGGAGTGTGTGTATGTCATTTACTCACCTCATTTTCAATATAGATAAAAAAAATTACACCAAAACAACGGAACTGCGTCAATTGGCGGTATAGACTTGTTGTGGGTGTTGTCTTGACAGCCTCTTTTAGCTTTCTTCAATTTATCACTCCCCATAGTGTCTCGAGACACGGAGGGAGGCCGTTGATCTGGCAACCAACGGGGGCTGCATGGTGTGTGGGGGCTGCTCAATTGGGCGAATATGTGGCGCATGCAGGCATTCTGTAGGTGGCATGGCTGGTGTTGTACCGGATAGGTGTATACGTGTGGCACAGCAACTAAAGGGGAGGCATTTGAAGAACAGCTGGGAGAAGAGGAGGGCATTTGAGTAACAACTGGTGGGGAGGGTCGGAGGTATTTGCATACACTATACAGTTTAATACATTTAATAGTGGTGGATTACTCGTACTAATGTATGTTCATATATTTATTAGTGTTAGATGAATGATATCAATCTATATTGGGATATATTCATATATAATCATACAGGTTTGATACTCCTTGATCCCCGGAGTGGAATCCGTCTCTTTATGCCATAAGCAGTTATATAATCATGTTGATCTGTAGTTACACAATACACGCAGTGTGCATAACGGGGCCATATAGTTAGCAGCCATAGTTAGCAGCCATAGTTAGCAGCCATAGTTAGCAGAGCACAGTTAGCCGTCATAGTTAGCAGCCATAGTTAACAGCCATTAGCTAATGACCAATAGCTGGGAGTCAATAGAAAGGAAGGCTTTGCCGATTGCCGACAGCTCACAATCGAGGTGTGTATATTTAATAGTTCATTATTGCAGTGCATAGCAACTCAAAGTTTTTTGTTAGCAACCTATAGTTAAGGACGACAGTCCGCAACCCTGATAGTGTAGCCCTGGAGGTGCCGTGCCCTTAACAATTAACGTGGCGCTTAGTAAAATGCCCATAGTTAAGCTCACATAGTTAAGGCGAGGGCCCATAGTTAAATACCAGAGTAAAGAGCCCATAGTTAAGAGCCCATAGTAAACGCGCAACGCGCACACCTGACGCATCTCATAGTTGAGGGTGAAGAATTGGTGGACCTGCAAGAGAGCTTTATAAGGGAAGGTACATTTCCAATATTTGGACAAGAGGACACTTTGAGAAAAATAAGGACACCGGTCGGGCATTCTAACAGCTGCTGATAATCCATCAGGTGTAATTTTTCAACAGTGAAGCCGTAGTTGAACTGGGTGTTAGAGTGGTGCATTCCGTATCTAGTGCATATAGAAGCCAAGCATATAGAAGCCAAGAGAGATAGAGGGAGAGAGAAAAAAAGAACCAGAGAAAAGGAACAGGAGAAAAAAGAACCAGAGAAAAATAACGAGAGAAAAAAAGAACTGGAGAAGAAAGAACGAGAGAAAAAGACCAGAGCTCCAAGTAGTGATTCTTCACCATCTCTACTCATCTCATTGGGATATCATTGCTCATTTTAGATCTCACGCTGTAGAAAAATTTCCGTTAATATTAAAAGCGTATGTAGTTAAGCACTCCACCACCTCATCGACTAACTGGGTTGGTGTTCCAATTCACCTTAAAGATATCCCCCTACTAACTCATCACCTCTGCTGTAGACACCACTGTATAGGGCCATACAACGATGTTACATATAATCGGCTAAACATATCATACATAAGACAAATAAGACAAATAAGGCAAACTGGTGGCATTTCATTCATAACAGGTGACATTTTTCATTTCCATCAACATTATTGGGTTATTCAGTACTCACTTTCCCCAGATCCACTCACATACACTTGGGTGACACACCTTGCGATACAACATGAGCGAGACCCAAGAGCTTGTACGACTGATTGACTCTTCTCACAGAGAACCAGACAATGCCTCTCTTCAGGAGGATGTTCTTTCCCGCACAGTCAAGTTCTTGTCTGCGCTGCCCCCTGATAAACACCTATTCTGTGATGCTGAGGTTCATCCCATAGCGGTCCATGCGCTTATCCTTTTCTCCTTTGACGAGACGCCCATATTGAAATGGTACAAACCGAAGATCGCTCACGCCCTTGACACGTGTCAGAAATGCCTTTTGATGTTCCATAGGGGACGGGCCAAACTGCGTGAGGACTTCTCCATTCAGAGACAGGTGCACCAAGACTCGGTCAACAAATTCGTCGAGATAATCCTCCAATGGGAAGGCGGCCGGATCGAAGAGAGGCTTGGAAGTGCCTTGAAAAGATGTGTTGATTCAAATTCTGAGAAGCCCCTTACAGAAAAGCCGATACTGATGGCTATTATAGAGTGCCTGCTGGGTCCTGGTATGCTAAGGGTGAACTCCAACCTCAACAAGATGTTTGTCGATGCGTTTGAGGTGCTGACAAGTGCCAATCAGTTTATAACTCCCCGATTCCCCATATTTCCAGGGCTGATTTATATGCTTTTTGAAGGTGGACCCAGGCAGAGGCAGTGGGCAATTGATCTCATAAGGCGCAAAGACGGTAGTGGTGACGAGTTATCGCCCACGCAATGGGATATCACGTGTATTGAAGAGTACTCGATTCACCTTGTCAATATTCAAAACCCGGCGTTTTATTCCGCTGATAGGTGTATATACTTTTGGGCCAATCTAATACCATTGATGCAGATTTCCACAGGGGAATCCATAAAGGAGGTGATGAACCAGCCTAAAGCGCTGGAATCCGTTGCCAAAGTTGTAAACTTCCAAGTGGTTCCACTGATACGAGTGCTTTCCAACCACATAATGTCCTTTCTTGATTCTCCACTGCCATTCCTTCTAAGAGCCCTACACGTACTAATAGGCAAGTGGGGGGCGCAACTATGGCACGAGATTGCCCCATTGACATACCAGAACTTCCTAGATACCATTTTTGGCAATCCTCAATTTACAAAGTGCTTGAAAAGCCTCCCCTTTGATTTCAGAAATGGGGCTCCCATGTGGGAGGAGCAAGAAACCTCTACCCCCAATTATACCATCCATCCGCTTGATGACCTGAACCCTACCGTTAAACATCTCACCGAATGGATCCTAACGATGTTCCATTCGCTGCCTCAGCCGGCACAGCAACGTGCCGGGATCCGTATATTCCTGTTCCTCATGGCTTTTACCGATATCCGATACTGGCAGAAACTGCACGGCATTGCCCTTGGGATAGTTGTATCCATGATGAAATCTAAGCATTCCTTGTACGAGCCTGCTATGTCTGTAGAGCTTTTGCTCAAGAGCGAAGTGAGACAACTGGTTGACAGTAAGTATGCCTCTATAGTTGGTATTGCTGCTCGTAAGGTTGGTGGTGTTGACGATACACTGAGGGTCAAGGCTATCCACGCGCTTGGCTCCTGTGTTAAATACGATGTAGAAAGCCTGGCCCAAACCTCTTATCTGCTTCACCATCAGAAATCCGTGACTGTAACCACATTCACACCTGAGTTGTGGAGTGCTCTTGCCAAAGACCTACTACCTGATGACTTCCCACTGGCGTATGAGGTGACATCTCAACTGGTATCCGTGTGCGGGGTGTTCCCTATTGCTGTAGATTCTAAAGCTAGCAGCGACCTGGCCACCCAGATAGGCAGGCATAACGCCAATGTAAAGAGGCTCGTTGAAAGCATCAGTGGGTTCATTGGTAAAGCCAGTGAGATCTTAAGCAACACGCTATTGCTACGCCTGTTCCGTAATTCCGACTTTTCAACAGGCATCTGGTCATGCATCCTCAACCCCTCCACGACGTTATACCAGAGTGGTGTCAGTTTTCTATACGAAACCTTTGACGTAGAAGGACGCTACGAGGGTACGTTGGAGCTCATCAGAGTTGGCATCTCAGAAACCATTGGGCCCCTGTCGGTGGTTGTCACCCATATCACCTCCCTCAGAATGTATGATCATTGTCCACGTGCAGTCAGAGTGCTGATGGATGTGGTGACTGCTTTGACCGATCCTGTGAATGGTGCTATTGTTGATCGTAGCTTGCTGAAAAAAGAGGATTTCAGCACTCTTGTTGAGTTTTGGGCCAAGTGCTGGGCTTTTCTACAGGTGATATATAAAGAGACTCTCCAGTGGGCGTCTCGGTACCCCCATGCGATGCTGGTAGAGTTTACAAGAGACACGCTGGATTTGTCGCATATGTTGTTGAATGGATATAAGCAGTTTTGTAACGTGTTGGCTGATGTTGAGGCAGAGGCAGAGACATCAGGTGAAGAAAAGCCTGGCGAGAAACCTGGAGAGAAACCTAACAAAGCCTCCAATGACGTCTCAGCCTCGACATCAGGTAAAGTGGAGACTATACTCTTCCACGACATTATGCAAACATTCCATAGAATGCTCGTATGGCTACGTCTAGGCGACGAATCGCTACTGAAAAGCTGTGTAGAACTCATTGTAAACACGCTCAACCTCGCGATGGAACTCAAGTTGCCCTTTGAAGAGGAGCTCATCGTTATCCTTGCCAAATACGCCGCAAAGGCCCATAGGTTCAACAATAAGCTCACTCCTCAACAGACAATGCTAATCATAGAGAAGGGGCGCCTCCTTAACGAGGAGCTCGTCGATACCATCATCGAGGAGGCTCAGCAATACCGCAGAGAGAGAGGCTCTCCTTCCGGCGAGATCTCCTCTGTATCGTCTCGTGGTGCCACTCCCTCGGTTGCAGAACCAGCAGAGGTTGTTGATCTGGAAAGTGAGGGATCTGCAACCCCACACCAACTGCCACAGCACCACAAACAGGCTGGCAAGATGGCCTCAAGCACAATCGCCATGCTGTTGAAAGCAGGTCCTGGGCAGCCCGTTGTACCCGCACCTGTAGAACAACGGAAGTCCATGCTTGAAATTGCCAAAAGGGAGCTCGCGGCCAAACGACACGAAAAAAAACGGCAAGGCCCTGCGCACGCGCCGGCCCCTCCTCGTCCTGCTGGCTTCAATAAGAAGAGGACATCGAGTGATTCAGGGTCAGGTGAGTCTGAAGGCTCTGACTCTGACTCTGACTCTGATCCAGAAATCCATGAACTATTTACCTCATCTAAGCGTAGACATGTAAAGAATCCCAAGCTGAATGTTTTAACCTCCTCCCACCATCCTAGAATTAACCTCCTCAAGAAACCACCCGCCTCGTCTGCCTTGTCCCTACAGAAACAAGCCGAACAGCGTAAACGGATGCGTCTCAATGTAGATCTCAACCCATTGTACAAGTGCGTTCTCGACTGGAATTACAGGCGTGTTGCCGATTTCCCCACCGAGTCCGATAAAGGCTCCTACTCTCAAATCAGCGACTCATTCGCCAGTGTCTCCGAGTATCAGAAGGCGTTTGAGCCGCTGCTGCTGTTGGAGTGCTGGCAGCAAATCCAGAATGTCAAGCAGACAGGCCTAGAGAAACCGTTCAGAGTGGTTGTGGGCACCAGAACAGTCACCGATGCCTTTTTTGATGTGTTTGTATCTGCTCCTAAGGATATCGTTGTGGACCGCAAACTGGGTGACTCCGATCTCGTGGTGCTCTCCTTTCTAAGCGAGGAGGAGGTGCAACGTGAAGGGGCCAATGAAGACATTCCGAAAAGTCTCGTTGAATCATGTGAACGCTCATGTTTGGCTAAAGTGAGAGAGTTCAAGTTTGTCAATAATGGCTTCTGTGATATCACGCTAAGAGTTTCAACAAAGACACCGCTCTTGTCGTTGCTGACTCCCCGGACGGAGCTCGTGTGCATGAAGATAATGCCCATGGTGACCATAGAGAGGGAGTACTCTTCTCTTAGGGGCCTCGCCTACTATGATCTGATGGAGCAGATACTGAGGGCTAAGCCATCACCGCCTTTGCGGTTGGACCCATCAGAAACTGTCAAGATGAAGCAGCTGTACGAGGTGAACGACTCCCAGGCAGCGGCGATTGCCGGGTGTGTAAAGCAACAGGGCTTCTCCCTCATCCAGGGCCCTCCGGGTACGGGTAAAACAAAGACCATTTTGGGTCTGGTGGGCCATATCCTGTCCAAGAAAAGGGTGGGCTCTTCTGGTGTCCCCGTAAAGCCTATTGGAACCTCTTCACACACGCCTTCACCACCGCCTGCCAAGGTGCTTATCTGTGCGCCCTCCAATGCCGCTGTTGATGAGTTGTGCCTCCGTCTGCGTTCTGGTGTTAAAAACTCTAGTGGTGAAACGTATATACCTAAAGTAATCCGCCTTGGTAGATCAGATGCCATCAATAGTCTGGTGCGCGACATGACTCTTGAAGAGCTTGTCGATAGGGAGCTGGCCAAACATTCCAGTACAAACACCGCAACGGCGGACCCTAAGCTGC
The DNA here is from genome assembly GCA_003706285.3 of Kuraishia ogatae. Classification (NCBI taxonomy): domain Eukaryota; kingdom Fungi; phylum Ascomycota; class Pichiomycetes; order Pichiales; family Pichiaceae; genus Kuraishia; species Kuraishia ogatae. The sequence continues at coordinate 494,536 of PPKV03000004.1, forward strand.
GTGCTGAGCACACGGCCTGTGTAGCAGAGCGTAACTCTCTAAAGGAACAGCTCAAGGATGAAAAGCTCAGTGGAGCTGAAGTAACAGCCCTTCAGGAACGTCTTCAACAGTGCATCACCAAGAAGAACGACCTGGGAAGACGGCTTGATGAGCAGCGTGAGAAGGTGAGCGTTTCGTTCCGTAACCGAGAAATAGAGAGGAGAAACACCCAGAATAGGCTTTTATCGGAATCACATGTCATTTGCTCCACGCTGTCTGGCTCAGCGCACGATTTCCTAGCGTCGATGGGCATCGATTTCGGTACGGTGATTGTAGACGAAGCCGCGCAGTGTATTGAACTCTCTGCCATCATCCCTCTGCGGTATGGCGCTACAACGTGTATTATGGTTGGTGACCCCAACCAGCTGCCGCCTACCGTGCTGTCGCAGGCCGCTGCATCGTACAAGTACGAGCAGTCGCTTTTTGTGCGTATGCAAAAGACCCATCCAGACAGCGTGTACCTTTTGGACGTTCAGTATAGGATGAACCCTGAAATATCCCGCTTCCCCTCCTTGGAGTTCTACAAGTCCAAGCTGCTGGATGGCCCCGGAATGGCTGCTGCCACGGCAAGGACATGGCATTACTGGGACGATATAAAGGGGGACGACGATGGGAAACTTGTTGGTGATACCAGCTCTTTGACGCCCCACCCGCTGTTTGGACCCTATAGGGTGTTTGACGTTGCTTATTCCCACCAGCAGTCGCACCAGACCAAATCCCTTTTCAACGCGGGGGAGGCAAAAGTGGCGTTGGAACTCGTCAATGAGCTTTTCAACAGGTTCCCCACTTTGAACCTGGCCGGCAAGATCGGCGTCATCTCTCCCTATAAGGAGCAGGTGCGTGTGTTGAGAGATGTGTTTGTGCGTAGATTTGGGTCTCAAATAGTGAGGGAGATTGATTTCAACACTGTGGATGGTTTCCAGGGCCAGGAGAAGGAGATCATTCTCTTCTCCTGTGTCAGAGGATCAGAGAGCAAGGGGCTCGGGTTTGTGGCCGATATAAGGAGGATGAACGTGGCCCTTACAAGGGCCAAGTCTTGTCTGTGGGTGCTTGGCAATCGATCTTCTTTGGTCAAAAATGGTGTTTGGAGGAGACTTGTGGAGGATGCTGAGAGGAGACACCTTCTTTTGGCTGCTCAGCCGGGGTTCACCAGACGGTATAGTGAGGTGAGAGACGATGCTACTAGGAGAAAGATCACTCAGGCGATCATCGAGAATGCAGTTAGAGAGGGAGACAAGCGTGTAGACAAGCGTGTAGAACGAGACAAACTTGTAGAAGACAAGCCGCCCGAAGGAGACAAACGTGTAGACGAGTGTCCCGAAGGAGACATCATGCGCCCGGAAGACACCAAACGTCCTTCACAGGCATCTAATGTAACCAGCTCCGTTGCCCTAAACAGCACTGCGGCCCCGTATCCCCAGTTTCCAGGAGTTGACAAGACTGTTTCTCCGCCGACTTCCGCAATAACTGTTACGACAAACTCATCGCCGGACGTTCAAAAAGAAGATACTAATAAAGAGATTACAAAGGCTCCCACAGTTCCCACCGTTCCCAACTTGGTGAAGCCCAGTATCTTTAGAAACGATCCTCGATTAGCTGCCAAACAAAAGTTGATCGATCATGACAACATGGCTGCTCTTGTAAATAGACAAGAGGAGAGTGACGATGATTACACTCCTCAATTGCACATAGCTAACGATATCAAGAGTGGTGACAACAGCGCTACCTCTCAAGGGGGCAAAAACTCTCAAGGGGGCAAAACAAAAATCACTCTGGAACAAGCGCTTGCTAAGCATAAAAGAGGTCCTGAGCTTAATATTGGATATGACCCACTTAAAAAGCCTAGATTGGATGACTCCGATGACCGTAGAGCTCCAAAGGAGAATGCGACGCCATCTTCAACTTCAGCTTCAGCTTCCCGTACCAATCTCACCTCCAAACAGTATCCAAATCTGGTGCCCACCAGGAGAGGTACCATCAATAGCGAGGTGTCAGCAAATGGTTCCAAAGATAATCTCAACAATCACTATGGGGGCAACCAGAGGGGAGCATACACACAAGTTGTAGGTCACCCTAGTAATAGAGAGAGACCAGATAGGGGGAGAGGACCAGGAAGGGGTAAAGGTGGTAGAGGTGGTAGGAGTGGTGGGAGTAGTAGAAGTGGTAGAGGTGGTGGTGGCGGTCCCGGTGACGGAATAGAGCTGATTCCTGCCTCGAAGCATTATAGCAAATTGCCATCATTTCCAGAAGCGCCATATGAAAGGGGTGGCAAGAGGGGTGGCTATCAACGTTGAAGGCCAGAGGCCAAGTATGAGGATGAAGAATAGCGTGTATATTAAAGAGCATTACTAATGAGCATTACTAATGAGCTTACTATCATATATTGTGTTTATAGATTATTTGTCACACAGCATTTATTAAATAAGCTGCATCCAAACCATCCACCATCCATAATATTCACTCCATCCCTCCCTTCAATCCTTCTTCCCCCCCTTAACAGTCTTGATAGCATTGTTAACCATAGCATACTTGTTGAAAACACCCTTCCCCACCTCAGAATGACTACCCGAGGCGGTTGATTTTGTTGTTATTGGAACTGGAGCGGAACCAAATGAGGGGATGGTAATGGCACAAGGTGAAACACTGCTGCTATGATGTCCTCTGGCATCCACCCCACTGTTGCCCATGGTGGTTGGGTAGCTCCTGTGGCTATTGCCGTGGGCGCTATTAGAAAGAGACCGTGAGGAGTTGAGCGAGGAAGTGGCCGATGTCGTTGTAGGGGGAATATTAGGAGGCGTCTGGTTAGACAGTCCCAGCCATGTAGGAGGAGCAACCCCTGTGGGAGACACCCCAACCCCTGTGGGATCCCCTGGGGGAGAAACTCCTGTGGGAGGAGGCTGGACATTCTCTACACTACTAGTATGACTCCTGCTAGTTGGAGTCAGAGCAACTATTCCTTTATCCAAATCGTCTTCACCAGTTATGATATTCACCGCCTTGGAGATGGTGTTGAGTTCCCCCACGAATACCCTTTCTGTGGATGGCAAACTGAACTTGCCCAATTCTTGATATCGCTGTAGTATCTTCTCCCTGGCCGATCTCAAGATCCCTTCTGGAGAAGCCAGTGACGAAGAGCCGCTTGCAGTTTGCAACGTTGTTTGCCTAACATCAGATTCCATTTTCCTTACGCTATCGAATAAATCTCTCAGTACAACTACACTTTGTATATACCTTTCACCAGCAATGGTGTGGTCCGTGATGACATCGTCCAGCGCCTCAATCTGCCGCGTTAGAGACTCCAGTACTGGTGAAACGTCCAGAGTGGATACACCACTTGTTCCGATGAGTTTAGAGGGAGTGTCAGAGGTTACGCCAGAGGTTACGCCAGGTGTTGCACCTTCATTTTGCCCGTTGCCTTTAAAGTAGTCCCTAATTGATCTGAGACTAAACGAACTATCAGTGCCAAAAGAGGTATCCCCAACACTACTAACCTTGGTGTCAAACTTTGATATATCGGCAGGGATAGTTACAGGAACCGTCAAAGGAGGAATCGTCAAAGGGGGAACCACCAAAGGAGGTATTCCCCCATGGTGCACCAGTCCCCCTCCGTTCTTACCACTCGACAGCTTCACCACGGCATTCCGTTCATACTCTTGTATGGTTTGTACGGATTCTATATACGAGGAGCTCCTACTATCCAATACGCTCTTGGACTCTAACAGCTGTTCGTTTAACCCAACACGCTTCTCCTTCAGCACCCTCAGCTTCTCCTCCAAAGTGCTGATTTCACCATCCAGACAAGACACCTGAGAATACAGCACATTATACCGTTTCGCCTCTTCGCTATCACCACCATTCACCTCCTCAATACGCTGCAACAACAATTTCTTACGGTGTTCCCATGCATAAAAAGTGCTGAGGATTTCTCTCCTATTGGATTGCTCCCTCCCATATATCTCCACTATGGCTGTGTGCACGGTGCCCAATTTATTAACTGTAGACAGAATATCACGACGAATCCTATTCACTTTTCCGCTTCCACTCGCAAGACATGAAGCATGACTCGTCACTAGGTTTCTCAGCTGAGAGCTCAGCACTGCCTCTTGGTTCTTGAGGAAATGCAGTGGGTCATCCCCCAATACCAGTGATGGAATTATAGGCAAATGAACACTGTAACTACTCTCTGCTGATATATCGGAATTAACGAGGTTATTGCTACGATTTGTATTATTTGGGTAATTGTGGTTACTCGGATATGTCGGATCACTTGGATAATTTGGATAACTTGGATAACTTGGATAACTTGGAGTTGACTTGGAGTCTCCACTGGAACTACCACGGGAATGTTCCCCACGGGAATGTTCTCCCTGAGATCCGCCCTTGGAATACTCACGACGGAGACGAGAATGCGGGTTCCTATGATTACTTTGTGGGGAGACACTGGAATGGCGGATGCTCTGGAGGCCAAACTCATCAGCGGAGTTGGAGGAGTACAAATGCGACATTACATTAGGCATCACAGTGGAAAAGTCAGGTAGATCGGGCCAGAAACCATCGTCAGTTGTAGAATCTTGTGGGGCCAAATGTGCTTCTTTGTGTGAGCTATCGTGGTTTCTTGTATCATCAGGTGGATACATGTCTTGGGGCACCCTATTACCATTTACAGTATTAATTCCATTTACAGCATAATCACCATTTACAGTATAACTACCATTTGCAGCGTGATTACCATTATTATCTCTATAACGAGGAATCAGCTCCTTCTCCTCCTCTTGTCTGAGGTTTTCATAGAATTTATCTATATATCCCTCCTCCAAAGAGGGGCCTGCGCTATACCTAGAGTCGTCAGCATCTTGTGGGTCCTCACTATGAACAGTATCGACATTATTACCAGTGTTATTACTCGTCTTATTACTAGTCCCATTATTAATAGTGTCGATATTGCTACTCTTATTATTAGTCTCAACATTACTAGTGTCAATATTATGAGTAGACTCTGCCAGCAAGAACCGAGGGTCATGGTGCTCCTCAGAGGAAGAAGCAAACCCTTCACTGGATGTCGTGTGGGTAGAAGAAACTGAAGAGGATGAGGTTGTTGAGAAATTATGGTAGCGATGGAAGGGAGGGTGGTGTATACTCTGGTTGGGATGAATGCCCTGATTGGGATGGCCCTGGTTGACATGTCCAGTGAATGGCCCCCGTGATGCAGTGGGGGTAGTTGGGTGGTCACCTAAATATAAACTGGATGGAATATTCCCATTTTGTGGCTTGCCGTTATCGGTTCTCTGTTGGGTTTCCTGGCCATTCGCCCCAGTGGACTGGATGGGTGTAGCAGTGAGTGAGTTTGTGGCATTATGCATATCCAACACAGGCACCTCATGTATAGTGTCAGTATCTGTGAAGCTGTGGGTCGAAGCGTCAGAACTGGTTTGTGTGGGTGAATTTATATAGTTGTCATAGTTTATGGGATCTAAATGGTGTTAGTATACGCAGAGCAGAGAGCATGAGGCAGGCAGAGAGGATGAGCGAACCTTGCCTATAGTTACTCACCTGGCCGAGAGAGGACCCTATTGCCGAAGGAGGACTCAAACTTGAGCCCCAAAGGTTGTTGATCCATAGAATTTGGGTTATTTATTCGTCAGGATGTGTTTGAAAAGTGATATCAGTTCGGGTGTGTGGTGTGGTGTATGGTGTGGTGTATGGTGTGTGTCTGCTGTGTGTATGGTGTGTCTGCTGTGTGTATGGTGTGTCTGGTGTGGTGTCTGGTGTGGTGTCGCGCCTCTCCATATAGGCAAACAATGAGATGCAAATAGCAGTGAGATGAGACAAGAAAATAATACAACCCAATAAAAGTATCCCTCCGGTATAACCACGATAGTATTTACTATACCCACACAATTGCTTCTACACCATCTTTAGATAATTGTTATCTATCTCTGCTCACCAGCCACGCCCGATTGGTATTCGCAGGCGTGAGATAATAAATGTATGGAGCTCCTCCAGGTCATCAGGCGCTAATTCAATACGCTCCAAGCCATCAGGATCAAGTCACCAGCCACATGCCGATAAGAAGACCATAGAGATGGCCAGAGATGGGCCCCCATGAGCTTAGTGTAGGAGGACGGGGACCGAGAGGGAGGTGATGAGACGGGTATTTTCTATGGCAGATAAACGGGCCCACACGTTGTGGACTGGGATACTATGATATGAGACACTATGAGGTGCGGTGGGGGGGAGATGTAGTGAGACACAGTGAGAGAAGGGAGATGCAGTGAGGTACTATGAGACACTATGATACTATTAGACACTATGATACTATTAGACACTATGAGATGCAGTGAGGTGCTATGAGACACTGTGATACTATGGGAAACTATGATACTATGAGAAACTATGAGATACAGTGAGATGCAGTGAATACACCATGATACTATGAGAAACTATGAGAAACTATGAGACGCTATCAGACACTATGAGATACTATGAGACAGTGAGATGCAATGGAAGATGTGGCTGGTGCATTCTGAAGTACCATGTGTGGAGAAACAAAGTGAAACCCCAGACCTTAATATTTCAGACATTTTATAGAAACCATATCGTAGAATTAACTCCTCCACCTCCTAGGTACACGACTCAGCTACCTACTTCTCTTCGTGAGAGGGTTTAGTACATACACATTCTCAGTGCTAACTCTGATATAATATCCCTCGTAAACATATCCATTACACGGTAAAGCAATCAATAAAGGCATTGCGCTGCGATATGCCATCTCACAACATGCGAAATATAAATTAATGAAACCCCGCATAACACAACCTTCGCAACCCAGGCGCCTGGATGTTCATTCTGTTCAGTTATGGGCAATACCTCACCCGATCCCTCCACTTTCCAACTTGCCCACTAAACACCAGCTAAAGATGGCAACGTTAGTGAGTTGGCAACCTCTGTTTTATTTATAGCGTTTTGAAACTCTTCAAAACTCAACTTGCCGTCCCCATCAAGATCGTTTTCTATAATCGTCCTATCCACAATCTGCTGTAGCTGAGTGTCATTCAAGTTGTTCCCCACCATCATTTGCAGCACCAAAAACATCTCACCGTTGGAAATGTACCCATCCCTATCAATGTCATATATCCTAAATGCAAACCGAAGCTTCTCCTCCTCTGATGTTTTGGGGTTGAAGATCGATAAACTGCTCACAAACTCCCTGAAATCAACAACCCCGTTCCTGTCCTGATCAAAAATATCAACCACTCTTCTCGCAAGTGGGTTGGAATCAATCCCGGGAATTGCGAAAAACTCATTCTTGTCAAGCGTTCCCGAATTGTCCGCATCGAGTTTCATAAACATCCGCCTGAGACGGTCAATATCACCCGTCTCAACTAGTGTCGTGTTAGAAGCTGCTGCGGAGAGAGCCTTTGGAGACTGTGTATGATACTCACATTGAGTGCCACTGGCGAACTCTTGCAATAAAGATGACTGCTGACCCATTGGTGAATATATATTTATAGCTCAACAAATTGCTTGGCATCAATCTTTAGCCATCTGTTGAAAAAATCCACCCATATAAATAATCCTATGTAAATAATCCTATGTAAATGTGTCTTGCAATCTCCTGCCAAACCCTGCTGCGATGCCCTGCTGCGATGCCCTGCTGCGATGCCCTGCTGCAATGCCTTTCTTGCTGCAACGCGCCCTTCTGTTACGTCCTCTACTGCTCGCTGCTGCTCGCTACACAACGATATGCCTTTTCAATTTCTTGACAGGTAATGAAGCACATCAAAACACGCTCTGGCGTGGGGTCTTTCACTCAACAACTTTGTAAGTTGTATATCCTATCGGCTCACAGCCTTCCTGACATATACTCCAAGATGTACAGTAAACGGACAGAGCTCTTCCCCACCCGATCTCCATGCTTCTCTTTTCCCTGCAGTCTCCTGCTGCTGCTCCTTCACAGGCAATATAACGGGAAAGGCATCTTTCGTTATCCTTGCACGGTCCGATGCCTGTGAAGTGGTGATGCCTGTGAAGTGGCGATGCCCTGCGGCTGATTGCCTTACAATGCCTTACAATCTGTCTTGCCATCTCCTGGCAGCAGCGCGTTACTCTCCGTTTTCCCTTTAGTTTTATGCCCCGCTGTTCAATCGCTTGCCTCCCCGTGCAGATGGCTGTCCCGTTCGAACAGCCATTTCGTTTGCCTTGCGATGAGCCAACGGCATCTCCCTCAAAGGGAGGACACATGCCAGTCGAAGTAGAAGCAGAGATGAGAAGCTTCTCTTGCAGAGCCGGAGGTGCACAAATAGGTGGAAGCCAGTGGAAGCAGAAGCCAGTGGAAGCAGAAGCCAGTGGAAGTAGAAGCCAGTGGAAGTAGAAGCCAGTGGAAGCAGAAGCCACAAGTGCACAAATAGGTTTGGAAGTCAGTAGAAGCAACAGACGCGGCATTGGCAATAGTGCGTTGGCAGTGGTCGTTGCGCTGGGAATAAACGCTGCGCTGGGAATACTTTCATCAATACGCTATTTGTGTAACCGCGTAGTACAAGTATCGTAGATTATGAGGACAACCTTTCCGATTCAGCCAACCAACTGAAAAGATGGTTGTAGGGTTAAGTAAAACCGACCCTTGGAGCTCTTCTACTGGAGCTCTTGGCTATTGGAACTCTTATCTGAAACTCTGGTCTGAAGCTCCTGTCTGAAACTCTTGTATGAAACTCTTGTCCACCCATCAAAAAAAATCTGAAAGATATTATCGAATATTTCAGGTTTTTTTGCTCTAATATCTAATTGAACTAATATAGCAAATTATAATATATTTTAGAGGTTTCTAATGCACATAGTTCCTTGCAATTCCAGAAATTCCATCCTCTAGAAGAGCGCCCTCTACCCTGTTTCCTTCACGCGTAACCTCAAACTCCTCTCCGCTATCACCATCATCATGATTCCTGAAATCACTTCCTAACCCAGTCCATGTCCTGGATTGAAGGTGTTGTGCTGATGTGGAGACAGTGCCTCTAATTGCAAGCTGCGTAGACAGCTTCTTCACCAGTTGGGTCTCCTCCTCTCCGATGCTTCCATCATTCACTTCAACTGCAAGATGCTTAATCTGACGAAGCGGCCTTGATGTAGAAACGTATCTTCCCGTGACTGGGTCAAACTCTGGTTCATCATCATCCACCCCCTTCTCTTCAGCCACCTCTTTATCCTCCTCTTTGTCCTCAAGAAACTCTGCTGTGCTGCTAATGAAATCATTGAAATCGGTAACCCAACTACCCGTCCAGGTCATTTCCTCAGACAATGCCAGCTGTAACTCATAAGGTGTGATTATCGGTTTATAGTACTCATTACTGCTGTCCACAATGATTCCAGACTCACCACAGCCAAGAATCACCCACACATCAATTGACTCAAAGTTGGCCAGTTTGGCCACGTTGGGCTTTCCAACCACAAACATATATGACTTCTTGCCGCTCTCCTTGATCATACGGATCATTTGGTTCATTACCCGCCTTGTGTTGTGAAGAGAAAGCGTATTCACCAAAACCCCAATTGTGCCTGCGGTGCGAGCAACATGCATATATCTATACCTTCTCATAAGAGAGGGAAATGGGCCATTAGAGACACAGGTGGTTTCCGGGTCATACGTTGTCATACTTTCAAATTTGGTAGAGAGAAGCAAAAGTCGAGGGGGTTGAGGCGTGCCAATATGAAAGAGACTGTACTGCTGGGTGGTGATGTCGTATTGGCCATCCGAAGAGCAAGCTTCCTCTTGTCTCTCTTGAGACTGAATATCCCCAGATGGAATTCCCCTCAATACTCTGTTTGCTGAGATTATACAGGGAGAGTTTGGGTTCGGGACTTGCCATCTACCAAGAATACGAGCTGAGCCACTTTGAAACCCTTCAAAGTTGATATCGGCATAGCTAACGTTGGGATATTCTTCTACCAATATGCTATACAGCGTGCTCAGATGGTGGGAGAAGGGAGCGTCCGCCATGAGCATAATCTTTGCAGATTTGTCTGGGTATGTATGTCTGAATTTGCCTAAAAGTGAATCATGTGCCAAGTAGGGCCTTCCAAAAACATACACGGCGTTCAGCTTTTCAATGTGGTTAAGGCAGGCATCACCAAAATGCACTACAATATCGCTATTTACATGTTCTGCTGCAACTTCATCTATACAACATGGAGAGTAGGAGGTGTCAGCCAGGATCCATATTTTCTGCTCCTCCCAGGGGTTGCAGCAGTCACCAGCTGAACTACATTCGCCAGAACAACACTTTTTCTGCTCTTCCAACTCCTTGGAGCAGTCACCAACGCCTAAAGTGCCCACATCTTTGGCAATGTCGTTGCTATCTGCCACGTCCTTCACCCTTGATTCTGACGCAAGAGTTCTCCTTTGAGCTAGTCCTACTTGAAGCTGCTGTGCTACAATTGCTGAGTCACCAACCAGCTGGTCTGGGAATTGCAAAGTGATCCTCTTGAACTTGAGGGCCCCATCCTGTTCCCTCTCTGAGAGGACTTCTAATAGTTCGTCGATGGAGTAGTAGCTATGTATATCCTTCCATAATGACTCTGGTTTCGACTCTGATGCTGTGCCAAGATATTGTCTTGTGTGGCTGGAATGGCTCACTTTATCAAATGAGAATTGGTCATCAGAGGCTGTTGAAAGAGCTGGGGCGATGTTGGCCATTTTGAAGTACAACGTAGATGGTCTGTAGTGTGTGGTGGATGATCCTGTATAGTGTGGTGTCTACTGGTGGTGTGTGGTGATACTGTGGTGATACTGTTGACTGCGGTTACAGCAAGTAACTCTAATGACAGAATTCAGTTATTTTCAAGACACTAATCATCTATAGACAGTCACATACAAATATAGTCATTCTTTTCACACATCTCCACCTTATCGCTCTCTCTAGTGCTCTAAAAAAATATTTCATCTCATCTCCCATACAATTCCCAAAAGGGTAATGCGTCAGGGCTGCATGAAAAGTTGACAAGGTTGGGATAGCAGGAGGTTTGATTTATCTGGATATACAATTATAAATATTGGGCTAGAGACACTTGAATGACTGACAACTTGTACCCACATTTAAACCATCACACTTGCTATCACCATGTCAATTCCACTCGGTATCACTGCGGACCTCCACGTGCATGTTCGTGAGGGGGAAATGATGCAACTGGTGACCCCAACAATCCGTGAGGGTGGCATCTCTGTCGCCTACATCATGCCCAATTTGGTTCCACCGATCACTACCCTCGAGAGGGTTATTGAATACAAAGAGTCGCTACAGAAGGTTGCTCCCCAAACCACTTTCCTCATGACCTTGTACCTCAGCAGAGAGCTCACTCCAGAGCTTGTCGAGAAGGCTGCGGTTGCCAAGGCCATTGCAGGCATCAAGTGCTACCCAGCCGGAGTGACGACCAACTCCTCAGCGGGTGTCGATCCCAACGACTTCACAGCCTTCTATCCCATTTTTGAGGTGATGCAGAAACACAACTTGGTGCTCAACCTCCATGGTGAGAAGCCATCCACCAAACACAACCACTCCCCAGAGGAGGAACATCTCATTAGGGACGAGGATGAGATCCATGTGCTCAATGCAGAGCCCCATTTCTTGCCCGCCCTTTTCAAGCTCCATAAGGACTTCCCCAAGCTGAAGATTGTGCTGGAACACTGCACCACCAAGGCTGCTGTTGAGGCGATTGAAGAGATCAACAAGGATTTGGCACATGGTGTTACCCCTACAGTGGCCGCTACCATTACTGCTCACCACCTCTACTTGACTATTGATAGCTGGGCCGGAAACCCCATCAACTTCTGTAAGCCAGTGGCAAAGCTCCCATCGGATAAGAGGGCACTCGTCAACGCTGCGACCTCAGGTAAGCCTTACTTCTTCTTTGGAAGTGACTCCGCTCCCCACCCGCTTTCAGCCAAGGCTAGACATGTTGGGGTGTGTGCTGGTGTGTTCACCCAGTCCCATGCTATTTCCTACCTCGCCGAAGTATTTGAGCAGAGGAACAAGCTGGACAAACTTAAGGGGTTTGTAAGTGATTTCGGATTGGACTTTTACGGAGTCAAGAAGGAGCACCTCGTGTGTGAGGATGAGGTTGTCCTGGTGAAGAAGGAGACCACTGTTCCGGAGCTTATCGGTGCTGGAGAAGTTGCGGTTGCACCTTTTAGACCGGGTCAGAAGCTTGAGTGGAGTGTGGAATGGACCAGGTAGGTGTCTTTAGTAATTGCCAGTATATACTATGATCATTAAGTATCCAATATACTGCACTATGATAATAAGTATTCCAATCTGCTACACCATGATAAATAAGTAAAAAGGTGCTTCGTACATTTCCACGTCATACATTCCCCAAAACAACCATAAACTTCATGTGTTTATCTTGACCCTCGGGAAAACTGCCATCCTCATTGAAAACACACATGCTATTGCTCTTCCATCCCCAACTCTGTGACCTGTTAAAGTTATCCGGAGCAGACATAAAGGAGGTGATGGTAGATTTGGCCTTTCTGGAGGGTGTATAGATGACAAAGTACACCTTGATAGCAGTACGAGGATCATCATACGTTAGAAATGAGCGGTTCAGAGTGCCAGCACCAGCCGCGCCTGCAAAACTGCCACCAGAGCCAGGCCCACCAGTAGAAGAACCAGGCATAACCGAGGATAACGAAGACGCCGTTGATGGCACCATAGGCTCATCCAATAGACGAACACCCTCTGTGATTGGAGTATCAGACGAAGTATGGGACCGTCTATGATAGGCGTAGTAAGAGGGCCCACCCCCACCACTACTGCTACTCAGCCTACCGCGTAACGGGGAGTATCCACCTCCACCTACTGTTGCACTCCCACTTATATGGAGACCGTCAAACGTGTTGACGAGAGCATCTTCTTGGACATTCTCCTTTTCACTACTGTAATTACAAGACAAATCTTCAGAGAGTGTGTCACCACCGCTACCTGTTCTATAGTTTAAACCACCACACCTATTGCTATCGCCAACACCTTCCTGCCCACCTGTCTGCCCCGTTTGTCTGCTCTTCCTCCACTTGTAGCTTTCCAGATTCTTACTGGGCAAACTTTTATAGTTGACATTATCGGAAAAGACATCCGGGTTGATTATGCCATTTCTAGAGGAGGAATTACTGGCGCTATTGGCCCTATGCAGATAGACGCCAATCTGATACGTGTGCTTGGCCTTGATACGGTTCTTCTGGAGATAGAGGTTCCAGTATGAACCAGCATACCACAAGGTCTTGGCGTATACTCTTCTCTCTGTACCCAAATCAGAGACATTTGCAAATGCTACAGAGAAGCGGAAGGGAGGAACTTCGCTCCACAGGCTTGTTTTTGGAGGCGAGGGCACTTGGGTATCTGTTGCCTTATATGTGGCATCATTAGACGAGGTATCCAACACAGAAGAAGAATCAAACGGTGGGGTCCGAGGAGTATTCAGGTTAAGTGGGATATTCCCAGGGAGTGTATGGGTAGCAGCACCCGCACCAACCGGTGTCATTGGTGTGGCCCCTGCCGAGAGCCGTAGTGAGATCGGAGCCTCGTCGCCTACACTCTCTTCAAAGGATTTCTTGAGCTGAGACGGCATACCAGAAAGGGTGGCATCCTGCTGAGGCACTCTATACCATAAAGCAGTATTGTCGGCACCGCCACCATTAGGGTTGACTTGGTGCCTGACACCCAGTCCCAGCTCGGGCACATCAGGACTGGTAACCACTAGGCGTTGCAACTGTACAGCTTGCCATAGAGCCCCCTTCAACACCCGCTGGTCCACATAGGTTGCACCGTTGACGTCATAATATGTCTCTAGGTCCTGAAGCTGTTCTGGCGACAAATGACAATAGTGCACTTTGGTATTGAGGGTATTACGTATTGCCTGCCATTCAGGAGGGGCTGAGGAAAAAGAGGAGGGTGAGGATGGTGAAGTGGGAACCCCCACGCAAGGCTCTACACGTCTCTCCAGTAGCCTGATTAAGAACATTACTCTATCCCACTCGGTGGGCACAAAAAAACAGTCTTCGCCAACGACATCGGCAATGACATCATCAGGAATTCCATCCCATGCCTCGGCTCCCGCTTGCCATCCATCACAACATAGTATTCCTTTACCGCTCTCAATGATCCTTTCGCTTGCAACTCCGTAATTGTTGGATACTGCAAACGACAAGAACTGAGCCAGGTTATCTATACAGAGGTTGTTTAGTACGTGGTCAGTGGCACTGCATACCACACCTTCCAAATCCAGATACTGGCCCACCGCGATCATCGATAATGGGATCGCCCTTTCTCTCACTTCATTCACAGCACCGTATAAGCGCGCCACCCCTAGTTCAAACGCTTCCCTGGTGATTGCAGGGTCATCAAACGTTATGGAATAGGTGAGGGGGCCTCTTGATCTACTTGCATCTCTATGGTTTGAAGGAGTGTGCTTACGAGCGGAGGTGGGAGACATACCCGATTTTACATTACTGACGAAATAAGCATTATCACCATTATCGTCAATGGTGTCAGCAATGGTGTCGTTATCACCCCCACTCTCACTCCCACTATCGCCAGCGTACGAATTATTCCAATTGAACAGAGAACTAAAATACCCGCTTCTATCTAAAAACAGCCTATGTAATTTATAGCGATGTCCAAACACAACAACGGTCACATCGGAATAAGCACCTCCAAGGAACCCCCTATTGAAAGCATACTCCCCTATTGATTGCTTCGTACAGCACCCATGCGAACAGGGTGGTGAATGCTCCAACTCGCTATCGCGCGAGGGTTTGAAATTATTATCGGCTCCATTATGAGGGTTATTGGGCGTTGGTGTGTTCCCCGGGGTGCCCGTGTGGCCGTTAAACTGATCAACGGTGGCTGTTGAATTGGTGGCTGTGGCAGGGGACGAGTTTGTATGCGAGTTTGTCACAGATGTAGCGTTATGAACTGACAGTGAGTTGTGAAGTCTAAATGGAGACACGACCGAGTTCCTATCACTCATCGATCCGAGCTCATTCAATGGCCTCGTCGGCCAAGAGGGCTCGTTCGGATTAGGTGTACTGTCAGCAATGTTCAGTATCCCTTCGTCATAATGGAATGAACCAATGTTTGATATGTTTGGCCTTGGCATTTTGCGAGAAGCTCCAGGTGGTGACAAATGTTCACTGAGTGTATGGGGTGAATGGTTGGTCAGGCTTATTGAGAGAGAGTATTGGGTGGATGGATTGATGAATGTGTGGGATGCAGCGATTCAAGAGCGGGATACGCCAGAATTGACAATATATGGTTTGAAACTATTACACAAAGAGATATGAGGAGGAAATACGTTAATATTAGGTGGGAAGCCAATATTTGAACCCCAACGATACAATTCCACCTTCCGAAAGCTCCACCTTAATGTAACGGGCCCCGCAGCCCCACTTTTCTTGCCTATTAGGGAAAGCACTCAACAGATAGACGCCAGATTCTGCCACAGAGATTCTACCACAGATAGTGTACGCTACAGACAGCATGCGCTACAGATAAGTGTGCCACAGAGAAGGCGAGATGATAGGCTTGGAGGCAGGGCAGTCTTGGAGGCACGGAAGGGATTTCTCAGGTAATCCCAGCCAGATATTACAAATTTAAAACAGCTTCAGCGTTTGCATCACCTGATTTGTCTATTCTTTCTCATGGCTGTGCTCCTGCCTCCACATGTCCAATGCGCATGTCTGATTATAGACAGACGTCTGTCCTTATCTATGGAGACCCACGTATGCCGCGGCGTCTGTGGAGAAGGTGTCTCAACTTGGATGGGACTGGGGCGGTGGCCAGTGCCAGAACATACTGTACGGTGAGACGCACTATGGAATTACGCATAGTGGGTCGCATAGTGGGTCGCATAGTGGGTCGCATAGTGAGTGGGTCGCATAGTGGGTCGCATAGCGGATCACAGTGGCAGCGACAATGCGATAAGGTGGTGTGTAGGTTGTGTAGTGGCGTAGATTCTGTGTAGTGTAGATTCTGTGCAGTGTAGATTCTGCGCAGTTGGGTGACGGATCAACAAGACAGAACCGGGTAAAGTGTACAAATATATCAATGTGAATCCATATATTGTTTTGTATATGTTATGCTATATAAATATATATTAATATATTAATATATTAATAACAGAGCAGATGGTTTGCATCCATAGCCCACAGCTGGACTGCATTATCCTCCAGATACTATCGGATAAAATCCGTTTGCATAACATTCCATTGTATACTTTTTCTAATAGTTTAAAAGCTGAGAAATCCACACACTAAAGATATGTAACTGGTTGATGTGACTAGTTGATGTAACTAGTAAATAGTCAATCTAAATAGTGAATCTAGTCAATCTAAATAGCGAATCTAGTTAATCTAATCAGTTGGCCTAGTTAATCTTAGTTGGCCCAGCTAATCTTAGTTGACCTAGCTAATCTCCTCATCTTCATCCTCCTCATCTTCCTCCTTGAACAGCTCATTGATCTTCACACAGATCTCCTTGTCCTTACTACTCTCTACACTGGGGTCATCATCATCGTTGGGCTCCTGCATCCAAAAGAGGCTCTTTGCACCAGAAGAGAGGAAAGTGAGCTTATACACTCTTCCTGTTGGGCAATCCACCTTTTTCCATGTGATATCACCAGGGATCACAAGGAGTTCCACCTCTTCTGTGCCCAGTGTCTTTTGCCTAGGCGTCCATACAAAGTCATAGAATCCTTCAGAGTCCTCGCTATGTCTGATTGATATCTGTCCCTGCAGCGGCTGCGGGGTGCACAGTTTTGTGTCTGGGTTATAGTCCACTTTTCCCGCTTTGAATTTGAGAAGCGACATGGCGATCGATGGCAAGTGTAATGAGATCCTGATTGGGTGGAATATTCACAATGAAGATAACAGTCACCCCCCAACAGTGTACTTGTGTGGTTTGTTCTTGTAATTGTATGTGATATATATATATATATCTTTTCTACTGTATGTGATATATATATGTATATA
This sequence comes from Kuraishia ogatae, assembly GCA_003706285.3. Lineage (NCBI taxonomy): Eukaryota > Fungi > Ascomycota > Pichiomycetes > Pichiales > Pichiaceae > Kuraishia > Kuraishia ogatae. The sequence goes on from PPKV03000004.1 coordinate 511,589, forward strand.
TCTTTTCTACTGTGTGTGATATAAAACCTATATGTACAAGCGCAGTGTTGTCACTATGCAACTATGAGAGCTTAAATAATCAATCCACTTCTTCTAATGTCGGTACAGTATGCTGTCTTTGAACTAAATATTATCCAAATATTTATTTCAAACGCTTGCCAGTAGAATCGGTAGTCAATTGTAGGTTATCAATCCTTCACCCACCTCACCTGCCATCAACCTGCCATCAACCTGCCATAAGCCTGCTACCATGAATCCTCACAGAAGGACCTCACCTCATTCTCTCTCCGTCTCAGCCTCTTTGTCCCGCTCCACGATCGCCTACCGCCACTGTCATCCACTGTTGGTGATACACGCTGGGTCTCCATAGTGAGTGTTCATAGTGAGCATCTCCGATGGGTGTGCATAGTGGGCATCTCCATGAGTGTCCTTAGTGAGTGTTTACAGTGGGCATCTCCAATGGGTGTGAATAGTGAGTGTTCATAGGAGAAAGGATTGGTTTACAAAATCCAAGCACCATTGAGGGAATAATAATAATAAAAATAATAATGGGTGACTTGTGGTTTATAGTTATAACAAATGAAGAATATCTCATGGAATATGATATATCAAGTGCAAAGATGGTTGTGGTTTTGTGGCTTCACTTTCAAATTGGCCCCAAGTTAACTAACTAGGTTGAATGTTTACCATTATAGGACACGGCAGGTGCTGCACCACGTATACTCACTTGATGCTGTAATTCCAGCGCTCCGAATAGGGCAAGTTGTCTTAATGGCCATACATATAACGCTATACCTGCTGTCCCAAACTCACGTATTACACTATACATATATATTATATTTTGCACTGCAACTACACTATATCTTTATATATTGTACTGCAACTACTACACTATAACTTTATATATTGTACTGCAACTACTACACTATACCTTTATATATTGTACTGCAACTACTACGCTATACCTTTATATATTGCACTGCAACTACTACACTAAATATCTTCATATATTGTTCTCCACCCATCACATTATACCATGGTGGTTCATACTGTCGTACATGTCTTCCTGGATATATTGTACCGAACCTATTATATAATAATATACTCCCTCCTCTCTCTGCAGTTACTCTCTCTGTAGTCTCCTCTCTATATGTATAGAGAAAACACACATAGATACCTTTCACTCCGCCGTGCCGGAACGGGTAGTCTACGATGATTCTGCGATGATTCTGTGATGCTTTTGTAGTGCCTCTGCGGTGCTTCTGCAATGCTTCTGCAACGTCCTGATGGGACAGCCTGAGGGGGCAGACTGCTGGAACCACCTGGTGGAACCACACGGTGGGGCCATCTTACGGGCTGTTATGTTAACAAATCCGGGGAGATGAGATGAGAGGGGAGGTTAGTGTGGGTAGTGTGGATAGGCCATACAAACGGCGATTACCGTCAAACTGAAAAATAGGCCAAAGATAGTGAACGAAAGCTCTGAGGGACACCGTTAGAAGAGAATTGAGTTATATATATTTCATATATAAATCGCATTCTTTCGGCTGTATTTACACTATATCGAAACCGGTATTATTCTATATAACCCATTTGCTCGCTGAGTTGTACCAGTTAGTTGGTGTGGCTCTCAACCTGACGACCGATTGAACACCCAACCATAGCAGAATCATAGCACAAACACATATTCTGCCCTGTCGCACCTATTGATACCACATTTGCATCATGGAGTTCCCCCCAAAAGAGATCAAAGATCTTGTTTTAAAAATATCACAGATCCTCGTTGCTCGTAACGAGACCATCTCCGTATCTGAAGGTGCATGCGGAGGGCTTCTCAGCGCATATCTGGTTTCCATCCCAGGCGCCTCCAAGTTCTTTGACGGTGGAACTTTGCTGTATAGTCTGAAATCACGTTTGAAACTGTCGGGATGGCAGGAAAAAGATATCCAAAATTACACCGGTCCAAGTGAAACGGTCGCGTTGAGACTCGCTAGAAACCTGCGTATGGAGTTGGGCTCCACCTACGTACTTTCCGAGACAGGAATTGCCGGTCCAGCCACAAGTGTTGAAGGAGAGTCTAAAACGATTGAGGGCTTTAGCCTCGGAACTGTGTTTTTGGGTATCAGTGGCCCTGGCGTTGAAAAATCATGTATTAGACACACTGAAAACCAGGATCGTTCTTTGAATATGCAATTGTTTGCTCAATATGGGTTGGAGTTTATATTACAGATATTAGAGGAGAAGGGAAAGGAAAAGGAAAAGGGAAAGGAGAGTCTCAAGCAGAATTCTAAGTAGATGTTATAAATAATGATAAAAATATTAATCGTTTGAAATGCGGTGTAAGAATCGCTTTGCACCCTGATTAGCTCAAAGGCCATACAATGATGTGTGGGCTTATGTTGACGAATTGCTTGTTTTGGAAGCATCCTACCGAAGGACCACAAACAGGATAACAAACAACCTCTAGAAGCAGTGAACGCAAACTGTGACCACGCACATCTCCTTCTCTGTGGTTGGCAATACAAGTGGAGCATAAAGTGATCCATGATTTAATGTGAAATAGGTTCTAAGGTGTTGGATGCATTAGTGATCATATCTAGTCTCAACTTTCGTCATATCGAGACATCCCATATATTATGATATATATCGATCTATACCGTATACTATATCACACATCGTAGATTACACCGTATCGCACCGTACACTAGATTGTAGTTTATATTATCTAGCGCCGCATACTACATCCTACTCTTTATCTGGCTAAATATTATTGCGGCAACATTGCATCCACTCAATATGATTATTTGGCAATGAAGCAAGGAGGGAGTATCTATGGCAATAAGTTAAGAACATGGATGGTGATTGACAACACAAAATCGCATCATCCCTCATACGGACTAAGTCTTTTGAGAAGATTCGATTTTACTCTTTAAAGTTCTAACTAATGCACAAGGACTTAGGTCTGCATAATACCACGCATCTTTAGTGCGAGAGATACCTCTTCCGTCTACTTCGCCAGCTATTTCGGGGCTAGTTATAATTTAAGCTTATCTGTTTACATCATGAGATAGCCAGAAAAAGCCACTAAAGTTTGATACCAACTATGATACACTTATAGAATTGAACTTAGCTGATTTTCAGCAATAAAAGTGATAGATTTCTCATTTGAGCTTGTTGATTCTTCTCATCTCCTGCGAGTGGATCCTGCAAATGCACAAGTTTGTGATCAAGTTAATTAAAAAGATGTATCTGTGTTTTATTGACTCTCACCATATGCAGTTCTCTTGGATCCCCAGAAATAACATAAATAGACCACCCCCTTCCCCCTTTCTCGATTCAAGCCAATGTTTACATTTTTCTTTTCCCAAGCGTTTGCTTTTTCCCTTTTTCACTGCTAACTACACTAGCAAAGCACTTTGAAGACTTGATTGGTGGGACATCCAAGTTGGACAGGAGTTGCTGCTCTGCTACTGAGTGTAGCACTTTGAACGTTAAACATTGATAATCGTGAGTACTTTGCTCTTTCTTTTTTTACTAACTACAAGCAACAACGGCAGAATTGGTTGGTGGGACATCCAAGTTTGACAGCAGCTGGAGAGGTTTTCTATGAAGACTTGGTTGGTGGGACATCCAAGTTGGACAGGAGTTGCTGCTCTGTTATTTAGTAAAATACTTTGAAAACTTGGTTGGTGGGACATCCGAGTCGGGAAGGAGTAGCAGAGGTTTCCTGCGGAGACTTGGTTGGTGGGACATCCAAGTCTGACAGCAGTTGGAGAGGATTTCTATGAAGACTCGGCTGGTGGGACATCCGAGTTGGACAGGAGTTGCTGCTCTATTACTGAGCGTAGCACTTTGAGCGTTGAAGATTGATAATCGTGAGTACTTTGTTCTTTCTTTTTTTACTAACTACAAGCAACAACGGCAGACTTGGCTGGTGGGACATCCAAGTTTGACAGCAATTGGGGAGATTTTCTATGAAGACTCGGCTGGTGGGACATCCGAGTTGGAAAGGGTTTCTGCGCTGCTCTCCCAGATAGTAAGTTATGTGCCTTCTACTAACTACCACTACTAACTACTAACAACGTATCCATCTGATAGGAACTTCAGTTCTCAGTGGAAATTAACAGCAGATCAACACAAGACCGCAAACAGCATTAACATCAGGCATCACAAGGCTCCCCACATCACCGAGACTGTCGACCTTGGGAACGTTGTTGCCTTCTTGTGTAACTTTGAAGGTCCCCCAACACTCAGTGGGTTATCTATAATCGACCACTACGTTGTCATGAATTATTCGGATGACGGCAAGGGACTACGACTTGATGGGTTTTGTTGTTTATTTTTTTTTGTAATTTTTTTTTATTGTTTTCCTTGCATTGCTATTTTGTTCTTGTATTGTTTGTATAGTTTGTGCAGTTTATTTATTGGGGTAGGGAACATATATAGACTGGAGTCTTCTCACTATATGGGATTTCTCTTGTATGCTACAATTTACGTGGCTCCAGTTGATCAGAGTTGTGACTCTGTCCCGGGATAGGGATCAGGGCCCCCCCCTTGTTTTCTTCAGAGGGTTCTTAGATGATCGGGTTGCTTTTGTGCTCAAGCTCTATAGTTAGGGCCACATACTTCAGGTGCCATAGTTAAACGCACACATGCTCAAGCCCACATAGCTTAGCTCACATAGTTTGGCTCACGTAGTTAGGCACTCATAGTAAAGGTTCCATCCATAGTCAGGGATCCGTGGTCAGGGATCCATAGTTAGGGATCCATAGTTAAGGATCCATAGTTAGGCACCCATAGCTAAGGATCCATAGTTAGGCACCCATAGTTAAGGATCCATAGTTAGGCACGCACCCATAGTTAAGGATCCATAGTTAGGCACCCATAGTTCAGGCCCCACAGCGAGGATCATAGCGATGGTGCCACATAGAGAAGCTGCCACAAAGTATGGGTGCCCGATCTCTTGCTTACACAAGCAGGTATAGCTAAACACACATAGTGAAGATCATATGCCGTAGGCTTCTCAGGCAACCGTATATAGTTTCATCTGTAAGACACATACTTGGCGCAGAATAGCCAAGCCACTATGGTTGAGGCACCGTACATGAGGTGACATACTTCAGCTGCTTGCTATACCTAAGCTGCCATGGTTAGTGGCCCGGATTTAAACTTTTACAAACTCGGCTTGCCAAAGCTCACATACTTATGCTGTCATAGTTAAGGACACCATAAATGGAGATAGTGAGAGTATATACATTGTTGAGAGTATATACACAGTTAAGGCGCCATGCATAAGGCTATCTATTGCCTTGGCTCGGTCCACCCAAGTGCCCCACTGTGACATCCCCATCGAGACTCCACGCAGAGGCCTAAACCTACCTTACACTGAAGCAACAGGCGCATTTACACAGTGCAGTGGGCCAGACGTGGCCCACTACACCAGGTATGGCCCATGCGCCCGCGTCTGCCATTCACCGCGTTCTCTGGTCCCGTCTGGCCCACCATCTATGCAGTTTGCGCGTCTCGATCTCTTGTGAAACTATAGCGGATGGGCATCGTAGGCGTGCTTCGGGCCCCAGGCGTATTCACCAAGCTGCACTTAACCGAATCAGGTAATCTGCCGTTTCGGGTAATACTGACATTGGCGACACGACGGTTGGCAAAGGAGGAATCACATAGCGGAATGCCGGAAGGAGTTCTTTAATCATGGGCAAAATTGAGACTTTTGAAAAGTATTCTTTGGAGTTGTTATGTATAAAAATTTATGTGTGTATATGTGTGCTTATAACATATACGTGAGACTCATCTATGGTTGTCGCTTCTCTCAAACTTTTCACTCGACTGAACTTTTCACTGCAGCATATAGGAGAGCAGGCTAGTCTCTACAATCATCATTATTAGCGTTAGCGCCTCCCAGATAACAGACAACCGGGAAACTCAACGGGAAACTTAACCGGAACACTAGGTTCATCAACCATTCTTCAGCATATCGTTTATCAACCATTCTTCAGCACACTCTCCAAGTTCTCTCAACAATGACAGTAGATTGGAGCCCATTGTCGTGTATTGCGCACGGCAAAGTGATCAAGGCCTTTGAGCCAACCGAGGTGGAAAATGACGGTGTCGATACTACCATACGGCAAAATTACAAGAATATGTACCCCGGTGACGAATGTTATGTGTTCGAGGTTAATCAATCTGGATGGGCTCGTGGCTACGTCATCTCACAGCTGCTCACCTCTGATTTCACAACGGCATCGAGATCTTACACTCTCCCATTGAATCAGGAGGGCAACGAGATTGTCATATTCCCATTATCATACATCCATTTCGTAGACGGAGCACCTTTTGCAGGAGATGACAAAGATGTCACTGTAGAGTCACCATTGGAACCCACTTCACCCTCATTGGAGCCATCACAGCTTGTGACAGATATCTCATCAGCTCTGAAACTACTTTCAAACCACCTCTTTTCTCTCTACTCCATCAACAAGTTTGATCTCTTTGATAAGCTCATCGATCTATACGGTCAGTTGGATGATACATTCATTAGCCTCAACAGCAACATCCTTACATCTGCCGAGACTCAAACTGCTCGCAAAAAGGGCGCCATGCTGCTCACAAAGTTTTCCAAGTTGATAGCCTCCTGGACAGCACTCGACAAGTCTGCGGCTGATATCAGTGGAGACGATGCAATCCTGGTGAGAGACACCACCTCGGGCGAGTTGGTGGGAAACAGAGCAGAAGAGGCAGTAAGAGCAACTAGTGACTCCTCTGTGTCGCTCAACCAACTTCTGTATGCACTTTCTCCCAACTTCCCCTTATCTGAAGCCGAGTCTTTCGAATCGTGTTTGGTGCCTGAGAAGAACAACACACTATCGAGGCCTTTGGCCAGCCATGTTCTCATTGATTTCGTACAGGTTGTTGGATCGAGCCATGTGACTCCAAAGGGGTTCTCTGGTATGTCTGCATACGTCTATCTTCGCAACTCCAAGAGAACACTTAGCGAGGCATATTGCGTGGATATTTCACCAACAGAAGCGTTCAACCTTGAAAACGTGGCTGCTGCTCTTTTCAGCAACATCCCAGCCGCGGAAATCGATGCAGGTAGGATATACCTGGTTGCCATCCTCACAGAGACCGTTGATGTTAGCAAGGTGTCCTTCTCGCTAAGGAGCCAAACGGCATTGCCGCTTGTGAGAAGAGGCATTGCAGCGGGTGTCACCGATATTTCGAGGGTATTTTCTAGGAAAAAGGGTTCGTTAACTTCTGGAGAAGCGCACCGGTTTGTGATTAAGATGTTTGGTTCGTATTTGAACGGTGAGGAGGTTGGGCCGGAGAATAACGGATGGGGTGAGTTGATCGAGCGCATCATTGGTTCTTCTAGTAAGGGAGTTGCGGTGAATCCACGTGCTGAAATGCTGGTGTTGTCTATTAAAGAGTTGAAGGGTGATCCATTGGGACCTTCATTGGAACCTTGCTCATTGGGATCCCAAAATGGGAACCCTTCCATAGTACCAGTCAAGTCAACCGCATTTGAACCACTGCAATCACCAATGTACGAACGCATCTACATAAAGATGATCCGGTTTGAACCAAACAACCAGCTTCCAGACCACACATTCATCACCATTGTCACCACTCTCTCAAACCAAGATCTGCGCTTTACAAGAGCAGCCAATGCAAAAGGTGTTGAGTCGTGGCAGTTCCTCACAGTTGCTCCTGCAGAGCATATTGGCGAGACCGTCCAGATATTGGGATTTGACTCTTGTGGGTCCTCCAACACCTCTTCCAAAGAAGACCACCTCATAGTGAAGGTGTATCGTAATGGTGATTTCTTCTGTGAGGGTAAGCTTCTACTGCGGAGTGGGGATGATATTCTCAGAGGTGTCAAGCCTGTCCATTCTATAGATATGGTGGGTACGAGTGGTTTAACTTTGGGGTCTGTTGAGCTTGGTGTGGAGTATGTAGGAAAGAAATACAACATCAACGTAGCAGTTAAGGAGTTGCTTGGGAGCAAGCAGGCAATCCGTGAAGGCAAGACTTCTCTGGTTCAACCTGCCAAAAGTTCTCTTCTGGAACCGTCTAAGACTTCTCTGGCTCAGATCCTGCCTCCCATTTCAAAGTTGGACCTCAACACTTTGATTAGACACTTTCCCGAAATACTCAGCGCACTATTTGATACTCTATCCTTTGGCATTCTCACAAGTGATGACAACATCAAAAGACTCTCTTTTGAAGGCATTCTTCACGCTCTGGACATGGTTGTAGCACGTCACAACCAGTACTTGTACGTGTATGACGACTTCATGGCGAGGTGTGCCTCAACTCTGCCAAAAGTGGGTTCTCAACTCCTTACATGTATGGAGGCTGTGTTTGCCAAGGCTACAGTGGAATGGAACCAGACCGGTAGAGCGCTTTGCCGTGTGTCTGGGGCGATGGTGAAGCTGTGTGACGCCACTAGTGGAGATTCCAGCCCCCTTGAAGGTGTTGAGCCCCTCTTTGTAAAGAACAGCACTTCTTTGAGTAAGAGTGTTGCGCAGTTCTTGGGAATAGCCAAGGAATCTGCCTCTGCTGACCAAGTTTTGCTTTTGGAGTCGTTGGAGGTGTGGCTAGAGGTGTTGCGTAAATATGTTAGTCATAGGGAATTGGTCAATTTGGCCACTATATGGTTGAATGCCATTGGTGTGAGGGGCATTGTAGAGAAGGTGGGAAAGTCTGCCTCTCCAAAGACAAACGCCTTGACAGACGCCTCTCCTTCAAAGGCAAACGCCTCTCCTTCAAATGCCTCTAAGGAACGTCAGCTGATTGTAACCAAACTGCTCGTAATCAGACGCCTACTCCACACAGAGCTCGTAACTTGTGGTGAACCCACCTGTGGTGAAGCCTTCTCTATTAATGCTATCCACTGGGCACTAGAGATTCTTCTGGGTCCAGTTGATGTGACAGCAACGAGGCTTGCCATTGGTGTATTGGTTTCCCTCTGTGGCAATGTGCTCTCTTCTTCATCCTCTTCACCTTCATCACCATCTTCCACGGTTATGTGCGCTATTTCGATACTCATTCCAACACTCAGCAGAGTCTTTAACCGCTACGAGAAATACTGTAGACAGAATGGACTCCTCAGACACAAGAGGACATTCACCTGTCTGTTCCCCACCTCTTTCCCTTTCCAGGAGCATCCTGTTGACGCCATTGTGACTGATGAGGTGTTTGTCGAAGTATTGTTGGAGTTGGCAACACTGTTTGTGAGCACAGTCAAAGTGGCACAATCCATGGCTGATACGTCCTCACCCGGAGCACCCCACGGAGCACCCGGTATACTCTCCATTGTAGAAAATGCATCCCGCGTCCTGGAAAAATCTGTAATTTTCCACTCCAACACTCAGCTCACCAGAGACGACATCTTCTCTGTTGTGCAAACTGTAAGGCTCCTCCTCTACAGCCGCTTCTACCCAAGAGCAAAGTGGCTATCGGTATACTCTGTGTTTGCCAGCGGCTGTATGACTGCCCTTGAACTGTTTGAGAACGCCATAGTGGAGATTTGCATTCCCAAATCACCACAGGATGCTGAATCTTTCGATAGGCTCGTCTGGGGTTGCTATATCAAGTCAGTCCTAAGAGTGTGCACTTGTATTCCAGCCAGAACAGAGCATCTGGCCAACACACCAAAGAGAGCCGTAACGTATCTCCTTGGAGACGTCAGGGAGAGAGGCGCCGTTCTTCTCACTAGGGTCTGGGAGTCACTGGCCTGGGACGCTCTTCCTGAGGATGCCCGTCTGTTTGGCCTCACCAGATTTAGTGGATACCAGGTTGAGTTTATCAGCTATGAACATGGCATTATCCCTGATCTTTTGGTGTTTGCACTTCAGGATAGTGCCAAGTGCAGGCAAGTGGGTCTCCAGGTGTTTAAAACAATTGTCATTTCCGAGTGGCTCCTCAGTGGTACCCTTGCAGAGGTTGAGAAATCAGCCGTTGTTGGACTGTATGAGTCTTTTGTAGGCAGTAGTAACAGTAATAGTATCCTCTATTTGCCAGACCCCAAAGATATCGACGAGTTTGCCAAGTGCTTGAGAATAGCACTAGCCTTGAATCCTCTAGAGCCAAGCCAGGACTCCTCCTCTGTTTCATCCTCGTTCCAGCAGCTGGCGTCCACCATTTCCTCATTTCTGGGTGTGCTTGGCGAACTCAAGAAGGTTCCGCTGGGACCAGAATTTGATGATGATAGGGCATTCAGCATGTTGAATATAAGTGGGTTCCTGATGCAGGTTGATATGCCTGAGAAACTACACTCATTCATCAATAGCATGTATGAAAAGCAGCTCCAACAGAAGGATTACGTGCAAGCGGCACTTTCATTGGTGTTGCTTGCGGACACGTATGGGTGGACCTTCAATACCCTTCTCCCCGAGTGTAGAGCACCGTATTTTCCTGCCCAGACGCCGTTTGAAAGAAAAGAAGCCCTTTATAAGATGATCGGTGCCAACCTCACCAAGGGCGGCAGCCTCGAGCGTGCCGTTGAAGTATATAGAGAACTCTTGGATGCCTATAACAGCCACAACTTTGATCTTCGTGGGCTAGCATTCTCCCATGACATGTTAAGTAGACTGTATACGCAGCTGGAGGAAGGCGACCGTGTCTTGCCTACCTACTTCAAGGTTACCTTTATTGGGTATAGTTTCCCCAGATCTATCAGGGGCAGAGAGTTTATCTATGAAGGTTTACCCTTTGAGAGGCTCACCTCTATCCACAATAGACTGTGTAGACTCCATCCAGGAGTGCGTATAATTTCGCAAGAAGAGGAGGCCCGTGACAAGTTACACGATACTCCGTTTGGGAAGTTTATGCATGTGAAGGCTGTGGAACCTCTGATTGATTATGGCTCACCCAGCTCTGCAACGGCCAGCTTTGCCACACGTAAATACCTTGAATCTAGAAATCTCACAAGGTTTATTGCTGTTCGTAGTTTACCGGGGGCCAAATCGTTCAAGGACCTGTGGACAGAAGAGTCCATCTACGAGACTCAGCTCAGCTTCCCAACACTCATGAACAGAAGCGAGATTAAGAGTGTCAGGACGGTGAAGCTTTCACCTGTGAAGAACGCTTTGAGGGCTATCACTCGTAAGAACCAGGACCTTGCTCAACTGGAGACTCTCATCCAACACCAGATGAATAAGAGTAGTGGTGGTAGTAAGCTTCAGGGACTATTGAATGATCTCTCAAGGCAGCTGATGGGGACTGTGGACTCTCCAGTCAATGGAGGTGTTGGACAATACAGAGAGTTGTTTAGCGGGAAGGTTACCACTACGGATGGGGAAAAAACACACTCTACTAGTGACAAGGATGGACTGGACGATGTGGAGACGACTGCTCTTCTCAAATCGGCCTTTGACGATTTGGTATTGCTCTTGAACAGGTGTCTTTCGATCCACGGTAGATTAGTTGATGGTAGTCTTCGTAGTGCCCATGAGGCACTGATTGAGCTATACAGTTCAAACTTCCAGGCTGAGATATCAAGGCTCGGAATCAAAGTGGAGGTGAACCCAGTTAACTCCACGGGTGCCGCTTTAGCCGCAAGCGTTGCTGGGAACCGTGCGGAAACTAGTAGCATGGTGGGGAGTGTTTTGGGTAGCAGTGTTAGCATCACTTCCAGTGTCACGCCTTCCGGTAAGGGTCATCGTTATACCAGTAGCAAACAGAGTATCGACTATGACTCGCGTAGTGTACTATCTGCTGATAGCTCAAAGAGCAAAGGGTCAGCCAGCGGGTCATCCAAGGGCTCTACGGCCAGTAGGATCAAGAGGAGTGCACTCAATTGGAGGAAGCCAAAGTCGTTAGGGTAGTTACAGATTTATTTAGCATTAATGAAGGCCCTTATCAATGAAGACCATTATTAATGAAAACCATTACTAATGAAGACTATTATTAGATATGAAGACCATTATAAGATATATCGTATACAAGGATGTCCTGCCATATGTGCTAATCCTACCATATGTGTTAATCCTACATAAACAGCAGCACATATAAATTGGAGTCTCGGTATACCGTAAGGCAGGCATACCGTAAAGCCGGTACATTGTGGTTAGTAGGCATGCCATGAGGGTATATCGTAAGGCAGGATCTTGGCCTCCAGACTTGATCTTGGCCTCCAGCTGCCAGACTTGCAACATTTGGCAGACCTACACAATATTTAGAGTCACAACATGTTTAATGCAAGGAACATTTAAAGTTCTGTATTGAACGAGAATGTCTCACATGTCTCACATGTCTCACATGTCTCACTCTTATCGTTTGCCGATTTAACATCCAAACTGCATACGCGCAGGGCCGCTGCTTGATGCTCACTTTCTTTCCCGTACCCCCCACTCCTCATATAGGAACAGTGAAACGCGCGTCTACATGCACCGGAAAATCGCACAAAGCCAGACGCAGCCTGAAACGTGTGGTAAGAGAATGCCGGAGGTGGAATGGGTATTCCAGAATGCGTAAGGGGATGTGTAAGGGGATATGTAAAGGGAATATGTAAAGGGAATATGTAAAGAGGATATATAAAGGGAATGTATAAAGGGAATATATAAAGGGAATATATAAAGAGGATGCGTAAAGAGGATGCGTAAAGAGGATGCCTTACATGGCATTAGGCACCATGAAGCTTCGCTGATCTCTGGTTTGTGCGGTGAGTGCAGCCCGTCTGATGTAGGCACTCAAGGGAACATGCATGCGATTTGTCCCAAGGGAGGAAATGGCACAGAGAGGACACAGACAGGGGGAGGAAGCACAGGAGCACAGCATCAGGCAGCACAGCTGCACAGCTGCACATCAGCACATCAGCACATCAGCATAGAGCAGGGGAAGATAGGATGGGTGTAGAGAGTGTTGTACATGAGAGGGCGGTGAGAAGATAGAGGAGAGTATGGAGTGGAAGGTGGAGGGGATGAGGGAGGAGTCAAAAGAGGTTGGTTGCTGAAGAGGAGGCGAGAAGCATAGTGAGCAAGTTTTGTGAAAAGAAACTGAATAATGCCAAGAAATCTGCTCTCGCGACCTGACCATTTTTTCCAGTTTGGGCTCTTGGACCAATTGGAACGTTTTGCTTAGGTTACATCATACATTTATTTTTCCACTAGTGAATAGGTCAACTGCGACCAACTCACTCAGTTCAAACGATGCCACCAGTTCAGAGTTGTCTAGAAGAGCAAACAATACAATAAACAATACAACTAGTGCTGCAAGTCGGAGCAGCCGAAACTGCTGACTTATTAGACTGCACGGCTAGACATGAGGGAAAATCGTAGAGGTTGACTCGTATCCATATGCACGCCGCAAACTACGCTGCAGGGCAGCAGCGTAGGCAGGCAGTTCTCAAGGCAGCAGCGGTCCCAAGGGCAGTCAGGCCTCCAGACATCCACATGTTAACCCAACGCCAGGAACTAAAAAAGGCAATAAATAAAAGAAACCTTCCCTTTTCTAGCAACTATTTCCGGGGACAACTCCCCACCACAGCCAACAGGTCTATCACCAGCTGGGTAATTGGTGACTGGTGATGGAAATAATCACTCAAATGCAAAACTCAGATGCGATATATTTATGTCATCCGTAAACCTCTGCAATCGCTAACCTCGGTTATCGGTATTTAGCTTGGGAGCTAAGCCTCACTCACGGATAACAACTCTACCCATCCCCCAACATAGTGCTGCAAGAGTTCTTCACTGCAGTGGACTTGAATGTAGGTGATGTGCTTTCAACCATTAGTGATGTCAACAGCAGTGGTAACCGGGGGTGATCTCATGCCGCAAACAATTATCAGGGGTTGTATCTAGCCCATATATGGAACCCAATACACAGCACGCTTATGGTCACCCACCTATACCCCCCTGTTTTATTTCCGTACTTTAGCTCCATTTGGCGCCTCCATACAGCTACAGGTACGTGCGCTGGTTGATCCGGTCGAGCCAGGAACCAAAGGGTTTTTCCAGGTGGCAAACTATAACTCCAAAACAGAAATTCCTGTACGGCATGTGTGTGCAGTGTCTGGATAGAGGGTAAATGTCCCATCGGAGATAACCATCTCTCTTGGCATGCTCTATTTAGCGTTTCGGAGCATACTGTACAATTTTGGCGGGCCGTGTGAATAGGCATGCAGCTATGTAGGCTGAAAGTGCGCTCTGAGCGTGCGCTTTTCGATATGCGCCAAGCGACCGTAATAACCTATCACATCTCCCACATAGCGTTTATTGACGAGGCTGCACCCAAAAGTGAAGCAGGACGCGTCTTGGGTAGTCGCCAAAATCGCCTAGAAGGATAACCGCATGAATGGAACCCCCCGGAATCGCCCCGGAAGTTGAACGGAATTTAGATGGAGATGTCTCTCCTGGGACAGCAACTCCTTGGGATGAACCAGCATGTCTCTATCTTCACACAAATAGTACGAGGGCCCTGGTCCACACTGATGACTAGAGGTGCGTACACATGTGCAGAGGATACGGGGCTAGTGAGGTGTCATTGACGTACACCCCTTGTTTATCTCTGTTGACACCAATTATCTGGTGGCAACAAGCAGCTTGAGGTTATCGGAGAACAATTTTCGGATCGCAATTATAAAGAATGGCGATGGCCCCAACTCCCAGGCATGCCTGTATCTAGAAACATCAGCTCCTTTGATACCTTAGTTATTTATGCGGATCTGCATGTGTGGGAACGATACTACTGAAAGAGGTTAACATAAAAAGTGTCCTGAGGGATATACAGCAATAGGATGACACATGATTCCAGGTATGTTAAATTTTTAGCCATTATTGTAGAGCCATAGAAATAAATCTGATACCTCTATTGACCAGCTGGGTTAACCTTAACACTGTGGAGCATAACAACGCTTGCGCTGCAGCCCCTGATGGTTTCGGCCTGTGCAGTGGCATCTAACGGGCGCCGCACCATTAACCTTTCAGCACTAAAGCAGATCTGAACCCCTCGCACCATGCGTTGCAAGGCGCCTTTATAAAGAGCGCTAGAGAACACATCATACAGGGGAAGGGGAGATGGCATGTCCCTATGCAACCGACGCAAGAGAGGCTCATGTGGCACAGGCTCATGTGGAACAGGGATTTGCACAGGCGAGGGACTGGTATGTAAAACCGCGGTACCACGACTATAGTTGCTCATTTATAGATAGTTGTTTTCTTATTTTTTTAGTCCAAGATATACGTGCATACTTGGTTTCATATTAGTAAGTGCTTATAGATGAACTCTGCCCGTGTGCCCTTTTAAAGGATTGCGTCGCTCTCGAATCAAACATTTCGTCTCTCGGCAGTGTACATATATATAGACACGGCGAGCACACCGACTACATGTAATTCCCAAGCAGGGATGGGAGACGTCACCCAGTCAGTCAATCTTAATACGTTTTATTTTGCAGGTGAAGCACATGGTTCTTGGGGAACCCCTTGCCGTACAATAAATATATGCTGCGTGGAAAGTATCTGTGCACATGCTTCTACCCATATACATATCCCTATCTCCCCAGCCTTCGAAAGCAGGTTTCCTTTACTTCATGGTGCTGTCGTCTCGGCATAATTGTGCCCAGTTGAGTAATATCCCCCATCGAGCAGATCAAAATCCGCACGCATCCTTCTGACCGCACAGCTTGCGTATTCACCCGACGTGCGTATTCACCTACCACAGGCCCAAAACAACCTCTCTTCTGCTGCGTACTGCGTACTAAGCCGCGTGTGCAACGAGCACAATGCTTCTCACAAACACCCCCGGGGGCCGAGATTTCCGAGGGCTATTTCCTTCAACACTTGCATCGTCCCATCGTCCCATGCTGCAATCGATAGCTCCAAGAACACCTCCCCCTGCCGCATTTTGTGGCACCCGGCAGTGGGTCTCCATGGATCGGACGTTGGATGCACTGCAACGTCTGTCGTGCCCTCACCGAGCATGTATGTAAGCAGTGGGTGCCGTGCGTTAAAACGCCCTTTGACACCCACCGGTTCCACACAGCAACATGGTGGGTGCCGGATCAACCAACCAGCGAGAAAAGAAACACACTATAGATAAGTGCATGGTTTCGCCAGGGGCGGTATTGAGAGACGAAAAGAGGTGACGAGGTTATCTTTTTCTGTGCATTTTATTTTCAGCTTGTACAGGATTGCAGTCTGTGATCTGACAAAGTATTCATTTCAGTCGCATATTTCACCCAGCAACAATGTTCAGAGCCCGTTCTCTTGCCTCCTCTTTGGTGTTTGCCAAGAGCGCTCTTAGAGCTTCCAGGGCCGCCAACATGGCCCCAGCTGCCTCTTTCATTCAGCTGCCCAGTGTTCGTTACAACATCACTCAGCGTGCCAGTATGTTGACAAAGGAGGATGTTCTCTCAAGGAGTGTTCAGGTGCTCAGAGGTTTTGACGTAAGTTGATTCTTTTTTATATACTCGTTACGAGTCACGATGGAGTGTGACTCGTCGTCGGTTGAAGCCCATGCCTGGAGGGCCACCAGAGTTTATGTACTCCCATAGATTCGTCATCATCAACTACCATGGTTTATATTGTGGTGAATTATGTTACCGCTATTGTTCTATAAAATAAACAATCTGATGATGATTTTTGCTTTTCTTCATTTTTCATTTTCCATTTTTCAGCGCAAGCGTTCTTTTGAGTCTCTGCGTGATTCCCAGTAGAGTGAAAAATCTGTGCGGCACCAGTGGCTTCTCCACGCAAACCACCAGAAATACCCCTTCATAACCAGTTCCACTAACACATCGTTGCAGTTGAAAACTCAGAATGTAAGTTGCTCCGCCAATTCATAGGGCAAGAAGAGCCGATTCACTTTTGCCAGTGATTTACGCCGGTGGCTTTACGCTAGGTGCAATGTAGCCCGTGGAGGCAATTGGAGATAATATACTAATATACACGTATAGATCACTATGGAGACTCAGTTCTCTAAGGACCTCGGCATGGACTCTCTCGACTACAACGATGCCCTCGTTGCCCTGGAGGAGGAGTTTGATGTTGTATTTGATGAGTAAGTAGAGAAGCTTTTTATATTTAAAGTATTTGGTTTACTAACATTTTCACGTTTTAGCAACACTGCTAATGACATCAAGACTGTGGGCGAGTGTGTCAACTATGTCATCTCCAACTACGTTCCCGAGCAGCCATCTCTGGAGAAGGAGCTTAGATAGAGGACTGAGGAGGCAAGGGTGTTTGAGTAGAGGAGCAGTAATTCTTGGAGGGATGTACATAAATGAGTATGTTTATATACGTCTGCGCGATTGTCTATTTTGTGGTGTATATTTTTCGTTGTAATTATTTGTAACCTTCACAGGCAAGAGGGGAGAGAGTACGAAGAGCAACGGGAGAGCAAGGTGGAGTCAGTGAGGGTTGGATGGAGCATTTGCTCATCTTTTGTACGAACGCTGAGAGGCTTTGATCGTTGGTCTCTGCCGTTGATAATATATAAATTCTAAATCTATCGAATAATATATTGTGTGTGAGATTTACAGTAGATGAACTGCGTGAAGATATTCTATAGGTTTTTTCTATAGATTTTCCCTTGTCTCCATATATGGCTGCTTATCTACTGAGCGATTGCCGAGCCATCTACTGTTAATAGTTGTTTACAGGCAACAAGGCCAGTCCGCAAGGCCAGTCAGTAAGGCCAGTCTGCTAGGAAGGTCTACCAAAAAACCAGTGCTACAGTTGGAATGAGATCCATGCTGTCTCTCTATTATTCCAATACCCAGTATGTAATCCTCTATGTACGCCTCCCAGTTCCGATTATGCTCACTCGTGCCCCAGCTCTCTTCCGGTCTCGACCCTCATGCATCATCATCTTCCACTAGAGCCTCTCTCCAAAGGCTCTCAGTGATTGATGCATTTGCGGGCAACCTCATCGCCGCAGACCGTACAGGCCTCGGAGCAACGTAGGGTCAGGTTGGGTGGATATCTAGTCCTGGGTGAGAGTCAGTGGAAGGTGGAACTTGTAGAATTAGTGGATGGAAGGGTCTTTAAAAAGGAGCTCTTGTGAGGGAGAAACATGGTTGGAGGATAACGGCAGGGTGTAGCGCAACGACAGGCATGTAGCACGGGGGGAGGAGGAAGCTGCTTTCATGGCTTTGTGGTTTGTGATCAAATAAGGGTCTAAAATTAAAAAAGGGGTTTGCAAAGCGCACTCCCTTTTGGGGTTGACACAAACCACTCTGGTTGGATCATTGGCATCACAGGCACTCCGCTTAACTCCATACGCCCTAAGCTGCAGCTCAACTGAGGGGGAGTGGAGGATACTGGCTGGGCTGAAGGAGCTGCACTGGGTTGGAGGAGCTGAGTTGGAGGAGCTGCGCTGGATTGGAGGAGCTGCGCTGGGTTGGAGGAGCTGAGTTGGAGGAGCTGCGCTGGATTGGAGGAGCTGCGCTGGATTGGAGGAGCTGCGCTGGATTGGAGGAGCTGTGCCGGGCTGGGCTGTAGAGAGCTGCACTGCACCAAGAGGGCACTGGGAGTACAGGGCCCCCAGGAGAAGCTTTGATGGTACGGCCATTTTGCGGCGCCTATACCGCCATCGCCTTTTGTGCTACGGGGCACGATGGGTTGCAGTGCACTCTTTCTTGCAATCGGCAACTTTTCCCTTGGCAGACTCGACCCTTGCTAATGCGACCCTTGCAGAGCAGAGGGTTAAGGCATTTGCTTATGGGCACTCCAGTATAAAGGTTAATCTGTGTGCTAGCAGTTTGAAACTTAATCTATGAGCCATATAGACTGAAGCCCCTATGGGTCTGATCTATGAGCAATAGGGTGAAACTATTTTTTTCTTTTAAATCTTTATGAAACAGTCTATTCAACAAAATTATGGACAAGACGAATCGTGGAATAATAGCCCAAATCATTATTACTCAAACCTGGATCATAATCCATACGTTGTAAATTACTGCAACTCTTGCCAGCAGCAGCTCCCCAGCAGCTCCACAGTAGGTTCCCAGTAAGCCTCCACGGCCCACGGCCCATCGCACGCGCAACACCACGCATAGGGCGGAGATGACGTTGCGATTTATTTTCCAGAAAACACACCCATTGATTATAGCAGTAGTGAAGCATTACAGCAACTGATAAATAGAGGAGCATGGAGGAGTATATATAGGAGCATTTGAATTAGTAACCATTTTTATTCGTGCGCCATACATTTCCATTTTCCAACTGTCTCCATCGATAGTTTTCTTGCAGCTTATACGTTCATTCCCCACAAATCCATACTACAGATATGACTATTGATCAACCAGTCAAGGGAATCTTGAAGGCATCCACATTGGATGCAAATAGAGTGTTCCCCTCCAATGATGATGAAGAATTGCCCAATATCAGCAGCTTGTCAACGGGGGACACGCACACAGGCGGTGAACATGCCATCTACCAAGAGGAGGACGTGCACCAAGAGGACATAGTGTCGCATTCCGATGACGATGACGAAGACGAAGAGCAGCAAGAAGAATATGAAGGAGCGCAGACGCAGGCAATTGGCGGGAGAATTGAAAATACAATCACCTCAGAGATTGGCATCCCACCTGAACTCCAAATGCAGCAGGGCGTTCCTCAAGGAATGAGTATCATACCTGATGACCATCCAGAGATTATAGATGCTGACGCTGATTTGACTAGTGAATACCCAGATGACTCAACTGCAATTGATCTGATTCATTTGAAGATACACAGCATGGAGGATTTGGGGCTTGGTCGATTTACACAGTTGGAGGCTCTCTCCTTGAGAGACAACCTCCTTGAGAGTATGGCTGGTATCAAGGTGCTGAACAGAGAGTCGCTGAATGAGCTGGATTTGTATGATAATCGTATTAATCATATTTCCAAACACGTAAATGAGTTTACCAATCTGACCTCTCTGGATCTCTCGTTCAACAAGATTAAGAATATCAAAAACGTTGACAAGCTTACCAAACTGGATAGTTTATATTTTGTGCAGAATAAAATTAGTGAGATTAGGGGGTTGGAGAGCCTCGGGGCCAATCTGAGGTGTCTCGAACTGGGGGGCAATCGTATCGAGAGGTTAAGCGAGTGTCTATTATCTATGACGGCTTTGGAAGAGATATGGCTGGGGAAGAATAAAATCCGCAAACTGGAAAACCTTTCAAACCTCTGTAACCTCAAGATCCTCTCAATCCAGTCAAATAGAATTACAAAGTTGGAGGGGCTTGAGAATCTACACAACCTGGAGGAGTTGTATCTTTCGCATAACGGCATAGAGACAATAGAGGGCCTGGACAATTTGCGTAAGCTCACCACATTTGATATCACCTCTAACCGTATATCCAGGTTGGATAATATGAGCCACCTTGAAGAGTTGACCGATTTCTGGTGTTCTTATAATCAATTGACCGATTTCGATAACCTCGGCAAGGAGCTGGGCAAACTCCCCGTGTTGGATACTGTATACTTGGAGGGGAACCCATTACAATTGAGTAACCCTCCATCGTATAGGAGGAAGGTGAGACTTTATCTGGGTCCATCTTTGAAGAAGATTGATGCAACGTATATTCAGTGAAGGTATTCAGTGGAGATTACGCCAGTATTGAGTGAGTGTGTACGCCAATATGAAGATTATGTTTCCATGCATTTACTATTGCTGTCTAATAGAAATGATGATTATATTTTTTATCACCATCTAATAGAAATGATTATATTTTTTATCACCATCTAATAGAAATGATTATATTTTTTATCACCATTTGATAGAATAATGATTATATTTTTCATCCCTCTGATAAAAATAAATATATTTTTTATGAGTATATTTTTTTCACTCTCTAATAAAGATGACGATTATATACATATGTACTATCTAATAAAAATGATGATAATATTTTTCTCTAATTGTGACGATTATATTTTTGACTATCCGTAACCCTTAAATTCAACCATGAGGCACACGCCATACGTACAAATTGACCCACTCACTTCATCACCTTCTCATTTACACCCTGCACGCTTTGTGAACCACCGCTGGTTTCAACCCCCTTCTCATCAACACCTTCCTGCTTGGTAACCCCCTTCTCATCACCACCTTCCTGCTTGGTAACCCCCTTCTCATCACCATTTTCCTGCTTGGTAACCTCATTCGTCACCACCTCATCGGTAACTGCAGGGCGGCGCTCATCAAGAGCTTGAAGCCCCCTGTCCTTGATGAGCCAAGCCATCAGAGCACAAGTGCCAATGATGGGGATCCACAGAATAAACACATTGCGAATGGCCTTCATGTAAAGAGTCTTGATGACAAGTCTCTCAGCAAGAGAGAACGACGACAGGCTAATCTTTGAGTATGCATTCGCCTGTATATAAGCCTTGGTTGACTCCGAAAGCTTCACTGCTGTGCTGTCGAGATTGCTGACAAGGGTGTTTTGGAAGAGCAAAGAAGAGACGGCGATCCCAACCGCACCCCCAAGGCTTCTCATCACGTTTCTCGTTGAAATAACCACTGCCCTGTCACTCTTCCTACTGTGTGCTTGAGCGGCCACAATGGTTGGCTGGAAAGTGCATCCGATACCAATGCCCATCACCGATAATGGTGCGGCAATCACCCCGTCTCTAGTGTCTACTCCCCATAGCAACAAGAGTCCTAGGCCAAGTGTCCAGATGGCGAAACCGAACCTGATAACGGGGTTATAAGCACCCGTACGAGAAATTATCTGGCCAGCTAATATACTGGATGTTGCCTGGGGGAATACCTGATAGGAGAGGAAGACCGCTGAATGGATGGTGTTTTTAGCTTTCACCACGGCATAGTAGTATGGGAAAAAGTATTGCGTTGAGAAGTAGACAAACCCCAGCATGAAAGATTGAGCCATCAAAATGGCAATGGAAGACGACCGGAATAGTCTCAGTGGAATCAGTGGAAGCTTAGCAACTCTAGCCTCGATGAAGAGAAACGCTACAAGCGCCGTGCCGCCAATGGTAAACATCGATATCACCAAAGGACTATTCCAACTGTACAGCAAACCTCCAGAGTTTATAGGAATGAGCAGGAGAATCAGAGCTGTGGCACTTGTGAAGAGACCTAGATAGTCGATGCTTTTGATCTTGTCCCTTTTGGAGAGCGGGGACGTTGACTGCGGCAGAGTGAAGTAGAGGACAAACGTGGTGAGGAACACGAGAGGTGCCAGGAAAAAGTAAAAGTCTCTCCATTGGGCGTTCTTCACAAAGCCTGCAGCTATGAAGGGACCCATCGAGTTGGCCAGGGCGATGGCTGAACCAAATATACCTTGGTACTTTCCTCTGTCTTTCAAACTCACCACATCACTGAGGATAACCATATTCAAACTTGCTATGCCTCCGGACCCTATACCACAGAAAGCACGGAAGACGAAGAACATCACGTCGTTCTGCGAAAAGGCACAGATTAGCTCACTCATCGACAGCAGAACCATACATCCCAGCAGCAGATTTTTTCTTCCCCAGATATCGGCAAACCTACCCACCAGTACCTGGAAAACTGTTGTTGAGATCAACATCGATGTTCCGGCCCACGAGATTGTCTTTTGAGCATGTAACGATTTGGCAATATAGGGGAGGGAAATATTAATACCTGACTGGTCTACAAATGAAAAGAACACAGCCAAGGAGTTAGCACAGAGGATAATGATAACTTTCCTCCTGGGGAAAGGTTTCAAGTGGGCGTCGCCCATGGCATCCTCAAGCTTCTCTATATTAGCCTTCTTCAAATCATGTGCAGTTGGAGGAGGGAGCACTGTTGTTGGTTGTTTCTCCAGGTCAAAAGTACCCGTCCGGATTGGGGATTCCGGTGGAATGTGTGCTTCAGCGAGTCCACTAGGGGTGGACTGTGCTGTTTCTTCCTCTGAATCCACAGTGTATTTACCGTCCTCCTCGCTCGATATCATTTTGAGAAAAACTATATTGTATATATTTAAGTGGTGTTATTATTGGTCTCCTGGAACCATCATATAGTGTTTTGCTTGGGTGCACAGCGATGTATTTAATAATGACTACTCTATCTGGTGAAAGCCGTTGGGACTAATGCACGCCGAGAGATGTAGTCAACGTGACGAACTTTGGATGGATATCCCTTTTTTCGTTGGTGATCTAGTTGAAATATAAATAATAGTGGAGTGGAGCGCGTGAATAGCACTTCATCTCCACAACATTTGTCTTCACTCCCCTTTTATTGCACTTGTCAAAAAAGTTTATAAGCGGTATCGGACATCACTAGGTTTCAACGGTTGCATATTATAACGCATCACGCATGCATTAGCACGGACTTAAGCCCTTGTGTGGCTCTTGGAAAATCCGAAGCGGGTTCACTAAGGGTGGAAGGGGTTCTGTGCAAGCAGGCGAGTAGGCGAGCAGGCAAGGGTGGCCGATGGAAGAGATACCAGACCCATAGGTGTGGAGACTATGACGTAGCGCAGGATGAATATGATTGAATGATTTTCAGTATCAGGTTTGTTGAAGTGTATTCAATTTGATGTTAAAATGACATATAGTATGGTTCTATTCCGAGGGCGCAAATGAAAACCACATTAGGTTTAGCTCTGACAGGCTTAGCGGTGCAGTGGCCAATTAGTAACCAGGGTACCCAAATAGGCATTTGAGGGGAAGATACATTTACACCTGAAAGGAGGGAGTGCACAGAGAGGAGAGAGAAACGCAGAAATATACAGAGAGCAATGCTATCTGTGTTTGACATTTCTTGCACAAATAGACATCTGCACGGCCAATCTGGACATATCATTTAGATATAGAGAGCACTTAAATCTGGAGAGCATTAGATCTGAAGAGCATCTATTGGCGTGGGATGGATAATTTTTAAACACGAGATCAAAGGCGGTAGGCAGTGTTAAAAAAATCGCACGGCGATACTTTTAAAACAAGAGACCGATGAAGGCATCCCATCTATCTCTATTCGGATATACCATAGATGCATGACGCTGGGGTTGACTCGCTCTTGGCAAGGTATTCATTAAACGTAGGTGGCCATAACAGCGTCTATTGAAAGTGGTTAATCATAATAGTGATAATCTAGATATTAACACATCTATGGATTTATAAACACAGCACGCATTACGGCTTATTGCCACTATCGTTCCTCCGTGTGGCTCCCCTATGCACCCTACGGATGACCGTTGCAGCGCGCTGGGTGAATAAAATAACGCATCGTCGGTCGTAAGCCCCGGAAGAGGCATAGCGTGCGAGGAGGTATCGCACTGCCCGCCTATACTACACCAACTGAGGTAGAGAGATGACGGCCAACCCGAACTCGGAGAAGGAGAATCTATTAGCAGGGCAACCCTTTATAGTGGACGGGATTTAAGAGAGAAGCAGGTTCGATTGCTGGAGTTGGGTCATCTTAAGGTTGAGGTTTATTATATTACGTGAGTGCATGCTGGTAGTTGCTGGTGCTTGCCGGCGCTGCTGCTGCCATATATAAGCAGGCATAGTCGACTCTACATATACCCATAGTTAACCAACTGTACTCAAACCCACATACTTAAGGTGCCATAGTTGAGCGTACCCATACAGTTAATTTTAGATAGTTTAGCTCAAATGGTTAAGGTGCCATACTCGGGCCCAGATACTTAAGCGCCTATGTTCTCCTCAGCGCTTACTTGCCCCTCAGCACTCACATACTTAAACCCACATATTCAAGTCCAGTCAACTACTTATCTAACATGCTGGAAAGAGGGTATTAGTTATATTGGTGACTAAAATAAATGAATAAATAGATAGATATATTGAGATATACCATGTTGGGAATAAACCAAATTTTATATAATATATTTGAGGGGCGATAATTTCAAATTTTGCAATCTCCGCAGCTGCATTAAAACTTATAAAATATGGCCAAAAAAAATTGCCATCCTGGAAAGTAAACAATTTCTCTACCAATCATCAGTGGGGTGATATATGTGAGTGCTTAGTAGGATTGACAATGTAGCAAAGAGGGTCTATCTATGGCAATCAGCCAAGAACATGGATGGTGATTGATAACACAAAACCATCTCATCCATCAAACAAAACAAAACCTTCGAGAACATCCCCCACTACTCTTTAGAGTTCTAACTAATGCACAAGGACTTAGGTCTGCATGATATCGAGTATTTTTAGCGCGAGAGATGCCTCTCCCCTAGTTCACCTGTGATTTCGAGTCCAACATTGATATAAGCTTATTTAAGTGCATGGGAAGATAGCGAGGAAAATGCACTACAATTTGATACCAACTATTACACACTTATCAAATCATTTTTGTAAAGATGCCCAGCAATAAAAGCGTTGAACTCCTCTCTTGAGCCTATTTTTTCTTCCATTCGTCTGCGAGTGTTGCTGCAAATGCACAAGTTTGTGGTCAAGTTAATTAAGTTTCTGCAACTTTAAGCTTTGTGTTTTATTAACTCCCAGCATATCCGCTTCTCTTGGATCTCCAGAAATAACATAAATAGACCACCCCCTTCCCTCTTCTTCGATTCGAGCTAATGTTTACATTTTTCTTTTCCCAAGCTTTTTCTTTTCCTCTGTTTCACTGCTAACTACACTAGAAAAGCACCTTGAAGACTTGGTTGGTGGGACATCCAAGTTGGACAGGAGTTGCTGCTCTTTTATTTAGTAAAACACTTTGAAAACTCGGCTGGTGGGACATCCAAGTTTGACGGCAGTTGGAGAGGTTTCCTATCAAGACTCGGCTGGTGGGACATCCGAGTTGGAAAGGAGTTGCAGAGGTTTTCTATGAAGACTTGGTTGGTGGGACATCCAAGTTTGACGGCAGTTGGAGAGGTTTCCTATGAAGACTTGGTTGGTGGGACATCCAAGTTGGACAGGAGTGGCAGAGGTTTCCTGCGGAGACTCGGCTGGTGGGACATCCGAGTTGGAAAGGGTTTCCGCGCTGCTCTCCCAGATAGTAAGTTATGTGCCTTCTACTAACTACCACTACTAACTACTAACAATGTATCCATCTGATAGGCACTTCACACTCAGTGGAAATTAATAGCAGGTCAACACAAGACCGCAAACAGCATTAACATCAGCCACCACAAGGCTCCCCACATCACCGAGACTGTCAACCTTGGGAACGTTGTTGCCCTCTCGTGTAACTTTGAAGGTCCCCTAACACTCAGTGGGTTATCATAAATTATCTGGATGACGGCAAGGGACTACGACTTGAATGCCTACGGAGTTGATGCCAACTAAACCTACTGGCGTACAACCACTTCTCCTCTGTACGGCTTTACTGATCCTTCTCCCGAAAGGGTTGTAAAGGTGGTTGAGTGGAAAAATGATGTACTATAGTAATTATCGCAGCCTCTCACTTCTGATTGCTTCATGCTGGCTTGAACCGACGTGACCTCCTCGTTCTGCCCCAGAAATTTCGGAGCAGCCTACGCTATAGGGGCGACGACACAGGATAGAAAGGAGGGCATAGGAAGGAGGACATTGATTGATCCGACCGCACAATATAGTCAGGCAAGGATTGAGTGATTCGCAGTTGTGGAATGAATGTGGAATTACTAATTGTGGAATATAACTGTGGAATCGATGATTAAACAATTCTACTCTTATTAAAAAAAAAGAAAGAATGAAAGAATAAGAAATTCACATCACAAAATCCAGAAATGCATCGATTCCACTAACAAATCAATTGGAACAATAATTTGGCGTGAGACTGCAGCGGCCGTTAGTCTCGTGCTACGTAATGGCTTTATTGTGATCATGTAGAACCGGGCCGAGGGCTTTTATCAGATAGAGGTTTGCAGGCGAGATATTCCCTCATTTGAGACCCATGGAGGGGGTGCAGCCGACCGTTTTGTGCAGGTTGAGATGGAGGAGGAGTGAAAGATAGCGTTGCTTCCCTTTATGTATAATTAATGCAAGGGAAAGCTGCAGAAGACTCGGCAACCACATGGCGCTATTGAATGAGGATATTCAACAGAAAGAGAATCAGATAGATATCGATGGGGCGGGCTGTCCCTCTACAATGTTCTGTTCTGGTATGCATCGGCTGAAGAGGCCGTCGTCTGCCGATGGACCTCACACAATTGGGGAAAGATGTGTAGGCATCAAAGGCGGTTTTAGTGTGCGCAACAGGTGATACACACAAGTGGTACATACACAAGGGGTATATACACAGCTGGTATAAACACAACCGCTGGTGTGTCTGGTGCATACTATACGGAGAAATTGATCAAAAGAAAGTTTGAGTAAGAAAAGAAATGATCTGGCCCAGATATGTGCGTCTTGATGCAACTAGCCCCACCAATCAGAACATGTAGATAAAATATGTTCGCATTGATATAGCGATATAGCGATATAGCTTCTAGATAGCCATGTGCTCCGATTCTACATGGGGAAGGGGAGTGTGATCATCGGCTAGGCAGAGCAGTAAGCAATGTCTAAGTGAAGAACCGGCCGTGTCTAACCGCTCCATTTTCCCTTTTGCATCTTCCACGCGCCGTGACCCGTCATCCTATGCAGCACTCTCCTTTCTCGGGCAGCATAGAGCCAGCGGGGCATGTTACCCTGCTGGGAAGCCGTTATACGTGCATAGTGCATGGATGAGAGGATTCGTAGCTTAAAGATGCAGCGTTTACGTATGCAGCGTTTACGTATGGAGCGCATATTTACATGGAAGTGGGTAGGTGTGCAAGGTGGTGTTCGGGAGGACCAAACGCCATGGGGTGAGGGTCCAGTGACCAACTGATACAACGAGCGCTCTATCCAGAAGCTGATGCAAATATATAAAGTGATAGCCGAATCCTGAATTAATTGCAAGCGGGGGATGGTGGGTTGTAATCAATAGAGTTGGAATTTTCTGTTATACAGAGTCACCACCGTCGATATCCATCGCATAGATAGACACGATACTCCACGGTTATCTACCTTGCTGATACCGCACTACCATTCACGCACTGCAATTCGCGCACTGCAATTCGCGCACTGCAATTTGCACATCACCGTTTGCACATCACCATTTGCACACCGCCCCACCATCATTCATCCCACAACCAAAGTTCACCCAAAGGTTGATCAAACTCCAGGCTGATCAAAATCCAGGTTGATCAAAATCCAGTTGATCAAAATCCAGTTGATCAAAATCCAGGGTGTTCAGACCGCCAGTGTTATTTTTCAACACTTGAGTCGCCCATTTCAGAATTGCTACAAGTTTCCCATCGCACACATCTGCTGCGTGCTACTTTAGCCTTTTCCTGCCATCTCTATCTCTTCTGTAGGTTGCGGTTGTCTTAGTAACGCCTCACTAACCCTCACCCCACCACACACCCCATTGTGCATACACCGATCTGCCCCTTCCTATTGAGAGCTCGGGTGCACCTTGACCTTTTTGAGCATCGAACACCCAGCCATCGTTCTCCTGTCCCTACTAAAATCTGTGCACATCAGGAGATCGCATAGAAAAAAACTCAAACGCATCTGCAGTTTGCACGTAGGGCATGGCGGACATAACCAATTGACCTACACACAGCAGCGCTTACTTTCTTGACTTGAGTTGTGCCGATAGCATTTCCACGGATACGGAGATTGTTTAGCTGCCGGCCAAAGAGAGCGGGACGGATTTAACGTAAAAGCAGATTACTATCTTAGCGGACCGCACACGCACACACATATTTTCTCTTGAGAATTTTTATTTGAGATTTCACTTTTGGCTTTCTCTAATTGTTGTCTCTGATTATTTTCTCATTTTGTTTACAACAGGCAGCCTACAACCCCACTGAATTTGGTTGATAACAGCGGTTGCTACCAGCGGGCATTACCGGAACCACCTATTATTACCAGCAGCCTGATAGCGGTGTGCTCCACAGTGCTTAGGCATCATCGATAGGAGCCGTTAGTTACTAATACTGAAGGGCAAACCAGGAAACCACGATAAACCAAAGAACGATAGGATCCAGGACACAACGGTAGGATCCTACAAGTTTTATATTTTTTTCCAGGGGATATAATAGTTTTGGAGTCACCAATATTTATATTCCTCCATTGAAGAGCTCACCGCGTGCATATACCCAACTTAGTGGTTGCCTGAGCTCCCCTCACCCCGCATATTTGCTATATGCTGGCCCAGTTACGGCATAGTAATAGCTTATTGGAAGAAGACACCCCCAATATAACGGTGTCATTGGCTGAAATTTCCAAGCTCAGTATCTGACTGGATATAATATTCATTCAATTGTGGTGGACTAATAATATTTTCCACATATTTTCACATTTTATTTTCCGCATTTTATTTTTTGCCGTCACACAATCACATAGATGACACAGGTTCCACAGGTAAATAGCTCAATGTCAAGCTCAATGATGTATTCATATTCATCGCCAGAGGGCAACGCCGTGGGGTATCCAGGTGGGTCTCAACAGGACATACGCAAGAGGAGAGTGGGCAAGGCATGTGATTGCTGCCGTATAAAAAAGACAAAGTGCGATGGCAAGAGACCGTGTTCCAAGTGTATAGCTGATAATAAGATATGTGTATATAGTGAGCGTAAGCGCCAGAAGGACAAGGCGTACCCGGCAGGGTATGTTGAGCTGCTTGAAACGCGGCTTGACCTGCTGAGCAAGTCCCTTGAGAAGCTGGTTGCCCTTGCCGCTTCTGGTGAGGATATTTCCTCGTTGCGTAACGAATCCTCTGGTCAATTCTCTGTAAATAAGATTATTTCTCTGCTAATCAACCAAGAGGGGTTGCTGGATTCACAGCCGATTGAATGGGACGCTGGTGCTATGATTGCAGCCAACCTGCCTGAGGACGAGGCTGGAATAGCTGAAGCTGCCCAACAATTCGCACAGCACTCAAAGAACCTGGTGTCCCCATCTGAAGAGGTTGATGTTCCCGAAAGAAGTGATAGAAGCTCAGTGGGTGCGGGTTCGAATTCTGCTCAGGGAGCACCAATGAGAGGCAAAAGGGATAGTTCCAAGAGAGGATCCGATGACGAAATATCCATTGCGGCCAATGGTGGCACAAGCGGTGGGCTCTCAACCAGCTACAGCGTAGAGAACTCGTCAGCTTCGGTCACCCCCTCCTCTGACGGTGTTGCCGATAATTTCAGCTCAGATATACGACCTGAGATGGTTGGAGGAGAAGAAGTTAGCTCCAAGCGTATGAATGCCAGATCGAGCCGTACTAATTTTTCAACTGAGGCAAGAGGATCCGGCAATAATAGCAACAGCACAGAGAGCGCTACCGCCACGCCCGGGGCGGGCTCTACCGGTGGCTCGCGTGCTCTTAATGACGACGACGCGGCTGATGTTAATGCTACAACGTATAATTTCACACAGGATTTCCCTGTGAATACGAGGTTGTCGTTCTTTGGGATGCAAGATGAAGAGGCGAGTGAGAGCCCCACAGCGCGGTTTGGCTCTGTTGACCAGGGCCTACTCAAGAACATGGGCATAGATTTGGGACCATTTTCGTCAGGCGCAGCCATTGCGACGGCAGCAATGATGAATGGCGGATTATCCATGTCCGACTTTGAGAGTCCACTCAACGGCCAGCAGCCGGGGTCTCTCTTCTCACCTCTTAGCGATAATGGGGTAGGGTCTCCTAGTGGTAATATGGGAGGATCGTCGAACCCAAACAGTCTCTTCTACGACCATAGCAACGACTCCCTTGAAGGATTGGCCTATAACGCTTCGTATGCCTCGTTGGACTCCTCCCTGGCCAATGACAAGCCACCTTCTTCGGTAAGCAGGTCGGGCAGTAAGAGGCGGCCCAGATCGCATTCTCATAACAGGAGTAGCGTTACCGAGAGTGTTGGTGCAAACACAACTACTACCGGCTCTCATTTGGTGACTCCCCTCAACTCGCCGCCTCTCAACTCGCCGCCTCTGAAGAGTTTGGGTTCTGCGGTTAGTGGCAGTAGTAACAGTAATAATAATAATAGTAATAGTAATAGTAATGGTGGTGTCGCTGTGGGTGGTGCCCCTTTGCGAAGATCGTCTTCTCAGTCCAAGCCTTACGCTACCGTAGTGACTGGCAACAAGAAGATTGTCAACAACCACTCTGGCCATGTTTCCAAGCCAAACACTCATCACCACAGTAGTAGCAACTTGTTGAAGCGTACAAACAGTGCATCTTCACAGAATAACCCCAATGTTACCGGGTCCGCTGAGGTGAGGTCTGCCGAGGTGAGTGGGTCTGCTGAATTGGGAATTTCCGGTGTTGAACAGTATCAACAGGGCCTCTTTGCCAACGGCAACGATGTCACCAGTTGGAAAGACCTGGGTGCGACAGGCGTCGATGGGATATCTGAGGGGATGTGGAATGACGTGGAGAGTTCGCTTGGACTTAGCGACGACCGCCTTCATCTGGAGAGTTTAAATTCAACACTTACGGAGTTGTGGCTAAGTAATAACGATGCCAGTTGATGTGTAACTACCGGTGACACCCAACATGCAGTAATGTCCGTTTATGTTGTATGACTTTTCGATCTTGATTTGATGTGTACAGTTTTATTATCCCGTTTTACTAGTCAGAGTTTTATCCAGAGTTTTATCCAGAGTTTCACTCATTGTCTGTTCTATGGTTTATATTTACGTTTGTTTTGTGTAGTGTGATTGATGGTTAATGTTCAGAGCTCACCCCTACCATATTCTAGTATATTCTTTAGTACATATAATATAATTTAAACTCTTGACTCACCATGAACACAAATCCCTCCATACAATGTTCTTACGAACAGCATTGGAGAAGCCCTCATGGTACTTTACCCATATCCGCCTGTTCTTTCTCTTTTCAGCAGCGTTTGCATCCTCGTATTTTCTCTTTAATGAACGAGTATCAAGCGATTTGGAGGAACCCAACGCTTCAGAAGTGGATGAACTCTCAACAGCAACGCTTCTAGCCATCACTTCCTTGGCGATAAGAGGGTAGATGGTTCTGCACCTCTCTTGCTCCTTTGATTGTAGTGCGGTCTCATCCACATACACCAAGGAGGTGATTGGTCTTGAAATAAATGTTAGTACTATAAGACGATTGTGATCAATGGTGGGAGATGTTGGATGATGGCGATATCTACTTACGGTTGAATCACCATGGAGTTGTTGCTCAACATATCCCTGTTCCTTTCTACAGTGAGACCCATCTCTGCTAGGAGATCCACAGCCACCGTTAGCTTCACCTTCTCCAATGGATCCGCAGCAAGTGCCCCTTTGATATTTGGGTGGAGAATCTTATCTAGTAATGGCAAAAATTGGGTGGACATTTCGGAAGCCTTCATGTGAACCCGTGAGGGGACATTTACAGCGGAGAGAAACTTACGAGTAGTTTCGCCGTGGAAGCGTCGTTTCTCGATATACTAGAAGTGTTAGCTGTTTGGTGTTTGGTATTTACTGCATTCTGCATTTACTGCTTTCTGCATGTACTGTTTTGCGGCATTCAATATCCTTCAGCTTTGGTTTCAGCCTATCCTTTATGTTCAATCTATTTACTCACCTCAAATTGCTTCGATCTCGTTGGCCTGGTGTTGGCATCTGCAAATAATAGATAAAATTTCAAAGGAACAGCTTCAAAATAAGAGGAAAAGTCAGATTGGGTGTCAAACCCACTTTTGCCCATGCTGTCATAGAAGTGAAGCCATTCTGTGGCTTCCAGCGGCTTGGAAAAGGTGTTGTCTTGGAATTCCATATTGAGAAAGGTGTTTACACAGCCTGTGTTGATTGTTAGTATGATAGAGAACTTTTCAGGTGGGACTTCAGGGGGAAAGTCTTGCTACTCACCATTGATTACCCTCTCTACTGAGGTCGCACCCATGAGCCTCTGCAAGTGGTTAAACTGGTGAGATTTCATCTCATGAGCGCGTCTAACGAAAACCGTATCTACAACATCATACCAATGGGCGTGGGTGTCCTTCTCCCGGGTGTTGAGATCCTCACTATCCATGGAGGTGCCTTGGAATTGGAGCACGTTCAAACAACTACGGAGGTCTCCATTGGCCGTCTCCACCACCTGGAGGATGTGCTTATCTAGGATGGACACTCGCTCTTTACTGCATATTTTGGACAGTCTTTCCCTTACGGTTCTATCTGCTGGTCTCTTAAAGGCGATGATATCAGCACGGGCTCTTAGTTTCTCTAGTGGTTTGGCATACACATCATTACAGATAGCTATTATTGGTCTCATCAGCAATTTGCCTGCACCCCTCCGAGAAGCCTTGGTGGAATCGCTCAGTCTCGAGGTGGCTTTGGAGTCCTCGTTCAGTATACCCATCAACACATTGATGAACCCTCCCTCTGAACTACCGTCAATCTCATCAGCTATCACACATACAGGTTTTCCGCTAAACGATAGCGAGGTGAGCGAATTGGTTATCTTCTGCCTAACACTCTCGCCTGATCTCTCATCAGAAGCGTTGATCTCCAAAGTTTCGTACCCCAGATGACGCGCAATGATATGTGCTACGGTGGTTTTACCAACGCCTGGAGGGCCATGAAGCAATAGAATCCTCTGATGGGGTCTGTGGAAAGGGTCGGGTGCTCTATTGTCGGGAAACTCACCGATGTGGCCATTGGCATTCTCACCGGTGGCAGTGCTGTCCACCTCCAGGGTGGGAGGTGTTCCAAACACGGCCGGTGACCATTGATTCAACCACCTGAGCGCCAATCTGTTTGATCTCTCGTTACCCACCAGTTCCAAAAAGTTCTTTGGTCTCCATTTCTCAGCCCAAAGGCGAGCATCCTGTTGTGTTTTGGGGAGGCCGGGAGAAGTGGGTTCTGGCTTTTTAGTGAGCTTCTCCAGCTCCAGCCTTTCATACACTCTATCAATGTCTACTCCATAGCCTTTGGTCGTTGAAATGGAGAGTGTAGTTTGTGTGGAGCTTGTGGTTTCCTTCCTCTTCAAGGTTATTCTTTCACCAGATGAGGTTGTTGCCGCTTTCTCATATGAAGGAATGCTTGACCCGTAGTCAATTCTCTCGATGTTGCTGGTGTGTGTCTGATGAGTCTGTGGGGCGTTTGTAGAGGAAGCCAGGAGCGAATTTGTGAAATTGAAATCGAATTCGGGTAGTGTGGTCATTGTGGGATGGCGTGTATGTTGAATTTACGGTCTAATAACTATGTGCCGTTGTGGTGGTGGTCACTAAGATGGGCTACCTGATGGGCCACCTGATGAGGGTAGGTGAGGGTAGGTGATGAGGCGACGTTGTAGGTATTGGCTATGTGTTTGGTGGTGTAATGGAAAAGACAGTTGGGAAATGCACAATAAAAGTGGAAAAGGATACACTCTGATTCTGCTCAATTCACACAACTAAGCACAATCCAGGGTTCACCTGTGGCACTCCACAAGACTCAAGCATCTACTGGTTTTACGATATTTCATCCCCCTCCATCTGCATGCACTCCATCTAGTCATCGCCCTCTGTTTACCATACAAATTAAGCGTGTCGCGAGACGCGTCGGCTTCCGTTGTTAGGAAGGCAGTAGGAAGGCAGTAGGAAGGCAGTAGGAAGGCACAGCAAGAAGGCAGTAGGAAGGCACAGTAGGAAGGCACAGTAGGAAGGCAGTAGGAAGGCAGTAGGGGGCAGTAGGAAGGCAGTAGGAAGGCACTGTAGGAGCAACTAGTGGAGAAGCCCAGCAAGTGCTTTGCTACTGAGAGGGGAGCGTAGGGGATCTATTGATTTATAGAAGGGAGTGAGTGGTGTCCTGTGATACGTAGCGATGAGGCTAAGTGTAAACTGAGTGAAGTACATATGTAGTGATCTAAGTTGATGGTGACTAAGCTGATGGTGATATAAATAAAAAAATTCCATCTCGATCTATGATTGAATATTATCAATTATAACCAATATATATATATATACATATTGATAAGAGCGCTAATTCCGTGTTGTGTATTATCGTTAGGCATGATTATTATTCGTCCAACTATGTTTCTAACTCTACTCCTGACACCAACATGGATGGCACCTGTATATGTGAAACGTTATAGTTGGCACATGCACAAGGAGTTGAAATATCCATATGATGGCATCACGAACATCTGCCCCTCCAACAACCTGACAATCGATAGAACCATAATTATATTACTATATACAGCTGTGGCTGTCATGCTATTTTAATAGATTACCACTACTGGATATGTCTCTAACAGAAGAGAGCATTTCTCTTTTCCCTCTCCTCACCTCCGTCTTCTAACCTTCGTCTGACCTCCGTCTAACCTCGTCTGACCTTCGTCTTGTAACCCCCGCCTTGTAACCCCCGCCTTGTAACCCCTGCCTTGTAACCTCCCTCTTCCGTGACTCTCTCCCTTTCTCTTTCTCACTTTCCTTCTATATAAAGAATCAGGGTAACCATCTCTTTGTGCCACGCCGCAAACTTTGGGCTGCCCATAGCAACAAGAGTCTTCGTGTGCTTTGCTCAGCCTTGGAAGGGAATACACCGCAGAGCGGCAATGCAGAACAGCAATTCAGAACAGCAAAGCAGAGCAGCAGCGCAGAGGAGGCTCTACTCAGTGGAAGGCAGCAACCTAGAAGGTGTGTGACACAAACGGAGAAACAGAAATAGCTGGCCGCAGCAAAGTATGTGTCGCTAGATGATGCTCTGTAGCGAGTAGTACCGTAGTGGTGCAATAGTTAGTAGTGCCATAGAGAGTAGTGCCCAGTGAGTAGTGTCCTAGTGAGTAGTGCCCAATGAGTAGTGTCGCAGTGAGCAGTGTGCCCTACGGCTTGTGCCGGTGGCATAGAAAGGGCAAAAAGAAGGCAAATCAAACGAGATGAGCCACAAGGAGGAAACATGAGAGCACAAACTCGAGCGCAACGAGATGAGCGGGACAGGCAAGACACGAGACGAGCGTGCATGGGAGAGAAGGCTCATGCTTCCTGAGAGCTTCCTGAGTGCCCGGTCCTGTGGGTGACATCACACTGGCAGTTGACGGAGGGCCCTCGATGGGCCGCCCTGGTGAGCATTACGTAGGGTGGGAGGGAACGGCAGGAATGGATGGAACGGCGGCTCTTTGGGAAGGTGGATCTTTGGGACGGTGGATCTTTGGGACGGTGAATCGTTGGAACGGCGGTTGATCGTTGGAATGGTTGATGGCTGAATTGTTTATGGAAACACGTGCATGGAAATAAAAGAGAACTATTTATTTATTACTCGAGCAAAGGTATCTTAAACCATATTCATCATGTCGGGAAACAAACCTTCCGTAAGTACGACATCACTCTCTGGATGTAGCCGAGGTGTAGTCAAGGGCGTTTAAGGATGGAAGGGTGTTTGTGTTTAAGGGTGGTGATGGTGTTGATGGTGTTGATGGTGTGTTGTTCATTAACATGTGATGGTGAGATGCATAAGAGGGAGTAAATATATCCAAACAATTGTGCAATCACCAGGTGATATCAGCATATTATGACAAGTGATGTATATCACAGGTTGTGACGTCTCGGCAGTTGAATCCAGAGCTGCCCTCACAACTACACGCAACTACACTCATCCACACTCAACTGCACTCTACACTCAACTACACTCATTCTCTTAATTATTGCATACTAACCACATGATAGGAGGAAGAAATACTGTGAGTCATATGATTTTACCCAAAACAAAAATATTCCCACTAACATTATAGTTCGTCTTACCCACAGGTCACGGCGCCTCCAATGCCAGGCACCACAGGGTACCCGGGCCACTTGAACGCAGAACAGGAGGCAACCCTCAACAAGTTCAGAGCGCTCCTCGTTGAAAAGGGCTACACAAAGCGCACGGACGATGCCACGCTGCTGCGTTTCTTAAGGGCACGTAAATTTGACGTTGCGCTGGCCACAGAGATGTTTGTGGCTGCTGAAAAATGGAGAAAAGAGTACGGCACCGACACCATCATCGAGGACTTCCACTACGAGGAGAAACCCATAGTGGCCAAGTACTACCCGCAGTACTACCACAAGACCGATAAGGATGGGCGCCCTGTTTACATCGAGGAGCTCGGAAGCGTCGACATCACAGAGATGTACCGCATCACCAACCAGGAGAGGATGCTCAAGAATTTAGTGTGGGAGTACGAGTCGTTTGTGCGGTACCGCTTACCCGCATGCTCCAGAAAGGCTGGCTTCCTCGTTGAAACGTCATGCACGATCATGGACCTCAAGGGCATCTCCATCTCTTCTGCGTACAACGTCATCTCATATGTGAAGGAGGCGTCTTATCTCAGCCAGAACTACTACCCTGAGCGCATGGGTAAGTTTTACCTCATCAATGCGCCCTTTGGGTTCTCCACTGTTTTCCGGATGATCAAGCCCTTCTTGGACCCGGTCACCGTGGCTAAGATTTTTATTCTCGGCACCTCTTACAAGAATGAGCTGTTGAAGCAGATCCCACTGGAGAATCTGCCAAAGAAGTTTGGCGGCAAGTCTGAGGTGAGCGATGCAGAGGGCGGGTTGTTGCTCAGTGATGTTGGCCCATGGAGAGAGTCTCAGTACATTGGTCCTGAGGGTGAGGCTCCAAGGGCTTTCCAGTTGTAGTTATAGAGTTGATGATTTAAGCTGTTTCAATAGTGTGTTTGTCAATATACAATAAGATATACAATAAAATATTGTCAATACAATCATATATATTTGGCAATACAATAAAATATTGTCAATACAATCATATATATTTGGCAATACAATAAAATATTGTCAATACAATCATATATATTTGGCAATACAATCATATATTTTTGTCAATACAATAAGATATATTTTTGTCAATACAATAAGATATTTATGTCAATACAACAAGATGTTTATCAATATAATGACATATATTTATCGATACAATCACATATATTTGTCAATACAATAAAGTATTTATCAATACAATCATATATTTTTGTCAGTACAATAAAATACATTTTTGTCAATACAATAAGATATTTATGTCAATACAACAAGATATTTATCAATATAATCACATATATTTGTCAATACAATCATATATATTTGTCAATACAATCATATAGTTTTGTCAATACAATAAAATATATATTTGTCCATATACAATCATAGATTTTTGCAATTATATTGGGTGTCGGTGTGACGGGGCTATACATATGACAGTCCGCCTTTAATCGAATTACCGTTACATTTCATTAGAATTATCAAAACTTTTTTTAGTATTTTTAGGGTCACGCAGTTTAGTGGAGTGGTCCTTCAATGAGTGTCCGCACCACTGTGATCCTAACGTTACCCCCTAAATTACCCTTCATTGCTCACCACGTATCAGAAGTACCTAACGGTAATGTAACTAAGTCGCCGCCCCCAAATTACCCACACTGCCCATGATGCTACGGCTCCCAGTTCATCCGCTTCGATAACCCAAACTATACCCTTCCAGCTAGACAATCGTATTCTCCGTTACCAACCCCAAATCACCCTTCAACTTTCCCTCCAAATTGCACCCAAATCTCCCCTCAAATTTCCCTCCAAATTCCCCACAAATCGCCCTTCAAATTTCCCTCCAAAATCCCCCCAAATCTCCCTACAAACTATCCAGTCTACAGCATCAACCTAACCAGTTAACCAGCTAACCGCTAACCGGCTAACCAGCCCAGCTATGTAGAACCCCACTAATGCACCCATAACACCCATTACCCTTTTCGTCTAATTACGTGCGCCTGTTAGTGTCAAAATGCACACGCGACGCGACTTGAGGCGCATATTTCCACTAGCGCGGAATGTATAATCGCCAAGCTGGGTGTCCGTTTTCGACAGGTTGGGTTTCCGTTGCGAGGTGCAAACCGCCAAGGGTTTGGAAATACTTATGGGTCAAATAGAAATATATATTCATGAATCAAAATAAACGTCCTGTTTTATTATTCTGTTGTACTGAGAGTCCATTCAACAATGGACAATTCAGCCTCATCACCACGTGGACTGGCCGGTGTACGCTCCTATATGCATGAGGTACCAACTATCACGTATACAGAAACCTTTCAGTGGGCCAAGGATATTAGGAACGCAACTTCTCCAGAAGAATGGCCAAGCAGCATTGTTTCAATTACAGTACATGGCCAGTTTAGCATCGGCGATGAAACCCTGACCAATCACCTCAACGCATGTGGCGTAAGGATTCTCACCACTCCCAGAGCAACCCCACCAGTAGTTGCTGTTACGCCATATGATACCCACAAGACCATATACCTTTCGGCAAGGCTCGAAGATGACTTTGCACGGCTGATTGCTGTTCTGGCAGTATGGCAGAATATGCGTCCTGCGTCGCTCTCCAAGAAATGGATAACCACGAGGTCGGTGGTTGAAGAGGACGCACTCAATGCCAATGAGCTCTTGGTGTGCAGGTTCAGAGTCTATGGTCCTATCCCGAAAACTAAGAATTTGAAAGTGGTCAAAGAAGCCCAGTTCGAGCACCATACAAGGACCGAGGAGGGTTGGTTCTACGCTATGGGATACCTGAAATCCGATGGCATTTTGGATCTATTGAACGAGAGCGATGGGGCACACCTCTACAGTGTGGATGTGCCCACATTGTATACATCAGAGGTGAGACGCATTGACCGTTCGATTCTTCAGAGTTCGAATGTATTGATGCTTGGGATCAACCAAGAGATGAGAACACAGCAAACGTTGAATTCGACTCAGTTCACACCCCAACACGACACGGCTTTTCTTAAAGGCCTGTCTAACACTAACTCCTCCACTCTTGCTTCCACAAAGAGAATATACCTTGAGTTCCCACTCCATATCGATCTCGAAGACTGGTTTGTCACCCTGCAATCGTTCTGTAGAAGAGAATACTTTGGTATATCCGAAGATCAACGCCTCAGAGTTAGTAGAAACGTCACTATAGATATAGTGGAAGCCAAACTGGAAACCACGACATCAACTGGTAGTGGTGATGGTGGTGTCTATGCGGAGGTGGTGATATGGGGTACAACATGGTGTAAAACAGCCATTGTTAATAGTGACAACAACCCATTTTGGAAAGAATCGTTTTCTCTTTCGCTCCCTGTATGTGTGGATCACTTTACTGTACAGGTGAAAGCGGTTGACCAACGATCATCTGGACCGTCGTCGTATTCCTCCTGCGGTGCACTGGTTGGCACTGTATATATCACACCCGACATGCTTGATGCTGGTCCCTCAGACACAAAACTCACCATCTACGACACCGCTTCGCGGTCTTCCAAGATCGGAGTATTGAGTTTGTCTTTACACTCCAACGAACACCTCCTCCTCCCCCCTAAGCACTATACTCTCTTTGAGAGGCTCGTTTCAAGCCTGCCTGTAAAAGATCTAGTCAAATTTGCCAGTGATTTGTCAACTACAAATACCACACTGGAGGAGTCGTCCCTCATGCTTCTGGACGTTCATCAAACCATGGCAAGGGATAATGAGCTCTTTGATGCCCTGCTGTCTTCAGAGCTTCAACAACTGGACTCTGCCACCCGTAGCAATCGTGTGAGTTCCAAAGTTGCGGCAGCTCCTAAGTCAAACAACACTTTAAACACCCTCTTTAGAAGTAACTCTATCCTGTCAAAATGCCTAGAGAAGTACGCCCTGCGGATAGGCCAGGAGTACCTTGAAAAAGTCATTGGAGAGTTTGTAACCAAGGTGAGCACTGAGAAACTTGACTGCGAGATCGACCCCTCAATGCTTGACTCCCGTGACAATGTGGATCAGGCTTGCAGAAACATGGACAACCTCACGAGGTATGTGGATGAATTATGGAATAGGATATATACAACTAGCAATGATATTCCTGCACCTTTAAAGAACAAGTGGCAGAAACTACGAGCGAGCGTAGAGATGGCCGTTGAGCCCGATGACGTTGAGACCCCGTTGAATGCTCTGACAGCATTTGTCTTTCTCCGTTTCATCTGCCCGGCAATTCTGAACCCCAAATTGTTCTACTTGACCAATGACCACCAGACAGGAACAGTGCAGAGAACACTTACTCTGGTTGCGAAGGTGTTGTTGACGCTAGCCAATAGGAGGCGATTTGCAGAGCATAAAGAACGATATCTTGTAAAGATGAACGCGTTCTTGGATTCGCATGAAATGGAGATGGTTGAGTTCTACGATAAAGTCTCAGGCAGAAAGCTTGATTTCAACGAGAAAGTCTTAGAGCTGAGCGATTCTGTGGCCAGGCCGTCCCTCAATATCCCCAAGTACATCCTTGAAGAGCTTCCCAGTAAATCATATCTCATAGATAAGTACGTAAGGCTCTCTCAGCTGGTTAAGCTTTTGGATAAGCACAATAGCAGGAGGAACGGCACGGATGAGAAGACCCGTCTTGCTGAAGAGCTGAATGCTGTTTCTGATAGGTTCACCTCGTTCAGGATTGGGGCTCTGGAGTTTGAAAAGACTGAGGTTCTGTTTGACTCTGATGATTTCCTCAAGAGTTTGCTACATGGTACCGTTGTGCCTGATTCTTCTCACGACGTGGATGAGACAGCCGCTTCCTTTATAAGGCAGAATATCACCCTTCAAGACCTCCAAGATCAAGCCAGTGCCATAATGTTTAGAACGGGTAGATTGGAGGCACTCATTAAGAGCAATGAGCTGCCCTCCTTATTTGCAGAGAAGTGGCCCCAATTTGTCAATGATATACTAAAACGTGCCGTGGTGGATAACGAGGGAAATATGCTATACCTTCCATTTGTTTTGGGGTCTACCGTCGCACTGTCATCAAACTCTGGAGTTACAAGGTTGGACGATTTCCTCGCCAGAGGCCTAAGGGCGTCTCGTCAATTGAGAAGGTCCAATAGTGTTGTGACGTTGAGGAATGCCGAGGCCAAGGTGGGTGTGTTTAAGAGGTTTTTCTCAAAGAGGAGGTGAGAATCTTTTACTTTACTGAATATCAACCAGAAAGTGGCTTTGAGTCAACTGCTCTGGCATTCAGATGGGGCATCCAGATATTATAACATTTCTTGGATAGACAATTGGCTATTCTCTTTATTTGCTGTTGATGTTTTATTATGATGTTTTGGTGATGAGAGCTTAAATAGACGGATTAAATAAATAATACAAAGTGATTATTTTCATCTGTTTTAATCTTTCCTTTTAAATGCCTTATAGTAACTCATTCAGTCTATAAGGCATTTTAAGTTTGTACAATGCCTACTTAGTCTGTTAACTTCTCTCTTTGCTTTTTCACACTTTTTCAATTGATACGAAAACCTTTCATCCAGATTGCATTTTATTGGTTTCGTTAAGCGAGTGTCACATTCATCTCAATAGGATACCTCAACCGGCTCACAGTAAAATATGTGATAAGAGAGCGATGCATCCACTAGCCAAGAGGGACAATGCACAGGTGCAGCAAAGACACTAAAGCTTGCATTAACTTTATACTTTAGTTTATACATGGAGAGTTGCATGCATATAATTAATCCGGCTTTTGTGTGATAACAGGCTAAGGATAACACCGGCAATAACAAAAACCACAGCTCACCGTAGGTTTCAAAGAAATAAAAGGTATATTTTTCAAAGTGCTTTGTATTGATAATATTTAAAAGTTGCTAAATGGATAATGTTATATGTGTTTCTATCGTACACTGGTAAGAGAGTACGTTAAAGAGGCAAGGAATGATACGTAACTGGGGAAGCGGTGTGGTTTACCAACTGCCGGTTCAATCACCACCATGGGTATGTGTTTGTGGACATCGACTATTAAATTGGCCAAATGACTCATCAATCCCGACTCTGTGGCCTTACCCCATGTCCAGAATAACTTAAATATCGGTCCTGTCCCCCCCTTTTCTTCCTTTCCGCTTTTGTTTACATTTTCTCTCTTCCCAAAAATTA
This sequence comes from Kuraishia ogatae, assembly GCA_003706285.3. Lineage (NCBI taxonomy): Eukaryota > Fungi > Ascomycota > Pichiomycetes > Pichiales > Pichiaceae > Kuraishia > Kuraishia ogatae. Next base: position 554,322 of record PPKV03000004.1, read on the forward strand.
AGTATACTTCTGTTTGTGATCTGTCCTTCAAAAGTTGGTCTAACAATAGCAGCAAGAACAAAATTAAGAATCAAAGTAGAGGCAAGAGCAGACAACCAAATCAGGAGTTGCAGAGCTTTGGTTGGGGGTGGGACCTCAATCCAAGGATTTGAAACGAATGCGGAGAGTTGGAAAGACTTGGCGCTCTGCCCACTTGATTCAAACAGCAGTTGATGAGTTTTTGGTTGGGGGTGGGAACTCAATCCAAGGATTTGAAACGAACGCGGAGAGTTGGAAAGGCTTGGCGCTCTGCCAACTTGATTCAAACAGCAGTTGATGAGTTTTTGGTTGGGGGTGGGAGCTCAATCCAAGGATTTGAAACGAACGAGGAGAGGTGGAAAGACATGGCGTTCTGCTCGCTTCACTCAGGATTTGGAGAATAGACAAGTTCTGGAATGAGATATCTACACTCTTGTGGTGAAAGGTAGAGTTCCAGAGTTTGGCAAGGCTTCGTTAAAATGGAATGACTACTGGGGTTGGGGCTGGAGTTAGTTGTTAATGGATATTTGGAGGGGATTTGCAGAAAGAAATTAGCAAAATTGTTGATTTTGGTGAGTCTATAGCTACGTAGTTATGTAGAGTTTAGGAAGCTAGGAACACTACATAAGGAGCATGATTAAGAATGGCTGCGGAATGGTGGGAATAGGGGAAGGGTTAAGATAGATATATAGCTATATTGGTATATAGAGTGGGCCGAATTGGGATCTTTGTGGCTATTGGCAGGAGGAAAAGAAGTATCCTTGTGGATAAGAGGAAGAGGGGAAGGAGAACACAGATATACAGAACGTATAGCTGTATAGTGTATGAGTGTGGGGAGAGGTGTGTATAGTTGTATGACGTTTATAGCTGGATAGCTGCGGAGAGGGAGGGCTGAAGGTTGCTTTTGTGGAGGACAGGCGACAGGAAGGGTATATAGATATATATAGAATGTATAGAAGGCATAGATCTATGTGATGTACAGAAGCGGGGAAGGAAGAGAGACAGGGTGACAAAGCTTGGAGTGATACAAAGGGCGTACTATATAGTTTATCGTATTCATTTATATCGTATAGATAAATAGAGTGTACAGAGGGAGGGCAGCCGGGTGCCTTGAAGGTGTGTGCCTTGAAGGTGTCTATGTGGGGGAGCGTTCATGGAAGGGCCCGTGCGTGTGGGTGTGTCTGTGTGCGGGAGTGTCTGTGTGCGGGAGTGTCTGTGTGCGGGAGTGTCTGTGTGCGGGAGTGTCTGTGTGCGGGAGTGTCTGTGTGCGGGAGTGTCTGTGTGTGGAGGGCCATACGTGTGGAGCACCAGGTGTATGTGTAGATTTATGCTGTGTAAGCAGACAAGACGTATATTGTGTGGTGTCCCGATGTCAATGCCCGTGCTGCATGCACACCATGCCCTGCTGTCATCCTTTTCTCCCACCCCATCGGTCCTGTACGTACACCTTCTTGGCTGCTCCACTCCTTTGCCTCAGTTCGCTCGCTGCATGAGTTCTCTCGCTGCCTGAGTTCGCTGCCTGCGCGCCCTCACGACTGGAGTGCCGGGGTATAATAGGCAACTACTAGAGAAATCCCAGAACCCCACATCAACGTCAACCGTGTACACAACTAAACAGCCGTCACTCACTATATACATATATACATTTGAAATTATCAATCAAGATTACTTTTAAACAGTTATCGTCTTAGCAGAGAGCATTCGGTTCACTCATTGCCTCCAGGGAACACTCTCCGCTAGAAGATAAGATCCCCACACTCAAATCTCTACGTATAATCGCAATGACGGACACAGTCAAATACGGTTTGAGTATACAAAAGAACATAGCAGTAAGTGACTTGGCAGGCGACTCTTCTTTTTTGATTAACCCGTGATACTAACGCCGCGCCATAGTCTCTCCAACACATTTTGGATATCTCCTCCTTGGCGTATGGAAGCGCTGCAGGTATCCTTCAGTTGGAGTCCTATTATGGATTCGCCTTTTTCATCATCACCAATATCCTCACAAATCTGGCCTTTTATTTGATTCTACGCACACCTCAGGATTACTATGAGAAGCCAGTCTCAAATATTTTCTTTGACAACTTTACACGGTGCGTTTCCAGCTTTGTCATGATGTGGTGCTTCGTCTCGGCTCTCGTTGGTTGAGGAGAATCAATGTATATGTATAATAAATGTAGGGTCCAAGCAATAGCAATCAATAATTTACTAAACCTTATATAGCAATAATATTAAACCAAAAATCATCACAGATAAAACAATCGGTCATCTCCAAAATTAGCTACTTCCGCTTCACGTCATCTCCAAAATTAGCTACCTCTCCTTCACGTCATCTCCAAAATTCAGCTACTTCCCCTTCACCACCTTGCTAATATCGATCTTCTTTGCCGCTTCCTTACTCATCGCAGGGTTAACCTCTCCATCACCCTTCTGGGCAACATCGAATTCCATATCGTCCAGCTCTCCTCCTTTGTCCGTCGCTCCCTTCATATACTTGTACCGAGGGCTCATCTTATTCTTATATTTAGGAACCCCAGCAGGTAGTTCCATACCGTTCACATTGAAGTACCGCCTCAGACAACTGAACCTCGACCAGGTGTACTCCTTTGCCGGGTCGCAATCGCACTTATTCTCCAAGGCCGATCCAAACGTCAAAGGACATGAAACATGGCCCTCTGCGTTGAGGAACCCTGTGGAATGGATATATGCAATTCGATCTCTGGGCACCATCAACCCCATTGCCAGAGTTTTAATATTGGACTCCGTCCACCTCTCGTAAAAGAACCCATTCGCCTCGTCCATGGAGTTGAAGAAATTGACATACAATTCTGAGCGAAAGAAATCCAAGTCGCCAACCTCGAAATCGCTGCCAAAAGTACACCCGTTGAACTGGTTATCCTCCAAGAAGAGTGCTGCGTTTGTATGCGAGAAGTTGAGTAGATAACCTTGGTTCTCCTCGAAAAAACGTACCGAGGTGTCAACCAGTGTTTTCGTCGTTCCCTTTGGCTCCAGTGGAGCGTGTGCAAATGCGTAAATGAGGTTTTTGTCTTCGATATCTTTTAGGAAATCAAACCCAATGTTGCATCCAAACGCAACACCAATGTCTATTTTACAGTAGTAGCGGTATGGTGACAGTTCAGGCAGAAACTGGAAAAACCCGCTGCTGAACCGATTGCCCAGCCTATACCTTTCAAAAGTGCCATGGGGGGCAGCCCTCTCATTGGTGCCCCGTCTGATCTGGTTGGCCTTTTTGGTATCACAGGATTCGGGGTAGCCCCACATTTCTTTGGGGATCTTGGCAAATGTCACTTCGCCAGAGTAGGCCCTCTCCACTGCTTGCTTCACGTTCTTGGGGAATGTGAAGGGGCCCACAATGAGCCACGGGTACTTGTTTCCGCCAAAGTTCATCCTCCTTTCGAGTGCCTGTGCCGTATGGACCAGCATTGGTACGTCGGTTACTCTGAGCAGGAGAGTGTAGAAGGTGGCATTTGCCATATAGTTAAGCTCATCAACCACAGAGTCACTCCATGGAGCCTTGGCACTGATCTCTTTCCACATGCCGTCTGTATATGGAAATGTGGCATGGTTGGAGATGTAGCTCTTTTGAATGGGGTCCTCGTCACCCCAGGAGGGCGCCAACGTGTTTAAGCTGTATGGTAGTGAGTTTTTACTCTTTATATCTTCAAGTAGTTTAATCAACCGGTCACCGCCCAAGGGTTTATCTTCTGGTTTGGTTTCAATTTTAGGAGGGGGGTTCTCTTTCTCTGCATTTAGACTCTCATCCTGTGAATTATCACCCTGTGAACTATCACTCTCTTTATGTTCAGTGATATCGCTGGGCTTCGTGGTATCGCTGGGCTTGGTATCTGCGTGCCCATTCTCAGCCACTGGGGCCAACCACTTGTCAACATGCTTCCCCCCTTGCTCAAGAGTCACTTTCACAGCTTTCCCAAGGGTTTTCGAATCACCCACACTATGGTATACTGTCAAGGCTACCCCTATCACCACCAACACCAATAGGTACACTCTTAGTCTGTGTCTCACCATGATGACCGTTTCGTAAAGAGTGTGAGAGCGTTAGTAGGTGAGAGAGTTCTTAATGCAAATGTTATGTGTGTATTTGAAAAATCTATTATGTTGTTGTGGTATAGTGATTTATGGGGTGTGGCACAACACCCGTGACAAAGCCATTCCAAACCAGCAAAAAATAGAAATAGATATATCTAGTAAGCCGACCGAAGGATGATGTAAAAGGACAAAAATATACAGCAAAAGCCCACCAGCGTGCATAAAATATTTATCGGGTAAAACCTACTCGCATCAACCTACTCGGATAAAAGCCACTCGCCAATAAATGATATCAATCTCCCATTCTTTCCACACAGGCCTTGAAATCACTGAAAAATAATCGTGCAATCGTATATCCGCACACACGCATTCCAGATCCTAAGGCACCAGGGCGTCATCTCATGCTAGTCAAATGCCAAGGCGTGCGGATTCCGGGGTCTCGTGCCTTTCAGGGACTAAAAAATACCATGCAGGCCCTGCAAAGTGTCTATTGGTGTGGAGCCCACTGCAGGAAGAATGCCGGCGTGCATAAAACCGAGGCTAGACTGGTGAGGCGCCCGGTGCTAGTGGGTTTCGCCGAACCCTTTAGGCTTGGCTAAACGCTTGGCTAGACGCTTGGCTTCAAATGTGTCTTAAGGGTTTGGGCATTTGGGCAGTACTGCCATTTGGGGAGAGCAGTTATTAGAGGAGAAGGGCCGGTTCTAGAAAAAGGACCATAGCTATAGGGCGGTGTAACCGAGAAAATGAAAAATAGAGATATATTTGTAATAAGTGCAAGCAGAGGGACAGGGCTGTAGATCACCACAGATGGGATGGATGTATGCAAGGTAACTTGAGGATATCTATCCTGGCAACGAAGATAGAGGGCGTATGGGTGAACGTATATAGCTGGATACATGAGGCAAGAAAACATTGCCGGATATATCAGGCATAAGTAGAAAACATTGCTCAGGACTGTAGCTAGAATACAACGGAGCTGTTCTACACTATCCACTATAAGGTAGACACTTCACGTTACAAATTCGTACACATCCTTTCTTTTCTCCCAAGCTATACACTTGTTCCTCACCTCCACTTCTCTCTATATACTTTCTATATCTGTAAACTACGAGCATACCCCTCTAAAGTGTACACATTTTGCCACGGATATTGTCCACCCTCTCAACCATTCCTTCCTTTCTCCTAGCTATACACGCAAAATATCTACAAGGTACATATATGTGCGTGCCCCTCCTGTTGTCCGTTCTTTACAAAACGAACTCTTTTTCCGTCGACTGCATCCTCATATACACACTCTACACTCCACACTCCACACAACTACACAACTATGCAACTACACAACTGCACAACTATACACACATTACAATATATATACATCTACCTGTCCTGACACTCGCCTCCTCTCCTCTTCACCTCTTCTAACCACAAAACCCGTGCTTGCTCGTACCTCTCCTCTAACTCCTCCTCAACCCACTACATATCCTATACTTTCAAACTACTCATTACACAGAAAAACCGCTTATCTCAATCCATATCCATGTCTAGCATCCTCCACCTCCAAAAACGACACTCTCAACAAACAATAAACAAACAAAATAGACAAACATTTCCAATCAATACTCCCCAACAACAAACTGCAGCACTGCCATCCATCCACTTCGAATAGTCTTGGCAGAATTCCGGAAATATATCCTTCCCCACAAAAGAACATGCTCCTCATTCCTGGTTTCACTCCAATTTTCCAACTCTTGACTTACCCCAACATAAACTCTTGACTTACACGAATAGACAACTCTCTTCGGTTATTTCAAATCCTTGGATTTGCTTCCCACCCCCAACCAAAAACTCATCAACTGCTGTTTGAGTCAAATTGATAGAGCGCCAAGTCTGTTCAACTCTCCTCATTCGTTTCAAATCCTTGGATTGAGGTCCCACCCCCAACCAAAGCTCTGCAACTCCTGATTTGGTTGTCTGCTCTTGCCTCAACTTTGGTTCTTAATTTTGTTCTTGCTACTATTGTTAGACCAACTTTTGAAGGACAGATCACAAACAGAAGTATACTTAATTTTTGTGAAGAGAAAAAATGTAAAGAAAAGCGGAAAGGAAGATAAGGGGGGACAGGACCGATATTTAAGTTATTCTGGACATGGGGTAAGGCCACAGAGTCGGGATTGATGAGTGATTTGGCCAATTCAACAGTCGATGTCCACAAACACATACCCCAGGTGGTTATTTAACCCGCATATCCCTCTTCTTATCTACCCCTCCTCTCCGGGTTATCTGATACACCTTGGTGCCTCTGTCAGTTGCGTTTCCCATTTTTCCTCATAGATCACATGTTGTATTATAAGTAGTATTATCGATCCAGCACATACCAGAGAATTATTTCAAGCGAAACGATAACCACTAAGGATCAAGTCGTAGATCAATTATCAGGAGTTTTTGTACAACAGCTTCACTTATTTTATGCAAGGAGAAGCATATGCATGAGCTTTAGCACTTAATTAAGTTAGCTCAACTTTTAGTGGGTGAGCTGCAGGTTTATGCGTATGCACCATGCAGATATATTGATGCTCTCCTATTTTAGGCACAGTTAGTGTTTGGCGGTCCTGGGATGCTAGAAAACCAAAGATTGGTGTGGATCCATCGTCGTTCAAGTTTTATATAAAAAGAGTGTAATGAGATTCGAACTATTGCTTGCGTGAAAATATAAGGTTGCGGTTTTGATCTGTTTCTAGTGTGGATAGGTGGCTATCTCGACATGAGAGCAGATGGAGGGAGAGCATCAATGAGGTGCAGCCTTCAAGATGAGGAAACACACTGTGAGGTGCCCACAAGTTGACAGATGATCATATAATGAAGCTTGTACCTCGACTTTTTGAATTCCGCGACTCTCTTGAATTCTATCGCTGTCTTGAATTCCACGACTCTCTTGAGTTCTACCGCTGTCTTGAATTCCACGACTCTCTTGAATTTCCAACAAGAAGTATTCTCCGTCACTCTGCGTTGATCTACTGTGTTTGTCCACCATCTTGCCATTTATGCGACGCTGTCGGTCCTCCCAGTAGTGCCCCCAGTAGCTCCCTCAAACTCTCCTCGCCATTTATGCAACATATGCATACGTTTAAATACGGTGAAGTATGCACCTATAAAGGCCACATCGTATGTATAGGCGTGCGTGCTCCTCCTTTGTACTGCCTAGCAAACACACAGCCTACGTTGCACAGCCTTCCTTCCACGCTACTCTCCTTCGCACGGCCCGGTGTACGTGGCCCTGCCTTTGTTCGTAGGCTACGCTCCTCTGCACGCCCCGTTGCAGTGCCCAGCCTTGTTGCACACTTCCTTCCTTCCCACGCTCTTGCCACGCTCTTGCCACGCTCTTTCCACGCTCCTTCCCGCGCACCCGCTCCAGCCTACGTTGCACTACCTTACCCACCCCTTGGGAGCTCATTAAATAGAGAGATGGAAAGCGGTGAGTGTGCATAGGCTGGTACGTGCGTGCGCGGTGGATATGTGAGTGCCGTGGGTGTGGGAGAGCGGTGAGTGTGTGAGTGCCGTGGGTGTGCATAGGCTGGAGCGTGCGCGTGTGGGTCGCAGTATAAGTGGAGGTATATTTCAACGTACAGATTGAGCATTCTTCCGTAACTGTGGAGCATATCAATGGGGTATATGTTACAACAACGACATGGAAATTTAACAAACTAGTCATATATTTACAATAGCCATTATCCTATAGACCAAAGACAAAAATATCAGGTAATCAGCCACCTTGGAACAGCCATCGTTACCGTTGCTTAGTGTATCCCCCCGTTGACTCACCCCAACCTTAGCAGCGGCAGCAACCACAGCAGCAGCAACAACGGGTGTTTGGCCAATTACTGGATGACAATTAATGAATAATATCAATCGATTATATCAGTCGATTATATCAATCGATTATATCAATCGATTATATCAATCGATTATATCAATCGATTATCTTGGTCAATCGCAGGAAACCCATTGAAAAACCAACAAACACAGCAAAAATAATTTATATTGGATTATTTAACCTCCAACTATCCCACCCATTATTTTTTTAAACCACCCCAGAAAATGTCTTCACCATCTGTCAAATTGGAGGGCAACCCTCTAATCCCCCCTTCAAATACAGGCAGTGTGCCAAATACAGGCAGTACGCCGGGCAGTATGCCAGAGGTGAAGCAGGAAATTAAAGGAGAGGTGAAGCCGGACGTGAAGCCGGACGTGAAGCCGGACGTGAAGGCATCGCCTAATGGGACATCCAATGGGCTATCTGGCGGGCCATCCAGTGGAGGCAATGGAAGTGGAGAGAATTACTCTGACTTCACACTAAAGGCGTGCACCAAAGAAGACATTGAATCGTTTAGGTACCATATATTAAAATTCCAATCTCGTAACAAGGTTGACCCCGTAAGAGAATTCCAGCAGCCCGTGAGACTCCACCGTAAAGACCCCAAAAACCTACAGTTCCAGCTGTCGCTCAAGGAGATCGAAGACAAGAAGAGAGAAAAGGAAGAGCTCGAGAAAAAGAGAGAAAGGGACAGGGCACTTGCGGCAGAGGCTGGTGGTGGTGGTGATGGAGACGGCAGTGGAGCCGGCAGTGGAGCCACAGAGGGTGGTTTTGACGAAGAGATGGATTTGGAGGGGGCCACAGAGGAGGAGATCGAAGAGGCAAGGCGTCGCCGTGAAGAGCGCGAAAGGCGCAGGCTCAAGCAGGAGAGGCACGAGCTGGAGATGTCTGTTGTAGCTCCCGATGGAGGTGCGCGCAAGCCCAAGAAGAACCTCTTCCGCAAGAAGACGCGGCAGATCAGGATGATGGACGACGATAAGAGGCGGCTGAGGTATGAGGAGTACTATCCGTGGGTGATGGAGGACTACGAGGGCAAGAACGCGTGGGTGGGCAACTATGAGGCCGGTAACAGCGATACGTATGCTCTATTTGTAGTTGACAAGGACGGGTTCAAGCTCATTCCTGCTGAGAAAGTGTATAAGTTTACTCCCCGTACTAAATATGCCACTCTTACCTTGGATGAGGCAGAGGCCAAGATGCAGAACACGGGAGTTCCGCGCTGGCTGATGAAGAAGATGGAGCAGCAGAATATCTCCAACGACGTTAAGGACGCCCGGTTCAGGAAGGTTGGTGGAGGAGGCGGTGGCGGAAGCGGGGGAGGAGGGGGCCGCCGTCTCCGCACGGTTGTGGGCGATAAAAGCGCCAGAGACTCCGATAACGACGACTTGGATTTCGACGAGGAGTTTGCCGATGACGAGGAGGCCCCCATCGTTGAGAACGACGAGGAGAACCGGGAGTCTGAAAAGCGGATGAAGCGGGAGATGTTGAGGGCGCGTGCCAACGACCTGGTGAATGACGAGGAGGAGGAGGATGATCTCGATGATTTGTTTGAGACGAGAAAGGTGGATAAGGAGGGTAGGAAATTACGTAAAGCGCTAGCTAGAAATGCCATGAATGAAGTTTACGATTCTGACGACGAGGAGAATCCATACTTGTCAGAAGAGAGCGATTTGGAGGGGGGAAGCGAGGGGAGTGACGGTAAAGGGGGGAGTGGAGGTGAAGTAGGGAGTGGAGGTGAAGCAGGGAGTGAAGGCAAGGCAGGGGCTGAAGGTGAGGCAGGGAGGGATAGAGGGGGGAGCGAAGGTAAGGGCCGCATTATGGTTAAATCCTACTCCAACGGGTTTGTCATCTTGGGTGCCACTAGGGACCTCCTCGCTGAGTTCCCTCCCGGCGAGTGGAACCCTTCAGTACGCAAACGACACATTGACGAAGTGGTGAACTCCGGTAGCGAAGGAGATGGTGAAGGTGGTGAAGGTGGTGAAGGTGGCTCTTTGGCCAAAAGGGTAAAGGTGGAAGTAAAACAGGAGGCCAGGGAGCGCTCGCTTACCCCTGTTGGGGTTGTGCTATCGGCTGGAAGTGTTGTTACCAAAGAGGATATCAGTAATATTGTGGGTGATGGCCCTATGTTGTTGACTGATTTGCTTAAGGCGCTGAAGCCGAAGTTCAGTGCTGATGCCCAGAATAAGGAGAGGCTGAAGGTTTTGCTGAAGAGTTATGGGTTGAGAGATAAGTATTTATATAAGAAGGAGTGATATAAAAAGTGGTTGATTGTTCCTAGTTGATGAATATACTATTTAATACTCCACTGGGGTTATAGTCGCCTCATGAGTATGAGAATATGCGAGAGCGGCTTCCTAATCGTGTGATAGTGGCTTCTCAACGTATACAACTAGCTATCCAATAGTCTATACAAATAGCCCTCCAATAGTCTATATAAACTGTCCAATAGTCTACATAAATAGATCTCGCTAATAGTCTACATAAATAGCCCTCCAATACTATAAATAGATCTCCTCTACTCTCCCTCTACTACACCACCTCAACCAATTTGTCATCCTCTTCATCACTTTCATCGCTGTGCATCGCTTCCACCTCCTCATTCGTTGGCGCCTCGTCTCTCATCAACATCTGCACGAGCCTCTCACATAATTCACACACCAACTCGTCCTCATACGCCTTGTGAAGGTCTCTCACCAATGGATACACTGACTTCTCCCTAAGGTATTCCCTCCCCTCCCTGCTAACACACAGCAACAGCAAACTCTCCAGGTGCACGGCAATCACCTCATTCAACGGGTCCCTCTTCTTATCCGCCGGCAAGAGCTGCAACTCGTCTGGCAAGGCGAACATCTCATCCTCGTCCATAGAAGCAGCTTCACCACCTGCTAAGGGAAGCAAAATGTACGGCAAGATGTTGATCTTTTCATCGGTGAGCAAAAGCATGTGCTTTTCCGTGTCAAAGAGGGAGTTTTTGATCGTTGACGCCACGCCCTCTCTGCGGATTCTTGAATCGTACTTCTCCGTGAACACGACAAGCTTGGATATCGGAACAACCGAGTCGTATTTCTGCTCTGTGACGAAATAGCCTCTTCCCAGGGGGAACCTCGAGATATCCGCAAAGAAGTATGCGAGATAGTCGTAGTTGGCATACTTGTTGATCTCCCTATTGGAGCCCTTGACAAAACAGTCCATCAAACAGTCCATCACATTGCCGCTTTTGAATACACTTGGCTCCAGCTTTGCAGGGTCAACCACAATATCAAACAGTTTGGTGATCTGGTCATTCTTGGCTATGTTGGCAAGCAGGATGCACATGATTTCGGCATTCTTATTCTCCAAAGAGAGGATCTGCGTCAGAAGGTGCTTCACGAAGGCGTCATCTTCAACAATGAGCTTTCTTATGTGTACGTCATCTGACAGGTTGGCCAAAATCGTTATCGCGTGGTCTACAACCTGGGATCTCCTATCCAAAGAGAGCACCTTGAGGTCCTTCACCGCACGGTAGTTGTCGTAGTGGAAGATTTTCTGTTGGGGGCCAGCCGCAGAGAACCCAACGAGGTTTTCAAGGGCAATTTCCCTCACTGCGATCTGTGGAGCATGTAGAAACTCAACCAACTAAGGAGAGTGTTAGTAAGCTTGAAAGAGGTTCCTGTGGTTTCTGTGGGTTGTGAGTTCTACGAAATCTCGTTTCAACATACCTCTTCTAATTCTGATGGCATTTTTGAATACGCAAAATTGATTAAAGAAACTTTTAAGCGATTTGAAAAGCGCCAAGATTGATTTTTCAGCAGGGTGTTGCATTACGGATATAATGTGAAATGTAGAAATGCAGCCTGGAAAATATTCGTGCGGCTCTTGATGACTTATGTGATGGATTAGGTAATAGATAAATCTCTAGAAACTTATGTGACAGATTACGTAATGAGAAATCGAAATTCTATATGTCTTATGTAAGTGATTACCTAATAGTGGGCACAGACGGACCACTCTTTTTATACCGAATATTTGAACAACTAGGAATATCTGAAATTGATATTGGAAGGTATGGTGGAGATGTGATTACTTAGAGGAAGGAATGGTTAATGATCCTATTTAGGTGTGTATTCACACCTCCTTTTCTTTCTCCTAGTGGTAACGTCCAGATACTCCATATTATGGTTCTATGGCTTAATTCCAAGTACGGGCAACCTTTCAAATCGGGTTGGAAACGTATATACTAATGGAAATGTAGTCAGCGGAAAGAGAGATATTTTGCTTATTGTTTTAAACGCTCATATAGTACCAAGGTACTTTTCTTGCATTGGATAACTATATATATACACCATGTTGGTCTGTATACTGGAAACCACTGTACTCCCAGCCAATCCATATTATAAGGATTACTGGACATTTCAATTATAGCGTTACGCAAGGTTTAGCAATCTCAAATCTAACTATCCCAATGATGCTCTTCATTTGAGATTCTACTCGACAAGACGCACTCTATTGCTTTAGGATTCACTCATTCCTTTCAGATATTCAGAAGGTGCTCTACTCTTTATTTCAGATTCCACTCTTTTCGCGTCATATTCTACTCTCTTGTCCCATGTTCTGCTCTATCTCATATTCAACTCTGTCTCATATTCTACTCTGTCTCATATTCTACTCTATCTCATATTCTACTCCTCAGGACACTCATGCATCAATGTGCATATTAATGCATATTATATGCACCCACATGCCCCACACACCTCCTAATGCACCGCATAGTCCATTTTAGTCACCCAGCCTTTAATATACGCAGGGAGTGTCCCACCCAACGCCATTTTTAGTTCACACACTCACACCCCCTTACAAAATTTTCAACATCTCCCTTCCTCAACACCAAAAAGCAGTCACTTGGGAGTTTCCCTTTTCACTCTTTATGTTTTCAGACGGCTAGACTGATAAGATAAGGAGATAACGAGATCGAGATAACGAGATCGAGACATACATATAGCAACACGGGGCAGTGCATACCGTGTAGATCAAAGCGATAACCTTAAAAAACACGCTAGTGGATAACCGTTAGTCTAACGGTAGTCTAACGGCGGTCTAACGGGAGCCTGGCTGTTTAGTCTAACGGTATAACGGTAGTCTAACGGCCTAACGGTTTAGGCTAACAGTCTAACGGTTGGTTATTGAGGGGGGCTTCTCAGCAACTGATCATTGTAGGTATATACACTAATATATATATTATTATATATATTATTATATACCGTGTTTATATATACACGCTATTATATATTGTGTTTATATATATGCTATTGTATGTATACGCATATATATACGCATATATATACGGTGCATATACGGTGTATGTGGGTTTACCCCACATATTTAATAACAGTTCTCAACACTGATTGTGTTACACCATCTGAATCTTTTTATTCACTCCAGACGTCACTCTAATTGCTGATGACCAATGAGTGATAATAATCCTCATAATGGAAAGGCTGGTGATGATGGAGGTGGTGATGAAATTGACCTCCAGGGGTTTGGAGAGAGTATTTATAATTTAATGGCTCAGAGTATTGTGACTCAGAGTATTGTGGATGAAACAGGCGAGAAGCCATCAACTCATATTACTAGTGCACCAGATGCTCATAATGAAGATGACAATTTTCACGTTGGTCATACCGATCAGCGTGATGAGCAAGCAACGGAGAATTTTGACGGGTTTTCTGATGACATTTTGAAGAATCTCGTTAGCCAAACAGTTGGAATGCTTCATGGGGGTGAATCAGAAATCAATCAAGAGAATACAGAGAACAGACAGCATTCAGAACATGCGGAACACTTAGGGGATCATCAAGAGGAAGTGGAACATCAGCCTTCAGAAACACAGCCTCAGCCAACAGCACAGTCAACAGCACAGTCAACAGCACAGTCAACAGCACAATCAACAGAACAATCAGTACAATCAACTGATTACCATTTCTCTGAAATGGACAACTTCCAAAATGCAGTGCTTCAATCATTACAGTCAATGGCTGAACAGCCAACTGAACAGCCAACTGAACAGCCAACTGAACAGCCAACTGAACAGCCAACTGAACAGCCAGCTGGTCAATCCACTGACGCTCACCAAACCCATGAGGACCAAACTCATGAGGACAAAACCCATGAGGACCAAACCCATAAGGACAATGAAGCAACCAGCCAAGAAGTGCACTCAGAGGCTCCTGCCACACTACACAGTGAGGGTATTTCCGTTGAGGCACCCCCACATACTGAACCAGCCACAGAGTATGAAATTCCCGATTCCATTCTCGAACAACTGGCCACAGCCACTTTTGAGAGTATCCAACAGAGAAGAGAGGAGCAGAAGGAGCAAGAGGAGCAAAGCAGTCCAAACGAGTCCCCACAGGCACTTTCTGACGCCGTTCACCACGCCGTTCAACAGGCAGTCCAAAGCGTTGTGAGCCAAAGTTCATCCGATATTGGGGGTCACATAGATAACCCCCATGGCGTGAATTTTGATATTTTATACCAGGCGGCAGAGCCTAACAATGATCTACATAATAGTGATGGTCTACATGGTATTGATAGTCATCATACCGACGCTTCTGGTGAGGGCTCTGGTGAGGGCTCTGCTAAGCACTCAGGTGTCCTCGACGGAGAAGACGGAAAAGACGGAGACGGAGAAGAAGAAGACGCTCTACAGGCTGCGCTCGCTCAGATGGTTAGAAATGTCGTTGAAAAGAACTTGGTTCCTCACCAGGAGGAGGCCCAATCCCATGTCCCCACAGATATTACACATAGTAGTAACGTAGAGCAGCCGTTCCGCCAACCTGGTGAGCCATCAGATTCTCATGACGTCGACTTGGACCAGTTGCAGTTAAACCAAATCCTGGAAAACGCCGTCGCCATGGCATTGGAGAACCCAACTGACTTGCTATCTTCAATGCATGGAATGGAGGAGTTGGAAGGATTTGGTGCGCTGGATGGCCAAGCTGTAAAGTCTACGGAGTTGCAAGTTGGTGAAGCTGTTAAGAAAAAGAGAAAGCCTAGGAAAAGTGCTAAACGGGGAAAGGCTGTCACCTCACCAGATTCAAGAGCCGCAAACACCGATATCCCCGCCTCCTTTGGCGCATATAGCGTTCTCTCTGTTGACCCCTCTCTACCCCGCAACGTAACCGTCCCGGCCCAACTCTCTGGAGAACAGCCTCTCTTGACCGTACAGAGGCAACCGCCATCGTCGGCCTCACGTGGTGATGGAGGTGGGATGTCCACACTCTCGGTTGGCCGTTCAATGGGTTCTCTTTCCATCTCTGGAGAAGCCGAAGCGGGAGCCATTTCTATTGCCGAGATGCTTGCGAGGTCACGTGATCGAATGGAGCCAAGGAGGACCGGAAACGGAAACAGAGACGGAGAGGGAAACAGAGACGGAAACAGAGACGGAAACGGAAACTCTGCAGACAGACAGATAACCAGTAATAGCAACACCGGCAGTGCGCTCCCTGCCGGTAATTCTGGACTCCCTGCCGGTAATCTTTCTGCCGGGAGTGGTAACCTCCCCGCCGGTCTCTCGCCTTCTGCTCTTCAGTCCATTACAGCTGCTGTCTCGGCAGCGATCCAAAGGATCTCCGCCTCTGCGCCGAGATCACGTGGTCCCACCTCTTCCGCTTCAACCACTTCCTCCAACCCTCCTGTTGACCTCAAAGAGAGGATCCGTATTGATAACAGAGAGCGCAAGAAAAAGTGGAGGGAGATGAATACCCAAAAGAATAAGGATAACGACTTACGTGCCAGGGTTATTAGAAGGGCAAATACAATGTTTCCCTCAGTTGAGAGCGCAGAGCAGGAGGCACAGAAGAAGCAGTGGATTAAAGAGGAGTTTGATAAGCGGAGACAGCGTAGGATAGAGAGGGAGTCAAAGGCTGGTGGAGATTCCATCACCGGAAACGGAACCATGACCGGAAGTGGGCAGACCAATCTGGAATCTTCCCTGGAATCTTCCCTATCCCCAACGGGCTCCATTCCCGACAACCCCTTAATGCGGGGAATCTCCCAGGTGGTTCAGGACCCAACTCTTCTGCGTAGCATCAGTAGTATATTGAGTTTACTCAACAGAGCACCCCCTGGAACCTCCCCTGCAACCTCATCCTCTCAGATGTCTAGCGCATCCGACCTCTCGACCATAACTGCCACGGCGACAGCAGTCGCAGCAGCATACGCAGCCTCAAGCCCTCCTCCTGACCAGTCCCAACTAACCTCTTTGATCACAAGCATTGTTTCCTCGCTGGTTTCGGCCAACGGGGTGGCCCCTAACGTCACCGGCCACGTTGCCGGTGTTCCAAGAGGTGTTGTCTCCTCTTTCAGGGTAAGAGCGGATAATCTGGCCACTGCCCAGGGAGACCAGAAGTTGCCAATGCCCCCTTCAAGAGGCCCTGACCCTGAATTGACGTCATTGGTCAAGACAAAGGCTCCCGCTGGTGGTTCGTATGCTCTGAAGGGACTGGGAGGGTTGAGAGTGAACAATTTGGATATGCTTCGGCCCGCTTTGCGTAACCTGTCTCTTAGTACAACTCCTCCGGTAGACGGAGTCAGCCAGGAGAAACGAAAGAGCAGCGGTGATTTGATAGATGAGGCAAAGAGGCAGAGAACAACACCTTCAGAGCCAGTTAGCAATGCTCCCTTTTCTGTTTCCAGCTTTACTCCCTGGGGGCCAACGAGGACGTTCAAGTTGCCCCAGTATAAAAAGCCGGATTCACCGGGGGGTTCTGTTTCGGGGGTTTTGGGAGTTACCGGAAACTCTACGGGAAACTCTGTGGCTTCTTTGGCATCTGCTGCCTCCACGTCTCAATCCGGTCTCACTGCCCCTCTGAGCACTAAAGGTGACACCATGGGCTCCTCTACACCCTCCCCCGCTGGAACACCTTCTATTTCCGGAATTGCTTCACCGGCTTCTTCCACAATATCCACAGCTGCTTCCACCACAGCCTCCTCCGCTGTCTTGCCATCACCCCTTCCATTTGGAAAAGTTGGGGGTGTTGCATCTCCTGGTGTAAGAATTGGACTTAGAAAGCCAGGTGCCTTTAGAAAACCACCCAGCTATAGTAAGCCTATTTCTTGATTAGAGCAATAACCAAATGCAACGGGAGGTGAGGCTCAAAGAGATATGGGTACTTTAGTTGCTTATATTCTTTATGTATATTAGTCCTCCTCACCCGAGTTGATCCTGGGTACTGGAGTTGATATGTATTTTATCATTGTATATTAGTTTAATGGAGTCACAATAAAGAAATTATAACAACACAGAATGCGCGATAGTGTAGTTGTAGTTGTATAACTGCATCACATTGATCAAATTGATAAGATCGATAAGATAAGATCGACATGCAGCTCAAGGTCGTGTGTTTCGAGTTTTAACCCCAAATGGTATGATTTTGGGTTTTACACTAAAGGTCGTGTCTTCCCTTTTCATCTCAAGGTCGTGCCTTTCCCTTTTCGCTCAAGGTCGTGCCCTTTCGAATTTTCACTCTTCCCTCCTACAGAGTTGCCTAAAATGGACACTTTTCACACCTGGGAAGGCCACGAAATGGTTAAGCAAAAGGGATTTCTCAAAAGAAGAGACTCATGGAAATCATTCGCTCTGAGTATCAATTACACAAGGAATCCATTGATTCAACTCTCGTCTTGTGAATCTGACTATTCGTAGAGATAGTCCTATTACCATCAACAGATTCATCACCTATCGCACACACACCACCCGCTATGGCCAAGAAAGGAAAAGCTCCACCACCTTCTGTGACGCCCAGTGTGGCCCCTTCCACCAAAAAAGGGAAAAAAGGTACGACACCCTCACCAGAACCGGAAACACCTAAACAGAGAGCCCAAAAGGGAAGGGCCGTCGTTGCAAACAACTCCAGCTGGACAGGCAAGCTGCCTGGGTCACTGCTACATGAACACTGCCAAAAGAGCAAATGGGAAAAGGTTGTTTACGATATGAAACACACCAAGGATGGGTTTATAGGTATTGTGAGGCTCTCATGGAAGAACCCCAAAACACAGGAAGTGATCACCGTAACGATGCAGCCACCTTCGTCTCCCCCTCTGGTAGCCCCGCAGGAGTCCAGCTTGGAGGCCCGTCATTATGCCGCTACATATGCCCTCCACAGGATCTGCTTCGATAAAAATATCCATATGGTGTTGCCTAGCAACCACAAAAAGTTATGGCTCGATCTCGAAAGTGAGCGTAAGAAGATGGTGAAGGAGAACCCTTCCAAAGCCAAAGAGATATATTGCAGTGACCCATTTGCAGTGGTGATGGAGAGACGGAAACAGGAGGAAAAGAGGGCAAAGGAAAGGGAGGCGAAGCTGAATGTGTTGGAAAAGGAGAAAAAGGTGGCTATAATAATAGGCGATAAAAAGGAGCTCCCTACTATAAAGGGGGAATTGACTAAACAAACTACGAAAGAATTCACAGGAGAGCCTAGCACCACCACCTTCCCCCGCAAAATATGGGACTCTGCTCCGTTTATCGATCTCTCTCTCGAGTCACGTGCTCTGATCGACTCCTCAATTGCCAGACATGTTAAGTGGGCAAATAATAGCAAGCGGCATAAAACCTCTTCAGACTCTTCCTATAGAGCCTCTCTTGAATCCATAGGGTTCAGAAAGTCCCACGTAGACGAAGCTCTCTTATATACAAACACCTTCTCCGATTCTCTGGAGTGGCTCCTTTTCCATATTCCGGACGATGATCTTCCAAGCTTCTTTTCCAAACACGACAAAGACTCCAACATCTCACTCACCATCACTACAAGCCTCAAAAAGGAGTACACTATAAAGAAGTTAATGGCTGGTGGCTTCAGTAGAGGTGACGTCATGTCGGCATTAGCCGTAAATGGAGATGATGAGGTCAAAACAGCCCTATCCCTAATGAGGTCAGTATATCCGGAGTCACCCCCAGAGTTGCCGGTGGAGTCATCCATTGGAGAGCAAGAGAGTGAGGAGATTTGGAACCAGGAGGTAGAGAGCTTGCAAATGATATATAGCGACAGAGTAGAGCAGATATCCCCTGTAGTTGTAGATATATCGCTAAACCCTCACGGTGTAACGCAGGGTTTGGTTTCCCTGAGAGTGTATAAAAGCGATTATTATCCTTATAGTTTGCCTGGGCTTTTCATAGTTGTAAAGAATGAGTCATACTCCTTGCCCAACTATATCAAGCTATCTATACTAAAACAGCTTGTAGGGTTTATTTGTAGCAGTGGTGTTTTAGGGGATTCATTCATATATACGCTCATTGATTGGCTGGAGGAGAATTTACGTAGAATAATAGATAACCCAGGACCTCTCTATAAAGGGGGAGAAGAAAGAGAGCGATCTTCTTCTCCGGTCACTTCTTTAGCAAAATCAAACCCTGCAAGAGCAAGACCGGCAAGACCAAAACCGGCCTCTCCTCTGCAGGGAAACCCTAACCTATCACAGTATAAGAAGCGATTCTCTTCACCCCTAATGAAAGCTTCCCTAGAGAATAGGGCACAGCTCCCCGCCTGGAACAAGAGACACCAGCTTGTTGACCTAATCACCACGAACAAGGTCTCGCTGGTGACTGGTGAAACTGGATCAGGGAAATCCACCCAAATCGTGCAGTTTATTCTGGATCACCTTCTAGAAACAGCAGACTTCACCTCTACCATTATGTGTACTCAGCCTCGTCGTATTTCCACCATTGGTTTAGCAGAGAGAATCTCTGAAGAGAGACTGGAAAAGGTGGGGAACGAAGTTGGATATGTGATCAGAGGAGAGAACAGAACCAGCAAGTCCACGCGTATTTCGTTCGTCACCACAGGTGTATTGCTTCGAATGGTGCAGTCGTTGGTCGGAGATGCCGGAGATAACGCACATGACGGAGATAAGGATATAGGGGATGGGGATACCGGGGATAACAGCCAAACCCTCTTTTCCCATCTACGGTATATCTTTATCGATGAAGTCCATGAAAGATCAATCGATAGTGACTTTTTATTGATCATCTTGAAACGATTGCTGAAAAGATTTACAAACCTCCATGTGGTGCTCATGTCTGCCACCATTGATATTAACGTGTTCCGCAACTACTTTGACTCTCCTGTGTCTCACATCCATATTGAAGGTCGAACGTTTCCAATCGAAGATTATTATTTGGGAGATGTTCTGGAGTCCATTGGCGAGGATTCTCAGCGGCTATTGGAGGAGTCTCTGCTGCAAAAGGAGGCAAATCCATTGGAAAAGCGTAGAAAACCTAAACTGGAAGATGCCGTTGCCAGGATTGGTGTTTACAATGTGATTGCCCGTCTGGTGGTTCATATTCATCACCAGCTGGAGCTTCAGCACCTCCAATCCCAGAACGGCTCTATCCTAATCTTCTTACCCGGTGTAATGGAGATCAACAGGTGCATTTCAGAGATCAAAAGCCAATTCCCCTCACAATGTATGGTGTTCCCACTACATTCAGCCCTCTCGTCAAAAGACCAAAAGAAAATCTTCACTGTGCCCCCCAAGGGCACCCGCAAGATTGTAGTTTCCACCAACATTGCCGAAACGTCCATCACCATTCCAGATGCAGTTGCGGTTATCGACGCCGGAAGGGTCAAGTCGACGTTCTACGACGTGAAGCAAAACTCCACAAGGCTCGTTGAAGGGTGGTGCTCGCAAGCTGAGGCAAAACAGAGGAGGGGAAGAGCAGGCAGAGTGCAAGCAGGCGTGTGCTACAAGCTGTACACCAGGCAGCTGGAGAATGACACCATGCTGAAGCAGCCGATCCCCGAAATCAAGCGGACGAAACTGGAGTCCATCTACCTAATTGTCAAGTCAATGGGTATCCAAGACGTTGCCACGTTCCTCAACGGAGGACTTGATGCGCCACACTCGTCCTCCTTGGTCAAAGCCCGGCAGTTGCTGACGCAGATGGGTGCGTTGGCCAACGACGACATCACCAATTTGGGAACGTATTTGTCTCTCCTGCCGACAGACCTGGCCAGCGGTAAGCTGCTTATATTTGGCACTCTTTTCGGCGCCGTAGACATCTGTCTCACCGTTGCCGCTGTGGCGGTGAGTGGCAGTCCCTTTATGGTGAGGATGGAGAACCGTGACGAGGTGAAGAAGGTTCAATCGAGGTTTTCCAAGGGACAGGGCGACCTCCTTGCTATTGCGAATGCGTACCAGGAGTATTCAAGGGGATTTTCTTCAGGGAGTTTCTCTCAAAGGAGAAGGTTTCTGGAATCAAACAGCCTATCGTACCTGACGATGAATGAAATAGAATCCACCAGGAGCCAGTATGTATCAATACTGAAGGATCTAGGGTTTATTCCTCTGGACTATGCACCCAACTCTGACTCCTTCGCATACTTGAACCGAAACATTGGAAACTCAAACCTCTTGCGGGCAATTATCGCTGCTGCGTCGTACCCTCAGATAGCAAGAGTTCAACAGCCGGATGCAAAGTATTTGAGCAGTTCAGTAGGCGCAATAGCAGTTGATCCAGATGCCAGGTTGACCAAGCTGTGGATCAGAAATGATCAGTCAGAGGAGGTGGCACCAGAATCTACCAGGTATCCTTCTACCAGAGCATTTATTCACCCCTCGTCCACGCTCTTTTCCACTGATAACTCCGCTTCTTCCTCTCCTTTGGCGTCTGAGTTGGTCAAAGTGGATATCAACGAGAACTACGATTTCACACCCTCTGCATCCACCACCACATTGTCATCACCCATCAAGACCTCATTTCTAGCGTTCTCCACCTGTCAGCAAACCACTAAGTTGTACATCAGAGATGCCACTCCCATAACCACACTGTCTGTTCTCTTGTTTGGTGGTGAGATCTCCTATGATATTGGTGATAGTGTGAGTCGTAACAGCAGGACGTGTCCTGGTATCGTAATGGATGGGTGGCTGCCAATCAGAACGTGGTGTAAGAATGGGGTTTTGATCAAGAGGTTGCGGCTTCTCTTGGATGAAGTGTTGAAGGTGAAGTTGTCATCACGTGAATATAGTGGGTGTGGTGATGATGTGCTGGAGACTGTTGAGAAGCTGTTAGAGATTGAGTGTTAGGTTATAGTGAGGGTCTTGTAGTGAGTATAGAGTATAGAGTTTGTAGTGAACGACGATTGAAGATGATTATTACCATCAAAAGAATAATTCTGAAGAAACTCTAAGGTATTTATATATCAAACACGAGTAATCCTTCCAACTTCCCCCAAGTTCCACCAACTTGTATTGGAATACCGACTTGTATACATGTATCAGTATATCCTAATAATGTCTGAACTAAAAGAAAAGGAGAGATTTGCATAGGTGAGTAGATATCAGTTAGTTGTAATTCCCCCAGCTATCAACAGCTATCAACAGCCATCAACAGCTGTTGACTCCAGGAGTTGAATGGTTACTCGGCTGCCTCTTTGTAGGGTGTCTCTCCATATTCACTCCCAATCAGTTTCGATTCTCAACCAAAGACTATTCCTCTCAAGGCCGCAACAGTTCAAGTGACAAAAGGCTTAGGTGAAGTCTCCTATTAGTAGCCATTCCCCCCTCTCTGAGTTCCCTGCTCTCAACACCGGGTTGCTGTGTATAGGACATCTTTGACTCCTTTGATTAAATCAGTACTACAATCAGTACTACAATCAGTACTACAATCACCACCAGATCTTGCCGATGATGGTGCGATTTGAATTATCGTATATGTGACGCTGGGTAGTGGTTGTGCAATGGTGGTTTATATATGAATATGGGTAACATGTTGAGCGTTCAGTGTAACCTCATATATGTCTAGTAGTGAAGAGTCATGGTGAGGGTAGTACGTTAAATAGTGAAGAGTCACAGTAAGGGTAGTACGTTATAGTGAAGAGAGTAATATATGTCAAGTATTAAGTGGCATATAGTAAGTGGCATATAGTAAGTGGTATATAGTAAGTGGCATATAGTAAGTGGTATATAGTAAGTGGTATATAGTAAGTGACGCATGGTAAGTGACATATATGCTAAGGGAGTCCCATCAAGTTGTCAAGATTCATATATGGAAAGAAAGCCATGTATTGCGTAAGCCATGTACGCCATTAAGATAACACCAACCCACTTCATACAGCCCCTCACTCCTTCATACCTCTTACTTCTTCAGCTTATAACCACCCTTCACCAACTCCAACCTACCCTCATCAACTAATAATCCAAGATAACTCTCCAGTTGAGACTCAGTAGCTGTATACGGATTATCCTTTGGAACCAACATCTTCAAGAAGCCATGCATCTTACCAACTGGTGAAGTGCCCAAATTGGTGAGCATCCCAATGATGAAGGGAAGATAACCAGACATGGCCATCGAAAGCCCACCAGCTTCACTCCCAAACTCCTCTTCATTGCCAAGTTGGGGGTTATGGGAATGGCGATGGTGACTTTCTTCCGATTCAGACATGTCGGCAAGGGATTCAATCACTCTGTACGATCCGTTGTCTTGTGCCAGCACGTGACGTTTCACCCAAAAGGCAGCTATATTTGTTGCTGTGGCTTCAGAGATGTTCAGCTTTAGCGAAATTTCAGCAATGGAAAGGGACGCTCCTTCAGGAGTTGCCCCAAAAAGATAGATCAGGGCTGCTCTATCTGGAGAAACATCAAATTCCAAAGTCCTGTCCCTCATTTCCAGTGTTAGATTAACATTACCTACAGTTGGGTACAATTCCAAGGATCTAGCTGATTTGAGAGATGAATACTTATTGGAGTAGGCCTGGAGGATTGCTGCTATATCAGGAGGGTATTCCAGTTTCTCCTTGGGCAGAGATGGCCAGAATAGATGGGATATAATGGAGGATTGGAAGTGAGGCATCCCACCGTCTCTTTTATCTAAATTATCTTCGTGTTGCCTATGAATCTGGGTATTTACCCTCTTGCTCTCAACGATATCCTGGACCATCACATCCAGAGCGTGGAATTCCGGCTCGCCGAATCTCGCCTTGAGCAGCTCCAGTTTCAACGATATCTCACGAACTTCGAATTCGGTCAACCTCAGCAACTCCTGAGAGAACACCGTTGTGAATTCACCCATAAATACGCTCTTGGAGTCGAATAAAGAGAGCAGCGCTTCAATGACATCGCCAACAACACCTTTTTTAAAGTCGGCAAGCGCATCAATAGGGTCGGGAACCCATTGGAGGGGGTCTGGGTCATGGTGCAAAGACCCCCCCACCCTTGATGAAGACGCCGTCGAGGCTCCCCCCGAACGGAGCTCGTTTGCCAACTCGATCAGCTCATTCTCTTGAGACGTATCCAATAGAGCAAACACTATACGATGAATAGTGTCCTCGCGCTCCTTGAGGTGTCTCCTTATAGGCCTACACACTCTATCGAGCAAAACGCCCCTTGGATCAAGAATCAAAAAAGAACGGATTGTGGAGCAATAGAACGAAATGATGTCGAGGGTATTGGCTCCAGGATGGAGAAGGCGTTTCTCGCACAGAGCTACAAACTGCTCCACCAGAAATGCTCTAAGCGGAGGCAAGGAAATGCACTGCTTCATCTCGTGTAGCGCAACTACAGAGTGAGGGAAGTGTACAACGATATCAAACAGTTCTGTTACTCGCAGCTGAAAAAGCTCAAACTCTATACGTCTATGTAGAGAGTCAACGGTGAGGAAATCACCGTTACGGGGGTTTTCTCTATGCAGAGAATCAAGAGTGAAGGAGGCTGTGGAGGAGTTTGTAAAGGCGTCTGTATAGGCGTTTGTAACTATCAAAGGCTCAACCTGCGGGAATATCGTGTGTGAGGCCCACTCTTTAAGAGTGTTGAGGATTGGCGTATCCCATTTATTTGACCCCAGCTCCTCAACACGTTTTCTAATCTTGTCATTGACGAGTTTAACAACGAGCTTGTTAGATTCTTCATCCAGCTCGATGCTGGTGAGCGTTGCGATGATATTTGGAGCCATTGAGTGTTGAGGTTGGCAAAAGAGGCAAGTTTCAAGGATTGTAGAGATTTTGGCTATTATGGGTTTTCTCCAAACGAGATGCCTCAAGGAGGCATTCAAACCCCGTTGGACGACGGTGGAGTAGTGGGGGATGGCGAGCAAGTCTACAATGAAGTTTGAGGTTTTTCTTATGGAATTGATAAAGTGGAACATGTTTGAAATAGAAGCGGCATCACCAGGATCCATATTGTCACCAGCGCCAATATTATCACCAGCACCCATATTATCATCAGGATCCATATTATCACCAGGACCCATATTATCACCAGCGCCAATATTATCACCAGCACCAACATCCATGTGTCTACTCTCTTGTTGGTTTATCTCATTAGCTGTATAAACTATATACTTTTCCACATTTGACCGGAGAGACGCCACCAAGTGGTTAACCAACGTGTCTTGACACGGCCATTTTTCCAATATCTTCAGTGCTGTTTTTACCCTTGGTGGGGTGTTTAGGTGTTCACCGAGGGAGGTGTCCATCAGTTGTGCGATGTATTCTTTAACCATGTTGAGTGAATCGTGGAGGTCTGTTTCGATATCATTGGGTGTTTTGGGGTCTAATTCGGGAAACACCTCCACTAGGGAGGAATAAGATGGTGACATAAGTGTAGATGATTAACAAAGATGAGGGGTACGCTGAGTGGGGGGCAAATGATGTGCAGTTTGGTGTTTATTGGATTGTATAGGATGGTTAGCAGGGTGTGGGTGTTTATTATGGTGGATGTTATAGTGGATGTTTACTATGGTGGATGTTATAGTGGATGTTTACTATGGTGCTCTTATAGTGGATGATTACTATGGTGGATGTTATAGTGGATGTCTATTATGGTGGATATTATATACAGTGGATGTTATATGTAGTGTATGATTATTATGGTGCTTATAGTGTATGCTGGTTATGGTGGCATATATTAGAGTAGATGTATGTATTTATACGGCAAAATGGTTAATGAATGACCAAGCAATCGGGTTAAATTCCAACCTTTACATCAGATATTACACCAACTACACCAACTGCAACACCAAATAATTAATCAAAAAATACACTAAATAAGTAACCCAAATAAGTAACCCAAATAATTAACCCAAATAATTAACCCAAATAATTAACCCAAATAATTAACCCAAATAATTAATCCAAATAATTATTCATCCGCTCACCAGGCGCAGATGTGTTTGATCTGGGGAAATGGGGAAGCGTCTCCTATGGGCTCGGTATGCTCGAAAGGCCTACGCGTCGTGGATGGGCCGCGTGCGGTTTCGTGTTGTTTACAGTGGAGGTGGCCGGTGGGAGGTGTAGGAAGGGAAGAGGACCAGGGGAAGGGAAGAGGACCAGGGGAAGGGAAGACGAGCAGAGAAGAGGAGGAGAGAGGAGAGAGGAGAGAGGAGAGAGGAGAGAGGAGAGAGGAGAGAGGAGAGAGCAGGAGAGAGGAGAGAGGAGAGAGGAGAGAGGAGAGAGGAGAGGAGGAGAGAAGACAACAGTAATTATTGATAGCGTGCTTCAGTCATTTATTCACTCTGTGCCCATTACTTAGTGAACTCACTATGGCCTTTCTTCTAAAGTGTACCCCTCCTGCATGCACACCACCGCTTGCCTTCCCCTGGCCCACCACCCCATGCCATTGTAACGCTGCTCCAACTATGCCTTCCACCACCACCCCTTGCTTATTCCCCGTAGTGGTTTCACCACGCCTAATGCAATAAGCATACGATGCCTCTCACCATCTTGAGCCTACAGTTGTATGCATACAATTGTCTGTATTGACACAAGTGGTTAAGCCGTCTTGGATTCTCTTGAAATATTCCATGAGGGGGTTCCATGAGGAGGTGCCATGAGGAGGTTCCATGAAAATGTTTCCTTACGAGAGCACCAGCAGAGCTTCCACTATGAGAGCACCAGCAGGGGATGCCCACCAAGTGGGGAGGCTCCAAGCAAAAAGGCCGGGGAGGGCAATGGGATGGCGATGGGATGGCGATGGGATGGCGATGGGACGTTCAGAAAGGCAATGGGGTGGGACGTTTAGGCGATGGGGTCAACTGAGAGAGCGATGGGAGGTTGAAGTGGGTGAATAATTTGAATCGTGAGACAAATTTAGAAGAAAGTGTAAAGTATAATAACCACCAACTGGTTTACTCGTTACTTTTTTTCACTTGACGTATATGGAACTCTGTTTAGTTAGTATCAATCAACTACCTGTTACATCATTTCCATTTCATTCGCTCAATTACAGCATGGTGAGTAAATCAGATACACCGTGGGCTCTCTCCACGGGCTAACGGTTCATACGATGGGCTAATGGTGATGCGTAACGAGGGGATGTGAAAAGGTGGGAGGGAAGTGGGAGGGAAGGTGGGAGGTGGAAATGTGGAGTTGTGAGAGCGAAGGGAAGGTGTTTATACAAGGTGTTTCTATATAGACGATATCCAACCATCATATGTAATGAGGGCATGAAACTGATAACCAGCAAAATATTACCCGACAAATATTACTCAGAAATATTTCAGTGAAATCATACAAATACCTATCACCCATCCAGATCACCCATCCAGATCACCCATCCAGATCACCCATCCAGATCAACCAACACCATCAAGTGGAATGGCTGGATTTTTGACTCCCTGCTTAGACTCTCTCCTATTGTTCTCTCCTATTGTTCTCTCCTATTGTTCTCTCCTATTGCTATCAACTGTTGCTATCAACTGTGGCCCTCACCCTTAAACCCCTTTATACAATATATTCACTAACTCATATTAGCCTCCTAAGAACGCATCAGCACTGAAAAGACAATTCCTTCAGTTTACAGGTGCCCAAGTAGGCCAGGCAACAGAATGGCTCACAGCACACAACTGGAATTTGGAAAGGGCTGTGGATGCCTATTTCAGAGCCCCAAAAGTTCCTAAGGAGGATAAGAAATTGATAGCTATATTTGATACATACAAAGGTGAGTATATTACAATCTAATCATGATGTATCCAATGGTGCACTTATAGATATTGTACAATAGTGTGCTTGTTCAGATATTATCCAATATGGTGCACTTGTTTCTATAATCAAAGGCTGTCGTTGTTGCCCTTGTTGTCTTTGGGGCCATTGACGTCATTGCGCCACTCGATTTCATGCTCCTCTTCTTGTTCTCCTCTTGTTATTCCTCACAACTAACAACTAGACACCGACGATGAAATTGGTATAGATGGAACAATCGCATACATCCAAGACCTCGGCTTTGAGCCTGAAGACAAGGCAATTTTGGCCCTCGCCCAGTTCCTTGAAGCTCCCAGCGCGGGAATATTCAAAAAGAAGCCATTTATCTCAAAATGGCAGTCGATAAACATAACAGATATACAGGGCATGAGAGAGCATGTGATACAATTGGGTCACGCAATGGAGTCAGATAGGGCCTTTTTGAAATTGGTTTATAATTTCACCTTCCCCTTCTTGTTGGAGGACAACGTGAGGACTCTCGTGCCCGAAATAGCGGTGGAGTATTGGAAATTGGTTTTGGGAGGAGACGTTTTCAGTGGTGGGATTGTTGATTACTGGTGTGAGTTTATCGAAGGGCATTGGAAATACGCCATTTCAAAGGACCAATGGCAGATGTTGTTTCCGTTTTTGATTGAATTCGAAAAGGATATCAACTTGGACAATTACGATGAAACTGCAGCGTGGCCATCATTGATGGATGCATTTGTAGAGTATTATAAAGACAAGAGGCGGTGAATGGGCGATTATATATTGAAAGAGGTGTGAATGGGGGATTATATATATTGAAAGAGGGCGGCAAATAGAAGTGTAATTGTGCTTTAATATACTTGATTAATAATTGTGGAATGGACAGACCAAACGGACAGACGTATATTCTCAATAGTTGGTGAACCTCCATTGGAAATTGTCAAAGGCATTGTAGAAGTGGAGTATATTTATAAGACAGCCAGGTATATTATTTATAGTTAGCTGATGGTGAGATGGGGGACACTGCTACGGTGAGGAGAGTAATGGAGATGACATTATAAATGGTGATAGGGAACGGTTATATATAACTTGGAGGATTTAATCCCTTGGATTCCTTTTGAATGTGATAGATGGAATGGCATATATAGAATAGCATCCTACAGTTATTCAGCTCATAACTGAGAGACTCATAGTTAAGCACCCATAGTTGAGCTCCTACTGAAGCTCCTAGTTAAGCTCCTAGTTAAGCTCCTAGTTAAGCACCCATAGTTAAGCTCCTACTAAAGCTCCTACTGAAGCTCCTAGTTAAGCTCCTAGTTAAGCTCCTAGTTAAGCTCCTCGTTAAGCTCCTCGTTAAGCTCCTACTAAAGCTCCTATGCTAAAAACTTATGCAATTACATAAGCCTTCAACTCTCCATCACATAATCCATAACTACACCCGTGTCAAAGTTCCACACCAAAATTCCATCTCTGATTACATCATCAATACGCTCTTGATTATCTCACCTTGCATAAATTTTTTTTATGAAAAATTCACCTCGAACTACCTACAATAGCAGGAGATGATAACCGATAGAGGCGGATTGACTCTGTAAAATAGTATAGATGGTGCCTACAAAAGATACTCACACCTGATAGTTGGAAATCTGAGCATAGATCTGGCTGTGTTATATAGCTTCATCTAGCATTGGGTATACATTCACATTAGCATCTACGTTAACATTAACTTTCACATTCACACTTACACCAGCATAGCGTCGAAACAGTATACTTCCAACATAGTTTCGAACATTACACTTTCAACAGAGCATAGAGAGAGAGCATTAATAATATTACACAGTGAATCAGAAGCAATAAACCCACCACTCGTATCACTCATATCACTCATACCACATACCCCTCCTTACAATGGTCAAATCGTATGCTCGTTACGAGCAGGAAAAGGTATTTGGAGTGATTGCCTCTAACTGTAACGCTGTGTGGTTACCCCAAATTGGCCACAACTCCTCTAAAGGTTCCCCTGGTCGCGCCCTCACCGCTGGTCTTGAAGAGATCCTCATATGGGATATCAAGACGGGAGAACTCCAGGCAAGATTCAGAGACGGAATTGCACCCGGCGCTGCTGATGCCACTACGAGCAGTCCGCCACCGGAGATAACGGTAATTGAATATCACTCTGACAACAACCTGGCGGCCGCAGGATACGCAGATGGCTCCATCAAGATCTGGGATCTGACCTCCGGCAGTGTGGTGATGTCCTTCAGTGGCCACCGTTCTGGAATAACGATACTACAGTTTGATAGAACTGGCACAAGAATAACGAGTGGATCACGCGACAGCGATGTAATTCTGTGGGATTTGGTTGGCGAAACCGGTCTTTTCAAGCTGAGGGGCCATAGAGACCAAATAACCGGACTGGCGTATCTGTCCAACGGAGACGGCGATGCCGGAATGGACCTCGACTCTTTGGAAGAGTACCTTTTAACCACCTCCAAGGATGGAATGGTGAAACTATGGGATCTCAAGACCCAACAGTGCATTGAGACTCATATTGCCCATTCTGGCGAGTGCTGGTCGTTGGGCGTATCTCCCAATGGAGACTATTGTATTACAGCCGGCATGGAGAATCAGATTAAAGTGTGGAAGATCAGGCTTACCCAGGAAGAATCAAGCAAAATAATCGAGGTGGGAAGCTATGAGAAATCCAGCAAGGCAAGAGGGTGTGATATTTCGTTCCATCATATGGGCGAAAACCTCTTCTTTTATGTACAGAATTCAGATAGAAGCGTAGAGTTTTTTAGAGTAAGAGGCGACGATGAGATCAAGAAGGCCATTTCTAGAAGAGAAAAGCGACTGGCCGAACGGGGCATGACTTCTCAAGAGATTTCACATTCTATAAAACAGAGCGAGGCCAGTTTATTGGTTGCTCCTTTCACTACTCTAAGATGTAACGCTAAGATCAGATCGTGTAAAATCGCCCCACCCGCCTTTGGGGGGGCCATCAACCTCCTGGTGTCTCTCAACAACAACTCCCTTGAATACCATTCGATCAAACTCCCTGAAAATATACGTAAGCACAACCCCAACTTACAACAGCTCACGGTAGAGAAGAAGCACATCGTTAGCCATTTGGGCCATCGGGCAGATATCCGTGGAGTTGACATTAGCAACGACACCAAGATGATTGTCACTGCTTCAAATGGGGAGTTGAAGGTGTGGAACTCCCGCACTCTCAACTGCTTGAGGACGTTTGAGTGTGGGTACGCACTCAGCGTCAGGTTCTTGCCTGGTGGTGGGCTCGTGGTGTTGGGTACCAAGACGGGAGAGCTTCAACTCTTTGATCTCGCGTCTTCGTCCTTGATTAGCAGCATTGACGACGCCCATGCCGGTGCGATCTGGAGCATCGATATCACGCCAGATGGCAAAGGGCTGGTGACTGGCTCTGCTGATAAGAGTGTCAAGTTCTGGGAGATTCGCGTAGAGCAGGAGCTCGTGCCTGGCAAGGCCGATGTGTATATTCCTCTATTGAAACTATCGCACGTAAGGACCTTAGAGCTGAGCGATGACGTCTTGAGCGTAAAAGTGTCACCAGACGGTAAGCTGCTGTCGGCGTCGTTGATGGACAATACGGTCAAGGTGTTCTTTTACGATACTTTAAAGTTCTTTTTATCGTTGTATGGTCATAAATTGCCCGTGTTGAGCATTGACATCTCCTTTGATAGCAAGCTGATCATCACCTCTTCGGCAGATAAGAATATACGTATTTGGGGCCTGGAGTTTGGAGACTGCCACAAGTCGATTTTCGGCCACCAGGACTCCATCATGAATGTAAAGTTCAGGCCCGGCTCAAGACACTTTTTCAGCTGCTCAAAAGACGGGCTTGTCAAGTACTGGGATGGTGATAAGTTTGAGTGTATACAAAAGTTGCCAGCCCACCAGAGCGAGGTGTGGGCATTGGCAGTGAGCAGCGTTGGAGAGTTTGTAGTTTCCGTGTCCCATGACCGCAGTGTACGTATATGGGCCGAGACGGCAGACGAGGTGTTTTTGGAGGAGGAGAGAGAGAAGGAGATGGATGAGATGTACGAGTCCAACCTTTTGGAGTCTGTGGAAGGAGATGATATGTTTAGTAGGGGGGGCCACAAGGGGGGAGATGGCGATTTGGAACAAGGTGAAGACTCTGACAATGTCACGAGAGTCACCAAGCAGACAATGGACACTTTGAAGGCTGGTGAAAAGTTGATGGAGGCGTTGGATTTGGGTATTAAAGATATCGAGGAGGCTGAAGAGTACCAGAGACTCACAAAGGCATACAAGCTCGGCAAGCAAACAGCTCCTCCTATTGAACCCAGTCGTAATCCTATTCTGCTTGCTCTTAAAGTTTCCCCTCAAGACTACGTGTTGGATGTGCTGCTCAAGATCCGTCCAAGTCAGCTGGAGGATGCGTTAGTTGTCTTGCCCTTTTCGTACTCTTTGAAGCTGCTCAAGTTGATCCAACTTTGGACTGCGTCAGAGTCAATGGGGAAGAACCTCACTAGCCTTTCATCCATCTGCCGTGTTTTGTTCTTTATAGCTCGTAACAATGCCATGGAGCTCATCAGTCAACGAGACGAGTCTATCAAGAGGCAGCTGGTGGATGTCAAGAACCAATTGCGTACACAGCTGAAGGAGAATGTTAACCTTATCGGTGTCAATGTTGCCGGGTTGAAGTTTATCAAGAAGCAATGGGATTTGAACCACAACTCTGAGTTTATTGATGTATATGAGCAAAAGGCTAATGATGAGGAAAAGTCAAGAAAGAGGGTTTATACAACTGTGGGGTGATTGTTTGTGTCTCTTGCATTCAATATATATTTATATCTATTATATTATTATTTCACCAACAGTTTACACATCACAGTGCACCAGTGGATGACCCACCTTGTTAGGTGTTTGACTGGTGTGCTCTAGATATGCCTTTTTATAACCATACGTAGATACACATTTAGATGATGGGAGAGAGGGCCATTTAGACAAAGGGGGTTTTTGTCATAAAGGGGGTTTTTGTCATAAAGGGGGTTTTTGTCATAAAGGGGGTCTTTGTCATAAAGGGGGTTTTTGTCATAAAGAGGGCCACTCAGACTAAGAGGGCCCTTGTCACAGAGGGCCATTGCCACAAAGACACCATCTCTTTGGCGGAAATAAGCGGCACGTTGACCAGAGCCAACCTCTTTACAGACCTCATTGATTGTGAGCAGTGAATGCATGACACACATGTGCTGGTTAGCGTAAGAGAAGAGTCATAGAAGATTCTGTTGTCAAGGATGTAGGAGTCACAGAGACGTTTGTACTCGGCAGGTCAGAGTCTCTGGTGCTGAGCTCATGTACAGTAGAGGCCAGATGTCTTCAGACTTGGCAAGAGCTGACACGAGCTGACAAGGCCTGGCAATACCTGACAAGACCTGACAAGACCTGACAAGACCTGACAAGACCTGACAAGACCTGACAAGACCTGACAAGACCTGACAAGACCTGACAAGACCTGACAAGGCCTGACAAGACCTGGCAAAGCCTGGCAAGAATTAAAATGATCTCCTTTGTGAGCATCCACAGAGGTCGTCCTGTGGAGCCACAAACAGGCATGCCGGCATCGATCAGCTCCCCACGGATGTTGAACAAGTGTAGAAAGCAGAAACTACATGCAACGATGTAGCATTTGCTGTTTTATTAAAACGTGTCATTTATTAAACTTCAAATTAATAACATGAGATTTTGAAAGCATATCAAATAGGAATACTAATTTAACCTTTTTAAACTATAATCTCTTGCTATTATATGACTATAAATCAGATTGATATTAAAAGTATGGATAAAATAAAATAAAAGTAAAAATAACGATGTCCTTGGGTCGGGTGCTCACGAGATCCACCAACATCCGTCACCACCGTTGATAATTGGACCTAGAGAGTACTTGCTTGCAATCCGCTCGCATTCCGCAGATGAATGAGGATGAATGGCGTCGGGGGAACAGCCATCGTACAGATGGTCTCCCGTAAGGTGTTTTGTCCCTTGTTGAAGTGAGAGCGCTCTTAAAATAAGAGCCTTTCTTGCAGGAGGAGCCCCGCTCTCTGATGCTTTCAAGGGGCGAGAGGCCGCAATATCTCGAGTAAAAGTATATATAGATAAACCTCTGTGTCTACAGCCTCTCACCAGCCTCTCACCAGCCTCTCACCAGCCTCTCACCAGCCTCTCACCAGGCATCTCACCAGGCACCTCTCACCACAATGCTATGTGAGCCTCTTTAGTATGAGCCTCTTTAGTATGAGTCTCTTTAGTATGAGTCTCTTTAGT
The DNA here is from genome assembly GCA_003706285.3 of Kuraishia ogatae. NCBI lineage: Eukaryota > Fungi > Ascomycota > Pichiomycetes > Pichiales > Pichiaceae > Kuraishia > Kuraishia ogatae. Next base: position 588,522 of record PPKV03000004.1, read on the forward strand.
ACGAGCCTCTTTAGTATGGGCCTCTTATACCAACATCCACTTTAGCCTATGAAAACACTTATATACAATCTACTATAACCTACGAGAATGTCCACTCTCACTTATAATCAATCTATTGTAACCTACAACAAAAGTCTCTTACTTATAATCAATCTATTGTAACCTACAAGAAAAGCCTCTCACCTATAATCAATCTATTGTAACCTACAAGAAAAGTCTCTTTCTTATCAATCAATCTATTTAACCTATGAGAAAATTTTATAGACAGTCTAGTTCAACCTGTATATATAAAAACAATTATGCCCACTTACCTAGCAGTGCCATCAAACCAGCGCCTGTGGCCATAATACACCATGCAAGAACAGTCTTCTTCAACCCGCCAGGACCCTTAAACTCATCAGAGAATAAAAATTCATGAGCCATCAACTCCACCAGACCGGTGTAGAGCAAAATACCAGCTGAAAAAGAGTCAAAGCACCCGTTGGTGATCAAACTCGTGGTAGAGTTGGGTGGGTACGTTTTCCTCACACCCAACCCGATGGCAATGGAGACAGGAGTCGTCAGAGCGTAGCCAAGCCCCATAATCCATGGAGTCCAGCGTCTCTCCTTTGGCCAGTTTGTTTGGGCAATACGGGTTCCAAGACCCAAGCCTTCAAAGCACTGGTGGAAGATGAGCACCACATAGAGAGTCTTGAACTCTTCACCAGAAACAGCGAGGGTGAGCCCAATGAACACAGAGTGGAAGATGATACCGAATTCAAGAACAAACACATTGAGCAGCTGCCCGTAGTAGTTCTCCTTTGCCTTGACGTCATCGCTCACCTCTTCACTAGAGCTCGTGATGGTGTGGTGGTCCTGGCCATGGGCGAAATGAGCCATGTGCTGGGCATGTTCAGAGCCAATGGCAGAGGCATCAACACCGGCACCCTTAGCAGCAGACTTTTCAATAGAGTTCTCGCCAATGCTGTCCTTCAACCCCTTTTCTTCATCGTCCTCAGAGAGGTGGGTATCTCTGACGTACATTGAGGTGTCACCAAAGTGCGAGTGGACATGAGCCTCGCCAACAGTGGAGATCCCCAAAGTGTTGGCAATCTTGTCTTCGATAAATCTGTAGGCGACAAGCTCACCAAAGAACATCAAAAAGAGAGAAATCAGACAGATGGCATATGCCATGGGGTACGCCTGCCAGACACCAAGGAGGCAGGCTGAGGAGAGGGCCTGATCAGCAGGCTGGAGCAGGTGGATGAGAGAGGTGGTGACGATGACACCAGAGCCAAAGAACTTGGCAATGAAGAAACACCACTGAGGCATTCTTATAAAAGAGTACCGGGAGGACAAAATGGGGAAAAGGGAACCAAAGACGGATGTAATGAGGATAACAAAGATGGAGGAGATCCTCGCACCCATGTTACCGTTGTAGTCATTACCATCGACACAAAGGCCGTCGTCTCTTGGGAGAAGTGATACAATATCCATCTTGAGGTAGCTGGAAATCTGTAGGGAGTAGAGAAGATTGTCCTTAATGGGTGACGACGATATCTATCACCTTTGATGTGGAAATGGGTTGGTTAAATATTGCTGGAGGGTGAATGAAAAGTTGAAAAAATGGGACAAGAAAAATCTAAGAACAATGGAGATGGTTGAAAATAATGCTGGTTATTCAAGCTCAAGAAACGTACGGCAATGCAATGATAGCGGTGACGGCAGGATGGCCGTTTAATCAGCGGTACAATAATTGGAGGAGCAACGAGAAGCAAGAGGTGGAGAGATTTTCAATGAGAAATCTTCACGCTGATTGAATTTCAGAGACACTGGATGGCTTAGAAGGAACCCAGGAGAAATAAATTACGGAAAATGCGTATCCCTTACTGCGTATCCCTTACTGTCCCTTGCAGAGATAATATTAACGGGGCTGTGTGATATGTAATAACCTCTAAGTGGCTGTCAAGTGGCTGTTTTCTGTAGTGCAATGTATTGTAATGTGGAGCCTCAGCAAAACAATAGCGGTTACTGCTTCTACGTGCAGGATTACTGGGGAAGGCGGTCGATAGGATAAATGTGTGGTCAGTTGGATGCAACTGGATGGCCAACTGGATGGTTGTTCTCTGGGTACAGAAAAGCCACTGGGTATGGGTGTGGTGTAAATTGGTTAACTATTGTAACCAGCGAGCAGATTGGCTCTTCGACAGTTATGCAACAATATACTTCTTGGTGGTTGTTCTCAGTGGTTGTTCTCGGTGGCTTTTCTCGGTGGCTGTTCCCGGTGGCTGTTCTCGGTGGCTGTTCCCGGTGGCTGTTCTCGGTGGCTGTTCTCGGTGGCTGTTCTCAGTGGTGTCGTCCTCAGCTGGGTGTTTCAAGCAGAGACTGTACAGAAACCCTCAAGACCCTTTGAAACCCTTGAAACCCTTGAAACCCTTTGAAACCCTGAAGACCCTATGGAGATGCTATAACCCCTACGATACGATCCTTACAATCTCACGCGTTTAGGTTATGGATATTCTTTGGGGTTACTGCCTGGAGTGCCTCAAGAAAACCACACCGGCCAACCCTTTCACCTGGGAGGCCCCTCAGTCCCTTGAGTCCCTGCATGTCATAGAAAATTCGCACTCAAAAGACGAGCCGTTTCAGGACCTGTTGAAGACCCTGGTGGTTTTCACGTATTTTTCACCTTCTGGCAGGATACCCGGGTGGTTGCCATGCACGAGGTGCATATGAGGTGCATGGAGATGCATTGATGCTGTTTTCTATATTTTCCACTCTTCCTATAACCATATATATTTTAGTAGATGATAAGAGGCATGGTGGTGTCACGTTGGTTGCTATGGAGGTTTAAGTTGTATGGCTAGTATGAGGGATTACTCGTATGAGGGACAACTATTGACACAACTAGTATGAGGGACAACTAGTACGAGGGACAACTAGTACGAGGGACAACTAGCACGAGGGATAGTTAGTATGAGGGATAGCTAGTATGAGGGATTACTATTGAGATATCACTACTATTGACATTACTAGTATGAGGGACAACTACTACTCACATACTGGTATGAGGGACAACAACTGCTGAGGAATGGCTCATTGTAAAGAGTTCATGTAACCTAGTCTTCTTATCCTCACCAGTAAACTTTTTATATTGGTCTCAGCCGGAATCCAGGTCGGACTCCAAATACTGTAAAGAACCCTGGCACCCACCTATTGGACCCTATGGAACCCCTATGGGTCTGCTGTGGGAGCCCTGTGAGCCCTGACAGAACAAAGAGCGCAGAGCGCAGCACCCTGGTCGGGCAGAGGAGCCGTGTCAGAAGAGGGCAGGCTGCAGAGACTTGTAAGGCGGTGCAGCTAGTGGCTAGAGGGGAGGCTGCAGAGACTTGTAAGGCGGTGCAGCTAGTAGTGGCTAGAGGGGAGGCTGTAGAGACTTGCAAGGCGGTGCAGCTAGTAGTGGCTAGAGAGGAGGCTATAGAGACTTGTAAGGCGGTGCAACTAGTAGTGGCTAGAGAGGAGGCTATAGAGGCTTGTAAGGCGGTGTAGCTAGTAGTGGCTAGAGGGGAGGCTGTAGAGACTTGTAAGGCGGTACAGCTGGTAGTGGCCTGAGTGGCTGTGTAGTGAATAGTGGTTGGGTAGTGAGTAAGGACCGTGCATACTAAATAGTGTAAGGACTGTGCATACTAAATAATGCAATGGCTATGCACTCTGGGCGGTGGTGGTGGGACGGCTAACCGCTGACTGTAGTGAGGCCGGTGCCGTGAGGAGTGGCTGTGCATTGGCCAGAGTAGTGGCTGTGCACCATATTTAACGATTTCTTTCCAATATACTACAGCCTTAACCTCTTCTCCAGCCTCCCATCTCCGAATTTGAACTGCTCATGAGGCGGTGCAGCACCCTTATTTTATATTCACTTGACAATTCTGGTATACGATAACTTTACACCACTAACGGAATGAGAAGAATGTGATACCACTATTTCAATCTTGTCATCACCTTCCTGTCATTGACTTGCCATGTCTGCCACCAGATGATCTATGATAATAACCTTAAATCCATACCATTTCCACCACTATAAACGTTGTATACTATAAACTTATCCGAACCTATTCCATCAACCTAACCATCTAAAATCACTCTAATGGTGCAGGAACATAGAGCAAGTGAACGCCCTATTTACTTACTAGCCCTACTTCACCCTCTAGCCATATTCCTCCACCACTATCTCTACTAAACATAACTCAAAACCCTTTTAATTGTCTCTCTCCAAGTTGCAAACTCCCTTGCTTCATCCCAAATAACCCTATCCATTTCTCTTCTCCCTGAATCCAAGTCTAAATCCTCCAGAGAATGTACTTTGCTCCCCCTCACCAATTTATATCCTACATAGCAGAACAAAAACACAATCAACCCCCCATATGAAGTACAAAACGCCAAAGTACTCCAATACCCCCTTAAGAAAACAACAAACCCCATCAACAGTACCGCTAAAACACACCCCGCTAACCCGAAATACGCTGTGTACGGCTGGAAAGGTGACCGGAACGGATATGAGGGATCGTCTCTACTGATGATATCACTACGTAGCTGTAACCCCTTGTAGAACCGAATGAAAGAAGCACATACACCTGCCCATGCCAGTATGCCCGAAGTTGAAATGATATTGATCAACGCCTGGAACACCACTGTGGAACTCTCATTCATCCCCATATATGCCAATAGGCCAAATGCCCCAGTTGCCAAAACAGCAGAGTATGGAACTCCGTTCTTTGTACACTTCTGAAACACTCTGGGCGCCTTCCCCTGGATCGCCAAGTAGTATAACGTCCGTGAACCTATGTAGAGTTGAGAGGAAGAGCAGGAAACTATGAAAAATACCAGAAACCCGTTCAACGCTCCTGTGAAGGAACAGATTCCTGCCGACTGCACAGCCACAACCCACGGGCTTTGGTTGCCATTGGCGAACCCTGCCCAATTGAACCCCTCAGACTTGGAGCACTGGGAAGGGAGCGAATTGTGCGAGTCGGTCACCGATTGAGACGAGAGCCCATGTGACCCACCCACATACAAGCTATCTACAAAGTTTATAATGTTTTGCTGCTGCTGAGAAACCCCGCCAACCAATCCACTGGCACCACTCCAGTATCTAAGGAGGCGTGGGTCGCCAGAGTAGATGTTGAACCCGAGGATGAGCACGGAGATGAGGTACAGCAAGACAATCTTCCAAAACACACCCTTGGTGGCCCTTGGGAGGTTCTTACGTGGGTTTGTACATTCCCCAGCAGCTACACATGGAATTTCGGTGCCCATATACGCATACATAGAGATGAGAATAACAATGAGAATGCCCATAAACCGGCCTGTAGGGCCCTCTATTCCCCCAATTTCGCCGTTGCCACTATCGTTGAGGTTAAACGTGGGTCTGAAAGGTCCGAAAACCACCCCCAGGGCATCATTGCTCTTTGAATGGTCCCAAAACGTCGACCCCACAAACTTGTGCTCAGGTGCCACCCCGCCCCTATTGGATACTATGAATAGAATCATCAGGCCAATGACAAATAGCACTTTGGCGGTGTTGGCAAGGTACTCCCACTCACCATATATACGAACATCTAACAGGTTTACGCTTATCGGGAAGATCAACATCATGGTGATCCACCCAGCGGTGGAGCCGGAGGGGATGCCCAAATTCGGGAAGTACGAGAGCAACATACAACCGGCAATGATCTCAGTAGGGACACACAGTGCAAATGAGATATAGTAGCAAATGCCGAGTGCAAATCCAACGGCATCCTCGATGAAACGCGATCCGATGCCGGACATGCCATCGGCAACGGGCAGGAGGGTCACCATTTCGGAGAAGGATAACATCGTGGCGATGACAATGAGGCCGGAGATGGCAAACCCAATAAGCGTTCCAAGAGGGCCTGCTATGGTGAAGGCTTTCCCCGAGTTGAAGAATATCCCAACACCCCAGGTGGCACCAAAGGCTATGCTGTTCAAATGGCGAGCAGTCAGTTTGCGCTGGATGACATATGACCGGTTTGCAGGGGCTTTATTGGTCAATTTCTCTCTGTCGAATGCCGTTGTGTTATACTCAGGCTGCTCGTCAATAGGCATTATATGATTATAGTCTAAATCGATTACATTCGTTCGAAAAGAGGAGGTATCGCTATCTATATATTGCGGAAATACTGTTGACGGATTGGTAACCGGTTTTCCGGTTTTCCACTTGCCGTTTAGGCGAGTGGCGGTGCTGAACACTCTCTCAGGGACCGAAATCGCCGTATTGAGAAGATGAGACAGTCTGTGCTTACGGATGGATTGTATATCCTCATCTCCAGTTAGATACCCGTCGTGGCTGTTTACATCGCCCAAGTGTACATGTAGAGGGTTGCCGGAAAGTTGGACTTGTTGATCAGGTACGCCATACTTGGCGTCGAGGTAATTGAGAGTCTTTTCTCTTAGAGCCGATTCTATTTCCACCTGTCTATTATACTTTTCGAAATCTGTGAGTGGGATATCCGGATTCGTACCCTTTTTGAGCCGCACTTTGTCTCCATACAAGCCGGTAAAAGGAAACCGGTCGTCAGAGGCCTGGAGGTGACGTAAGGCATTGCTGCTTGATATATTGAGAGAGTCACCCTTTAAGGCCATTGAAATATCAGACGTTGAGATGGATAAGAGGTCAGAGTAGTTGAACCTCCGAAACTTGTCAGTCATGGTGGTCTGGCTGGTATGAGTGTTGAGACTAGGTTGATCATCGTATACATTATCGGATTGGTTACTAGGTTGACCATCATGACCGGACTGGTTATTATATTGATCATCATGACCGGATTGACTCTTCTGTCGGTTATTATATTGCCTACTATAGGAGTCCACCTTGGAACTGCCACTATCCTCTACAGCACTACTCGATAAAGAAGAAATCCCATCGGCTGTCACTCCACCATCCACTGCACTGCTTCCATTTCCTACGGTGTAATCATTAACATCAACTCTTCGGGTATGGATAGGAGGGAATAGGCCATGTGACTGAGTGGTTGTTGTAGAAATATCCGATATGATTGAATCAGTGTCCTTTGGCTGTTCCACACCAGACTGTTCTCCAAAGAGATCAATCCGCTCTCGGGGAATCTGGTTGGAGTTAATGGCCGTGGGGTCCATTTCTTGGGGGTTATTCATATATCCTGATACATGCGAAGATAGATTTCGGTAAGTGTGATCGGTTATTGGTTGTTGGCTATCCTGTTGGTGCTCTGCTCTGCTGTTTGTTATGTTGTAAATGTAAACCTAGTATTCCACTGTGAAGTTTCCGTTCAAAAGGTACGGTGGGCCAAGAGGCTGTATAGATGGGTGTGAACGCATATATATATGTGGGATATGCGGGGTATATGGAACCTATTTTAAATATAATTGGTATATGTGTTGTGGTATAACTCAATATCGGTATTTGCATGAGCGTATTACTTTTTTTGTAGTATTATCGTATAAAAGTTTTATATCTGAAAAGTATCTTCAGGTTTGGTTATCCCATAACGGCCGATGTTTCCGGTCAAATGTACGGATACATATTAATCGGGCTGAATCCAGCTGACTCCATGGCCCATAAGCTGCATGCCACGATAGTCTTCGGCAGCCAAAGTCATGGCGGCTGTGGGCAGATGAACCGGGATCAATTATGACGGGTTTACGTAGTTTGGGAGGAGATACTATGAGGGGATACTATGAGGAGATACTATGAGGAGATACTATGAGGAGATACTATGAGGAAATGCTGTGAGGGGAAATGCTGGGGGGAAATGCTGGGGGGAAATGCTATGGGGGTGTGTGTGGAGGAAGCACATATAGTATGAGGCGGGCACGAAAGATCCTGTTGGAAAGAGCCCCACCTGCTTGCTGTGGTGGTGAGAAGGGAGAGCTTTACTGGTGACACTACTATACATTTTATACATTTGTATATAATATATATATTTTTAAATTTTATACGCACTATAACTGATAAAATCTAGAGGCTTTAGTTAATGCAGTAGGAGAGATAAGAATAGATGAGTGATTATGTAGGTTAGTAAGTCATCATAATTAGTAGATGGACAGGTTCGGTGTGGACAATTCAGTGTAGACAGTTCAGTGTAGACAGTTCAGTGTAAGCACTCTACATAATCAAACCATATATTTTACATCTACTGCTTAGTCGTATGGCCGGTTGAATCTATAGGAGTCTCCTGATGCTGTTGCGCGCGAGAGACTCAATCAGCAGCCAGGTAATATGATCTTATGACACTATGATACTGTGATGCTATACTGTGATGCTACACTGTGATGCTACACTGTGATGCTACACTGTGACGCTACACTGTGACGCTACACTGTGACGCTACACTGTGACGCTACACTGTGATGCTACAATACTATGATACTATGATACTTTTATATGCTGCAATGCTTCTATGCTACACTCATAGCTACACTCAGTACTACCCTTACCGCCATCGATGCCCCGTCTCTGCCTCATGGCATCACACAAGCAGCTGCGTCACACATACAAACAAGATCACACCAACTCTGCGACTTATATGGATAAGCAGCAAACACTAAAGTGTTATAGACAAATCAATTTATACTGTGCATGCACTACAGTGCTTCTTGTTATTACAGACACTCTAGTTACGCCAGTTAATTATGGCAACCCAATCACTTTAAAAGAATCCACCGGTCTCGGAAGAATCCCTTAAACCAAAAAGGTTTGCGTCAGAAGCCAGTAGTGTAAGGGCAGCGACACGGCCCCAACGACACTGAGCAAGCCCAGTAGATCGTGAGGAATATTCCAAAAACAAAAGTAACAAAATAAGCCACAATAGTGGCGTTTCAGTTGTTACACTGAAAAGAACAGATACTACACTTGATCTAAGCCAAAAGGCAAAGAGATCTGCCGAAAATCAAGGGGGACCGGGGGAAGGGTCAAATTTATAGGAAACTGAGCAGGCGCCGGTGGCGAGCAATGGCGGGCGTTCGTGGTGGATGTTTTGGGCCGGGTAATGCAATCAGAGTAAAGGGCAGGCACAGAGGGCATTGGGCACAATAACCAGGGGCTAGTTTGTATGTCTCACTACCTACACAAAGGGTGACTCGTCTGCAAGCACAGTTTTGGGAGGGTAATCTCACCTCTCAGGTAGGGTTATACAAGTGGTAGGTATGCTTCGGTAGGTGTGCTTAACAGGAGTCTTTAACAGGAGCGCACTCAACTTAGCCCACGTTACGTTGAGCCATGTCTCCAATAGTGTGGTCGCTATTGCAAGCCAGTGAGCCTGTACTGGAGGTACACTGTGCTGGATCGTGTGTTCCACACTGTAATCCCTTAGTGTACTGTCCACTGTCATTATTAGTGTTGGATCCCCGCACATCCCTTTAGCACATCGCTTTAGTACATCCTTTTGGTGAATACCACTGACTGCCGGTCAGAGAACGGGTGCCCATGTGAAACAACATATAGAGCAATTATATGGACACAGAGATAGGATACACAAAAGGAAAGCACAAACACGGGAATCGCGAGGCTAACCGAGTCTACCTCCCCTTGTCAATTACATCTCCTCTAGTAAAAGAAGACAACGAAACCGTTACATCGATAGCGAGTATGAGTGCCTGATTTCTATTACACAATATTTTGTACTCTTAATTGAAAAATAACCCTCCTTCCCCGTTTCTCATATTGCCGCTTGTTGTAACTGCTTCCCGTACATGGCACTACCATTTTATTTGCACTCCCCTTTCAATGACACTCCCCTTTAACCACCTTTTGGTAGCTCCACGTCTCTTGCTTCAGCCGGTTGGTGCTGGCTGTCGATAGAACGATAAGACAACCAAAGAAAGCAACCTCGGAGCAACCTAGAAACAAGGAAAAATTGATCAAAAACATTTTTTAAAACATACGTTAATCATTTATTTCCTGCCTTCAGCAATTAACTAGCTGGCGATCTTCAATTAATCATTTCACCCTTGTGCCTAACCTCTGGACAATAAGAGCAGCACGTCACTAAAGAAAGCATCCGCACGGCATCCGTACAACTCCGCACAACTCCGCACAGCCTCTCTATCCATTAGCTTGTGAAGTGCCCACAAGAGCGGCCACAAAAGTACACACTTGAGCAATTTATGTATTCCCACTCACACAATGTCTGACAATATTCAACAACCACAACCACAGCATCCCCATCATGGGATAACTCCACCACAAATACCTTCGCCTGCAGGTGGTCACCATTCGGGAACCCCAAGGTCCCACCCAAGCATGGTGTCTAAGTTGACACCAGAACAAATCTCTAGAGACCAGCAGATTGCGCTCAAGGCTATTCGCACATTCCTCAAGAGCAAAACCTCTTACGATGTGCTCCCCGTGAGCTATAGGCTCATTGTGTTTGATACTTCGTTGTTGGTGAAGAAATCACTCAACATCCTACTACAGAACAGCATTGTCAGTGCGCCTCTGTGGAATAACCAGACGTCTCGATTTGCAGGGCTTTTGACTTCGTCTGATTTCATCAACGTGATTCAATACTATTTCCAATTCCCTGACAAGTTTGAGCTTGTTGAGAAGCTGACGCTAGATGGGTTGAGGGATGTGGAGAAGGCGGTTGGTGCAGAGCCCATAGAAACCATCTCGATCCACCCATTCAAGTCACTCTATGAGGCATGTGAAAAGATGATCCACTCCAAAGCCCGGAGAATCCCGCTCATCGACGAGGATGAGAATACGAGAAGAGAGATCGTTGTATCAGTGTTGACGCAGTACCGAATTCTCAAGTTTGTGGCTCTCAACTGCAAGGAGACGAGGATGCTGCTGCAGCCGCTGAGAGAACTCAACCTCGGCACAACAAGGGACATTTCCACGGTTACGATGGATGCACCTGTGATTGATGTCATCCATCAATTGACACAGAAATCTGTATCTTCGATCCCCATTGTTGATGAAAACGACAGGCTCATCAACGTGTACGAGGCCGTTGACGTGCTGGCGCTTATCAAGGGTGGGATGTATACTGATTTGTCGCTTTCTGTGGGGGAGGCATTGATGAGACGGCCGGAGGACTTTGAGGGGGTTTATACGTGCACTTTGGATGACCGGCTGTCAACTATTATGGACACAATTAGAAAGTCGAGACTGCACCGTTTGTTTGTTGTTGATGAACAGGGCAAACTCTTGAGTGTTATTACACTCAGTGATATTTTAAAGTATATACTCTCTGGTTAGGGTATATTTGGATACATTATTTTAATGTGTGGTGGTGTCTATGTATATGGTGTACGATATATAATATAACACTCCATCGTTATAATTTATGATATATAGTTTATGGTGTATATGTTATGGTGTATAATTTATGACATAGTTTATGACATAGTATATGATATAGTTTATGATATATAGTTTACGATATATAGTTTATGATGTGTAGTTTCATATAGTTTATGATATTGTTTATGGTGTATAGTTTTATATAGTTTACGATATTGTTTATGGTGTGTAGTTTGCGGTATATACTCAATTTCCGTATATGGTGTATGACAATAGAGCAGAGTGGGAATATTTTACTGTACTGAGCTCTATACACAGCTGTGTACTATATACCGACTACAATATACTGTATACATGGTCTACACTGTTCATCTACTATACACATGTACCATATACCATATACCATATACACAGAATGTATATATTTTTGATAGCAATATTTGTTGGGATAGTTACTATGGAAGTGTTGGCTTTTGTGGGAGCTCTTTGAATAAAAAACTCCATTCAGCGAAACAAGGAGGGCTCTTGTTGAGGTTCCTTGTTAGGATGCGTTGTCCGGCTTTGTTCAGCTCCGTTAAGGGCGCCTAACAAGAGCCCTTGTTAGGATGCGTTGTCCGGCTTTGCTAAGCCGTGTTAGCACAGTGTTAATTACATGTCCTGCCTATGTATGGGTGCTGATGATGTAATCATGTACGTCAGAAGATACCCACCCCTCTCCATACCACCTGCTATGCACTTTTGCCGCGCGTGAAGATAGCGGGCAATATTCCTAATCAGGGTATAGCAAGCGACAACCCACAGAATTTGCCATTACGCCATCGAAGGGTGCATTCATAGGGAAGAGATAGGGGAGCACAACAACGTAGGCTTTGGCATTTCTCTGGCATCCCTCCCCCTTTCAATGGGGTATCTATCTTTGTTACAGCTCATATATTAGAGATATATATACATTTATTTCCCATTGGTGCTCTCATCGTCTTCCTTACCACACACTGGAACCGGCTGCCGATTACTAATTCGGGGTATACACTGCAGCACAAAGGAGCTGCGCAGTAGCTGTTGCATATTAACAGCTGCCTACTAATACTACACACAAACAGCTGCATCCTCATCGTTGGATTCTTGCCTGTTTGCATACTAAAGGCATACGCATTTGGGCCCTGCTGAGTAAACCACGCTAACTAAAGCTCCCGGCTGTTAACAGCCCCCGCTTAACAGGAGACGCCAGGTAACAACTCCCACTTAACGAGAGACGCCACGCTAAACACACTAACTAAGGCGCGCACTCTACCGAATTGGGCATACTATACGGGAGTCGCCTGCAGAGTGCATCATTGGGGTGAAAAATCACTGACTGCTTTGAGTTTTTGTGCTCTGTTATTTCACGAGGTGTGTGTGTGAAATTTTGATATTTTGATATTTTGATATTTTCACTGGATAGTTCACTGGATAGTGTGGTGTTGGAGAGCTACAAGGTTTAAACTCCAACCTCCCACTCCAACGTTACTCACAACACTATATACTGTATAATTGCTTGCCCATACATTTAGTGGCTAATACATTTAGTGGCCCATACATTCCCACAACCACATTTCGGTGACTCCATTGGGAGTATCAGCCAGCTGAAAACGCTACCGGAAACAGCAAAGTAAGAAATCACTGACATTCAAAAGAACCCTGATATTCAAAAGAATTTTGATATCAATGCCAATAATGACTCAAACTAGTATGGATCCAGTCCCGTGGAGGGAAAAGGCCTGTTTGCCTCAGATAACTCTGCGTGCAACAGTTGCGGGTCTCATCATAGGCACCATCGTACTCGTATCGAACTTCCAGTTTGGACTTCAAACAGGCTGGGTGTCTATGATGTCATTGCCAAGTGCTCTGCTGGGAGCTGCCATATTCAAAACTCTCCAACGAGTAACAGATCTGGTTCCCCCCTTCACCGACGTGGAGAATGTCTTTGTGCAGAGCGTGGCGGTAGCGACAGGTACAGGACCTCTTGCGTATGGGTTTGTGGGGATACTACCAGCGATAGAAAAGTTTATGACTCGTGAAGAGAGCAACAACACCTTGGTGGGCAACTTGCCGCTCGGTAAATTGGTGATATGGTCAACTGGGCTTGCCTTTTTTGGCGTCTTCTTTGCTGTCCCACTGAGGAAACAGGTTATAATTAAGGAAAAGCTGCCATTTCCTTCTGGAAGCGCCACAGCAACTCTTATTTCCGTGTTTCACAATACAGAGATCCACCAAGAGGAGGAGGAGGATGGCCTGGGTGGTTTGGGTGGTGTGGATGGTAAGAGGGGGGAGGAGGAGCAGTCCAGTGAATCTGCTGTGTCTGGCAATACTTTAGGTGAGCAGGCTGATCACACTGGAGATGAGCGTTATGAGCAGGTTCATAATGGAGATGCGCATTATGACTACGGCAACATCACCATTGTTGAGTCGCAAGACGTTGCTGAACTACGTAGACTCCAACTATATAGAGAAAACAGCCGTAGTTTAGCAATCACCTTCGTGTTCTCGTCCGCCTACACCATAATAGCGTACTTCGTCCCCGTCCTACGAACATTACCAGTCTTTGGCACCCATCTCTCCAAAGAATACCTATGGAACTTCCAGCCTTCCCCGGCGTATATCGGCCAGGGAATGATCATGGGGCTTCCAACAACCTCGTATATGTTTTTCGGAGCCTTTCTGGGCTGGGCCGTTTTGGCTCCCTTGGCTCAGAGGATGGGATGGGCGCCTGGCCCCATCGATGACTGGAAAACTGGCGCTCAGGGGTGGATCCTGTGGATCAGTTTATCTGTTATGGTTGCTGATTCTGTTGTTTCCTTCTTGGTGATCACCACAAAGAGTATAATCAACCTTGTAAAAGAGAGTAGAAGAAAAAGCAGCCGCAATTCCGTCTCAGTTAGGGCACCCTTGATTGACGCTTCTTCTCACGGTGATTCTGATGAGGAGCCCTCCAATAGCACCTTCCATGGTGAGGCAACCACCTCTTCCAAGTCTATTGTCTCCCATAAGCAGGCGGCTGAAGTTGACCAACAGCACTTGGTTTCTTCTTCCACCACTATAATCGGTATTGTAGCATCTTCGCTCCTGTGTATTTCTGCCGTCCGCTTTGTATTTGGCGATATTCTGCCAATCTACGCTCTAGTAGCTGCCATTGTAATTGCCCTCTTCCTCTCTGTTTTGGGAGTCCGCGCGCTTGGCGAGACGGATCTCAACCCTGTCAGTGGGATAGGCAAGCTTTCCCAGCTCATCTTTGCCCTCATCATCCCCAGAAACCAGCCGGGCGCGGTGTTGATCAACCTCGTTGCCGGTGGTATTGCCGAGGCTGGTGCTCAGCAGGCTGGCGATTTAATGCAGGACTTGAAGACTGGCCACCTGATCGGTGCCTCTCCAAAGGCGCAATTTGTAGCACAGCTGATAGGAACCACCTACTCGATTTTCCTCTCCTCGATTATGTACCGTGTGTATGACTCTGTGTATGAAATTCCAGGCAAGCTGTTCAGAGTCCCCACCGCGGTGATCTGGATCGATTGCAGTAGACTGGTTACTGGCCAGGGCCTGCCGCCCCATGCGCTAGAGGCTGCCCTTGGGTTTGGGTTTATCTTTGCCGTTATTGCAGTTATCAAGAACACGTTGCCGGCGACACACCCTCTTGCAAAGTATTTGGTGTACCTGCCCTCCGGCGTGGCTGTTGGTATTGGTATTTATAACACCCCCTCGTTCACGCTGGCTCGTTTTGTGGGTGGTGTGTTGTCGTATTTGTGGCTCAAGAGAGAGGGCAGTGATAGCAAGATTAGAATGATCATATTCAGTTCAGGTTTGGTGCTGGGTGAAGGAGTGTTTAGTATTTTCAGCATGGTGATGACCAGTTTAGGTGTTCCGCATCTGTAGGGAAGAGGAGTTGAGGAGTTGTAATTGATATTTATTACGGTATTTATAATTAGATGTGATAATAGGTGTTATGGCTTCATTAGATCGTTAGAACACTAATTCTAATAATATATATATTAGAATATATAGGGGATAATCGGGGAGGGATAAGTGATATATACACTATATGTTTATATATTTATATATGTATATTACCTATATCTTAAGTTTTGGGCAACTTTTTATTAGAAATTATTATCACGGGGATGCTCCACAAACAGAATAATAGGAATTGTTACTACGGGGATGCTGCAAGCTGTCTAAAGTGCTCGATGTTGGAGCCACAAATGGAAATAAGCATTATTCACTGGGGTCCCTATATCTGCATATCAGGGTGGTTCAACACCTCCGACGTTTGCCTTTAAGCAACCCATGAGCGATCAGATAGATAAACCACACACCTTTCAGATACCAACAGCAGTTGCTTCTACAATGCCATCCGGGATTGAAGCCAAACCATCCGGGATTGAAACTGCTGGAAATCGACCACCAACGTCTAACTTTGGCCCACCAACGTCAGGCCCTCCCATGGTTACTGATGGTGTAGAGACACCCTTTGTCAAACCTCCAATTCCAGATTATGATGAGCCAACATCTCAGAGAAATGTCAACCCCTCAGATGTCAACCCCTCAGATGTCAAACCAACAGATGTCAAACCAACAGATGTCTCTGAAGTTGAAGAAAGTGGTCCAGATGGTTTAATTGGGCGGCGACTGAGTGGACTAACTGGACTATACATTAATAGAATATTAGTGCACTCTAGAAAGATCATCAGCAAAGGATGGAGGTTAACAAAAAAAGCAGCTGGTCCCCCTATAATGGCCCTACTGGGAACGGCCTGGGCACTCAACCTATTTGTACTGGGGGAGGTGAGTCTCGTTTTCAACTTGATTGTGATTCTAATTGACATATTCGTCATGGTGCCCTATTGGTTACTCGGTATTGGGCTAATGCTCGAGGTTCAGAAACTGGTCTTGGCAAGGTGGAATACAGTTTGGAATAACGTACATGTATCAAGAGAGGCAACAGAATGGGCAGTTGCGAGTGGGTTTATTGTGTTGTTTGGCTTTGCAGAGTACATTAATCAACGAAGGCCCAATCCTTAGGTATTAAGTAAAATTTACAATTCTTGAGATTGATAAATATATATTGTATAACATAAGATAAAACTTTATAACTTGAAATAGCTATATAATTTCATGTAATTTCTACGTATGCAAACATATATAGAATATATATGAAATCTACATATGCATATAGTTTCGATATGTTGATATTAAATACCAGAGATTTATTACCCACCGGTTATCCATTATCCCTCATTGGAGGTTTATTATATGCATAAGCTGCATCGGCCATGCATGAGGTGCAGACAACCAAAGAAGCGATTACAGCGAGCGTCAGTACCCTTCGCTTTGGATTAAACTCGGCCAACAAATATCTGAAAAGACCTCCACATATTTGTTTGACATCATATCTTATCAAGAGTTGTCCGTAAAGCTGCTTGGGCCAATGAGAAGGGCGCATATTCCAAACAGCGATAAGGCCAGATAAGGCTAGTCAGGTTTCGAGTGGTGATGCACGAGTGCATAATTGCCAAATTGGTAAGTTACAATGGAGGTGAAGATACCGAAGGAGTGCGGCGCATGGGGGAACAACAAATTAAAAATGATATTGAAATATCAAACGAGGTAATCTTGTAATGGCTCGTATGGGAACTTGAAACTCACTAAAAAAAGTTTGTGGGTTTTTTTTGTGGAATTTAGAGACATTAGCGGCGAGTCGATGCTACACCCTTGGGTATCTTTGAAGGCTCAACGGCTTAGATACCACGTCGTTTACACCAGAGTTGATATAAATATGTGACTGATCTTCCTCATTGATGCAATTTACTTTTAATCCTTCTCCATCATCTACAACTCTATTTGATTCACTCTATACTTACAAAAATGCAGCCAACTACTTTCACCTCTTCTGCCGCCCCAAAGGAAAACAAGGATAACCAGGACAACCTTGTCATTGGCGACATGTGGGCCCCTTCCTTCTGTGTCATTGCTTAGGTGTCACATCCGGGCCTGCACTGAGAAATATGGGATGAAAGATGTTGAATGGCGATATCCTGCTTGATAGAGGAGTTTCATTATCCAAGGGAATGGTTTCGCTAAGAGGAAGGAACGGTGGATGGAAGGGCAGTCAGTCCATTTGGGGGCAGTCAGCCCATTTGGGGGCAGTGAGACAGTTGGTACGGGCATGCGGCTGGTACGGGCATGCGGCTGGTACGATGAAGGCGGCTTGCACGGGAAGGCAGCTTGCACGGGAAGGCAGCTTGCACGGGGAGGCTGCTGGCGGGAAAGCAGTTATGTATGGGAAGGCAGGAACTTTTCATGCTTTCAGGAGGGTGGTCCCCTAGCCCAGCTTGCACTGGATCATTGGCAGGTACCAACTCAATGGTATAAGGGAATTTATTTACGTACATGGCAACACAGGGCATATTTCAACAGACCCCAGGCCCAACCTTTGAGGTATTGGATATTTTTGATTTTTGATTTTGATTTTTCTCTTGATTTTTTTGATTTCAATATTTTGACGGCGGATTGGCGAGCTAGGTGGGTTGAGGGGTAGGCCCACCAATCCCTAGATAATATTTTATTTTATTTGTTTCGTTAATATACACCCAATATCTCTTACTATGAGTATATATGGATTTGTATATACTTGTCTGGCTTTGAAAAGATACTATGGAAGAAATATGCAACTGGAGGCCTGCAGGGCTGAACATAGAGTAAGGTGGGTATTTTCCACTCGAATAATTCCCTATCGAAGAGCTCCCTATTGAAGAGCCCCTATCGAAGAGCTCCCTACTGAGCGAGCTCAGCCAGCGAAGCCATGCTGCAAGAAGTGGATGATCTGCTCGATTGGCACTCAAATCCCAGAGGTGCACAATATTGATTGGGAGTTTGAATATATCCAAATCTCCCTCTCTACATTTGTATTAATATATATATATATATATTACATCAACCAATATATGTTGGCAGAGCCCAAGTCAAGATATACGTCATGCCTCTTCCTTGTCTTTTCTCTTCCTTGTCTTTCCCTCCTCTCCATCCATCCCCCTTCTAACACTGCTCTCTCCCCTGTGTTCTTTTCTCTCTTGTCTTTGAATGGGCCCGGCCCGATTCTCGATAGTTCACACGGCTTCCCTTTGATTGTCAGCCGACTCTCATGCACCTGTAGACCGCAACAGGGAGCCACTGTTTAGCGACCCCACTGTAGTGAGCTCCACTGTTTAGTGACCCCACTGTAGTGATCTCCGCTATGAACTTCTCCACTATGAACTTCTCCACTATGAACTTCTCCACTATGTAGACATTCCCACTATGTAGAGATTCCCACTATGAAGTCATCTCCAAGCTCGGATAAGCTGCAGGCTGTGTGGTGACCCCACACCGAGGAACGCTCGGTGTCAACAGCGCAGATTAGTAACTGCCTAAAACGATCTGCATGAGGGTCATGCAGCTCATGCATGCTTCAGGCGTGCAGCCGGGGTTTCGCTACTCCACATGAGTTGAGACCGTTGGAGTTGTTGGATAGATACCTAATATTGTCCAGAATATGTGAAAGCCATTATAGACTACGCCATGTGATAGCTGTAGCTGTGTAAATATTTGCAGAGTCGGGGCTGGGGAAGCTGGGGCATAGAGGCTGAACATAGAGGCTAAGACCGTCGAGGCTGGATAGCGAAGGCTTTGAGAGATAATGATTGGAGACATTGCATGGAGAGACTGCATGGAGGGATAATGATTGAAGAGACAATGATTGGAGAGAGACTGCATGGTGTACCCTGCTCTTCGACTAAAAAGCTGGTGGTTTGTAATTTCAAAACACCCAACCTCTCTTGATCATGATACACCTAGAAGAAACTCTTAATCATGTTGCATCCAAAGAAACTGTGGTGACTGTCTATCACCACGTTTAGTCACAGCCGCTCGGGAATACAGATTACACATCTATGCTTCTACCACCACGCAAAAACGGACTGTAGGGTTACCTATTAGTGATTCTCGCTACTCAGTCCGTCTATAGCAACAAGCGGAGTGCGCTCTTGCTAATAAGCTTTTGCATATGCGGACGGCTGCATGTCCCTGCACAGTGGATGTGTATGGTATTAGTGCTGTCTCCGATAACTGGACAACTCATATATATATGATGATATATCTCGTTAACAACACTTTGGTGGTTCAATGTCTACTCTAAGGTTTTGCTTCATATACACAATACAACTGATCGCTAAGCGTTATGTCACAGGAAAGCTTAGACGGATACAAAACACCGCGGGACTCGGTCCCTCATAGTTCGTTCCCCAATGATCAAGGCTCAATACGGGACGACTCACCTGTTGAGGAGTACCTTGGTGAGGGAAGTTCTGGAGACTCCCAAGATGACGGCATGACAGCAATGGAAAGAATTGAGAGCAAGCTTTTACATGATGGAGTTATAGATCCAGACGCAGTCCAGACAGCAATTGAGTCATCACCACGACTAGCAAACGAACTATCACGGGCACTCTCTGCATCGCCAAGTATAAGGAGCAGACGAAGCATAAGTGAGGTTGTTGATGAAAAGGACCAAGCACATCAAGTGCCACACCTCACTTTGGGTGCCGATAGGCCGTTGCCTCCTTCGTTGCCTGATAGGTCGCTGTATGTGGTGACGTTTGATGGGCCAGACGATCCCACTCACCCTTTCAACTGGCCTCCATTGAAAAAAAGGCTGATATCTGGTTTTCTGGCTCTCTTTTCCATTTCTTTGACTATTGGATCTTCGATATTCTCCCCAGCCCAAGCGGTGCTCGATGCCAAGTTCCATGTTGCCGATGTGGTTATGACGCTTGGTGTCTCGCTATATGTGTTTGGGTTCGCCGCGGGCCCGATTATCTGGGGTCCACTCTCAGAGACGTACGGAAGGAGACCCATCACTCTAATCTCTGGCTTCTCGTTCACTCTCTTCCTGTTTGCCTCTGCCACTGCCGAAAACCTGCAAACGTTGCTGATCTGTAGGTTCTTCACTGGGTTTATGGGTGCCGCACCATTGGTAATGGCTCCCGCAACGTTTGTAGACATGTACGATAATGCCGAGCGTGGTATCCCCGTTGCGATTTTTGTAATGATGGTGTTGTTGGGGCCCGTGATTGGCCCTGTCATGGGTGGCTTTATCGCCAACTCGTACCTCGGCTGGAGGTGGACGCTGTATATCACGGGAATCATGGGAGCCACGGCCTTTACAGGGTTGCTGATCTTTATGGAGGAGTCGTACCACCCTACGATCTTGGTTCAGAAGGCAAAGCATCTGAGGGAAGTAACAGGCAACTGGGGTATTCATG
Organism: Kuraishia ogatae; assembly: GCA_003706285.3. Classification (NCBI taxonomy): domain Eukaryota; kingdom Fungi; phylum Ascomycota; class Pichiomycetes; order Pichiales; family Pichiaceae; genus Kuraishia; species Kuraishia ogatae. Next base: position 609,132 of record PPKV03000004.1, read on the forward strand.
CCCCCCAGGAAACGTTCCAACTATCCTTAAGAGACGTTGTCACGAAAACCATCACCAGGCCCCTTAGGATGCTGTGGAGCGAGCCCATACTGTTGCTCATCTCCATCTACGTGGCATTTATCTACGGCATCATCTACCTCTTCTTGACGGCGTACCCCATAGTGTTTGTGGGAGGCTACCATATGAAGGGAGGTGTAGCGATGCTTCCTTACCTCGGGATTGCCATTGGAATGTTCATTGGAGGCTTTTGCGCGATAGCATACGAGAAATGGATAGGCAGAAGAATCAGGGCCCATGGAAGGAAAGTTGCACCTGAGGATAAAATCCCCATCATCATTGCCGGCAGCTTTGCCTTCCCCATTGGTCTACTGTGGTTTGCTTGGACGGGCAATTACCCCGATAAAATCCACTGGATCGTTCCAACCGTTTCTGGGCTCTTTTCTGGGTTTGGGTTCCTCACCATCTTCCTGGGGTCAATCCAGTACATTGTGTTTGCCTACCTGTTTTTTGCAGCCAGTGCTGTTGCCGCTAACACCTTTTTGAGGTCGTCATTTGGAGCAGCGTTCCCATTATTTGCCAGTTTTATGTTTGAAAAGATGGGCACGGATTTTGCCGGGTTGTTGCTGGGAATTTTCGGAGTGATTTTGATTCCTGTTCCAATTGCATTTCTAATCTATGGAACGAGATTAAGGAGGAGATCCAAGTATGCTTTTAAGCTGGATGTTATGTGAGGAGGGTTTTTTGACAAGTGTTGATGAGAAGTGTTGAGGTGATGAATAGAGGTGTTGGATGACATTTGCCGAGGAATGATGGAAGGTGTTGGATGACATTTGCCGAGGAATGATGGAAGGTGTTGGATGACATTTGCTGAGGAATGATGGCGTGTATTTACGTAATATGCAAACGGGCATTTATATAGAAAGATGTGTTGATACGATGTTGATACGATATATTTTCACTATCAGCAATCAACATTCTAATGCAGCATCAATATTTTATCATCAATGTTTTGTGAATATTGTAACAACAATAGTTGATCAATATTCTAACAACAATACTCTACCATCAATATTTAATATTCTACCATTAATATTTAATATTCTAACAACATCTTAACCCTAAATATTCCCCCTCTTGGCATCCTTATATTGACGGTCTCTATTGGCTTCAACCCTCGATAGAAAATCCTGTTTCTCCAAGTATCCGCCTTTATTGAACGTCTTCAACTCGTCACTTATACCCTGTTTATCTACGTAGCTTGCCCAGTCAAGCCTTGACTTCTCCAAGGTGGAGAGTTTCGCATTGGTGGAGTCGTTGATCACAGCATCCAATAAGGAGGTGCGCTTTCTCTTTGGTGGGTTACGACGGGGAAGAGAAGCGTTAGAGGAGGGTGTTGTGGCTGCGGAAGGGCTATTCTTCAACTTTACAGAATTAAGATACGCTTTTGCTTCTTGCGAGTCGGAATCCACCCATTTCTCCTCACTCACAACCTTGCCGGCGAATTCATACGAGGTTTGGATTTTTATTTTCCCATCAACACTTGGCTGCGTTGATTTATTAGAATCTGATCTATCGGAACCTGATGGCGTTTGTTCAACGCCACCCAAAGCGCTTGATGAATCTCCAACTGTCAAAGAGGTTGTATTATCTGTGCGACCCCTCTCGGGCCCCCTCTTCATCTCTTCCCATATGCTATCTATATCCGTGGTGGTTGCCGCCTGCTTCGTCTCCAGTTGGTATTGCCTCTCCTGTGTCTCCTCCAACAACCTTTGGTGCCTCGTCTTTATGAGCCCACCTTCACTACTTTCTATGCTATCATATTTATTCCGCTTGATCTCCAAGTTGACCTCAACGTCATCAGTCTCGATGGGAGTTGAAGATGCCCTCTTGGATGTTTTCACTCGCAGCTTGTCCTTGTCTGTGGTGTTGGCTGAGCCCTTGTCTGTGGTGTACGAGCCCTTGTCTTGTGCATCATCGTCATCGTCACTCTCACTGTCCACCTGCTCTTCGGGGTTAAAGTCCTTGTCCTCTTCTTCTATGTAGTTGTCCACGTCATCACCTTCATCACGGTTTTGGGGGGCCCTGACGCTCCCACCCCCAATGCTCCCACCGTCTTGTTTGTGTGTTTGTGTCAGGGGCGTCATCACTATTTTCTAGAGATGTGGGATGGTGTATGTGTTACAGAAAGAGCGATGTGAAATATTTATTGGGGTGTATTTATTATCAGCAACAAAGTAGTGTATAGTAGAGAGTGAATAATGGTTGAATATTGGTGGTGTGTTGTGTGTTATCAATATATATACGTCAATGAATTATATATATGGATGATATATATGGATGATATATATGGATGATATATATGGATGATATATATGGATGATATATATGGATGATATATATGGATGATATATATATATATATGGATGATATATATGGATGATATATATGGATGATATATATGGATGATATATATGGATGATATATATGGATGATATATATGGATGATATATATGGATGATATATATCGATTATATATATGGATGATATATATGGATTATGTATATGGATTATATATATGGATGATATATATCAATCAGTATACGTCTATCTCAATATATCGATGTATATTAATATAGTACAGCGTGATTTTTGCTTGTTCTATAATAATGAATTGATTATTGAGCATCACCTTTGAACAGCATTGCCTATTGATGAAGCCTCCCCCCGAGTAAACGGCTGTAGTCAAGGCGTGAAGGCGTTCGTCGCGTGCGAGACAAGGGGAAGACGGGTTGAAGGGCAATCGGTGGTGGAGGATGAGAGGGATGGATATGAGACATGGAGGATGAGAGAGATGGAGGAGAGAGAGATGGAGGAGAGAGATGGAGGATGAGAGAGCGTGGAAGGCTACAGAAGAGTAGGTGCAAGAGCAGCTGCCGACTGTGGTGGGATCTTGCCAACCTTGGAAGGTGACTGTTGCGGACGGCGATGAGTGGGGAGGACGGGCTTAGGAAGCGAGTGGTGGACCGAGAGAGGAGCTCCACATCCACAGATGCGAATGGCCAGCCGCCACTACACTATCCACCATCCACTATACAACTGTGAACCGCCATCGATGCTATCTCAATAGCCGGATTAGGTGTTCAGCTCTACAATGTATATATGTAATAAATGTAGAGGGAGCAAAGGATGAAGCTATAATTGATTGCGGAAACAAAAACCTGCCATGTCAAAGAAGTCAACCATGTAGTTAAAAGAATAAAGTGGTGAATTAGGTGTAGTGGGAAATTAGAAATTATCCCCTTCAATGAAATTGGTGATCAAATTGAATTTATATAGGTAGTGCTTATCAACCGTGATATCACTCTCAAGGTGGACTGGAGACCCAGGGCTTTTGTGTCACCAAGGCATTGTGTCACCAAGGTATTCTGCCACCAAGGCATTGTGTTGGCACAATATTGATCTGCAGATGCCTTTTTTTAGTGTACTTTCCTCTTTGCTTGCTTGGATATCTCTGCATTTTGCGTGTTCCCTCCTTCCAACCTTTCGATCTTAGAACCCCCCCATAAATCCATATTTCCGTCCCATCTCCCCCTGCCATCCCGCTGCTATTCCTCTGCCATCCCGCTGCCACTCCTCCTACCTTCCAAGCTAAGCCTGCCGCTTGCTCTCGTCCCATCCAATTCCCATTCTCAGTACGTGCATTCACCAGCAAAAGGGCCCACATCGCAGTCCATCGCAGCCCATTGCGGCCCACTTTCCACCCCACTTTGCAACCCACATTGCTGCCCTTTGTAGCACACCTTGTTGCACGTTGTGCAACTCTGCAAGCACAGGTGGTAATTGGCACTCTAGTGAGAATTCCAAGGCGTCTTTCATCCTCTGCTAGCACAGCCAGCACAGTTAGCCAGCACAGTTAGCCAGCACAGTTAGCCAGCACAGTTAGCCGGTAGAGTCAAACACGGTAGCCAAACCAGAGGGGCTCGTTACTCAGTCAACACGTTAGTTGGCAGTGAGTGTACTCAGTGAGCAAACACTGTATTTTGTATCTAGAGGTGGATTTCAGTAGATGTGCGTTGGCATTGGTATTCTACAGTTACTCTGAGTTCCAAGATAAAGTACACCTCAACCCACAATGCTCAAGAGAAAAAACGAAGAAAACGAGGGCTCCACCGTCAAAAGAGTGGCCCTCGACAGCGAGGCTGTTGAACAGGCCGACATAGAACAGGACAAGTCCCACACAGCAGTGAGTGTTGGAGAGACGGAAGGCTCGACAACAGCAGAGGGTGCAACAGCTGAAAATACTGAGAATGACGCCAACTCTGCGGCCGACAATATAATAGACGATTCCGCTGAACAAAAAGAAGAGCCAGCCAATGACAACACATCGTCCATTCCAGCCATACCGGTTGCTCCCTCAAACACTTCCTCGGGTAGCGCATCGTCGTCTGCTCCTGGAGGCCAGCCGATCAGCTCCCATCGCGTCCAGAACGACGACCCCACGTACGTGCACTTCCGCATGTTGTGCGATGTCAAAGAGGCGGGCCTCATCGTTGGCAAGGGAGGTGAAACAATCAGCAAGATGAAGGACCAGGCCGGGTGTCGTATCAACGTGAGTGAGAATATCAAGGGGGTCCCTGAGCGTGTTGTTAACGTTCGTGGACCAGCGGAAAACGTGGCAAAGGCGTTTGGCCTCATTGTAAGGGTCATACTCGACGAGCCTCACGACCAGCCATCCTCTTCAGAGAGCCACCAGTTCCATCTACGCCTCTTGTTCCCCCACACCATGATGGGATATATCATTGGGCAAAAGGGAGCGAGGTTTCGTGAGATTGAGGACAACTCTGCCGCTCTTCTCAAGGCCGACGAGCGCACACTCCCCAATTCCAACGATAGGGTCTTGAACCTGACGGGTGTTGCCGACGCCATTCACATAGCAACGTATTATGTGGCGCAGACCGTTATAGAGCACAAGCAGTACATGACAAAGAGCGTATACTACAACCCAGCCAACTACAACGCCATGATGGGTGGTGGGCCCATGGGTGGTTTCCCACACGGTCCCATGATGGGCAGCGGCCCAATGGGCATGATGGGCAACGGCCCAATGGGCATGATGGGCAATGGGGCCATGGGTATGATGGGCAACCCAATGATGATGGGCCAGATGGGGGGTGCCGCTGCTGGCGGTGTTGGTGGCGGCATGGTTGGCGGCATGAATATGTATCAGCGTAACAATAGAATGAACGCCCAACGTAGTATTAATGGGTATGGCAACGCGGGTGCCGCAGGTGGGGTTGGCGGTGTTGATGCCGCTGGGAAGGGCGGTGTTGGCCCTTATATGTTCAACACCCAGTTTGGTATGAACCCTAACGGCATGCCAGGAGCGGGAATGCCCGGTGGTATGGGTATGCCCGGTGGATTGAACTCCAGCGGAGAGAAAATCAACCAGGACATATTTGTGCCCAAAGAGAACATCGGCCTCATCATTGGTAAAGGTGGCAAGAACCTCAAGGATATCAGAGCTGCCACAGGCACTTATGTCAAAGTCAATGATGAGGTTGAGGGGTCCACAGAGAGGAAGTTGACCTTGATGGGGTCACAGCCGGGGATCCAGCAGGCTATTTTCATGATAAATAACAAGATTGAATTCGAAAAGCAGAGGCAGCAGTATGAAAATAACAACTAGAATCGAGGGTTGAACAACGTTGTCTTACTGGACAGCATCGTCTTATTGTGGTGGCACCGCATCAAGTGACATGTTATTATTCTCACAAAAGAAAAAGATGAAAAAAAACACCGTATTCTCACACCAAGTGACTTCCTCCCCTTTTCAATCACCGTGATGTTTGAAACGATCAACCGGGATTTTCACAATTTGTTTACTTGTTTTCTTTATTGATATTTATGTTTTTTGTTTTTTTGAATGCTATTTATTGTTTTGCATCTTCTGTTATTCATCATTACTGTGAAACCTCTTTGAACCGTTACCCTTTCGGATTATCTCCCTTTGGGACCATTTCCCCTTTGGGATCATTGCCCTTTCGACAAGCCTATTCCTTTGCCCTCTGCGATGGGTTTTTAAAGTTGCGTTTGGTTACTCTGTTATCTCCGATTCATATCACTTGTGAGCTTTGCTCATCATCTCTCATCTCTTCTCTTCTCTCCTCCCTTTCGTCCTTGCGTCTTTGACTCTGCCCATATTTCACATCTCCTATTCCTCACTTGTATTATTACCGTTTGATGATGTCTCACGTCTCCATTATGTCTCACCTCTCTGTTGCTTTGCATTGACACCTGGGGCATCTTGGTGTCTTATAATCTCTTGTATATTAGTCTTGGCCTTAACATTAGCATTGAAATTAGAATAACTGGTTAAGTATCAGCACTAGAGTTAGAATTAGAACTACTGAATCTCAGAATTCTCAGAATTAAGCGTGTCACTTAAGAATTGTTATACGGTATCATATCATATGGTATCATCGTCATATCGATATCATCATCATATCGATATCATCATCATATGGTATAATCATCATCTAGGTATCATCATCATCTAGGTATCATCATCATATTGATATCATATAATTATCTCGCGATCATCATCACAGTTGTGGTTATCGTTATCATTTCTATTTAGGCATTCCCCCTCCAGCCCTTCTTCTCCACTATATCGTTAATGCCCTGGTATTCCTCCCACGGACTGCATTAACATACACGACACAGAGCACACTGCCAGTTTGTCGTGTTGAATATCTCTGTCTCCAAATAACCAATAGACATAATCATGTCTATATACATACATCTTCTACATATAACCATGTCTATATATAGTTGTAGCAAAAATCCTCATGTTGCAAAGTATTTGAATATCGGGGCTGTCAAGCTACTTCTGGTTGAGGATATAAGCTAGTTGGGGCTGCAGTACCCATTTGGGCTTCTCACCGAAAGACCTGCCTCAGTGGGAAGCGGGAAGGAAAATCAGAATAAGCAGTATATCCATCCTTCAGCAATATATATACATATGTATATTGCACCATTTCCCTTCATATTATCTGCTAATATATATAACTTGCTTCATATATTTCATTTGGTTTGAGAATCACCAAGTTAGTTTCCATAACACATCTCTCACATATCTGATAGAACACCACTCTACAGATACGCTCATACTTGAGAGATTTTTTAGATATTCTCATACTTTATAGATTCTGCAGATTCACTCATACTTTATAGATAGGTTCCGCAGATTCACTCATACTTTATAGATTCTACAGATACACGCATACTGTATAGACTCCTTGAACAGCTACACTGGATAACACTTACAATGCTCTCTCAATCCACTCATGTGGTGAAACTGTTAAGGAGACAGCTTCTCATAAGCCAGAGAGTGACAACTGTACATCTCGCTCTAAGAGAAAATCATCAGAGGTTTGTCAAGATACCAGCGGGAGCGTCAGAACCAATTGGGATATCTTCTCCAATTAGGATACCGACATCACTCAGTATATGCAGACAATATTCCTCGTTAGGTAAGCAAATTGACGAGAATAAAATAAGACAATCCGAGGAAAGTGATCAGGATGATACAGTTGTAGAAGGAGGTTCACAAGGAGATTCCGAACTTGTCAAGGAACCCATTTTATCCACCGCCCCCCCAACTCTCCCATCAGTACCTGCTGATTCATTTCTGCCGATTAGACTTCTCCTTAGTAGGGATGAGATGTCGAATGTCATTGGACGGAAAGGAGCCCATATAAATCAAATACGACATTCTACAAATGTAAAGATCACAACCTTAACTACACCACGCAATTCTCCACTTACTGTGTTGGTTGTCAGTGGGCCCGCTGGTGAGGTGGCTAAGGCAATCGCAACGATTGGCACCCGATTAGGAGACTCACTGAGGATTCTCCTCTCTCCCAATATAGTGGATAAGATAAACAAACAGCACAAAGACAATAATCAGGACGAAGGAACAAATTTGAATGCCAAGCATACTTTGGAGGAGATCGAAGAATCCACAAATTGTAGTTTTGACCTCCGAATGATTCCACTTGCAAACTCCACCGATGTGGTTTTAACCGTTAATGGGTCTCCAGATTCAATTGGTTTAGCTATACAAAATCTATCTAGGTATGTTCCTTCTCACTCCAAAAAGGAAGGTTTCTACCATCCCAAGAATTCGTTGAAAAATGACAACTTTGGTAGCGCTGAAACTGCTGAGACTCACAATTTGAATGAAAATGATTCAATCAAGTCTGGTGACAACTTTGCAGAGAGACATACCAACCACTTTATAGTGGAAGAGCATTTGTTAGGATCAGTCATTGGCAAGGGAGGGTGTAACCTCCAAAGAATACGCGACGAAACAGGTTGTGATGTTAAATTGACCAAAAACCCTCAGGACAAAACTACAACAGTAGCTGTTTCTCGGCTTAATTCTCCCGCAGCAGTGGATAACGCGCATGAGATAATAGAAGAATTGTATGATTTCAGTAAAAAGAATCATCAACTAAAACAGCTTGAGAATGTTGATGCTGAGGAGATGGAGCAATCGGATATTACCAAGAGTAATGATAATCGTCTAGTAACCACCAAGTTTTATGTGCCTTCGAAATATTTTGGTGTTATTGTTGGACGCAACGGATATAATCTCCGTAGCGTATATAAAAAAACAAAATGTGTGGTGAGGGTCATCCCTTTTCACGTTCACCATGAAAATGTGATCATTGGTGGAGAAGACAGCGCCCTGGTCGATGAAGCAAAGAAAATGGTGGAAAGAACAATAAACTATAAACTATATGACGATTATCACAAAGAGAGTGGGAAAGAATCTGAGGAAGCGGAGTCTAATGAGTCTGATGAGACCGGTGAGTCTGCTGACTCCCTGAAGATTGGAAAATGGTCACATATGGATACCATGACTGTGGATAGGAAGTATGTGGGCTTTATAATGGGCAATAAAAGAAGTCGGTTAAGAGAGATATACCTTGAGACGGGGTGTTTTGTCGATATAACCACACCAACAAAGGCACCAAGGGATGGCAAACGTACATTCACCCTCAGGGCCAAGAGTGCAGATAGCATCAGAATGGGGAGGGACACGATTGAAGCATTGGTTGAAGAGAGAGACGCGATGGATGATTTTTGAAATGCATGCCTTGATGTGTTTGGTGTTCGAATGCCCTTGTCCTGTCTTTAACGATATCACTATCTCATCTTATTCTCCTGTAAGTCGCATGTATCTCCGTACTCGACAGTACTTGTGTATTAGTAAATGAATTCATATCATATTGTTCATCGATGGATCTCTATAATAGAGGGTACTTGTGGAATAGGAATGAGTAAAAGGTCTGGAGACAAGAAAGAACGAGGCATTGGATCAGTTATATAGAAAGAGCAGTAGTTGCTGAAAGGAGGAGAAAGACAAGAAACGAGCAAAGTAATGGGAAAAGAAGAGCTGGGGGAGGGGGGGGGATGCTTGGATACTTGAAATTTTGGGCACAACTGGAGATTCCAGGCATGTGAAGATAAGAGAACTGGTTCCTTTGTGTCAGTATAAATAGTTTGTAGAGGGCCATGAAAAAGCATAGAAGGCTGTGGAAGGTTTTTAATGTTACACAAAGGCAGTGTCATACAAGGCAGGCGACGCTTGTATGGGATTGAGGAGAAGCAATGAACGCATTGCAAGACAAGACAAGACAAGACAAGACAAGACTAGATGACACAAAGAGACTAGGGGATTCATGACACAAAGAGACTAGGAGATTCACATGCATGAGATTCCCTGCTTTGTTTATTGATTGCCATTTTCGTTGCCTTGTCTTGTTGTTTTGTGTTCCCTGTCGCTCACATAGATAAACGGGTCAGATCGCCCTTATTTCTCCCTCCCCAAAATGCGTCTTCCTCTTTGGATCATCCTCTTTGCAGTTAAATACCAGGGGTTGAAAGCAGGTATGAAAGCAACAATTGTAGCAGTTGTATATAATTTGCAAACAAGAGTGTATGTTATATCCAATTATAACATGTGTAACTTTATCGTATCGTACTATGTATGGTGCATAAAAGTATAATATTCAATACCTCTGAATATATTCATATGTTATACATATACATCTACATGCATCTTTTCAGCTTTCACTCCCTCATCTAACCGCATTCAGCCAATTGATCAAGTCGAAGAACATCGACGTTTGCAATTTTGAATTCTTATCCTTTGACCAACTCTTTATCGATGTCGAGTAGACATCAATCAACTGGCTCAAGATCTCCTCCTTTTGTTCACCAAAATTCTTCACCAACGATTTCGCAACGAATATGCATGTTTGGCCACTTGCCAATCCGTGGGCATTCACTGAACTCTTCTTGGCAGCATCCCTGTGAATATCTTGAATGATCTTCATATATTTGGCAATGGCAACGCCACTATCTGAAGACAAGTTTTCCCCTTCGAACACAACGTTCGATTTACAAATCTTGGTCTTGAGTAGCTTATGAGCCTTTTCTCCTAAATTCTTGTCCAAAGTAAGAGCGATCAATTTGATCAAAACAGGTGCGATTGTGATGTTGATGTACGAAGATGGTCTCTTTGTATGGAACACTTCCAACAAGTCCAAGATCCGACTCTTGAAGAACACCATAGTTTGTTTGGCCTCCATTACTTCAATCTTGCGCTGATTTCCCGACTTGGCCTTCATGTCACCAATGGCATCCTGCCTTTCTTTGAAGATACGCGACAAATGTGTATCCAGAGCCATCATCTGCTCGTCTGACATGCTTTCAGAATCACTTGCCATGTCAGAATCGTCAGAATCAGAGTCAAATTTAACCTCTCCACTTTCGGATGTCGGAATTCCAAGCGCTTGGGCCAGCGCAATGTTGGTTTTCTTATCAACCTCATCTAACCCCCCAGATGGAGATGATGCCTCATCTGAATCTTGGTCTTCTTCGTCTTCTTCTTCTTCGTCTTCTTCTTCGTCTTCTTCTTCTTCATCTTCGTCTTCGACTTCAGAGTCATCGGAGTGCTCATCTTTGTCCTCTTCATGCCCGTGCTCGTGCTCATCGCTATCATCTGCAATGTCATCCTCCTCGCCTTTAAACAACTTCTGTTGGCCCTCTCTATTCTCTTTTGTCAAGAGAATATCGTACAATGACTCCAGATGCTTTTCTGTCACTTCCGATATAATTGTTTCCCAAATAGAAGTTGAGAGTTTTTTCATCAATGAAGGCGGCTGAGCAATAAACGAGAGCATAATCTCAATCAGGATATTAATAGAGGCTGATCTGTCATCCTCCTCCCCCTCAGTTTCCGGGAACGCCTTTTCATAAGCAATTTGGAGATCTTCTAGCACTCCGACAGATTCGGCGTCACCATTGTAGAGTTCCAACAAACTCATAGAAAAAAGGGTTTCGAAGCATTTCATCATGGAAAGGGAGGATACTGGTGCTTGCTTGCTAGTCCTTATAGAGTCGACTGCTGACGATAACAGTTGGTATGTGGAATCAGCAACCTGTTGAAGTTCTTCGTCTAGCGGCTTTCGTAGGATAAGGGGCCCACTCTTGCTGATTTCAACTATACGGGACAAGACCCAATAGGACCAACTGGAGCCATCGGATCTGCGGATACTTAGTATATCGGACAGTATTGAGTTCAACTTGTTAACGGCAATACTGGCAAATTGGTCTGAATACAACGCATCATCGGCTCCATTAACGAAGTAGACGTGCTCCAGTAGATAATTGAGAACCACTTGAAGCCACTGGGAGTCGACTGGGGTGGTGCCGTTTCCCAATTTTGAGCTGCTGGCGTTGATACCCTTGGTGTGCCTGATAAGATGAAGCATTGAGTCAATTAGGTATATTTGCTTCTTCACAATATCTTCGCTGGATGGGGATGCGGCCTCTGTAAGGGCAATCATCAATCTGATTGCTTGCTCCGTCACCTCTGCGTCGGTGGCTATGCCAAACAGAATAGTTTCAACGGTTTTTGTCTTTGTGATTAGATCAAACTTGATGTTGCCATGTGGCTCAGTAAGCAATCCACTGAGGATAGGCAACACCTTAGTTGAGTTGCTCTTGGCAACATCAACCACCTTCGACAAAGTTGCGTGGGCCTGTTTGTTTAGCATCCTCTCTGACTGAGCAGATTGGTTGATCAAAGTGCGAAGGAGATTAGGTGTAAACAGAGTGTTGACAAGAGAAGGCGTAAGACTTGGATGGGTAATTATAATGTTGAATATTTCAAACCCCCAGTACTTTCTTTCAGAGGAAGCATTCTGAGAAAAGAACTTTTCATCCACAATTGCTTTCCAGAACTCAGGCAAAGTGATCGAGTTGACGACACTAGCTGAGGATGTTGGTGTTGAGTGTTTTTGGCGCTTATTCTTCTTATCTTTCGATTGCTTCTTTCGTTTCTTGCCTGCAAACTCAACATCGTCAGCATCCCCGTTCTGCGATACTGTAATTATCTCATTCAGGAGAGGACTCCAAACGTGTGGCAGGGTTGGCGACCATCCTTTTTGAGTTGTAAAGGAAGGGGATGCTTCAGCGGTGTTGGAACTGATGTCCAAAAGCGACTTAGAGAGCTTGTTGATGTTCCCCTTTGCAAGCGGGTCACCTTTAGACCAACAGGTGTCACCTTCTAAGGAGATGCCTGCTTTTTCAGCATAAAGTTGTCTTGAGTGTTTTGGGATGTACAAATAGATTACCAGCCCGTCGCTTGTTAGCGTGAGGCCCAACTGATGGATCTTTTGCAAGAGGGACACCACGACATTATCTTGTTGGTCAACATTGGCGTCGATCAGGCCATACTTGATCAAAGTCTGGCAAATGGTGAAAAAAACAGTTTCTCTGATCCATGACTTTGCAGTTGCCAATTGGAGCAGCTGATTGAAGATTTCAACCAGCGGAGCGGTGTTGTGTTTGGCTAAACTCTGTTGTATAAAAGAACTATTTAGAATAGATTGAAGACCAAAGAGCTTTCCAAACAAGAAAGATCTTTCGTTTTTCCCGTTTGGCTTTGTTATGGTTGACTTTAGCTTTTCTTCCAAGTCTGCCAGATACTTTTCGTAGGTGATGGATTGTCTTTCTGTGATTGCGATGGAGAGGATTTCACCTAAACACATGGAATAGCCTAGTCTGGCCGAGGCTCTTGAGGAGGAGAGTCCCTTTATTAGACGGTCATATGCGTAGTCCCAATCTGAGACGGAGGCATTGGAAGAGGTGAGCTCAGTGATGAGGTCACTGGCACCAGCAATACGTTCGTCCTCGAGGTCGCTTGCTAGTTTGTAGTAGTGGTCTTTTGACACCATTATGGAAGAGGAGAGACTGTTGAGTGGAGTGTGGTCTAGTGGTCTAGTGGTCTAGTGGTCTAGTGGTCTATAGTGTGTGGGCTATATTATATACAGTGTGGTCTTAGTGGTGTTAGTGGTGTTAGTGGTCTTAGTGGTGTATAGAATGCAGCAGAGTATAGTAGTTTGTGCTATGGTTCATAGCACACAGTGTTAGATATAGTGTAGAGTGTATCTAGTGTTATATAGTCAACTGTATAGTATCTGTCCACCTGTGCGTAGTTGACAATTACAGTGAACATTACACCAGTTGGTTCACGTGTGTTTGCGGTAGTTGAAGTGCATGAAGTTGCAAGCTTCTCCGAAAAATTGAGATGAGTTGCCTAATTGGGATAGGTGCGTAAGCTGTGGGTGAAAGCAGAGAGGAGAAGGAAGAGGAGAATGAAGGGGAGAATGAAGAGGAGAAGGAAGAGGAGAATGAAGGGGAGAATGAAGAGGAGAATGAAGAGGAGAATATTGTTTAATAAGCAGTGTATGGGGGAAGCGCAATCTCTGACTCCGTTGAATCTCGTGGCGTGGCTAGGGAATTGGATTTTAGAGCATGATCAAGCTGAAAGTTGACAAGCCACATTGCTATGATAATCCTTGTATGGAGAATGCTATACATATATTACACTACTTTGCAACTACACTATTCTACACGCTCTATTTGTCTACTGCTTCCCTGTTTCCTATAATTCCCTCTCGCAACAAATAGCAGTAGTTTACTGTGTGCACGCGGTTGAGCAAAGGTGCACAGGGAAAACATGATAGGGGAATACGCAGTGGAGTTAAAGTAGGTGATTTATAAGTGGGGTATTCTCACATCGTATTGTTTCACAGTGGATTCATTTATAGGGTGGATTTTTACGCAGTAGAGTGATTTACTCGGTAAGGTGGTTTACACAGTAAGGTGGTTTACTCGGTAAGGTGGTTTACTCGGTAAGGTGGTTTACACAGTGGAGTAGTGTGGATACAGTTTAAGCTGAGGAGTGGCATACACAGTAATGGCATACACAGTAATGGCATACACAGTAATGGCATACACAGCAGTGGCACACACAATATGTGCAGAATAGTAAGTAGTACACAATATATATGCAGAATAGTGGCCTACACAATATGCATCCACCTCTCACTGCACGAGGTATGCTTGCTGGCTTTGCTGGGGCGTGCCCTCACCAATGTGCAACCATTAGAAACACCACACGAATCAGCGAAATTCAATCTGCAACCACAAACAAAAACATTTTCACCTGAATCTCCTGTCTGTTTGATTACAGTATATCACTTTTCCATCACGTTCTTCATCCCCATGGCCCAATGGCAAACACCCCCCCTCCGTGCTTACATAAGCATAGAACCCTCATTATCTAACCAGGCCTTGCTCGAGGTAGTGCACCACACACTTTAATCTCCCTCTTCTCAGTGGCCCATCTCCCCCTTCTCAGTGGCCCATCTCCCCTTCTCAGTGGCCCATCTCTCCCCTTCCCACTGGCTCTTCTCCCCTTCCCACTGGCTCTTCTCCCCTTCTCAGTGGCTCATCTCCCCTTCCCACTGGCTCTTCTCCCCTTCTCAGTGGCCCATCTCCCATTCCCACTGGCTCTTCTCCCATTCCCTCTCCGGTCCACCCACCAGTCTACATAGTACTGGCATTTACGCAGCCACAGTAATTGATGTCCCTCTCTTTCCTCGACGCCCTCTTTTCCAGTAGCCGTCTCCAATATATCAATACAGTGCGTATAGACGACGTATAACAGGTTGGGGGTGCAAAAACAACTCCGTCACAACTTTGAACCATCTCATTCATCATGTCTACCACCTGGCAGAAGGCTGGATTCTCGTAAGTAACTGTTGTAACCCATAGTCTGTGGGGGATATAGGAAGGGGAGGCTGTTCAGCCTATATGGGTCCCATAGTCCATAGTATGCCGCAGGTCCCCATAGCCCGTACTGTGCCACAGGTCTCCACAGCCCATCCTATGCACACGTATAACATGAGTGTACCGATATATTTGCTGTTGATATTCCTCTATCCCCTCACCCATACTGACAACCCGCCAGATTCAACAAATACTTGGCCATTGCAGCCAGAACAGTGCGCAAGTCCCTCAAGGAGGAGCTGAGAGTTGCTTCTGAAAAGAGAGGAATCACCGAGGCAAAGGTGCAGAAACTTGAAAATGGCATTGTTTCCAGCACAACTGAGCTTTCTTTGTCCAAATAAGTTGTAGGATTCAATACTGATGGGGTGCTGACGGCTACGCGGGGGGGGAGGTTCCCAATTGGGAAGCTGAAAATTACCGGTAACCACAGTGTATAGCCATATATAGTTTACAATGGATGTTTTTTTAAAAAATAGGTTTGGAAATATAATCACTACCGCAATAACAAATGGGTTGTTCTGCGAATCAACCAATCACATTGGTGCATAGGAGCAGCAGCCCCAGTTGGGTGCAGCCCCAGTTGGAGTGCAGCCCCAGTTGGCAGCCCCGGGGGTGCCCAGTTGGGGGTTTGTGCTCGGTTAGCAAAATAGATACAATGGATATAGCAGGCCTTTCCACCTTTTTCAATACCTTCTTTTTGTATCTTTTGCCGTATCGAATCAATTTATATAATCATGTGTTATCCTGTGGTACTGGCCAATTGGGTAGTTTTATCCAGTAGCTGTCAACCGAGCCTGGGCGGTAAGAAAGATCCATGTGTACTTCTAGAGCAACATCGTGGACCAAGTTTCAATGACGGGAATCCTTTTTTGTTTATAATCATCTTCTTGGTGTGTATGAGGACACGGGAAAACCTCAAAACGATTGGGAAAAAACAGCCGGAAACAGCAACTGTATAACCGGAAATGATGACCGGAAACAGCTTCAGATATATATGCATAAACCTGCAAATGGAAGCAGTGCCCGCCCAAACTGATCCAACCCAGGTATAAAGATAGACAATGGCAAAAGCTTGAAATGCCTATAATTGTCATTGCTGACGTATTGCAATATACAAAAACCTAATTTTCCTGTGTTACACAAACAAATATCCGGTTCGTTTCCGGACAATGCGTCATCGTTTCCGTACCTCCTCCATGTCTTCGTTTCCGTACCTCTTCCATGTCATCGTTTCCGTACCTCTTCCATGTCATCGTTTCCGTACCTCTTCCATGTCATCGTTTCCGTACCTTCCATGTCATCGTTTCCGTACCTTCCATGTCATCGTTTCCGCACCTCCTCTATGTCATCGTTTTCGTTTCCGTACCTCTTCCATGTCATCGTTTCCGCACCTCCTCCATGTCATCGTTTCCGCACCTTCCATGTCTGCCATACAAACATATGGCAGATAGAGATGACAAAGTTAACCACGAGGTCTGAATAATGGAGAGTATATACTCTGCCTATTGTCTCATATGTATACACATACACACATATGTATATATAAAATCCCATACAGGCATTTCTCTCATATTCGTTTCCTTCATTAGGCAATCCGCTCAGGCAGTGTCAAGGCAGTGCATCATCTCCACTAGAAGCTTCCTGATTGGGATTAACATTTTTACATCAACACCTACAGCGAGAATCACATGCTAATTATGAACAACCACTTGCGATAGCTGGTGCCCCTCTCATTACATTGCCAAATCCGGAAACTTACCAAGTTGGGAAGAATACCAAATAGGCAAGCGTTACCCGAGTGTTATCCAAAAGGGAAATACAATAAACCACACACGTCCACATTGAGAGTCCTGCTATATATGGAGACTCTAGCCATATATGCATACATCAAGATTAAAACTGTTCATTGGGAATATCCATTAAACTGCATTAATACATAGAATGTCTCGTATTGGAATACGAGCAAACCACGTGACTTGCCTAATTGGTCGTTACCCAGTTAGGATACTCCCTACTGGTAGTCACAGCATTGGGAGTCAGACCCACCGAAGGCGGTCTGAGAGTTGTTTAATCCAAAGTCCAAGTTCATTAGTGTCAAGAAGTTTTCAGTCGCTGTCAAGTGGGACTCCCCGACTAGGCAAGCTTCATTACCCCATTGGGAAGAGCGGCTTTGGGAGAAGGTTCTCCTCATATCCAATAACGTTTAGGGAGAATGGTGTGTATAGTGAAGTTAATAAATATAGTAAATCGGGTGCCCCGTTGAATTCCAAGGGGGTGTCGCCAGAACCGGCTCAGGCAACTTCTGAAGGAGCGCAATCCGGTGAGCCCCAATCCGGTGAGCCCCAATCCAGCAAACCGCAATCCGGTGAGCCCCAATCCAGCAAACCGCAATCCGGTTTATCAACGGAAACCCCTCGTAAAACCGGCAAAAGCGACGCTGAAACCGCTGGTGAACCTCAATCAGGAATAAACGAAGTCTGGAGACTCCTAAAGCTTGCGAAACGCGACGCGCCAATATTTTCGATCGCCGTGGTGCTCCTCTTTCTGAGCGCAGGAATTGTGATGAGCTTGCCCAAAGTGACGGGTGAAATTTTGGATGCAACGCGCAAGTTTTCCAGCATAGAAACCGTGGAGATCTTCGGGCTATCGCTCAACAAGTTCCTCGCGGTTATGGCTGGGCTCCTGGTGGTGAGCACGGCAGCCACTTTTGGCCGTATCATCATCCTGAGAGTCCTGGGAGAACGTCTGGTGGCACGGCTGAGGGCCAATATAATGAAAAAGACCCTCACGCAGGACATGGAGTTCTACGATGTCCATAAAGTGGGAGATCTCATCAGTAGGCTCAGCGGAGACGCGTATGTAGTCTCGCGTAGTGTCACCCAGAACCTCTCTGACGGCATCAAGCACACCATCCTCGGTGTATCCGGTATCACCATGATGTGCATGCTGAGCATGAAGCTGTCGCTGGTGATCCTAGCCTTTGCGCCTCCTCTGATGTTTGGCTCGTACCTCTACGGCAAGAAGATCAGGCAGATCAGCCGCTCTCTGCAGCAGGCTGCCGGAACCTTGACGAAGATAGCCGAGGAGCAGCTCAACTCGGTGAAAACCGTACAGTCTTTCACCGGAGAGGGGAAAGAGCTGCGTAGGTACAATGACCAGGTGCGCAATGTGTATGGGATTGGGTACCGGGAGGCGGTTACCAATGCGACGTTCTTCGCCACGACGGGCGTGATTGGAAACTTGACGTTTCTGCTCACGCTCGGCTACGGAACCCACCTGGTGATGCAAGGGATGATGACGGTTGGCGATCTGACGGCGTTTATGTTCTATACGGAGTATGCGGGAGGGGCGGTGTTTGGGCTTGCTAATTTCTACTCGGAGCTGATGAAGGGGGCGGGGGCGTCGAGTCGTTTGTTTGAGCTATTAGATAGAGAGCCTTCAATAAAGCAGTCATTGGGGCGTAAAGTCCCCGCCGGTGGTGTAAGGGGTGAGATTGTGTTTGACCACGTGAGCTTCCACTACCCCACCCGCCCCGACAGCGCCATCTTCAACGACGTGTCGTTCAAAATCACCCCCGGGTCCAACGTGTGCATTGTGGGCCCCAGCGGGCGTGGTAAATCGACAATTGCTTCGCTACTGCTGAGGTTTTATAGCCCTACAAGCGGCCGAATCCTCATCGATGGGGAGGACCTCACCGAGTACTCGGTCAACTCCGTCAGGCGGATCCTTGGAGTTGTACAGCAGGAGCCTGTGCTGATGAGCGGCACCATCGAGGAGAACATATTGTATGGGCTCCCCCGCGGGGTTAAGGTGACACACGAGCAGGTGGTTGCCGTGGCAAAGAAGGCTAACTGCCACGAGTTTATCCGGAACTTCACAGATGGCTACAATACAAACATCGGCCCCAGAGGCTCGTTGTTGTCTGGAGGGCAGAAGCAGAGGGTTGCCATAGCGCGTGCTCTTATCAAGGAGCCCAAAATCCTCATTTTGGACGAGGCCACGTCGGCTTTGGACTCGAAATCGGAGTATGTAGTTAATAATACGCTTGTAAAGCTGATGAGGGACCACTCGCTCACCACCATTTCCATTGCCCACCGTCTCTCCACGATCGAGAGGAGCGATTTCGTGTTGGTGCTGGGATACGACGGAGAGGTTGCTGAGTATGGGGAGTTTAAGGAGCTGTACGGCGATAAGGAGAGCTGGTTGTATAGGCTGTTGAACGATACGAGTAATAAGGGGGCCAAGAGGGAGAGTTCCTTGGTGGCTGGTGGTTCTGGGGATATTTCCGAGTCGGGAACTAAATCGGGAACCAAATCGGGAACCAAATCGGGAACCTCAGAGCCACGTGACGCCTCTGGGTCACAGCAGCGGTTGGACGATGGTTCGTTTGAGTCGTCTGAAGAGGAGGAGATCCGTAATAGGATCCACGAACATGAGAAGGAAATCATAGGTGACCGGCTGTTGAAGAATCACGTTGGGGTTTTGCCTGACCACATGAGCTTTGAGGAGATTAAAGAGAGGGAGGAGATGCAGGAGACGAGGCGGTGATATGGTTGTCTTTACATTTAGTTATTCACTTGTTAATAGAGAGATTAGCCACATTAGTGATAGTTATTTTAATCGTAGTTATATCAATCGCGGTAACTGATCATAGTCACGTGATCACGATAGTAACGGTAGTCAGTCACGGTAGCCATGTCACGTGATCACGATTGTCATAACCACAAATCAGTTCACTGCTCGAAATAACGACTCTATATATGTTTGCCATCTGAAAAGTATGTAGAAAGTCTTTATATATATACAGAGTATTTATATATATATTCATATGTCCACCACTGGTATTCAGTAATAGATCACATAAGCATCTACGCTATTATTACATAATCTGTCGCATGCGATGAGCTCCGAGAGTAAACATAAACACATAACCGAATCGAGCCATGGCGTGGAGTACATACAGGCTACCTGTATGGCTGACCACTACGGATTATTGTTCAACTAATATGTCTTTTTCATATCATTCAGCAGTGATATAGTGTTGGTTATTCATAAACATTGGTGCTTCGAAGTTGCCCGATTGGGAAATCCTCGCTGTAAGTAGCACATATGCTTATGGTGTCACGTGTCGCACCACCCTATGTGGAAGTGATATAATGTTTATCATATGTCATGTACCATATGTCATGTAACATATGTCATGTACCATATGACATGTTTATCATGTCATGTACCATATGTCATGTACCATATGTCATGTAACATATGTCATGTTTACACAATACAACACATTGGAAGTAGTATGTCCCATGACATCTCGCAGCCCCAATGTCGATAACGCGTTTGGAGGCTCATGTAGGATGATCTTCACCATTTAGGGTGCATCACCATGATGGGGACAAGACAAAAGGTGGGCAAAATGTATTCAAAGAACGATGTACTAATGTATAACTATTAGATTAACATATTGGAGTTGTTTCTCTTTTGTTAGACCAAATTTGAAGGTTTTGTCCTTGTTTGACATTTTTTGTCCTTGTTTGACATTCACTCAAGGTGATGAGCAGCGACGTAAACGCAACATCAAATCAAAACAAACACAAGTCTAATCAAAGAACACAAACCCAATCAGGCAAGACAAACCCAAACAACACAAACACAAACAACACAAACAACACAAACAAACCCATACAACACAAACAAACCCATACAAATGTCCCTCCTGTTATCGGATATTCTCCGGTCAGCACACGAATTTTCCCTCTTTCAGGAACTGGTGAACATAAAACAACTGGAAACAAAAAATCTCCTTGTTGACCATGACATCATACATAAGACATCGCAACAGATCACACGATACCTAACTTCACTGCTGGAGATCTTTAAGGACATCTCAGAGGCTGATATAAACGGGAGAGATGACGACATCTATTGGGCTTATGAAGGAAGAAACGAGGTTTTGGAAATCGAGCGTAACATTGACTCTATAGATCAGATCGTAGGCAATTTATTGGTTGTTGTAGAAAGCGAACTGGAGGGGGGTAAAACACTGGGCTTGAATGAAATATCTCTAAATCTCCTCAACATGTTCAACACAATCTGCGAGTTATCGCTGTCGGTTAAGAAGCCGCTTTTCAACTACCGCAAAAGGGTTGAGATATCCATACAGTTCAACGAGTTGCAGCATGTGATGATAGACTCGATAAGCAATGAAGTTGAATCGTGTCTCAAACAGAGTTTCAAGATCCACGAGACCCAATTCTCCTCTCCCATGAAGGGCCGCCGTTTAGCTTCTTATACGCTGGAGGAGATTTTGAGCAGGATTACCCAAAAGGGAAGCGATAGCAGTGGTCGTGGAGTACTCAAAACAGCCAACGCCAGCAGGGCAGCATTTCCTGTTAGGGAACTGGCGCTTCCCACGTTCAACCCTGTAGAGGAGGCGCTGATTTCGCAGTTGCACGACCTGGAGAGCCGGCTGCTGCCTATAAACGCTTCGGTTAAGTTTATCCCACAAACGTTGGAACGATACGCTTCATCAGCACGTGAGTTTTACCCTGCTACGATCGGCGTGCTGCTGGACAAGTTTGCGGCGTTGAGGCAAAAGCTGGAGTTTCTGAATGGGGAAGTTGGAGACCTGAAGAGGGATTTACTCGATGAGAAATGGATTGAATTGTATATGTTTATAGTTGGTGAGGTGGGTAAAATTGTAGTGGAAGCTGAAGACGCTGTGGAAGAGTTTAGTGGTTTCCAGTTTGGTAGTTTCCAGGTTGGTAGTTTCCAGTTTGGTGATTCCCAAATAGGTAATTCCGAAAAGGGTAATTCCGAAAAGGGTAATTCCGAAATAGGCAATTCCGAAAAGGGTAATATTACCCAATTAGGTAGTCATAGCGAAACTTCTCACCAGAACCTCCAAAATGCCCAGAACAAGCTCAAAACTGTAAAAACAGCACTGCAAGTGTTAAAACAAGCAATCTCAGAAGGGCTGGTAAAGAGCGAGGGTGAAGTATTGGCACAGTATAATGCCCTCAATAAGCGTAGTGTCACTTTGCAGGAGAAGGTGAACCAATTGAACAACTCCATTAGTAGCGAAGGAAACAGCGAAGGAAACAGCCCTCGGAATATCCCTCGAAACAGCCCTCGGAACAGTCCGAATGACATAACCCCGCTAAAACGGAACAGTCTCCTAATGACGGGCTCTGCTCTAATCAACGCCTTGCACCTTAAACCAGTAGTTATCGAACATAACCCAATGTCTGCCGAGAAGCCTTTATCGCATAAGGTGGACAGCGGAGTGCTATCTGATAGTTTAAAGCATAATTGTATTACACACCCGCTTCGAAAGAAACTACAAGAGTTGGATGATATCGATGAAGATAGTAGTGGTGTTAATAGCAACGAGGAGGATCTGGACGGGTTGATCAAGAGATTGCGAGAGATGTCAATTCCTGATAGTGGAGGTGAGCAGAGCGGGATTACGCTTTTGGGAAATTCGCTTGCGTCTTCTTTCCTAAAAGAGAAATCCTCTACAATGCAGACCCCCGTGAAAGCGGGACGGCAATTGTATTCTTTTCCTTTGTATTCCAATGCCGACAATGTATTTTTAACTCCGAAACTGCCGAGAGTCCCAGTTTCTGCGCCTCAGATACCACAGTTGACGCCACAGATGAATGGGTTGTCATCGCCAAAGATGCCGCTTTCAACACCGCGAGTGTCTCGTTTACCCGTTTTTACTCCTCGTAAAGCTGTTCAGAGCGTCGCGCCCAATAGGGAACCAGCGTCTAATGGTGAAACAATGCCCTACAGAGAAACAATACCCTATAGGGATGTGTGCTCATTGCCGATTGGTAACATATCCCAATTGGGTAATAGTCACTATCCCAAGGACTCCCAATATAGAGACTCTAATCGTAAATACTTTGAACTACGACAGCCCTTAGACTTTAAGAGTGGCAACACCGATCACCTCGGTGGTATTCCCAATGGAGATATCGGAGATAAGCACACGCTCAAGGCTAGACAGCTGAAACCAACTGGAGATAGTAAAATCCCTCTGTTTCGATGGAAATCCTTTAATCAGCCCATTTTACTGGCACCATTTCGGTCAACTTTCTCGAATAAACAAACCAGTAGACCCAGCAGTTCACTTAATAGTAGAGGTTCTTTATTACCCCAGCCCACTCCAGAACGGGCTAAATATAGGGAAATGGAAATCGGGATATAGAAATATAGGGATATAGGGATATAGGGATTCCAATTCGGCAATTCCCTAATTAGGAAGGCGTCCTGATTAGGAGGGTTTCCTGATTAGGAGGGTTTCCTGATTGGGAAGGGTTCCTGATTGAGAAGGCGTCCAGTATACCAATAATAAATACATTTCATCACTATTTATCTCCAAATAACCAAGTCATCCATGAACTTTTATGCCTCTCCATCACTTCCACCTCACTAAATTCTCTCAAAGTGCCATCTGGATTTATCTCGCCGAGCTGAAGTTTACGCTCTGTCCCTAAAAATACCCGCTTATACATTTCCCATGATGTTACAGCTACAAACGGGATTCCTATTATTATGAGTTGGATTCTATGAGGGTTAGTATGAGGAGTGCGGGATGAGTGCGGGATGAGTGCGGGATGAGTGCGGGATGAGTGCTCTTCACTCAATGAATAGGTGGTGGGCAGACTGTGAAATTCAGACTGTGAAACTCAGACTGTGACGCATAATATCCCATGCGGAACATGCTCATTTAGCCCTCATTCTTCCCTTAGTTTGTTCACTCAAAATTCACTGTAGGCTCTTGCCAATACGGTGATACTTACGCCTTTCCTCTTTGGAGTAACTCCTTGGGCATGGCCTTCTTCGTAGTGTTAGCCTTCATTTTATATATTTAATATGCTGGTGATCATAAGCTAGTGGTTTCTATGTCTGCTTGCACTGAGTTTTTGGTAGTTGTGGGTGCAAATAAGACAGGTCAATGAGACGGATCAATGAGACCGGTGGGGGGTCAGTGGGGGGCCGGTGGGGG